>CM037836.1:18349141-19024611 GCA_021234535.1 Stichopus chloronotus | reverse complement strand
AAGCGCTTCTTTTAAACCTTTGAGAACTTACCTTTATGGACATGAGCATATCCTGGTGGACCTGATGGAGCCATCCTGTTTGGTCTGTTTTGATGGCCATGAGGGACGTGGCCATTGCTAG
Organism: Stichopus chloronotus; assembly: GCA_021234535.1. NCBI lineage: Eukaryota > Metazoa > Echinodermata > Holothuroidea > Aspidochirotida > Stichopodidae > Stichopus > Stichopus chloronotus. The sequence goes on along the minus strand of CM037836.1, from coordinate 19,024,490 downwards.
ATTGTCCGGCATTGTACTGGTAGGATGAACCTTGTCTCTGTCCTGGCCCTGAAAAATATAACCAAAAATCAGGTAAGTAAAACTATCAACTGCAACTTGCCAAGACAAACCAAACGATCAACCAAAAAGGTCCTTTGACTCTCAACGTGAACAAAAACTCAATATTTATGAAAATTTGATAGTTGTTTTTCCACAATAATTCGAGAGACTTGTCACTATGCTTGGAGCGCTAGCCAATAGAGAAGAACGATCAAGCGAGACGTGATCAACTCACTGGAGGTACGATCCAGTCCTGGCCCGATGCTGACCAGCATTTTCTTGCCGCTTGGTCTGACCACCGCCAAGTCACCCTTGCCGACACTGAAAGTGACGTTGCGATTGCCGCCACCGCCCCAGCCTTCCTTCTTTACTGCAAACTCGATACTGGATGGCAAATTTTAATGAGAGATGAACCAAAATAAGGACAAAGGGCATCAACAAAAATAGAAAGGAGGGATCAGTTGCAATAATTAACGTCTGACATTTGTTTGAAATGAACAGACTAAAGAATAAAATTGGATCTTGAAACCAAAGTAATTATTTTCACTAAAGATAATTAGCCTACGATCAAACTATCACATTGACATATATACTTGTTGTCATCATGTGCTGATGTTTCTGCAAACTTTGAAAAAAAAAAGTTTTTAAAAATCAGGACAAAAAAAGATAACAATGTATCTGCACTGTCATCAATTTTCACACCATGTTGACATTCTTCAGTAATACGATTTCTGTTAGAATGTGACGAAAGGTCCACAGTTAATGCAAATGTATCGTTCATAAATCTGAACATGTTTTCTCAGTACTTTCAAGGAAGTTTCCTTCTAAAATTTCTCAAACACTGACAATTACACCAAACTCTTTAATGAAAAAGAGTAACATACTGAAAAAGCCTAAGAGCACACCATCTTCAAGATATGAATAATGAGGAATTTGACTCACGTTGATAGAAAGTGGATACTTTCAAGGTTTAAGATAGCCATACCAGACAAATGAGCCACATCGTGAATTTCAAGAGCAAATAACAGCAGGGCGATCAAACATCACCCTTTATAAGGACACAGAATGAAATTAACTGAGACTTTACCTGTTACTAAATGAAATGGTCAGTTTCCTGCCTGTGTAACTTTCATACTTTTTGCTCAGTACAGTGAGGAATTCTGTCTTGAAGACTGATTCCAGGAGGCTGGCATAGTCGTTTGCGATATGAAGGATGAAGAAGTCATCTTGTAGAGTACTGAGGAGGTAAAGACAAAAGCAAGTTTCTGTTCAATTTGTACTTTGGTAACATTAGTGGATACGCTTGATCATACACTGAATGTTGACACCCTTTTTTTTTTCTATGCAGCTAAAAAAATTGAATGCACAGAAACAAGTTCTCACACCCCCTAATCCTTCATGAACCCCCTTCCCCTCCCCCTCCCTTATTTCCACTTTCTGCCCGCATCTAAAACCCAAAGCAAAGGAAAAACAAAGTAGGCAAATAATGGAGATGGTGTTAAGTACCATTACAGCAGCAGATGAATATTTCAGTTGGTTTACGGCCAGATGATGCATTCCTTTTTGAAAGTTCACCCAAAGGACAGCGACTTGCACAAAAACCTTGAAACGAAGTAACCATCATGGCAACAACTGCCCCAAAGGTCGCCTCGTCAAACCAGGTGCCCGATAAATCTGAACCAATGAACTACGATTAGAGTCAAGTGATGCTTTGTAGCATGGCTGGGAGATCAGTTGCATGTGGTCTTACCCTCTAGATTGACACACTATTTCACAAGTTTGCAAAGTGCACAATGTACAAAAATTACGAGGGCCAATGGGGAAGAACAATACAGTGATCCTCTGTGGGATGACCAAGGAAAAAAAAACAAACTCCTTGTTAAACGTCTTCAGCAACTACTTTCTCTTCGAAGATGGACATGATTTCAATACCTGAGTGATACGGACTGAATCTGTTCCAAAGCTAGTTTTCTCTTGACCACATCCTTGATAACACCTTTTTCGGGACCCTTTTTGATTTGTTCTCTTCCGATGAGATAAATATTCTTGGCCGATAGAAGCAGATCCCTTTTTGAGACCTGCAGAATATGTATAAAAAAAAAATCAGATGGCAAACTGCAGAAGGAAACACCTACACTGGCATGTACGACCATACAAATCATTTCATCTCTTTGTGCACAGAACTAGCTTTCCTACTTGATCCCGGTTTTACCCGTATGCATAGCACAAAAGAATTCCTAAAGAAAGTATTAAATAGCAAAAAAAAAAAAAGTGGGAAAATGGCAAAATGGAATTGGTTGGCAGCTCAACCACTTGATATCAAAGAACGCAACACACTGCAATACGGCCAGCAGAGACTTCTGCCCGCTTGGCAGAAGATATTATATCTGATTTCACAGCAAAACTCGAATGGTCTCAATCTTCGACATCTGTGACTTTTCATTTTATGTCCTTAAGGACTCTCACCACTATGGGCACTTTATCTGTCATTGTCATTTTCAGCGAGTTCCCCTGACAAGGAACCAGTGCTATCACCTTATTGTGGCTCACCAATTTCCAATACAAATAATGATTTTAGTCTTCCCCCTTCTGGTAAAAGGCAAATATCGCGTGAATGAGGCATTGTTTTTATTATCTAGAATCTGGGGCTCACCTTAAATCTCCTGTCATATTTATTGACCTTGTCAGCAAACTCAATTCTCTCTCTCCTGCCGACGAGAGCCTGCAAGGATGGAGTAGTCTCAAAGCCGATGTAATCGCCAGCGAAGTTACGATTCAGGCTGTACCTTCTCCTCTCCTTCTTGTTATACAAGAGGTCGCTAGCTGTTAACGAAAGTCACGAAAAAGAAAAAAGAAATGAAGTCATGAGAAGGAAACCAAATACGGTCGAATCCGATGGTACGCATATTGCACATCTCGATCGGATAATGGGTCGCGAGAAAATTTCAGGTAGGTAGAGCATATTTCTAGAAACGGTAAATGCATCAGACACTCCTTCAACAGGCAAGCAGCATGATGTGATGAAGTAAAGCAGGTGGGGGAGGGGGTGAAGAAAACTTACTTGAGAAGTCTCACTGATAGAAGACATTTTATGACTTAATTTAAAATTGTAAGTGGATGAAAACCAATCACCAAAGGAGTAGAAGATCCATGGCTTAGTGCCTGGAATTTTTGCCGGCAACTTATGAAGCAACCTGCAGTTCCACTAAACCTCTCTGGAGTGATGTTTTGGTAACTCTTCAGTGCTAGATTTACTCTAAAGTGTACACTTATCCAGCCACATGTACTTTACTCCCAAAGCAGCATCACCCTGACTGGAGACATCCAGAGCTCACACCTTAATCTGGATGAGATGAGATGGTTTTGTCCATTCATTTTAATCCATACATTACGTCAGTACACCTATCTCGAACATTACGCTGAACAATTTATGTCAAAAAGAACATCTCAAAACTAGGAGACTGATTTTCTCTCACACTGCAGTGGAACTTGCTATAAATTTTGATGGGGTGGGGCACACATAGCCCACTGATATTATCAGTTAGCTTTAAAAGCAAGGTAACGTTGACTGAGATTTTCTAAAGGCAGTAAAGTTTTCATTGTCTTTACTATGTGCAGAACAAGATGAGGTACCATTCCCACCTTTCCCTAATACCCTCTTCTTTCTACTTGAACTTCTACTAATTGCTTCCTGATTCTCATTTTAAACAAACCAAGAGAAAGTTTACCCTGTGTCTTCAGTCTAAGGTAGTACTTGTGGGCATTAAACCTTCTGAAGGCTTTCTGGATTATTCTTGCATAGAAGTCAAATTTCCTCTCCCTTTGTTCTTCCAGTAGAAACAGCTGAAAGAATGCAAAACAGTCAAAGATTTAAAATGTTAAAAGCGATAACAAAGAAATCACAAGCTAAAGCAAAACCAAAATATGTTTCAGGTCAAATTCATTGAAACCTCAGAGGGCAGAAAGTATTCTTTGGATCTTTTCGCATAACAGGTACTGATTTTGTTTGATTATCAAAAATTTCCCCCCCTCCCCCAATACTTATAGGTTAGCATGTAGTTCTAAAATCTCAGCAGCAATTCCAGGACTTTTTAAACAGTTTCCCTTTGGTTGCATCTAAAGTTTTCATGATTTCATCACCATTGCTTACCACGTTTAGAGACTATTTTCAACATTTCACTATTGCCTTCGATTTTTACGATGTACTCGATTTTTTTTTCTTTACTGCAGTAATCAAATTGACTGAAAAGCAGTCACTTCCAGTTTCTGTAATGTAACACTTTTACTGTGAAAACTTTAAGTAGGTGATTAGACCACAGCAATAAAATAGCATTCTGGTTCACTCACCGATTCTGGATTCTTGATAAATACTTTACTCCTTCCAAGTTGAAACTGGTCTGGATCCATGTTCACAGCCTTCATCAAGTGGTTAATGCCTCCGCGTTCATCTCCTCTCCAGACGGGCCACGTTTCTGGGGTGAGGATGGCGTACCTGTCAATACAAAGGAACCCTCTGTGTCAAATCCCTTGACATAACATACTATTTTAACCATTCCAACAGATGCAACTCTGTAAAGCTGATCTTTGAGTTTGATAGTTTAAGACTTTCAATCTGACACAAAAATTGCTGACACTCATTGCAAAGTCATGGTTGAGACAAGCCTTATTTTCAAAAGGACTTGAAATCTCCCTTTCATTGCCATCCACTGTTGTGATTTAACGACAATTTTTACTTCAATTTTTGTTTCGTAACTTCAAAACGTAACTTTCTTTGACTGAGAGATGTATAATGTTGGTCAGTAGTGACATTCAATTCCGTGGGAATGAGAAGACAGGTTGAAGTGGATGGTGTATTGTTTCTTCTAAAAGAGTTAATGAGAGAAATGTGTGCAACATTGTGTGAAATATTCTTCGCTTCTCTCTTTTTTTTTTTTCACAAAAGCCAGATCTCTACCCTTCGTTGGTCTTGCTGGATACGATAAAATGTCTGAAGATATCTTTTGCACCATAGTAGTCCCAGTAAGTAGAACTAAGGCCATAACTGTGCGACTTAGATTATAACTGTGTTACTATTTATTTTGGACACCAAACTTCTTCACAGAACTGTTGGTACGAGCAGGCCTTTATGGCCTGGCAGAATGCAGGTGGCGATACAGGCAAAAAGACGGGGGACAAAATTGATCGTTTACTTACAAGAATTGAGTATTCTTTTAAAAATTTTACTTAAAAGACGCATAGAAAATGCAAGTTTAAATACTTTCAATAACAGAGGTCTTCAAGTTTCAGTACAGGGACCAGATTAAAGAATGGCCATATTTGATTCCTACCTAAACCTAATCCAACACCTATTACCCCCTACCCTCAACACCTCTCCTCTTACATTACAAAAGGGTAATTACACGTATATCATATAAAAAACATTTGTGACAAAACTATCAAAAGATTCTAAAGGCAAGCAATTATCGAGTAGGAGGGATCGTTTTTTCTTCATCAAGGTTAAAATACCTCTTGAGAAATTTATTGAAAGGCCTCCTGTATGCAAAGCCGGCTCTCCTCACACGAACGTTCTCTTTCAGTCCGAGGTATTCAACCTGATGCAGGACTCTGAAGTGGTAATGGAACAAACAAAACATCAATTAATGTGTTCTGAATTTAAGTGGAAGGATAAGCGGGGGAAAAAAAAGTAGATATAAGTATTAGCAGCAATTTCAAGTCATTCATGAGACAACAAAATTCACCTCTTGTCCTCCCAGTCCATCGGCTTCTTTGTCTCGTTCGGTTTGATGCATCTGATGTAGTGAGGGGTGCACTTCATGAGCTTGTCGACTAGTAAGTTAGCTTGGGACTGAAATGGAAAAAACATCATTTATATCACTTTAAGTGATGCAGTCCAATCCAAACACAAATCTCTGCAAATCCCTGTCAGTCCTCATTCAGTATCTTCTAAATTTTAGTATCTCAATTTGTAAAAACAAAAGAAAAAAAACAGGTAAGAGAAATGATGTCAGACAGCTGTTGGGAAAGGTACAAAGACAACTCTCCCCCCCCCCCGGGGAAAAATTCCCCCTGGATATTTTTTTGAAAGACAACTCCCTGATGGACAATTCTCAACTTAGACAAATAACCTAGGATAAATCTCTCCCATCCTAGATTAACCATGTCCCTGAGGGAATTCGTCAGGGGAGAGTTGTCCGAAGGAGGATTCCCTGTGTTGGCAATTGTCCAGGTGAGAAATCTTCAGGGGGATGGGGATTGTTCGGTCACGATAGGGAAACATTGTATTTAGACTCTGGTGATAAAACATCAAATGGTCTTTTTCCCTTTATTGCTTCATGTGAGTTTTCATCCCCCCTATAAAAAAAAACAAAAAAACTGTAGATCTTTCCTGAAACTGACAGTTCTTCATCAAAGTATGAAATTCCCCTAACAATCATTGAACGACAACTGGTGAATAATTGATGCATTAATTCTACAAAGTTTGCATGAATCCCTTGTACAATCAAAATGACAATGAAACTGAAACTTTCTCATTTATCTCCAGCTTTAATTAACCACTCGAAGCATTTGCAGAAAACATTGCCTATTAACTTGTTATTGCTGTGATCTTATACGACTTCAAGTTGAAAACTAACTCATACATCAGTGGGTCTAAAATTATTCCTGGACAGCGTATGCATGTGTACTAAAGACATTGAGGAAAATCTGTACATACATACATTAAGAAATTAAATGACACCTTTACATGTATTCCTTGAGAACACTAAAGATAGTTTATGATGTAAGATAAGTCAGAGTAATATATCTTACATGGAAAGCGATGGATCGTGTCGAGGCCATGACAGAAATTTACAGGACAATTTACAACTGAGTGTAAAAACATTTTACTGCTCCTGCCTTTAAATATTTTAGGTGACCATGTGAGAAGAAGTTGCTATTCCACATTAGGGAGAACTTAAGGCAGTGTCAACAGTCTAATACCAATCACATCTGAATGGTTTAGAGAGGAAAATTGGCCATGCAGAGAGAGTTTAGTTGGGAGCAAGGTAAAAATATGCTCCTATACAGCTACAAGTTGCAGAAGACAGGTGAAAAAAGACACTAATGTACTAAAATTGGTACTGTAATGAGACTTGTCTGGCATCCATATACCATGGTTACAAGGTCCTACAAGTATGAGCACATTGGCATTTGATATTAATATTTTGTCATTTCACATTTGTCTCTTCAGTCCCAGAGAGACGTAACTGCTTTTATTTGTATTTTCTTTTTCTCTTCTTTTTTTTGTCTGTATTTTTCAAATTATCAAGCAGCTCTAACGACAAATATGGCTCAACACCATCAATCAGGGCCTCGAGGAAAAGCTCACTGCATCATGGGAGTTGGCAGGAAATGGGGCGGGGGAAAGAAAGAAGTCAAGCAAATTGAGGCAGCAGTCTAACGTATGACATATTCAGTGTGAAGCTTCAGCTACAGCTGACAATACAATGCCCTTGAAGGACATGATGAGACAGCCACTATTAACATCAATGTTAATGATTACTCCAACCTTTTTGTCCAGGAAGTCGAAGGACGCTTCCTAGTGAGTTTAAGGAAAACATTTTGCTAACTTTGCATATCAGGCAAAGTTTGAACAGCACTACTTACTAGACAATGGCAATGGTGAATACATTTTGAAGAGTTCATATGTCTCAAGCAATAAAAAAAAGTTACACATAAGCGGTGTCTCATTAGTTTCTGTTTGAGGTCAAAGTATGGCCTCATACTTCTCTGATTTCAGTTTCTACTTTACTTCTAGGGTTGACTCTCTTTTTACTTCTGCTAGCGTGGCAATCACTCTCTCACCCTGATTTTATTGCCTGCAGTAGTTGGCTTCTTCTTGTTGTTCATGTCAACCTTTTCTGGGAACAAAGAACGTATAAAGGGCCTAGAAAAGACAGAAAAAGAGACAGCGAATCAGTACATGAATGTATGCCTAATACCGAACAATAAAGTTTATGGTCTTTAGTAATTTCAGAGGTAATTTCCAGATCAATAGGCCAAGGACCGTATACCATGTTGATTGTGATAGAGATTCACCAGCTCTTTTTGACAAGAGGCAGGGGCAGGGTTAAAGTAATTCCCAATGAAAGCCTAAACCTGCCCTCAAAGCCGCCATGTAAAGTCCCCATTCGATGAATAGGAGTGCAACCTTCCAGTCTATAGCCACTTACCCAAAGGCAGTGAGGGGTGGAGGGCTTACACAGCTCAGCAATCTTAAACAGATGTACCATGCAACCTAGAAAAATTTTCGAAGGTTTTGATCCACGGACATACATGTCGTGAGATGGACACTCTAACTACTAAGCGAAACCCTCTACACTTGAACATATGCTGCATGTGTCGTCAAATCAATCCTACATCACGATGGATGTAAGCTGAACAATAAGACATGTCATATAATCAAATAGAAACTGCAAATTCAAAGGGGCATGAAATATCCTTGTTTTCCATATCCTGCGGTCTCTTGTCCATTCAAAACAACACACAGGGAATTTCTTTTTTAAATTAGGGTACAAAACAGTTGGAAGTGTCTTGTCTGACTTCCCTTTCTGAGGTAAGAGTGGGTTATTTTTAGTTCTTTTTTTTTTTTCATTTCCTTTGGGTGGGATGGCATTTGATGTTTGCTACTTCCTTAATGTCTCCTGCTTCTCCATCATCAATGTCTATTCCCATTGCGCATATTCAACGTATAAACAATAGGTCATATATGTTCCAGGTGGAGAGTATCCAGTCGACGATACGAGCAGCAAAATAACGTTAATCCATGAAAGAATCCAATAAAGGTTAAACTAACACATTGGGTAGGAGGTTTAAGAAGCCAACATTATTCCACATTGGGGACTGACGCTGGTGGTGGGGCTATGCTAAGATTACCTGTCACTCTAGGAAGGAAGTGACTTCTTAAAGATATCAACATTCAATACCCAAAACTCAATACTCAAACTGACAGTAGTTTCACATGTACTTTTGTGAAATTAAACAAGAAACAAATAGTTTCACTTGACACATGAAAAGAAATACAAAAAGTCGGCATTCTTCATTTCATCCATATCTGTAGACACTGCACATATTTTATGAGCTTTTCTGGCTTTAAAAACGTTCCATGTGTCATGCACCTGTGATGTACTACTATTGGTATTGTGATTACCATTCAACGAAGATTGAAAGACCAACAAGCAATCACTGGACAGTGCCTCTTCTCAGGATACTCTGTCACGGTGCTCTCAAAGTTGCCAATTCGTAACATTTTGGTGCTTACCGTTATGACTGAATGGACACATTGAGCCAAACCCGCCCCCCCCCCCTGCAAAGGGATGAAGTGGGGGTGAAATCTTTGCACATCTTATCGTAACCTCTTGCATCCATTGGAGGACAAACAAACCAAGAAGCCTGCTATGCATGTCGAAGAGTATCTCGTACTGTATGGCCCTTGACTTGCACGCATTCTATCCTGATGATGAATTCGATGTGCATAATGGATCTCCATAAAAAGTGAAAGTCCTGTTGGAAAACTACAGCTCAATCGAGACAATCAATCTGGCCTCACGAAGAAAGCAAAAACAAAATTTACAGAACTCACTGATTGCTGGACTGCATGAGCTCAATGAGATCGACAAAGAGGACATCCCTGTTTCTCTCGCAGAATCCTTCTGCTGTGTAACTTACCTAAAGACAGAGAAGAAAGACATGATAGCTGATACATTACCTTTCAATGAAAAGACAAAGGAAACCCTCTAGCAGTGTTTGTGCACAAAGGAAAATAACTTAAAATATGGTAAAGATACACCAACCTTTGAAATTGACAAAAAGAAACCTGACACTGTGAGAGGCTGTGTCCTACCTACACTGCTGGTCAGAGATAAGTACGCAGTACGCTCAGTATGTGCTGACATGTAGAAAACAGAACACTAACAGTTCACAAACAAAGGACATTTCTTATTTAGAGTTTTGAGAGTGACTTCTGTTACAGAGTACCAGCAACCTGTGATTAACCATGTAATTAATCACCATCTAAGGTGCATCAATATCATGAAAATGGAAGTGTTTGGAAAATACCACACAACTTCCACGACAACATTCCTCCGAACCACAGTTTTTCCAAAAGAGAGGTTTGAAAATTCAGAGAGAGAAATTGCTCACTTTGCCAGCATAGTGGTGAATCACAAAGCCCTGGTTGTTGCCTTGGTAATGTTGGTGGGTGCCAACAGCACCAGAGAGTTTACCGAGGAGTTTGGTGTCGGCACCTTCGGTGACTGCATGCATGGTGGCACACACATCGTCCATCACGCATATAATTCCGATGGGATTCTGTAAGGGAGAAGAGCGAGAGCGACTGCCGTGTGCTTTCACATCTGCGTGGATATATTACCAAAGTCCTCAAAGTGAATTCGACTTTTTAAACTGGATTGAAGGATAGACAGAATTAGTGTGGTTTACAGGGTCTACAGGATTTTGGTTTATCTTTATTTGTGGTCCTCTCAAATGAATATTTTCAGTCAGTCTGATGAGTTAAAGTCTTATTTTCTTCTCTCACCACTAGGTCCACTCTTCCATTTAATCATAAGCTAAAATTATTGTCAAATGTGATCCCAAATTGTGGAATTCAATCACTGTTGATCTTTGTATCATTCCAAGTATCCACAGTTTAAAGAAACATTTGAAATACTACCTCTACTTGATTTCACAGAACTGTAAATATTTCTGTTTTCTTACCACTGTTTTGTTTTAATTTTTGACACAACCGTGCACACTTTCTCAAAGTAGAGGACTGTGTATTAACCCTTTTCATTCATTCATTTATTAATTAAAAACAACAAACCTTCAAACCTCTATTACTTTGCTTACCTTACTTTCAATTAAATCACACACGACTTTGTTATTGAAATATTCGATTGGTTTCCACTTGATGCCTTCTTGGACGTACTCTTCCTACAAACAGAGAAAGAAAAATTCCACATTAAAAGTGACACTTCTTGATTGCAACATATACTGACCAAACAAAACAGTGACAACACATTATTCAGAATATACAAAAGACATTGATTATGATGCAAGTTCATATCTTATGATCATTCAGATCATACAACACATGGAAGGATGTGTATTGATTGCATTGATTACAATCCATATTGATCCAAAATTCTTACTGGAAAAAATGCACATCAATAAGAAATATGTCTTTACTACAAAACTGATCACAAAACATTAACATCAAAACACACCTTAATTGATCAAAACTCATACTCATACAGGTAAACTTATCAAACAAAACTTTAATACACTGATCACTGTACATACTGATCAAATACAAACTTAAAGATTGCAATACACATTGATCACACATAAACATCTACATTACAATACAGCATTGATCAAACAATAAAATCAAACATTAATCAAACATTATCAAAACATTGGTCAAACAAAATCAAAATCAACAAAATAAAAAAAAACAAAATCAAACATTGATCAAACATTAAAATCACAATACAGCACTAGTCAAACACAGACATTTACATCACAATAGACCACTGATCAAACACAAACATTTACATCACAATACACCATTGATCAAACACAAACACTTACATCACCATACACCAGTGATCAAACTCAAACATTTACATGACCATACGCCATTGATCAAACACAAACATTTACATCACAATACAGCACTGGTCAAACACAAACATTTTACATGATAAAACATCATTGATCAAACACAAACATTTACAACATAATACACCATTGATCAAACACAAATGCTTACAACACAATACAGCATTGATCAAACACAAACATTTGCATCACAACACAGCATTGATCAAACACAAACATTTACATCACAATACAGCACTGGTCAAACACAAACATTTGACATGACAAAACATCATTGATCAAACACAAATATTTACATCACAATACACCATCGATCAAACACAAACATTTACATCACAATACACCATTGATCAAACACAAATGTTTACATCACAATACACCATTGATTAAACACAAACATTTACATCACAATACAGCACTGGTCAAACACAAACATTTTACATGGCAATACATTATTGATCAATACAAACATTTTGCTTAAAGGAATATTTTAATAACAAGTGCAAGAATTCTTACATGAAGGAGGATAATTTTTCAATGTGGGCATTTCAAATCCAATTCCAGTATCTTTTACTTAATAAGAAATTTTCTGTTTGAAGAAAACATTCTCTGGTCAAAAAAGATATCCTTTTGCCTCAAGGTTACGAACTGTACTGTAGCAGCAGCATATTACTGAAAGAAGTTTTTGTTGCTCTTTGAAACTGAAGAGTTTAAATTACATTGAAATTTGACATCAGCAAAAAAGTAGATTGGATATATTGTAGATTTAAGTTAAAATTTATTTTTTTAGAATTTAATATCAAATCTATTACACGATCGTAATGCTTTTTTTAAAGAGGAACCATCGTGGGTGTTTCAATGTTAACCTACACTTAGCGCACATCTACTTACAAACAGTCACAACAGTACTGGTATTATTTTTAATAACTTCTTTCCAAATTAAACTTCCTGCCGTTCTTGTACAGCATATCGCCATTTTGGAAATGTATGATGTGTCACATTTACCGGCGATACTAAAGGACATGTGCATGTGCATGATCACAAATCAGGCAATTTTGCAACAACATGGCGACTTGCGAGTGAATGAAAGTAAATTAAAAAAACTTCATATTTTCTTGGACGTGAATTTATTGTACTACTGAATGGTGTCTTATTGTTTGAAAAACTATATTGTATCAGGATAAGCTGGGAGGCTGCACAACGGTTTTCTCTTAACATGGACAACTGGGGAGATGCAAAGGGTATTCAAATACTTGTGACAGTGTGACATCGCTGATTCAGAAATGTGCAATGAACCGTTTTAAAATGGTATTTTCTTAAGATATTAGGATACTGTGTTCATGAACAGAGAAAAATATTTCTAATATTTATGAAATATCAAGTTTCTTCACCGGCCAATCCCTTTACCAATGGTCACAGGACTTGCAAGTGGATTGGATTTCTCTATGAAATACATCTGGTAGCAGTTTTCCATGATTTCATGCAAAATCAGGAACTTTACTTCCCACACAGTCTTGCTTTCCTTCTTGTTTTTCACACTTTTAGTCAATCAGTAGTAGAAACACATGGTGTCAATCCATGTGGCAGCGACGGATTCCAAACATAGCACCTATCTTTAAAAGGGAACCACCGAAATGGTTATCTAGAGGTATCTTAACCGGTGTACGTATCAAAATGAAAAAGTTCTTCCTCTCTTCGGATAAAATCATTCAGTTTACAAACTTCCCCTTCCTTTTCTCCACATGCGGTTCTAGTGAACCTTTGCTAACAATCTGTCTCCATTTGTTTTGGTTCTCTTCGTCGGAATTTAAACACGTTTTACCCCTACCAGGAAATTGAGCATTTCTGACGGGCAGAAATAATAAACTGATTGTTTCCTTCAACCATGTGTTTGTTTGATATCAGCAAAATTTATGTTTTAAACAACTGAAGATGAAGGAACTACATTATACATGTGCAAACAAGTTCCTGATATAATATTGCAGGGGGCTTCTTCCCAAACTGGAGATGGTAGGACTTACGTCAAATGTTGTTCCATGTTGACATGGTTTTACTACAGAATGGTGTCAAACACAAGAGCTCTTAAGCAATGTTCAGATGACATGTTGTCATTATAAACGTAAAGAAAAACTTGGACGATATCAAGATTGTAAATATTCCAGTTGAAACAAAAAGGCCATACATTACTTCTGTGAATCAGTTTTGCTAAGGCGAAGCCTGTCAACTTTCTTAAAAGGAAGTGCATACATTAAGACCTTACTAAAAAAACAATTTGCTCTCATTTTCCAATTACATGCTGGTAACAAAAAAAGACAACCACTTTTTCTAATAGTTTAGGAGAGAAAATGTCTCAAGCATTTAAGACTACATTACATGGTAGTGGCATAAGTGGTGCAAGGCGTTTTGTCAAATTTTTCGTTAACAGTCAAAAAAGTAAATAACTTTCAGTCGTTCTTTATTCCCGGTAAAACCAAAATTTCAACTGTTAAGGTGTAAATAAGATTCCATGGATCAGTGTTTGCAACTAGCAAGCACCTCGAGATTCTCGAGGAAAGTAACAAAGATGTCAACACAAAGACGTCCAATAATCACACTCTAATATTTGAGCTATTCCAGACAGACCATGCTATGCTACACATATTAAAAATATTTTATATCATGATTATGGCACTTAGCTAACCTGCTCTGCTGACATCTGACACCAGGGACGGCGAGTACAAATCTTCTTTACCGTCATTTAACATCAGGAATTGCAAACATTAACCTGGTCTTAAATGGAGTGACGCTATCTTGAACAGCCAAGATTTTGCAAAGATTTGGTACCAAAGATTTGACACCAAAGATTGCACGCACTGATCAACTTGCTCTGATAGAATTTGGTCCCAGAGATTGCACTCACTCACCTGTTCTGCCTTGAGTGTCAATTCAATGAAGATCTGTTGTAACTTCTCGTTCACGAAGTTGATGCAGAATTGTTCGAATCCATTTTGCTGGAAGATTTCAAACCCGTAAATGTCCAGGACACCGATCGTGATTTCTACTTGATCTTTCTGCATGGCTTTGTTGACCGCCTTTTGAATAAAGAATCAAACGAGTTGGTCGGGATCAAGGATGTTGGTATCGAAAGTATTTGCTCCCAGATGTGAACCACACTCCCATGGGAAAAATGCGATATTCTTGGAGTGATAATCATGAAATTAAGAGATTACAGAGACATACAGCATCATTTTATATATGATGGAAAAAATGTAGGGAACCCCCATTGTGTCACCTACATAACCGTATCAAGACTTCCAAATCACACTTCCATGGTGCGATCCATAACCTAGATCAATCTACAGAGCGATCAGTTGAAGGCTTGATCAAGTGTAAAATCAAAATCCCCATTGTAACTGTTGGAAGTTTTTACAGGGTGCAGCTGTCAAAAATTCTCGTCAAGGTTGAATGGAACATTATTTCCACCCCACAGTCTCAGCCAACAGTGGTCAAGTTAGAGGCCTGTCGTTTCAACAGAGTTTCCGTACCGCAAAACTGTCCGTGAGAATTGTCGACTTTCAGTGGCAAGTATCCGCGGTCGGTCAACGCCGCGATTCAAATTATCGTATTTTTTCGAGCGTTTGCACTAGGTATCAGACTGACGATTTCAGAAAACTTCTGAAATT
The DNA here is from genome assembly GCA_021234535.1 of Stichopus chloronotus. Lineage (NCBI taxonomy): Eukaryota > Metazoa > Echinodermata > Holothuroidea > Aspidochirotida > Stichopodidae > Stichopus > Stichopus chloronotus. The sequence continues at coordinate 19,009,131 of CM037836.1, read as the reverse complement.
TCTACCTGGATCTTAATTTTTACCTAAATGTACATCATTGTACGGTTGACAAAAAACTTAAAAATGTTACTTTTACCTAATTTCAGACACTTCATTGTCATGGCTGTATGTATGTAAGACACGTGGTGTTACATCAACTTGCAAAGAAAAATGTCAAATTATGGCTTCATAATGAACTGGTACTTAAAGTCATATTTTTGGGTACCCAGGCACCAGACAAACAATGCACTATGGGTAAGCAGATCGGAATTTTCAACCCAGTGCAAATACTACTTTTAAATATGTATCAACCTTATAATCTTAGAAAACCTTGCTTTTATACACACTCATTATGATTATGATTTCCATTCAGCATTAGAGAGGGCTTCCTAACATGGGGTGGAATTCCAATGTTGCACAACCAAGTTACTTCTCGTCATTTCATTATTTTCTACTTTCTAATCAGCTTCATCATATGACCAAAACAGAGGTTCATTTACACTTGTAGCTGAAGGAACTGGCCTTCATCAAGCCATAACAATTGCATTATGCCCCCTCTAGGCCTACAAGATCAGTTCAAAACAAAAACAACAGCTACCTTTACACTTCAACAAGGAAGTCAAAAGTTTCAAGTGGAGTGCATGGACTAGGGTGTTGTATATCTTCCTCAAAGTACTTGTGACCGCTTCCCGGTCTCCTGAGGAGACAACCTAATCTAACACTTTGATCCAACAGCTTTTATACCCTGCAGACCTGTTGGAATCATGAATAAATGGATTACTTACATCGACGAGGAAGTCAAAAAGTCTGAAGTGGAGAGCTTTGGCCAATGCGTCTCGAGTGTACGCCGCTTGTTCTGTGTTCAACGTAACTTCCACTGCCTCTGATTTGCCTCCCCATTTGCTGTCAAACCTTCTGCTTATCAACTTTTTCTCCAGGGCTTGTGACTGGATGCCGAGCAAATACGCTGGAAAGTCTAAAACTATTGAGATACAACGCAAACGGTGATTGATTGCTTAAAAGCTGTAGCATGACCGACTTCGTCGATTTCCATGACAACGTCAATTTTGTATCAAAAGGCTGGCCCCCTCATTGCCATTTATCAGTTAGGCTACTACAGGAGTGGTTGTGTCTGTTTCATATTATCGCTGTTTCTCCTTGGTATCTTTTAACCAATGATCTGCAAATGACTACATACGTCACGTGATACATTATTTGCATGTTTGCTCATCTGCTTTTACCAACTGCAAATCAACATATTCTCATTTCAGTTCATGCAAAGTTGCTGTTTATGGTGACTTCCCTAGACATCCATTGAACTTTGACCTTGAAGAAAAACATTCAGTTTATAAAGTGCTGCCCACCATCACAGCACGCTTAACAATTTGACCTAGTACTTCTTCAGTTATGTGTCTTCAATCTTTGTCAGAATTTTACCTTTTCCCACTGACCTCAAATGACCTTACATTTATCTCTTTTAAGAAAAATATCAGGTATGCAGAGACAGAGTTTAAAGTTAAATCAAAGCTTACTTCTTAGGGTAAATTATTCAAAATGTTCACAGTTTTTCTTGACCTCCAATAATCTCTGATTGACCAAAGGAGAGTTGATAGGAATATTGACAAGTAAGTGACATCCACACAACCCAAGTTAACACTTCCCAACACCTTTCACTTCTTCACACACAGGGTTGATATAACTCTCAGGTGTTGATCTACAATGACCTGATGTAACCTTTCACTGCAACCAAAAACAATTTTAACTGAGCTCCCCAAGAAGGAACCCATGTAAAGAGTTTTGAAGTGTACCTTGGTTGTCGTTGTCAGATTGAAGTGTTCCCAAGATCTGGCCACACAAGTACCCACACGTGTACTTTACTGTACACACACCTGTGTGCATTGTTGTAAAATGTTGCATGCATTCCTACTTCCACCTTTGGTGAGGAATCTAAATCACATTGAGTCTCTTATGACAAATGAGCAAAAACTGAACAAAAGTGAACATACTAAAAACACAATGCAAAATGAAATAAATAAATATAAAAAAAAAGAAACAGCTGAGGAATGTAAAACCATAATCAGGCAGTAAAATACAATACACTGCGATACAATAGAAAACAATACATTACAAATCAGCCAACAATACTACAAAGCTCAGCTAGTTAGCGACACAATGACCAAACATACAACACAGGTACTGAAATGAAATTTGTCAACCTTTGTGACATGATCAAAACAGATTCCATTGCTTTGTCTGGCAGTTTAAGGATGGATTCTGCAAGAGTTCATTTGATAAAAACATAATGCCACCACAGCAGTGTTTTTACTAGTTCACAAACATCGTCACCAATATTCAGTGGTGAATTTCCAACAAGATGAACTGAGAACATAAAATATTTTTCCGATAGGTAAAGTACAGTTGACCTTTTCTCCTTTTATTGCTTGTTTTTTTGTTTTGCTTTTCTTCCCCTATGTTTCTTTCTGCAAACTTTTTCTCTTTTGTTATTGTATAAATCCTGTTATGAGGGTACCTTTCTACAAGCTCCATTAGGGAAGTGCAATTGAGAAGGAGATACAACGGGAACTTAAATTCATGTAACTTCTATCAGACTTTCTCCAACATGATAACTTGCGATTCATACAGGGATGAGTACGGCTTAAAGCACCATTATACTTTTGTCTGATGTATCTTGTTTCTCGGGATATCCAAGTAATCTTCATTCATGCCTGCTTATACCTATTGAAAAGGATTACTCAGAACAAAGCTTTGATGCAGGGTTCCTTGCCAAGGGTCAAGTCACAGCCACTGTCTTACAAGTCAATACGACTTGTCATCTCTTTGGAATCAAGATAGAATTGGTTATAAGAATATGACATAGACCTTTTGCCATACAGTATGCAAATGATGAAAACAGTCAAGACTGTATTTAATTGCAGCACTTTCCCCACAATTTGGCATGTTTGCAGATGGTGCATCCAAGTTCAACAAGTTACCCAACATCAAATTTTGTTACTATGATTCATTGGAACACATCAGAAGTTGAAAACTGATTTTCAGGAATAACGACTGGCAGTGTTATGTTACAGCTATGGACAAAATTTTCTGATCAGTAATGTATGACGGAACGAACCACATGGATCTTTTATGTTAAAAGTTTCTGATACCTTTTTGAGCCTATTGAACCTGTAAGTTGCGAACAAAAGAGGTGATCTTGGTGGAAAGTAGGCTACTTCTAGGGAAGGAGTTTACGTCTCCATTGCACCTTCCTGGCTCCATTGAGCAGCCTTTTCTGAGTCTACCCCTGAATCTCCTTTCACTTTACTTTTTAGCTCTTAGAAGAAATTTCTTCATTATCGTGTATATTTCAAGAAAAAGATTCAAATAAATGTGTGCAATATTGCATCAAACTAAGTTCCAGCAAAAATGTTAAATGTATGACTACTTACAATCCTTTTCAGCTACCATGGAATAATTTCCCTGCTCTAAAAAGTTGATGTTGCCTAGATGAAGTATTCCTGCTACCAAGCTTACGATGGAGTCTTGGATGTCATTTGGGATACCGATCACATTCATGGCATTCTGCGACGAAAGCTGAAACCAAAAGAAAAGACAAAGATGAGAATGAAAACCAAGTATTCAGATGTAGTTATACCTCAATGAGGACCACCTTGATTTCTTAATCCTTGTTCATGCTCACAGTAACAACCTTTTTGTTACTAGCTTCGTGACATTGAATGAAGGCGACTGGAAACCTGAACACTGGCGGATCCAGGACCTTGGTTTCAGAGGTGCAAAACTGGTTGTACAGTGATACGTGGCAGGATTATCCCCGCCTTCCTGGAATTTTTCTTTTTCTATGACTGAATGCTCTCAGACGGAGGTGGTTTGGGTGCATCTTTACTTGAGGGGGGGGGGGGTGGCACTGACCATCACCTACTGTACACACTAGGTAGAATTGTGGGGAAAAACTATTCGAGCAGAGTGCCACTATCGGTTGGGAAGAAGCATACCGGAAAATTTTGGGACTACAGTACCCCCTAGGTTGCAGGAAATCAAGATCCCAAAGCAATGCGATCTTGCCATGAAGGGAGTTTTTTCCTTTGATTATTCAGCCATTTTTGGGGGGAACCACACTTTGGTTCACCCGTTGCCTACCCCTCACCCTTGGAACTGCCAGTGACCCTGAGTTCCATTTGATGATGATGGCAGATACTGGCCTTATCATTGATGCATTGATACTCGAATGCAAGCAAAAAATGATTTAGCCTTTTAAACTTCTGTTCTCACTTCTTGCTCCATGACTAATTGTTTTGCACTTTGTCCTTCTTCCTGAGACCTTGGTTATCGCTAAATTTGTTTTACATCTCATTTCTACAAATAAAAAAATAAAAACTGAGGAAGTAACAGTAATTCCACCCACATCTAGTGACCTGACAAAATTCTAAAATTAAAGCTTCACTTTGCATTTAGATTAAACATCTTGGACAAAAATATTTGCAACATGTTCACTATGATCACGTTTATTGCAAGTAACATTTTGACAGAATGCCATTTTGTGAATTGAATATAACATCACGTTTTTTTTTCCTTTCAGGTGGCTGTTGCACATAACATACTAGGAAGTTATACAGCTTCACATTCACTGGGAAGAGTCACATCTGACAACAGAATAACTGGAAATCTTAGTCATTCCAAGAATTTCAAAAACTCCAATAGTTCAGTATTACAACTGTCATTCAGAATCAACAAAAAAGATTTTCGTTTAAAGTAACTATGTAAAATCATGAAGCAAGATGTACTGTAATAATCTGATGCTCATTACATGTTGATTACACTAAGTACAGCATCTTAACATTAGTCACAATGATCTCGTACCATGGTGTCCTTATATTCCTGATTGTCGTCCATGCCATCCACTTTGTACGTCCCACTCTGTGAAAGATAGTAATAGTAGTCGGGGGTCGTCAGTCCCAGAGAATCTGAAACACAGAGAAGATTCGTTTATAGGTATGTTGAAAGTTTTATTAAACATGGAAGTGGTTTCTGAACTAGTATTCGGAATGAAAAATCTGTTTCAAAATGTCATAAGAAAGATGAATGACCATTGCTTTTTTTGTGTGTTACATCACCCAATGATGACAGATAAAGAGCCATCACACAATAAGATGATTTTTATTTGATGTGAAGTAATACAATTCCAAGGAATGGGCCAGACATTCTCGTAAAATCCATAATAACAAATCTGTCGACAACTATCAATCTGCTTTTCGTCTATGTGCACAGATACAAATCATTTGGAATTTTGAGCTGTCAAACTTTTTGAATGGGCCCACCAAGCTTACGATGTAGAAGTTGCACCATGACAAGAGCGTGCAAAGCCACTGTGCAACTTTAACGTCATCACATCCTGATTATGACTGACATATGAGGCTGTACTGAACATTACTGATTGTAAGCATTACAGTTTTATTTCTGTGAACCAAGTGGGTGTTGTCTTTACGGGGAAAATTACGATCTTTTAGTCCTCACTTGTGTCGGGAGTTTTGGCCAATTCTTTTAATGCAAAAGCTCATAAATGTGATACGATGTGATGAGATGTTAAGTGATGTGAGGTCAAGAAGGGTGATATCATTTACCAAAATTCTAAGAGATATGTGACAGAATTTGTTATTTATTACGATAAAACAATTTAATATCATTTGATGTGATATGTAACAGGTCCATGTTCACATGTGAGGGGACTGTCAAACGGTGATCATACAATCCATGTTACACTATGTCTTTGTATGTGGCAATAAATTATTTTGTTTGAATACTCAAGTCATAGAGCATGAATATTGAATATTCATGACTACATAAATATTAATACAGCATTATGACAGCCACTCCTCACTTGATATCAAATATGTTTATGCCTTCTGAAGACTACACACCCTAACCCTGACAGTTTATCTGGTTTTAACAGTTCACCGTTACATGCAGGGAAGGCCCTCTAGAGACATGAATTAAGGGTTTAAGGATGGGGGAAGGTTAAGGCTGGGGGTCTGGTGAAGTGAGGGAATATGAGAATAAGATGCCAACCAGCACAGTTCACATTCAAGTGCACTCGATGAGACATTTACAATCACACAATGCAAAGAGGTTGCTTTAACATTCATATTATTCTTGTGTCAGTTCCAACAACATGAGTCAGATTTTCAGTCTAGGGTTCCTTGTGTTTTCCAGTCAAGCAGGAAATTGTAGCCAGAATTGGTTCTTCCTCTACGGATGAAACATCTTAAAAACGAAAGAATGATCGAGGACTTTCCAACTCCCACAGGCACTTCAAACCAGGAACTCGGTGGTCGGGAAACGAAGACTACTCATTCACAACCAGTGCCAGAAAAGAAGCGGTTATAACTGTACAACGGCACACATTAGAAGTACTGTCCAATGAGCTGAAAGCGCTACTGCTGTGACAGAAACTAAAATGTGAGAATATTTGGTACTGTGAAGTATGACCAGTCACTGAGAAACTCAATGGAAAGGCAACAAGTGTGAGCCACCTTACAAAACATAATGGAGTAAACTCAATGTTGTGATAAAAACTGACATTTACATCAGCATTTGCACCGGCATATGGTGACGAAGTCATGACCCACTTCTGAAATTGCTACTGGGGTCTAAAGTTTCACATACATGTGACAACATTCAGCATACATATGCCTAAATAAGAACACTGCATTGTAACGCAGGTATGTAAGGTACACAGTGTTATACATGCATAGTAAAATGATGCAAAATGACCTCATATATCCTAACCTATGAACTTCATATAGCCTAACCCAAATCATATTTTCATGTACCTGAGCACCAGACTGACTGTGGATGGTAGGAAACCAGGTTCGAATTTTGGACACAACTGCAAAGACTTAGTTTACGTTAATCAGTTTATCCAAGCACTGCACGTACTTATGACATAAGAACATGAGAATATAAATATGATAGATTTTGAAAAGTGACTGCAACTGCATTAATATTCTTTTCAAATTCCAATTGTCACACATACACACACAAATGCAAAACTTACAGTCCTATAGCAGACATCAAGTTTTCTTTGAAAGCTGGGAAATTAAATGCCTAAATGCTCATTTCTATACAATGAAGACTACTTCTGACTCCTCCGTTTTAAATTTTTCCATTCCTCTGTGGTTGGGTCAGATACTTTCTTCACTTCTTCTCATTTTGTAATTAAATGACCAGCTCAAAAGTATCAAAACAGTGACTCAATGTGAGACAGATGTGCTTGTTGGCCACTTCACGTTGCACAGAGAAATCTGCACAATCTCAGGATGTCACGCAAATTGTTAATTTAATTGAGCGTATCTGTAAGTTTATGTAAATAGTGGAAGACTAACTTTCGATTTCACGTAGGCGGTTTGTCAGCATGGCTTGGTTTTCTTTGAAATGTTCTTCTTTCACCAAAAAACAAATCAAATAAAATGACGTCTTGAAAATTTTCAAACGTTTTTTTATGTTTAGATATGGTCATGTCTCCACAAAACTTTCAAGCCACAAATCTGCTCCACTTAAGAAAAATTTAGGATATAAGGTTAACCCATTTCTCTATGGTGAAAAGTGGGACATACAGTAACTTTTGGAGACCTTGAGATCTCAACGGTCCCTTATGCCATGTCCCTAGAAATTTTGTGGGGTCTAGTGCAGGCCATGTTGCTGAAGTGGAGTACACAATTTGTGATGCTTGATATGGTATTAATCGAGACATTAAACTGCAGATGCAAGTAATAAGTAAATCAACTGAAAAGTCTGTGGTGTACCTTATCTTTACTACATTTAACATATATGCCTCCATCATCCAAAGCTGTGATTACAGATAGTTTGTGTCATACTTGGCTTTTCATACTGACACACATCCCCATTTCCCCTCCAGTTTAAAAAATTTCGATTTGTCAGATACTAGATCCCAGGTGATGATGGGATGTTGACTCAAAGTTATTGGTCAATGTCACATCACACCAGGGATGCAGAGTATAGAGCTCTTTCAGTTTATTCTCATCCAGAACTAACCAAACATGACTAATGCAAGAAAACACGAACAGGCATATATCCCACAGAGCTATCACTCCTCAAATTTCCTATAAACCGCTTCTTCAAACAATTAGAGGTACTGTCGTCAGTTTGACATTAAGAACGCAGAACTCTCATGCTGATCCTTCAGTATTTTTTGTGCCCAACAGCAATGAAATGGGATAAAAACCTCTCCATCGTGACACGGGAAACTTTCTTACTAAAGACAGATATTCCATATGAATTGACACTTTATTGTATCATAGAACTTCCAGGAATCACGGCAGGGTTGGTCAAAATATTTATTATCGTTGCAATAATTTAAAGGAAACTTGACTTCAATTACAGGATATTTTAATAGCAAAACCATCCGTAATCTGTTACTTTAGCATAAACAAAGATTTACAAAAACAAATTTCTTTTCAAAAAGTTCATTCTGACATTTGTAATAAATATCTTCAAGATGGAGTCATCCATGTGTTTCCTTTCCGAACTGCCAAACTATTCTGGTTCAAAACAACAAAATGTAGCTTCTTGTTACGATGGGTGACAGCAGGTACATAGTGCTGTGCTCAATACAAATTACAGTACCAATCAACACATACATTTAGTTTACACAATTAAAAAAAGCCAAGTGCAACTTTCCAACAGGTTTGTCTGTGAGCAATGTCGTAGGAAATGCATTCCCCCGGTTGTAAATATAACAGTGACACAGCAAAGCAACTAAGACAACAAAGAGTGAAGTAAAATTTGACACTATTTACTGTTCAACCCACAAACACAAAAGTTAAACAAAAATGAAATTGAACTATTCTAAAATATACAGATGCAAGCAGAATGGTCACAGCATGTGGGAATTCCATTAAAGGTAACAGACAACAAATAGGCTAACCATTTAAGGAGTTTCTCTTTCCATTACTGAGGTTGACTCCTACATTTGACATAGTCACAGCGAGTCACAACCCACAGGCTAGCGACAAGCACGGTGTGCTCTAGTGAGATACATTAATTGGGCACGGTAGACCATTAGCTTTAAAAACAACTTGGACAATCAAACAAGTGACATTTAGAATTCACTTGCCCTTAAAAATTTTTGTATAAAGGCAAGATAAACTGAAACTTCACTGGTAACAACAAAGTGTACAATTGAGGGAAGCATTCAATTGATTTGAGACCAGAGCAGGGTGTGGGGTGACCACCATACGGTGTTAAGGAGGGAGTTAGCAAATCCTATCCCCTCATGGCCTCAATTTTAATTGAGAGTAGTCTAGTACAGGGCTGACCTTTAACTTTAAAAACAACTTGTCCAGTGGGGTATGTGGATTATAGAATTCAACTTGTGGTGATAAATTTTTACTTGCCCCAGGCAACAGGGGAATCATTAATGTTCCGCCCTACTTATTTACGTTTGAGTTGATGCAGAAAAACAGCATTTTTTGCACTTACCACAGAAGGTTACAGGGAATGGTACAAATGGTGAGGATTTAAAGAGAGGTAGGCTGTTGCCAAGGGTAACCTACTGTTATACCTTTCTGTGAACTCTTCAACCAAATCAGCCAGGAACATCCATCCTGGTGTTAAGACTATCAGTAAGCAGATGACTCCAAAGTAGAAATGTGGACCACATGAACATATTATCCCACAAAAAACACACTTTGGCTTTGAACGCAAGAGGGGCAAAGTTTCAGGTAAAACAAGGCTGTTAATATGCAGCGCTTTTGATAAGTTAAGATATTTCTTTAGCAAATATTTGATCATAAAGTCAGGTTTTACTCATAATATTTCCACAACTTAGTTAGCTTTCATGGCTTAACTGGAAGAATAATGCAATGCCAAGTCTTTTCTCATAAAGTTCGACCGATTCTCATTTCAATTCATGTGCAAACACCTGAACCTCAGTGAATCTACTGTATGCCAGATATTTTGTTTCTTTTTTCAATCTTCTCTGCATTCATCATGTCTTAACGCTCACCTCTTTGGTCAGCATCAGCTCCTGCTAGCAGTTGGTAAAATATATGGAAATTTCGCTCGTCTGGATTCTGACTGACCACTCTTGACTTCTCTAAGAGGAAATTGGATATTTTCCCACCATCTGGTTCACCTCCCCTGCTGAACTGAATTTCTACATACTTGCCCTGTGGATGAAAACAATAAGAAAAACCATAGATGGAGTTTGAAAAAAGATACATTAATTTGTGGCTTGAAGGTGGAGGGGGGATGAAAAAGCTCCGTTAGTTGACTACTTTCAACTGACTGTTTTCCTTTCAGGGTACTGCATCAGTGAAATGAACCCAATATTCCTCATTACTCACTTCCTCAAAGCAAACTTTTGCCCAAATTAAAACCCCTCAAGTTGAAGTCTACAGATCACAAATGCTAAAAAAGTCAAGAGCTTCATTTTCTGCAAAGAATAAAAAAGCAGAAAAAATTACCCTTTTCTAATATTTCAGTTTCATGACATTTTACCATAGAAATTATTACAGGAAATCCAAAATGACCTGATCTGATTAAAAGCATGTGGAAATCAAAATCGTCTTTTCTTATTAATAGCTGTGAGGCTTGCAAACATTGACATGATATTACACGAAAATAGCAAAATTTACAGATGTCCCCAAAACATCCTGTGTGTGGTCTACACTCACTTCCTTTACTGGTATACTTTTTATGATAGATCTTTATCCAACAAAATACAACAACAAAAATGGATCCCTGTGGTTCCTTGGTGATGAATAAAATAAAAACTATTTTTATCAACCTTAGAATGAGAGATTCATCAATTTTAAGAATAAACTGTAAGTTTGTCCCTCTGATTCAAAAAGCATTTTTAAGCCAATGTGTTTGCCCTTTTTTTTCTTTCCTGTTGATATATTTTGAAATTTTGTTGATATACATTTTAGAAGAAAATTAACTTGCCAATAACTTAGGAAAGCAAACTACAGTGTATCTTCCTGTGAAGAAATTGCATTGCTGAATATAAAAAAAAGACGCTTCTAACACAATCTACAAATATAAATTGGGCAGAGTAAAAGAAAAGGTATCTTTAAAGTACAATATTGAAAGAAAGCTGACTTAATGAAATACATTTGATAAAGAGACAAAATCAATATGTACTGCTACTGTATACATCTACCACACAAGGCAACACAGTCCAGTGTACTGTGACGGACAAACACATTGTACTGCATCTATTAAACTGAATCAGTATGACCTTCACATACTGTGTGTGTAATACGTTGGCTTTTCAACACACAGCAAATATATCCTCAACACCCACAAGTGCCTTTTTGCTGAGTACGCAGTACAGGGACGTCAGAATTGCTCAGTGCACAAAGCCGAGTCCTTCAGAGAGCGACACATGACGGGCTACGAGATTACTCGACACGGAAAGACACATTACGGCTGCTGTGGACTTCCCACGGTTTACATTATTTTCATTTGCAATGTCTATCAGGACATTCATTAAACCTTTTCTTCTGTACGATTAACCGCCAATCTGGAAATAAATCACTTAAACTTTTCTTTCCAATTGCCATTTCATTCGTAGTGCTCTAAATTTCTTTGGCAACCTGCTACACATTTGACCCAAATCTTACTAGTTATTTAAAGCAAGTCGGCTTTGAGGGGGGAATACAAAAAATAAGCATATTTTAGAGCACGACTCAAGCGTTTGCAGGCCCACAGAGAAACAGTTTGTAACATGATATGACTGAAATCTATTTAGCATGATATTGCACAGACTGTCATTGGTGTAAGGTTTAACAGGCAAGCCTCTTAAGCAACCTGATCTGTGCCAATGTAAATAAGTCTATGTCAATTACAATCGACAAGATACATATTTGACTGTCTTTGTAAGCGTGTGCCTGTGTGTTTACATGAAGAAGGAAGAAGACATCCTTACCTACAGTAAATAAATAATAGTCATAGTTACATTAATTACAAGTACAATATGATTTTAACATCTGTAATCACCATCACCACCATCTATTATCATCCTCATCCTCTTCCTCATCATCATCGTCATCATCATTGTCATCATCATCATCATCATCATCATCATCATCATCATCATCATCATCATCATCATCATCATCATCATCATCATCATCATCATCATCATCATCACTTTAGCCAGCATTTCCCTCTGAGGAGGGGATACTGACTTTCACACCATGATCACATTCCAATCTTCCACTTTTCCCATCCTTACTGCTTTCTTTCTCCACCACATCTTTCCATGTGAGTTTCATCCTTCTTCTTTCCTCTTATGTCATTGCTTCTTCCAAACTGCAACCTATCCATGATTATGCTAATCTTAGTGCTCACAAATGACGACAAACACTTCACTGCTTCACCTTCACTATGACACTGTTTCGTTTGCTGTATCTATCCTTACACTTGCCAAACAAAACAATATAGTACAGGCACAACACCCCCCTCCCCCACCTACATTACCACCCCATTCCCAAGCCTCTGTAAGTGTAAAAAAACATTGGTATCACCAGTCTACAGTACAAGTAACACGTAAATTTAAGTGAATTTCAAGACAGAAGTTTATGACATGCATGGCACATAAAGAGCAAAGATACTGTATTCTGTACATGTGTTAGAGGAAACAGTTATTTTGAAAATGCCTTGCTCTCAAAAGAGAGTTCTAAACAAAACTTCACTGCTAAATGAAGACAAAAGACAAACTTTATGTAATCAACTGAAGAAATAGTGACTAGACACTGTCAATAAATTCTGCCTGTCAACAAAAACATTTCACTTTGAAAACCCATTGCAAACTATTACATGTAAGTGAATACTTTTCCTGTCATCAACGAAATCATTGCAGCTAAGGCACTGCACGGTTCTAATGACTAATAGACCAAAGTCCACCCCAAACAAACAAACACACACACACAAAGGGAAAAAAAAATCCCCTTTCATCCCATCCTAAGAGGACATGTTATTAAGAATTCCTGCAAAGAGTTACATAACAAACAAAATTTTGTGAATTAATCATTAACAATTTGCCTTCAATGTTAAACCAATTGAAAAGGACTGAATCATGATGCACAAAGAACCATTGGCCATGTTTCATATCACAAGAGCCTATGATTGAACGCATGACACTTTCAGCTCTGAAAGCAAGAGCTATCATCGCTACACTCTCTGGACTATCATCTTTTTTAAGTTTTCATCAAGCCGCTTAAAAAAAGGTCAACCTTTAACACAGATCAATATCCATAACATAAAATTTGCCACTTGCCCTATGTCAGATGCAGTGTGCACTTGGAGACAGTCATATACTAATGGTAGTTTTCAAGGGAAAGACCTAAACGTTTTGGAAGTGTGTCAAGGTTTTAATTTGAATGTCAATATCCAAACATGCATACTAATGTCATAATGTACACTTTGCTTTACACTGATGTCAAAGCAGCTGTTTTAATTTAGCTTATGGTCAGATGCGTCTTAAAGCTTACACTTGACTCTTCCAGAGAGTACAGAAAATGAACAGGCTAGAAATTACAGGTCTGGTTTCTTTGTTCGTACATGAGACACGTCTCAGAGTACAGACATTGAATCGAGACAGGTAAGGGTTGATTCTTTTATTTTAAATTCTGAAATGTCATCCAATTCACCCACCATTTTCCGCTTTACAGCAATATCGTTACTCAAGTTAGAACATGCAGCAGAAGACAGACATAAAGCTATGACAAACACCAACTTCACCTCACAGTAAATCGTTTCATAAATAGTTTGAGGGGATGCACTCACTATCATTCTGGTATCAACATTGGTTGCTCTCTTTGGAAAAGTTGGGGAGGAGGTGAGCTGTTCTGCTCTAGTCTGAGATTATCATGAGAGGGTACATTTTAAACACTTACAAATCGACTAGAGTTGTTGTTCCTCACAGTCTTTGCATTTCCGAATGCCTCCAACAAGGGATTTGATTGGATGATGATATCTTTGACATGTTGCACTCTGGTTCCACCTCCAGACACTTTGGCGATGTAGTTCATGATGAATTTGGCTGCCACCGTCTTCCCAGCTCCACTTTCACCACTGTGTTGAAAAGAGAATTAACAGCATAAATAAACTCGAAAGGTGACAAGCAATCTTTTCAATACTTTTCAGGAAAAATAGATACACAGAGCTACAAATTCACTCAACAGATGAAAGGCACTGCTACAGCAAGAAATGTCCATGCCAGACCCTAAATCAACCTGGGGACTAAATATTCTTTTGTCCCTCTCGAACTTTTTGCATAAAAAAGATCAACATTAAGTCACATGTCCTGGTGTGTTCACCCCTCTATTTCTATGTTGGTTCCTAGAAATCTGACCTGTTTATGGGCCTGGTCCATGTTCCAATGATGATACTCACACTATACATAACCAAAAACACTGTACCTAGGGAAACAATGGTATTAAATAAACAAAAATCTTCAATGATGCTTCAGTCCCCAGATACTGTCATTTGAAAGTGATACATATTGCTGCTCACAAAAAAGAAACAAAGCTAAGACGAGCAATGGTATTGAGAGACAATATACCAAACAATGGTACTCAAATATAAGGGCACAATATGCTATGCAAAGACAAAAAAATTCTGAACATCAGAGTTAACTTGGACTTGAGAAATAATGCTGCCAGTACCTGGACAAATTGAATCCATGCAACACAGAAAACCTAGCAACTGATGTGGTTCAAAGATGACAAACCAATGGTAACAAAAAACAGATTACAGAATGCTCATTACCCAGAGATTAAAAACGATGTTAATTAAAGATCAGAAGCAATGGCAGGTGAAGCATGCCACTTAGAATGGTACATTTTCTTCTCAGAGGTATACTGAAGGAACAAAGCTACACATCTTGCTGTCCAGAAACCAACACATGCAGCTACTCAGAAAGACACACAGCTTTTCAGAGAGCTCAATACACAATTTTCTGTTTAAAGAGATGAAAAACAGTATGCTACCGAGCAACATATTGCTAGCAATATACGTATGTACATACTAAGTGCTAAGTGAGTATGTGGTACAATTTGAAATCACTCTGTACTTTTTCTTTCTTTGGGGATGAGGAAAGAAGACATTTTGCTGCATGCATATGGTCGATTACCAATTACTGCACTCATTTGTGTTTAGATAAAACAGAATGCACCATCTCCCTATACTCTGATATTTTAATGTGTACCACAACGAGACTACATTTCAGAAAAAGGAAAGTCTCCCGCATACAGGAAGGGCAATTGGCAATCTCAAATGGCAATCTCCTCTTTGCCATTTCAAAATCGTTGACCTAAAATACCTTCCTGCACTTGGTAACAGAAGGGACTTCACAGCAATCAAAAGCACAAAGGTGCGTTTAAGATCATGTAAAGAACACCGTAACTAGTCTAAGTTCAATACATACATCCAATTTCACAAGTTTCACAACCACCATACAAATGCAATCAACTGCACAAGGACACTTGACTTAAAATCTCAAAACAAGGTTTCCTGTTTAGGAGAGGGGGTGGGTGTAAAAGTAGGGACTATTAAAAGAGCACAATTTTTTTTCTAAATAAATAAAGTGGAGCTACAAGTCACCAGGGGAAACTCACAACAGCTGTAAATGTAATTTATCAAATCTTTCCAGTGATCATGAAGTAGTAGCGCTATGAGAGGACATCAAGCAGTACAATACATTATTCTTGCCAAATTTGGAGACTTGACACATAAATTGTACCTTACGTAATTTGAAACACCCTATTTCTTCTCCTTTGAAGGAAGAGTTACAAACTTATGAGGTACATTTTTTTCCGTCAGTGCATCGCTAAGGTGAAAAAAGATCAAATCGACGAACAGTTTCATAGATGGTTCAAGCAGATTCCCACCAGACAGACCTGTCCCAAGGACATAAATTCTCTTGATCTGCTAATGAAATATAAAATGCTCATGTGAGAGGGGAGCAATGTAGGCTACTTTGAAGTGTGTCAGGTCATTTTAATCCATGGCATGTCAACTGTGCAATTCAGGAAACTTCACTTGTGGCATGCATACCGCACTAGGGGCCTACGCGGCAGAAATTCAAAACTTTTTCTAAAAACTGATTTTAGGGACATAGCATAATGAAACCAATACACACTGATACAGTTTATGTTTATGCCATGAACAAAACAAATAGGGAATATACTGAAATATACTGGAATATATATATTGAAAGGGGAACAAGCTGGTTTCAAGTGCAAAAAAAAAAATTAAATTACCTCAATCAATCTGAAATAAAACATAGTGCCTACTTGTTTGGAATATCTTGAAATACTCCTCACACGTCACTGTCAAAGTTAACTTGTCGAATGTATGTACAGTAGTTCAGTCAATTCCTACATAAAAACCTCTGCATGGAATGTTCATCTAGGAGATACATAGAAGTTGCTCTTTTCAATGGGTTTAGAGGTGCCTGCAATATCTTTCTATTAATAAGATTGATGTTTAGTTTGAAGGCCGTACCCAAACTGAATGACACTTAGTCTACGTTTTTTAGACTTCCCTGAGTGAGAGATGCACCACATGTTTACTTACTATTAACAAGATCCATGTTCAGAAAATACTTAGCCAAATTTCAGGCACAAATGCGTCAGATCATGATAAGTTTAGAACTGTCGATACATAGCCTTTCCATGTTTCAATATAGAGGGCAAGGAATCAGGAAGTCACCATGAGCTAATTTAACAAGAAGTTTGAAACAAGAGGCAAAATGTGAGCGAATAACCTCCATAATTTGCATGAACCTGTAAACCCCTATCCCTGAACATAAATAATGAGCACTGATAAGCTAGCACTTCATCTATGCCAATAAATTGTTATATTCGCACAAATATTTTCGGGAGAATAGCCACAGTCATTTAAATTATGAGTCATTTTGCATTTTGCTTTTGCATGACAGGAATTGCTGAGCTGGATGAATAAATGAACAGCATTAATATACAGTGTGAGATGCGGGGAAACTTCAACTTATCTCTGGGTTCAATTTTAGTCGGAAGTACACACAGGATATTAGTTTCTATTATTGTTAATAAATTAAAACTGCTTAATCGTCACTTCTCTTTCAGTGACCAATTCAGGCAATTATCCGTGGTTACAGCCATAAAAAACTTAAATATGTTGACAAGTACCTCTAGGGTCAACAATCATGGGCAAGGTGAAAGAGGGTTGGAAAAGAGATGTGGGGGGGGCAAGGGGTGTTGGGGATTTTAGGGGAGGAAAAAGCATCCTGTAACATCTTTGACCTGGTTATTACTGTACGTATCTATAATGTTAATTCCTCTTACCTGATAATAACACATTGGTTTTCGAACTCTATCAACATGTTTCGATACATGTCGTCACTCAGAGCATAAACGTGAGGAGGGTTCTCGTAGGATGCCTGCACAAGGAGAAAGAAGAAGCGGCAGTCAGAAGCAAATGCGAGAGAAACTCCCATTTTTCATTTCAATGCACATCAACCACATTATAGGATCAGGATAGCGTGTGGCTCAAGACAGATAACAATAATACTGTGAATTATTATGATACTGTAAATGTTTACTTAATTGTAAAGCTACTTTTTCACAGAGATGTTTTCCAAACTTCAAACAGCAATGCACAATTCTACTCCAAGAACAGATCGGTCTTTATTGACTACCATCTTTTCATGACACTCTGCTGTTTGTATAGAACTGTATTCTTATGGACAATATGCGCTTACGAGTTTCTCAAGGTCCTCATTTTACCAAAAGAGTTTTAAGTAAAAAAAACAGCACTTTGCAGAATGGAATCGAGAGGGAGTTACAAGACTCAGATTTCTACACAGTCGCATTTTGTCAACAATAACACTGCACTAAATCATTTTCCTCAGTGTAATTCGGCACACAGTATGATGAACAAAGTGCATGGTATGCTATGCTCAACAAGGAAGCAAATTTCATCGTTGACAGAGGGACACATTTTGTAAATATTTTACTGTCAATGCTGCAGTGTATAAGGTAAATGGTTGAATAATGTAGGCCAACATATTAATGTTTCATGGTAACTTTATGACCCTCCACCATTTATTTGCACGGTTGAAGTCAAGTCCGAGCAGGCCGAGGCCGGCTTTGAACAGAGGCTTGTACAGTAACACTACATGGAGCACTCGAGGCTTCGAGGCCACTCGACGCTGGTCTGCAGCCCTATTTGTTTGTATCATCTTGTATGCATGGTGAGGTAAACTGATTCTGCCAGAAACTCATGAAGGTAGCCCTTTTCTAAAACCAAGATTCGAAATTGATACTGTCCACGGCAATAGATACAAGTGGGCACAGGGGGACAAGTGGACACAGGGGGATAAAATGACTATCTTGACCCCCCTTCCCCACCCGGATTCCATACCTCTCCCCATTTACTTATACCATACCCTAGCAAACACAACCTTCTGAAGACCATATTGTTAGAAAGCTATATACTACTGTAACCCCTCATCATTAAGAGTTTTTTAAACTCCAGGACAGGCAGATACCTTCAGGATACATCTGATAAACAGTAAGTGAAACCAAAACCTTAATGATCTTAATTACCTGTCTGAGTGATCTAACAAGGTCATACAGTTTCTGGTATACAATAATGAGTTCACAACTTCTTGGGTTTAAAAGATTTACAACATATGCAACTGTTTGTATAATTTTTTCAAGGGAGATACATATTTCCTTGTGGGAGATTAAAAAAATTCTCAAGTATGAGAGCAGGATTTTCAAGTTTTCAAGAAGAAAATCTTAAGGCTACAAATTATTCCCAAAAGAAAGACTGTTTTTGTATCCTGTGTTGCTTTCAACACATGCAGTTTGAAATTACACTGTGTGATGCAGTTGAACTTTATTTAAGTTTATGATCCCTTTATTTCAGTCCTTTCTACAACTTTAACTAGTTTGCAGAGGTTACCAAAAAGCCTTTGTATCCACCCACCACATTTCTACCTGGGTACCTTTTCAGCTATCCAGTTTAAAAAATATAGCACATTAACCACTCCCATGTTACAATGCGCTTCACAGTTCAAAGAACAGAGAAGTTTAAGCATTCATTTATTGCATTGTCATGTAGCGACCCACTCTGTAAAAACTCTGTCATCAAAAAACTTTTTGATGTTATCGTTTTGTGGTAATTAAACAAGTGTGAGTATTCACTGCAAGTGACCATGGAATAATATGAGAATTCCGCAATTGTCTTTCAACCTCAATATGAGGCTAACTTACTTGTCTATGCTGTATATGTGAGTGGAATAGAGTTATGTAAAGTATGTTATCATTTAGCCTCATTATGATCTCCTAGAGTATAGTATTTAATGCTAACATTGTTGACACTGCTGTTGTTGGATTCAACAATATTTAGACCTGATTGTTTACAGAGTTGATCAAATCCAGGATATGCGTGTTTACAGCTCACCGCTTTGTCAGAGTACATACATAGACATATTAGAGAGATATTAACCATTTAAAGCAGGTCAGAATAATGGCCAATAAATGACATCTCACAGTGCAGATCAGACAAGCTGTTGAACAATTTTAGAACTTGCAAAAAGTGGTATTTACTTAAGTAAGCTTGCAGACTGATTCACATTTCAAGAAGCCATTTTAATGTAAGTATGCGTAACATACTTAAATTTCTTTGCAAGGCGGAGTCATACATGGTATTTCCGCAATCCAAGCATTTGATTTGATGCTGTACCTCTCATTTACTAAATGTGCAGGCCTATCAATGTGGCTGAATGGATACCCAAATTCTTTCTCAATTCAGGTTTAGCAAGAACGCAGATTCCAACACATACAGCACAGTTAACAGTGCTGTACAGTACCCTACATAATGCCACTTTTCACTGCACAGTATACATTGCCATCTACTGTACGATCTGATCAGATGCTGTGTACTGCATACATACATACATACACACCAATATTCCACCATGGTGATAGTAGTCTATCCTATTTTACATGGCAACAACAAACACTGATTCAGTTACTTGATTTCCCAGCAATCAAATTTATGCCAAGTATTTGCTGTTTTATTACCACACGGTACTATAAACAGACTGACAATCTGTATGCTCTCAACCAGGAAGCCACATAGGATGCTCCCTATTGTTTCTTTTTTTATACTGAGTTAAAAGACAGGACAGGAAGTATCTGCTATCACTAGAAATGTAGCACTTCCCTTTAAAGCAGCCAGGACAGGCAGCCCGCCTTGCGGCGTCTTTTCCTTCGCCTGAATACAATGTGAATCGCTGCGGTGATGGTCACCACTAAAATGTGGAAAACCCTGTTTTCACTTCTTAGATCTAATATAGATCTATGGGCATTAACCATAGCCATTTCTCACTTTGATGGCAATTTGAGGTTCCATAATTGTACATAGATCTAGGCTTACGGCCACAGCCAAAATTTACCCTGATGCAAACATAACATACCTACCACAAATTATTTGATGGCATCTTATTTTTGAACTTTCTATCAGGCTTATACAGGGTGCAAATTTATGCATTCCCCTTCAATTTAATTACTTCATATGTCATCCACTAGTCTACATTATGATTCATACACTGCGCTATTAGTTTATACACACCAGCTGGATACAAAGTCCATGGATGGATGGATATTAATTTAAAACCAAACTTAGCAGCTAGTGGGTTAATTTAAGTCTGAAGGTCAAGCACCACAAGAAAATAAAAATAAATAAAATGGAAAATCTTTCAAGTGCTTTCTGTATTGAATATGACCATAACACTTCATGTCACGGGTTTTGCATAAATTTATGAAAAGTCCAGAAAGGATGAGGTGGAAAAACACTGTTGACATTATCAATTGCTCAAACCTATCTGTTATACTCTACCACTAGGAGCGTACAAATACAAGTGGAAAACATCACAGTCTAAATGAACACACAACCACAGATTAAGTACCCTGCATAGGAAATTACTGATACAAGCAGTTGCATCATGTGATTTGACAAAATCCATTCATTCTTTTATAACTTTGTTGAAATATTAACCCATTTGAAATGACAAGTTGAAGTATGTAGTTGAATCAATTCACATAAGAGCCCAACAATCCTGACTAAACTAAATGAACTTGATGCACATAGATAACAGAGCATTGTACACTCGTGGAGAAAATGGGTCTGACGTGAATACGCCATGGGCATGTGAACATGTCAGGGATGTTCAAAAGCCTTCACATCTAAAGTCTGATTCAGTGTAAGGCCCTGTGGAGCACACCTTGATTTCACCTCCTATGATTTCATCACCAACATCACTACAAAGGGGTGACTGCTGTTTCATCAATACTTTAAAGATACAAAAAAAGAAAGAAAGAATCTAAAATTCTAAATGCACTTGACGAAACAGACATGATGTAAAAGACATTCCTCTTCAAACAGTCACATACATAGCTGGTCTGACACAAGTTCAGGGATCACAATAACCCAGTACTTAAATTTCCTCAAGCTACCAACATATCCACCATTGTTATAACTGCAGGGGACAGCTGTTGTCAGTGGAGATCAAATACTGTTGTCAAGTGGGACCCATAAATGAGTGTTCAATGATTCAATGACCCCAGTTTAAATATAACATGGTCTTCAGTTTAGCCAGGAGTCCAGCAATAGCTGGCTGGCTGGCTGGCCAGCCTTTGTCCACCAGGACTGTCTTCTCTGTAGGTCACTTGCGATCCAAATTACAGTGCACACCTATCAATGACTAACCATCGATTTTGTCTGGCGTGTATGTTTTTATTACAGTGGTTGGTTTTACAACTTGAGTCAGTAGTGAGAGAAAAGGACTCAAAGCAGCAATTATTTAAAGTGAGTTAAGCCCTCATCAATCAGTGTTCTGCCAGGTACACTACTGTGCTGCCTGTTAGTATGTGTTTAAAAAGTCATGGACAGGGCCACAGCCAGTAGATACTACAGCTGGGTTTTTGACTAAATACCTCACTGCACTCACCTTCCCCTCCCCTTGCATATATCCTTTTAACAGCAAATCTCAATTTACTGCACATAAGAAAATGAATCTCTAAAGATCTTCACATTATCCTTAATACTGGGGTGTGTTATAATCCCATAATCTCAGCATATTTTGATCAAATGACCTTTTACACCTCCTGTAGACTTTCCTACATCCTTAAAGGCAAATTTACATAGCTGGCAGCAGCTGATGCCGTCAAACGTGAAAGGGAAGATGAAGTGTATACTCACAGCTCCCTGATACATGTCAATTTCCTTCTCGGTGAAGTAAGGCATCTGTTTGAATGGATTCACAGAGATCAGCACAGGGCCTATGTAGGTCTGAAAAAGTTACGACTGATTAAGGAAATCATCTCTAGTAATAGATTAAACATTTCATACATTTTCTGATAAGTGGTCTGCTAGGAATGTTTCATATACCCTGTGAAACTTCTGTCCATTTCTCACAGAAGTACAAAAGCACTCTTGACAACTTTGCAGTAAACCACCCCACTTTGGTCACTAGTTTCATAAATAGTGTGGTATGGTAAGAAGGAACTAAGGTTTTAATACAATGTACAAATCTTAAGATGAGTATCTCTTGTATTTGGAACCTGACCAATGCTTTACAGCCTTAAAGCATTATGGCAGCTGCCACTAGGACCATGTTGCACTGGAGACTAATCCTTGGAAACAAAGGGATCAATTGTCGAAACAGCCACGAAGACTATGAGACAAGGTTCCCATCTAAAACAACACATTAAAATGTACAATACTGCATTCATAGCGATAACCTTTTCAAATAGCTACAACAATTCGAAATGTCAACCAACTTTAATTAAACATAATTTGTAGCAGTAATACAAGCAAGCCATCATTCAAAGTCCCCTAGCAATGAAAACGTAAAACATTGTTTAAAGCAACATTATTATCAGCAGCCACATTGTCAGAACCATTGACAATGTGGAATGTGCAATGACCGCAGTATCTTCTGCCTTGGTCAGTTCACAGCAGAATGCAAGCTGTAAGCAGGGTGACCAGGTTTTTACACTGGCCACATAAATCCATAAATGTTGAACTCAAACTGTTCCTATCTGAAGCAATGAAGTCAAGGCTGACATTTTGCTCAAAATCATTTTAGTTTTTCTGAGTTTTGACGGGATTTGGAAGGGAAAAAAAAAGGATCAACACATTTTAATCAAACTTGCCTATATTGCAAATTTGATACTGTTAACAACATACACTGCACTCCTGAGTAGGGTATCCCAACGAACAGAAAAGTTCTGTATCTACAGTACTAGTTGAATGTAAAGGAGCGCATTCAAATATGGCGATCACGAGCCTGGCCAAACCATTGTGTTATTGTACAAGCAACATGTTCAATAATTAACATTAACGATGCAATTGCTTTCTGCTGGACTATAAAGGAGAACTAACACACACAAAAAATGAAAGTAAACCCCTCTGAACATGTCAAAACGGTAAAAGTAAAAGTCCAGCTGACTATGGCAATAATACTCAACACTCATTTCCACCTCAACTAAATACTTCCTGTATGGTAATTTTCAATGGGGCTTGTAGTCCAGTTAACACTCCCAGCACGGCTTCAGCATTGTGCCACGTATGTAGTCTGACCATATTATAAGGGCATCTGCAGTTGTACCAGGGAATCAGCTCAACTTAAAAACATGCACTGTGCACATGTACATACATAATCAATAGTAAACAGTGTGCATTATAAGCCATAACAACTCGAGGTCACCAAAAATTGTTATATAATAACATATTTACCCTAACATTACTCTATCTACACTCGAAGAGAGCCGGTAAATGCGAAAGGGGGAAGACTTACGTTGAAGACGTACAGTAGTATACTGTACGTGGATCATACACTTCCATTAAGAACACTACAGAGCTGTTACGATATGCCACCAGGACCATAATAAGTGAAAAACACACACAATAGCTTTCAAAAAAAAAGATTAAAACTATTTTCCTCCCTCCATTCCTCTGGGTATAGTTGTATATATCAGCTTCCCATATGTCAGCTTCCCTCTTGGCGAACCAAGTATACTTGCAACACACACCAACTAGTACAAATTTTGACTTCATGGACTGTTTAATTCATACACTTGTCAGATGTGCGCGACAAACTTATCTGGACAGCATACGTTTTGAAAACCAATGGAACTATTATCAAGTCAACCACACTGATGGTCATTTGCATCCAAAAAATGTACTGTGGACACTTGAAATGAAATCAATTCTCTTATTGCTTTTTTTAATTTGTGAATTTTGGCAGTTTCCATTTAGTAACTTTTGGACGGTGACATACTTCACTTTAATCGTTCTTTCACATTCATCATTTTTGGCATCTTGAAGTTTACAGTAACTGTGCTTTCATGACAAAAATGAAGCAGATGAATGAAAGACATACTGTTATCCATTATTATTATTACATGCTCTTTCAACCAAATTTTGGTTTGTTGCACAATTGCCTGTGCATTATTAAAAGGAAGTAACTCGTCCTCGACTGCCTGTTTGGAAAAGTTGCGGAGCCCAAATTTCTGCTTCAGTGTGTCAATTCAGTATCTACCTGGAAGTTTCCCATGCAGCTTGTTAAATTTCACTCCTCAACCTGAGCATACACCTGCAAAACTGAGCGAATGAATTTAGTCAAGCATTTTGTATGATGTATGCCAACCTGTAGAATCAGACAATGAAACTTCCCAACATCTTTCAGGGTGAAGGAAATATCAAGCAGGGAGTTGTAAAAAGTACTTGCAAACCTGCTTGATTGATACTGTATGGACTACACTGCAAGGTCATCCATGCGGTGATATTTACAAGGAAGAAATTTCAACTGCAAGGCCTTGTTCACAGTTAAGAATTGCACCCATACTTGTAGTCTGCAAGAGTGATTAATTCTTCTACAGTGGATACTTGCATACTTGTATTTCAAGTCTGTGTGCCTCCTTAACAATAATCTCGCTTACCGGGTGCCTGTAATCTCTCTTGCATTCTTAACAAGTAATGTGAACGCTCACGCGGACCATACGGTGACCCGGGGAAACTGAGGATTGGCTAGTCTATCTAACAAAGAACAGCTTCTTTTACTTCCTCATGCATATGCAGTGCACTAATCCCACAAGCATACAGTACATATTAAGAAACTCACTCGTTCTTAAAGTGTTCTACGAATGTGTCCTTAACTGCAGACAAGGCTGCACAATTAGTAAATGATCCAGTATGGGACTCCATGAGCCTTTGTCCCACCTAAGAAGACAAGAGCACCAACGGTGTAGCTCTCTGAATGTACCATTTACATATCATTATGTCAAATCATACAAACAACTGATAGAGTGTCACTATACCAAATCATCAACAGTACATAAGAGAATCTGTAGGACTGCGCAAGTTGCAGAATTTCATGTACAAGAGCAACAACAGTGCAACAGTTCAATTTTTATTGATAAATTTGTGAAAATTTTGATGGGTACTGCCAAATAACGAATACTTATACTTAACGTCACAATTTAGAGCCAATAATTATGAAAACTGTTGATTTTAAGTAATTTTTTTCATGGTTTCTACTGGCTGTGGACATACAAATCAGTACCAATGTGGAAAAGGGAATGTCCACAAGTTTTCCAAAAGAAATTTAAAGCTGCAACTACTTGCTCACACTACTCACACTGCCCCATACTCAATTATCATTCAAGCACAACAGAGGTACTTAGAATGTTGAATAATGCTCTAAAGGGGCACTTGAAAAGTAGAAGGAGAAACAGTTTGCAGACTTTCATCAAATGGGACATAGGGCCCACATAGACTACAAATTCATGAACACCTTGAGAGATAACTACCTCCAGAGCATCATTATGACAAACTATCTACATTTCACAAGAGAGTCTGTAGGAGAAGCACTTTGCAGAAATTTCTAAAATGGACCATAGGGTCCACATCGGACCTTGGACTAAAAGTTTGTGCACACCCCACATGAACAACCCCCCAAAAAACATTGTGGCCAAAGTAAATATAAATACATGAAAGCATGTGCAAGCAGCAGAATTTCAAACATACTTTCATATAATGGGCCATGGGGCACACATGGGGCCTTGGGCTAAAAATCCCTGAACAACCTGAAGGGGTTATTAGCAGCAAATCATTGTGACAAACTACCAACATTGTACAAGAGAATACGTAGGAAGAGCACTTTGCAGACTTTCATAAAATGGGTCGAAGGGCCCACATGGGAACTTAGACCAAAATTCCTGAACACCCCGGGTAGCCCACCACCCAAGAAACATCTCGTGTAAGTTTCAAACAAATCCATGAATTTACGTAGGAGAAGCATTTTACACAATTGTGGACAGAGAGGCGGATCGATGAGGGTGATGCCACGTCATTGCAATAGCTCACACCAGCATGCTGGTATGAGATAACAATCACCAACCTTAACAACGACGTTAGCCCTGATTTTCAGCTTCATCTTTCACAGAAGTGGTGACAGTTTGCATAACTTGGGAGTCTTGGAGAGCATAGCAAGACCTGGGATGCATGGGGTGTGGCAGTTTGGGGAGGACTGCTGGGATGCACAGGTGGAACTTTGGAAAGTAAACTGCAGGGGATGAATGGGTTGTGGAAATTTCAGGGCAAAAGGGTAGGGAGGCGGTGCATGGTCGTGGCAAGGCTGGATAGCTGGGAAGGGTAGGGGGTCCATTCGAATGGTAACAAGGAAGGCACTGTAAAGGATAGGGGGGTGCACAGGTGTGGCAATCTCGAGAGAATGGCAGGTCAGAAGATGGACAGTGGACAAATCGGTCTGGGAACTTGGAGAGCGAGGAGGGAGTGCCAAGAAAGAAAGCACATAACTACTCGTCTTACCTACAACAGAAGGAAGGACTGAGGTAAAAAAAAAAGTGCGGGGAATAATTCGTGAAGTACTATACAGGAGTTGTTTACTAACATATGTAACTTGCAATACATACTGCAGGCGCCATTCAAATCAGCAGTTGTAACCCATTATTCCATTCATGACATTTCATTTTGCTTGTGTGCGTCTGCTTTTGTTTTTTTTTTTTGAAGGAGCAGAGAAAAAAAAAAATGTTCTCAATAAAATTTAGGTGTTAGTCTTCAGTGTTTAACATAAATAAATCTGCATGCGACTTGCCACGTGAAAATGCATGCCGTTGAGCTTTTATAGAAAATGTTTAGACAATGACGTTTATCAACTAGTCAAGTCAACAAGGTCAACCAGTCTGCTTTTTTCTTTGTTATAAAATCAGCAGTGATTTGTAAATTGTTAAGTTTACATAATGGCTTTTAACTTTATAAGACTGAATTCTTTCTTGTGGACCAAAAGACAGACCTTTTTTGCATTCCACAAAGGGGGAAGTCTCCCCCTGAAGTGGGACTTTTCCCACAAAGGGGATGTTCCCATAAACAACAAGTTCCCCTGCAAAAGTCAGAGGAATGTCAAACAAAAAAATATTCAACAATAGGGAACTGTTGTTGTACGACAAACATTAAATGTATGAAGTACAGTATTGTTCTGTCAGTAATTGACTGCTTAGGAAATATGACATGGCTTGATTGCAAGTCAATCTTTATCAGTCATAAAGAAATTCTATGTAACTAATGCACACAAAGTACATTCCACGGGGGGGGGGGCAACAATATATATTAATGCTTCTGAGGGGAAGAATTGACAGACAGGTAAAGGCTCTAGAGTCTAGAAAGGTTTCATTCCAGACAATATGAATAAAAAAAAAGAAAAAAAGAAAGAAGATTGCCCCCTACTGTATAGTGGTCTAGTTTATGGAGATATTAAGAACTCAACCCCAACCTCACTCAAAAGGTGAGAGTATTTTAAAGCCACTGTGACAGTTAACTGTGTCCACCTTCACTTTGTTTATCCAGGGAGTTGCTATTTGATAAACAGCAACTCCCTGGTTTATCACAGGGTTGAAATTAGATCTTTCTTTTTGTTTTCTAGGGCAAAAGTTACACATAGGCCAAAAGTTCTGTATGCACTTATCCTTAATGGCACCCTTTTTTCATAGTCAGTACCATTTTACAAGGAAATGCAGGGCAAAGACTATGGTATTCCCCAGACGTTATCGAATCTCATCAGGTGGGAGGCGAACCATCCTGCACTTAAATTATCCATTGCATTGTCTACTTGAACCCTCACTGCCATCCATTAAATTTGATATCAAAAGAACATCACAGTGACTGACTAGTTTATCACCAAGTTAAAATGTTAGTGAGTAAACATTTCATAGTTGGTAAACCCCGAAGGAAAACATTAAAACAAAATTAAATTATGATTTCAACTAGAAACGTTTAACAAGTTATGGGTTTATGTGCAACACTTTGATGTGTTGCCGCAGTCACCGAAATCCATAATAGGCTATTGCTACAGTAGACACTTTGCATGTTCATAAACCCCATAAAATGTCAAAGAAATGTCTTTCAATATGTTTACTGTCATGTTCCCTTCTCACACTCCAATAATTTTGGGTATTCTGCTAATTCAATGGGGGAGGGGTTATGGGGATCAACTCAGGGACATCTTCTAATCAGCTCTTATTCACAAACGGTTTTTTTTGTGTGTGTGTGTGTCTTGAATAAAAATTTAGGAGTAGTTATTCTACTGATTATGAAAAGTGTCAACTGTTTTCATTTGCTTTCACTTGGTAAGTATTCAATCTGCAGAACTAACATACACACTGAATACTGAAGATACTGGAGACCCCCACGTGGAAAAAAAAAAACCTCTCACACGAATGACACTCTTACAAATCAAATTAACTAGCGTCCACAGAATAGATTTAGAATAAACTTGATTTAAGAAAATGTTCATGTACTGTATATAGTAAACATTTCTTGACTATTTTCAAGAAACTGCACAACTGTCAAGCTCCAAATGTGAGTAGAAAACAATATCATGAAACAACTTCACACTTACAAGACATCAATGGCCACTGACATGATATTACCCTCTAACAAGGCATAGCAGTGTTTCAAAAGACATACATGTACCTTGTGATACCTCAGTGAACGTTGACATTCACTCAAACTGTACATAATGTTGTTGGAAACTCTCCACTTTCCCATGGATATAAAACTGTGTGGCTGGCTAAATTGCGATCACCTTTTGTGTCAGCTTTGACCAGTCTTCACTTTCAGGGATGTCTGGGTGCAAAACAACAGGCATGTCAGCGCTGCAAATTTTACTTTCAATCTATCAGTTATCGTACAGCAGGCTCAATTAACTAGAGAAGATTAAGCGTGCATGCTTCAAAGTATAAGAGCAATAATTTGCACTCATTGTGTTGAACTAACCTTTGAGATAGCAAGCATGGTATTTAAAGCTCCATTTGTGTTGTGCAAGGTAAATATTTTTCGTTAGCTGCCTTCTCATTGCAAATTCAACATAACTGTAATCAGCTCTGCAATTTCACCGCATGTCCAGGTCCCGGTCTGGCGACTGTGACACACGCAGTCGACGGTGAAGTGTTCCAGGTTCTATGAATTCATAAGCCAAGGTACTTATGAGCTTGTACTCCATATACCTTCATTGCACAACTCAAGGTGTCATGAATGAAATAATACACATTTAATGACTCTCAAATTAAAAACTGCATTCTAATGATACTAGTGTCATTGTTTTATGAGACATTTGTAAATAAAGGTACCAAATTAACTGTACATTCACTGATTACACACAGGTGTCCTGGACACATACACTGTGCTCAGGTACTGGGCAATGATGTCATCGATATCATGCATGCTGATTAACATTAATGTGAGACATACTGATATGTACAGTGCTTCCTCTTGATACTAAAATTACTCAGATACCCAGCATGCATGACATGCCTTTATCCAGTAGCCTACACTCCAGTCAGGTGTTCGAAGTACACTCAAGTACCCTGTGCTGTGGCATCCACCACCTTGGTTGGATGGTGCTGAGGTACCACAACGGCTGTACATGTATATAAACCACATGGTGCTCGAATGCAGGAAAGTATTACACACATTGCAAAAAAAGCCAGCATCAAGTGAGGAAAATGTGTAGGTTGTAAATCATCATTAATGTGGTAAATTTCTTTCAGTTTCATTGTTACTGCTTGCACAACAATAAAGTTCATATCATCAAGAACACACTACATTCCTGTTTCATTCAGGAGGATGGAAGTACAATGAAATGGGCTGATGGAAAGTAACAAGTGTGAACTACATGTTTACTTTTTCTTGCCATCCATTGATGTGCAGAAAGACACATGTCAGTGCACCAACAGTATAAAGTACACTATATGTATGGACCCCATATCACTCAGTTACAGTACTGCACTTTACTTGCTACATTCAGGTGCACTGTATGCACCTGTGCCAGAAGTACACATCGCCTTTACCCTATACAATCAGGTAACTTTAATGCATCAGTGCACACAAGTTAACCCTTGCATAACCTCAGCACCATGTATGTACTGACGTGCAACAAGCTAGCTGATAAGTACAGTGCCTGGCATCTTCTAGTTTAACATACCACAGTTTTGAGGAGCTGACATTTCAAATTTTTCCAAATTCCTGAGCAATAAATCTAAGCCTGTGAGGGTAAACTATAAGCTCTAATTCTCTCCCAGGATTGCAAAAGGATACATAAATCAGGTCCTCTTGGAAGCGTTTCTTGAGGTTTTCCACAATTGCGCTCTCCTGGATTTTGGTCAGCAGGACCATATCCTCCACTCCAGCCTGTTTCTTGGTATTACTCTGCCAATGGTATGCCTTGATTTCAAAGAGAAATACAAAACATGAGAGATGAAAACACGTCAGGTAACATTGTAGGAAGAATTGATCTCCAATGGTCACTGTAAACAGTCCTTTGAAGCATTGAATCTTATATGTAAACCCTTCAAAATCTGGAAATGGCCACTCTAATATAATAATTCAGGCTTTGAAGGACACCTTGGTATGTGACACTAATTAAGTGACCATATGAGTGTGGAGGAAGCATGTGGCATTTACATGACAACTCATTATCAGGTGAGTACCTAGCAACTCAACAAATTTAGACCAAAAGGTCAGTTCTGATGGAAAAAGGTTTCAAACCACTCTGGGGACAAAACAGCCCATCTTTGGTGTACACATTGTACACCAATATTATAAGGTTAATTTAATTTCTCTAAAAGATCAGTTCTAGATTAGTAGTGACAATCGGAGGTCAAAAAAAAAAAAAAATCTAAGTCCTGTCACTTGATAAACCGTAAAACAAGATTTCATGCCGTAAACTTAAAAAATTGCAAATTCATACTTGGCTGACATATTAACCACATGAAAGTGAAAATTCTAGCAAACTGTATGACACTGTGTTTTTGTGTGCACTGCACTTGCATAATTTTGACTTTTCTCCCTTTCCCGTCCTTTCTTCTTTTGACTATTTCATCCGTTTAGACAAATTAGACTCGGTAAGTTGATACAGTCAGCATCTTTAATACATCCATAACTCTTCCACAGAAGGGAAGGGAAAGTCAATCACATGTATAACAAAAGTCTATATTTATCATAAAAGTCTATATTTATAAAGTATTAAAACATAGGTCTCTGGATTCTACTGGTGAGCTATTAATTTCCTGTTACAATGGTTTTATCCCCTCACACTTCCTGATGAACGTTGCTCTAACCGAAACCTTAACTGAAATCATTTTAAATTGTGTTTCTAAAAATCATGTATTGATACCATCTAAAGGAAATAATTGCATAGGAGGCCAAGTATCTCTTCATCACATTTAATACCCTCACAACCAAAACAGAATTCAAGAATTCATGGTCCTTGCTCTGAAGTGTGGGATATTGTACAGGTGTAGTATATATCTCTTCTGTGCTACGCATGACTGCTATAGAAAGAAATTTTGTTCTTGCTGCAAGTTTGTAATGTTCGCTTCAAGATCATGCCTTGCTTACAGGGGTATCCTTTACCCTGCATATGCAGTGCCAGAGAAAATATACCAAGAACCCTTCCTGGAAAGTCTACATAACCTTGCTGGTATGGGGGATTTCATTTGTTTAAAGGTAACTAATATGCTCAAATGATATGCAAGCAGGAAATACATAGCACCCATTGTTTAGACCTGTACATAGGCCTACAATACAGTGCTTGCACAACTTAATATTAAGACAGTACACTAGCCTGTAGGCTGTATGAAACAATAAAGGCAAATCGTTTGCAACATGTTTGGCCCATATCAGTCATATCTTTGTCAATGTTCACCATACACATCCTGTACAAATATGCTTGTTTCCAAAATTGCTATGATCTACACACTAACTTGTTGACCCTTCAACCATAGGCTTCAAAGCTCATCTGTATTTATAATCCAATCAATATTCTTCTACGATTAGACAAGTATGAATGGGCAATACGATCTCCACTTGGTGAATCACAGCATGCTGCATACATCACAATATGTGTTTTAGTTATAAAGGACATGTTTTATTGCCTATATGGATTGTTTGATAAATGGGAAGAAAAAAAAAACAGGTGGTACTTTAGTCTGGAAACAATACATTGTGACAAAAGGAGATGGGTTCAAACGGACCCCTTAGTAAGGCCTGAAAACCACAAGGAATTAATTGTTTGTGAGGATAAATCATTGTGTGCCTTACATTAAGAGGTGAATGAAGTTGTTACAATGTACATTTACTGTACTGTGATATATGTCCCAGTACTCTTCTGCAAAGTCTTATTTCAACATTATATTTACCAGGTCTTCAGCTTAAGATTTTCAACTGTGCTAAAAATCACACTCCTCAGGAAATGAAGAAGTGCACATGATACTGTCGGTGTGCTGTTTTATTAAACTTTAACAGAAGTACCCGAGTTCCCAGTATTTGTCTCTGGATGTGTGATAAATCAACACTCAAAGTGATTGGAGGTGGTGGTGAATGATTGTACAAGTTTGCGTGCCTCAAAATGACCATGGGACTCTGTGTGGACTTTATCATAAGTAACGGCAAAAGTTTGCTTAAAGGTGTAGCAGGATAAATATCTGATAAAATCTGACAGGGCATTTTTGAAAAATTTAAAAAAAAATAATAATAACCAGTTCAAATGCAGACACTACTACTATCAGAATTGCAATATTGAAGTTTTGCCCTAGATTTTGCTACTTTTACTTTTCCTGTACATTGTTTGTTTTGTTTTTTGTTTTTTTGCACTACACTACTTTTTTCTTCACCCAGTCACCATCAGGGCTGTGAGATGAGGGAGGGGGTGAATGTCCCAGGGTCCAGCAAAACTATGTCATGGAATAGTGCACACAGAAATATGAAACAATTTGGAAATCAAAACATTACAATTCCATGCATGTAATCGTGATTTACTGAATGTGATCTGGCATCCAATGGTCGTGAGAGTGCTTGCAAAGTCATCAATGACGAGTTGGAAATACCAAATGATAAATTGCAATATCCTATGGATAAAAATTAAAAAGTATAACAAAGATCAGGTCATTACATTTTTTCCAGGGTGATAAAGAGAAAATACATTCTCACTGTTGAGAAAGTTGACAAAGAACTTACTGGACTAGAGGGCACCCTTTTGGGTTGTACAGTTCTATGATCTCAACATTAATATTGTCAACAACTTATACACTTTGACATTTCTATCATATTTATGATTGTTTTTCAGAGTCAGAGAAGTATCTGGAATTTTTCAATGATCATATGATTCTCAGAATACCTACTGAAGATCAGCCAGTGGGCTACAATATCTTGGATTGGGACATGACAAGAGGATTCCAACTTTTTGCCAGAAAAATTGTAAACAAAATAATGGAATGTGAAAGTGACACCCAAAGGTAAATTTGACCAAAGAGTGCACCATGCACTTGCCAAAAGGACACCTTCCAATTTCAATTTCTTTTCCAATTTTTCAAATTAGGGTCAGCCCATCCCAAAGACCACTCCCCCACGACGTCAATTAGAACATTGTGAAAAGTTACATCTCCCACACTTTTGGAGATGGATCCACACCCAAGCATCCTTTGATTGACATCAAATTTGAAAGATGTAGACTAGCTCATATTACAGAGCATACAAAGGGATCCAATGTTCTGAGTACATATGTGGAGGAATTTTAGACTGAATCTGAGCCTGTGCGCGGGACTAGACGTAAGTAGTTAGGCGAACTGGAACTGTCTGGGGTGATGAGTCTTTGTCTGTAAGAGCATAAATCCTGGTCAATTAGAATAACTTACGAGAAACGTGACCAAGCTAACTTGTTCCACCAGATATGCACTTGGATGAGGCTGAAAATCTGTGTAACAAGTAACCTAATGCGTGGCTTGTTCTACCAACCAAACACGTACACAGCATATTATTAATGCAAGCCTGATCATTGCCACTGAACACTGCAACACAGAGGTCTGCCTTAACTTGTATAACTATGAACAATAATAACACATTGTGGTTAAGGTCATGTGTAAGTTAGTAAGGTACACTCAACAATTAAGTTTGCTCGAACTTAAATCAATAAAAAAAAATCACTCTTGGCAAATGTCGAAAAATAATTCATGTTCAACACCAGACAATAGGAACAGATCACGTAATGATAAACCTAAACTACGGCTGAACCTAGGTAGGTTTTACAGCCTCATACTAGGTTAAGTTAGGAATTACTACCAACATATTTCACAGTAATACGAGTTGTCAAACGATGAGTCACTAAGGTAGCCTACACAAACAAGAGCTGCTGACAAATGCAGAAAAACGTACAAATGAGCCTTACCATTCTGATGTAGCCTAACCCCAAAGGGTTGACGTCACTTTAAATATGAAGCAGGTAATCACTCTTGTCGTTTTCCCGCATGAAATTGCGAATTTTGATCACCCAGCCGGAGACACCCCTGCAGCCAGTACTCAGTACTGTGCAACAACGACGTAGTGTAACTTCGTGTAACTGCCCTATAGATACTAGGGCCAACAGGTGATCTCGCCGTAGCGACCTCGAAACAGTTGTTCTAAGAATTGCTGGTTCACTCTCTGAGTCAGAATCCTGAAACAAAATTTACATTAAATTCCTCTTCCACCGTCAACAAATTTGTAGTAGGTTTTCCGCTTCCACTATATTTGAAAATATTTGGGACAACCGGTCACCCGTCATACCGTTGGGTGGATTAAACGATACTGCAAGCCAATAATTCGATTATAGTGTTGTGACTGTATACTGTGTTACATACAAGATCTATCGACTCATTGGCCACACATTATTTTGAAGTTCAACAAAAGCGCTTTTCTAATCAGCCATTAGAGACAGAACTAGTGCGGTGGGTATTGGAAAAGGCTTTTTCTGGAAACCATTTTTGTAAGCACCTGTGAATGCACTAAATCCTAAAAGGCAAGTTTTATGGTTCATAAAACATTTAATTGAATTGACCAAACACATTAATCACCATTTGCGTGACTTCTACAAAAAAGTTTTGAGTGCACTTCCGGGTTCTATCGTTTTTCCCTGTTCGCCTGCTAGCAGTGGGGGTGTCACAACGTTACAGATCCGTCCTAATTCTGTGGCGCTATCGTACAAGACTACTTAGGGTTCCTTTCAGAGCCATACTGCTCTGAGACTACTAAAACGTGGTTTTAGCGGAACGGTTCCGTGGTATTTCAAAGCTCCTTCCCTAAAACCAGAGGACCCGAGTGTTTGATACCTCACTGTCTTGGTTCTTTTAGGTTTCGACGAGGCAGGTCTTCGAAGAAGATTCACCAGTCTTGAAAAGTTTTATAATTTTTCTACCGATAAGTACGCACAGACCGAAACAGTGACGGAGCTACCATATACAGTCAGAGGTGGCGGTCGCGCCCCATGATCAACTCAAATGGATCGACGGCGACCTTACAGCTTTTAACAGGTGCCACTTTTCAGTTTTTCACAAAAGACAAAAAAGTGAAAGAAAAAGATAGGCAAAAGAATGAAAAAAAAAAACGAAAAAGAAAGATAGGCAAAAGAATGAAAAAAAAAAAGAAAGAGAATGTAAATGAAAAAAAAAGAAAGAGAATGTAATGGAAATGCCAGCTTTAGTAATTTTAGCACCTTCTATATGCCCCGGCGCCCTATCCACCCTGTCCATGAAATGATGATGGTGTTGCCCATATTCAGCCTTAAAAGTTCATGTAGGCCTATTCACTGTATATCACACTCGTTGGTGCTGAGACATGAATAAGGCCTCATTCATGTCACAGTGGGCCCAGTTAGAAGAAAAAAATTCTAGTTATGCCACCAGGAGCATACATCGAGCAGGGAGTTGCGTTGATTCTTTTGGGGCCCCCACATGTAAACAGTCCCTGTGACCTCCTTTGCTCCAATGAAAAAAATTGCCAAAAAATGAAAAATTAGAGACATGTTAGTCCCACCCCCCCCCCCCCCCAATATTTGCCAAATGCTCCAAGAAAAAAGGAAAGAGGATGCATATTTTATTATGATTCTTGTATCATCTCAACCCTTCTGATGTATATCAGCATTTTCATAGATTCATTTTTGTTCTCATTAATTAAAAAAACTGCAGACATGAGATACCTATATTTCAAGACTGAGGACATGCAACTTGCCCGGGAAGTGCCGTCTCCGGCCATCTAGTTTGAAAAAGCCAAACAATTTGTTGCATTTTCTCCTGGCCAATTTAGGTTGCTCTCCTCTTGTATAGTGTTCCTATATCACAGAACTAAATACATATTTATTCCATGGTTCCCATATAGAGATACAGGAACCCTGGATAGTCCCGCTGGCATGCACTCACCCCCTAATATCTTTTAGTTCTGTCTGACTTCTTTTATGTATAGGTTGAAGAGCATTCGGGGTGTCTCTATTATACAGCGCCCCTATTTTCGTCCCCTCTTACCGATCGAACTGCTGGCTCCGCCAGTGGACCAAAATACTCCATTGTGCAGTCTGCTATAGTATCGGATCAACCTTCTGTCTTCACTGGGTAACTTGTTAAGTTTTTAAGTTTAGGCCTACTTTCGTTTGTTAAAGGGGTTCTTCTGAGAAAACAGCATTGTATACACTGGGTTTGTCCTTGGCCGTTGAACTTGAAATAAAATAGCCAAGTATGGCCAGCATGGTGATGGCAGAAAATCATGCTTATGGACGAATATCACCTTCTGGGAAATTGGCCACACATATTTCAAAATAAGAGCTTTCGATCCCTGTGTTGCAATTCTGACAATTATCCCTTGTTCACGATCGCCTTACCCCTAAAATCAACCCTAACCATGATTTTGAAGCAAATAATAATTTTAAAAAGTTGAGTGGAGGATTTTTCTATTGTAATCCTACAAAAGAAAATCACGCTCCCATCAGCGATGCACTACCGTCTCCGGGAGATCGGGGGCGAATTACTTGCATCGCTCTGCCAGTAAAGATTGTGGGTAGTCTTAAGAAGCAAATTCCGTGTGAATTATAATCATTTGCAAGAACGAGAAATTCTAGCCAATGGGCGATCGATATGATTGTTCTTACCTTTATGTTGCTTTATAACTATAATTATCTGCTACATTAATGCCCTAAAATTCACGGTACCTCGTTTATGGTTTTATAGCCTAATCTATCATTCTCGAAAGTTTTTGTCAGGATTGCAAATAGCAAAATTATAAGTCTTTAACTCCAAAAGTTTCAAAGCATAGTATTCGTTGTTACTTCTCAGTTTCTCAGCGAGGATTGTGAATGAATGGGAAAGTTTATAACAGATTCTGAGACTAAGTCCAAGGGGTTTTTTTCTCACTGTGGACACTTCTGAAATTCATTGGCAGTACCTCCTAATCTTTGTTTCCTTCTCAACAAAGATTCTTCTTGTAATCTTTTAAGCAGATATGTAGCCTTCTGAATGAACCAATTCCGTGGTGAAAGTGTATGCTGCCAATAAGGGACGAACTTATCTGCAGTTGTGGGAAACTGAGGTAGTTGGCGCGAACTTTTCAACCAATGAGCGAACTGGTTATTTGAGGAAACCTGACTGGGGTGAACTTGCAAGTCTTCGAAACGGACAGTAAATCTAACTTAGATTCCTTACGCTTACCGTTAAGGATCTTGAGTTTTAACGTACTACGAATCTAAAAGGTTTTCCCCTTTGCTCACATTAAAGTGATGTATTTACAACAATTTGCCCTTGATGTTTTTACTTTCGTAACATCGGAGGCGACATTCTGGTCGTAGATACCTAACGTTCAAATACGACCAAAAAAGCATCCAAATCTCATCCTCCAAGGATCTAATCATATGTGGACAATGTCGAGCTTGCATGATGCTGTTACTTTCGAAAAATACAAGGAAGATAAATGGAAAACCATTTGATGTATAGAAAAGTTCGATACTTGTCAATTAATGAGCACAGAATTAAGAAAAATACCAACATGCGGGATACAAGATGACACCGCCGTTGTAGCGAAAATGGTTGCGCCCTTCCAAAACAGATAGTCGAGAAAAAAAATTAAGACACTGAAATGGGTGCGCTCTGTCAAAATGGATTGCTTGAAAAAAAAAAATGATCGTCACAGAAAAAATGGAACTATAACAAGGTTACAACCAGGCCTGTTAATTTGACAAATATTCTGCTACTAATTCTTGTTTCTTGAAGATAACATTTTGGTTAAAACATTCGTCTGTTTCAAACACAATGAAGATATCATGATACGGACTTCAGCTCAGTAGTCTGGTTTTGATTTTGACGAAACAATGACGTAGTCGACGAGTGATGACGAAGACTATTTCATCCACGTCATCTACATATATAGAAATACGTTGTTCGATAAAGAGGGAGCTTTTTAAAGACTAAGTGACATGCACCTAGAAAAAGAGCCAGCTTCATTTAGAAGTTGCAGAGTGAAACCCTGAGTGAAAATCTGTTGGAATTGTGTTCACATTGCTCTTTTTGAGTTGACTCTTCAAAGTTTGATGAAAATGCAAAACCGATGGCTGTTGCACAGTGTCAGTGTATCTGTTGCTAGCACTGTATATTTTGTCTCTTAATAACTCAATTGATAAGGTTTCACATCGGTAATCAATATCTCGAAAGAAGACGATACATGCTTCTAACATAAACTCCTCGAGAAATGTAAAATTCTAACCTGTGCATGCAATGGCCACGTAAATGTGTGATTTAATAACATAAGGCATAAATCATATGAGTCCCCATAAATGTCACCAATTTGCATAATTGTCTTATGTTTGTTCATGAAGCAATTGCACAAAGGAAATTTGTCATTGCAAAATGTTTAATGTTTGATGCAAATCGTGACGTTTTATTTTTAATGATTAATTCTGTCAATACTCTGTTTCTTTTTAC
Organism: Stichopus chloronotus; assembly: GCA_021234535.1. Lineage (NCBI taxonomy): Eukaryota > Metazoa > Echinodermata > Holothuroidea > Aspidochirotida > Stichopodidae > Stichopus > Stichopus chloronotus. The sequence goes on along the minus strand of CM037836.1, from coordinate 18,969,763 downwards.
GTCACATTAACTTTAAGATTAGGTCCTTTTGGTGTATGGACTCCAGTTAAGTGTAGATGATATTTGATCCTCATTGTCTTTCGTTTTTTTCTTCCCAAAAAGGAAGAGAACCATAGGACCTACTAAATTCCCTCCGCATACCAGTGTATCATTGCCTGCGATTCGTTGAAACATATATGTAATTGAATTAACTATTTCCTGCATATATACATGCAAAATATCCTAACGTGAAATTTCAAGATCATCGGCACAACAGAAATGTTGTGTCTCATTTACTAGTCACGCCTAAGGGAGGTGTTTACATTACTTCCTGCATATACATACCTGAGTCACAGCCCAACAAATGAAGTCCTGGCACTTTGATTGGTGAGCCTATACGTTGTAAAGAATATTAAAATTAGATAGAGATATCTTGTGCCATGTGCTGCATCATGCTGTCAAAGAAAAGAACGTATGTTTTGTTGAAGGACTATAGGACAATTTTATAAAATTGCCCAGAAAAGCTTATAATTTTGGAACAGATCCTCGCATTATTAAAATCCAAGGTATATTTCCTTTAGATTTTGAAATGGTCACTGTACCAGACGCATGATGGGGTAGCGTGTGTGAAGGTTCAGGATTTTCCTCCATAACCTCACGCTTAATGGAAACACCAAGCTTTTATCGAATTGTGTTGGGTAAATTTAATAACAAAGAAAATCGTATACATTCAAATCCACGATAAAGTGGAAGCAACCTTATCGAAAGTTGAAGAAATGTGCAGTTTGCTGAAATTACGGTGATGCATTGATTTGCATGAATCATTGAATGATTCAGATCCCCTTTAAAATCTCGGTGATAAAGTTTACATAAAGTGCAAAAGTGCATTACGTAATATTTCCAACGTCACTTTCTGCGGTAGCTCTTATCTTCCTTTTAAGGAACTCAAAGTCCTTTCTACTTTTGATATGTATGATTTGGGATATTTATGTTCAGGTTACATGGTAATGCATTTCCGGATGTTTTCAATCATTTTTATCCAACCAATGCAGATGTTCATTAATTCAATACACGCAATAGGCAACAGGTCCGTATCCAGAGAGGGGGGGGGGGGGTTCAGCGGTTCGGACGAACCCCCCCCCCCCCACAAGATCTGGAGTTCCACTCAGCCTATGATAGTAGGCCTACGTTAGCAACATAAACAATGAGTTTTAATTTGTTGGTCATAATTGTTCCACTTGTGGCGGTAAAATCGAAACCCCCCCCCCCCCCCCACTGAAAAAGCTGCATATGGGCCTGCGGCAATCCTTAGATCACCCTTATTCTAGATCTATGTACAACCAAAACCAAATTCGTAGCACTGGTCCAGCTCTGAAATTCACTGCATCACTAGCAACTTTGTTAGCTAAATGTATTCAAAAGAAAATTTAATCAACACCTTCTAAACAGATATCAATAGTGTCTTGCTCTGAATTTATTTTAATCTTTGTTATTATTATGAAGGTATTGCTTTTTTACCTCCTTTTTCTTATTTATATTTTTTCTAAGTAAGCTTAATTTGTTTTGTTTTCCTTCTCTTTTTTCGAAGGTCCAGAATCAAAAAGCATTTACTTCACTTCTTGCGGTCCTTCCACTCCAAAATAGCTCATTAAAGATTGCTGACAATTTGATTGAATTTTGTCCCGATATTTATAATTACATTTTGTTTTTGTGTACAAGGACAGTGGAAAATAAACTTGAAACTTAAATTTTAATTTGAGTCTAATACGGGATTTGTGATCCAGCATATAATAAAAATAATGCATAAAAGAGGTTATTAAAAATATCGGAAAAACTTTAGCTGGTTTAACCGCTCCCATCCCCCCTCATGGATCCGCCATTGGAACTTAGAAAAGCGGGACAATTGTTGAATGCCTGGGCCCTATATATATAGTGAGAGCCCATCTACGCGGAGCGCACACCATGAGTTGGGAGAAACGCACCAGAATTATTTGGCTATACCGAGCAGTATTTTGGCACTTTCCAATCTCTTTGGCCTTGTTAGTTTCAGCCAATATTTTGATTTTATTACTTAGAATTTCATTAGAGGGAGAGGGAGAAGCGGAGGAGGAGGTATTTAACAGGGAGTTCCGGCCTCTGTCCTTCCCCCTCCCCGCTGGTTACGCTACTGACAATCAAAAGTTCAGATATAATTGGACATACGAATGTCTAGATATTGTGTTGGAAGGACTTGTTATCTCAATTTTATTTCATTATTTCTTTTTTTGGCGAGATACCGACTTATATTAACTCGACATATCGGCGGGAATATTGTCAAAAAAGAAAGAAACTTGAGCTGGATTGACAACAATGAAAAAAGGAAGAAAATCTTTTATCAGTCCTAAACAGTCTGTGGCGGGGTTCAAAGGGCATTATGTCATGTATACTTGTCCATCAATTACGTTGATAGTTCGCACTTGAAATATCTGTCAAGATTATAAAATATATTTCTCGTTGTTTCTCATTTTTTTCATCATATTGCTTCTCTTTTTCCATCGTTCTTACTGTTTTTCAAGGCAAATTATTCATCAGTGTGTTAATTAGTCTCCCTATATACTGTACATGCACTTCGTCAGTTTACCTTCCCATTTTTAGAGGGCTCCCTTTTAGATAGGCAAAAATATGGCTTCACTTACATTACATCGTTTGTACAAAACAGCGCGAGAATGTTATCTTCCCCTCTAGGCCTCTATATGATCTATGCTTATACCAAGGACGGCGCGCGCCCGCCAGCTATGGCACCATACTGTCGTTGGCCGATGTACGTGTAATGCTGTGTTCATGGTGTAATGTTGGATCAGGAAGTGGTTGGATCAACCAACAACCGTCACGTGGAATCACCCTTCACCTGGCGGATATAGCCTGGACTTATGCTTATGCAATTTGGATTAGGGTAAGTTAAACAGTTTTGTCGAGAGGATTCCTAGGACGCACATAGTTAACTTGAAGACGTAGGCCTAGCCTAGGTCTATCCTGCTCTAGGCTACTCTTATATATTTTCATTTGTGTTACTAGCGTTAACAGTTTTAGGCCTAAGATACCTCACCTAACTGAGGTCTTATTTACTTACAAGTTAGAACCATAGAATTTCTAACGTTAGGCCTAACGTTAGGCCTAACATAAGACCTAAGTTACTAACAGTAGGAGGTCTCCTCCGCGATTTGACCGTTTATTGCGCAATTTTCACAATATTGCCAGCAACACCGGAAGTCACATATCGCTGTCGTCAAAACCATCACTGTGTGAAATATGAACTGAGAGGATCCCTTAAAATGTCGTCATTTCTATGAATATTCAGTAAAAAAATAAGAAAAAAATGGTCGGAACCGTTAACCAAAACCGTATTAAAGGTATTCGTTGTCAAACTATGCAGGTGCTTTTCCTAAGGGATCATATAATCAGAAATTTCAGAGAGGGGTTGAACAAAATGGTAAGTAACATGTAGAAACTGAGAGTGAGAGGCATCTTTCTCATCTCGGACGTTTGCGTATTAAACTGTATATGTGGCAGTTGAAAACATTTTAGTGTTTAGAACACATTAAACATTAATTCATGTGAAACTTTTTAATTTTCACCCGTAGATTGTGAAGTAAATGGCACATATTTAGCATCACTGATTTTGGAACCGCCTTACGTGTAGGACTCTTCGCTCCATATGTAAAGTGCTATTATAGGTTGCGCGAATTTTTAAACAGCATATATACAGTACGTACGAATTAAAAGCTAGCTAACGTAACGTTAACAGTACTGTAGGCCTAGTAGTAGTAGATAAATAACTTAGTGACTAGACTCATGTTGGTAATTACGACTTGCTGTAACATTTGAAGCCTATCTGGCTTGACAATAGCCTACATGACTTTTCACTGCCCAAAATTATCAAACGGCTGCGCAAATACAAATCTGTAGCAGAAGATTTTGTATGAACGGTAGCCTATGCCTATGAACATTACGACATTCACTGATTTGGAACAATTTGGACAAAGAAAGGCAAAAGAAATGAAAACTAATAGGCTAAACCTACACAAATTTTGTATTCCTTGATGAGGCCTTTGTAGAAGAGTACTATGTACGTCAACTAAGCCAAGGAGCAAGTGATACAATTAAGGCATGTGCCTAACATGTCTTGGGTTTGCTCTTGCAATGAGTCTTAATTTTTACTTTCTTTTTCCTTCCTTAGGTTAAGCTGTGAATTGGCCTGCCTAGGCCCTGTTGCAATTGCCGCAGTTATTACAAGGAGTGTCTTTCAACTATCTTTCATTGTATTCCAAAGAACTTCAGTTGACTGACTATAAAGTATAAAGGTACCAGTACCGGTAGTTGATTAGGTCCTCCTTGGAATATGCTTTTCTTTCTGGGACCCACAGCAGACAATTCTTACTGAAAGATTGGAAGGTTTGCAACAACGTATTGCAAGGTTTATAGCAAATGACTACTCCAGGGAAGTTGTGCCAATGACTGCTCTTTTAGAAGATCTTAGTCTCTTAACAAATACTTGTCTGACTGGTATAGTACTATCCATGTTTTGCATTACTGCCAATTGCTGTAACTTCAGTTTGTCCCCAATACTGTTTGGGACTGGAACAACCTCCTTAGGTGTTTGTTGAGGCTTCCCTAAGTAATCATAAGCCGATGGAATTCATTGCTATGTCATTGAGAGTTTGACCACAGGGCACGCTTGTGAATTAATGTCTTCAGAAGTTCAGATGTGTCACCATCTCTCAAAAGAAGAAAGAAGAAGTGACAGGGTGAATTGATACCTGATCATACAATATGGAAAAAGATTTATTTGCAAAATGCATTCATCTGCCATTTCATGCAAGTGGTGGAGAACAATATGTGATTCTTATCACAATATGTTTCATGAATAATGGTGTTATTGTTTTTCACCATGCATATGTATCAGTCCTTTTCATACAGTATGCAAGTTTTTAAGTATATCTCCCTGGTTGTATCAGTTAATTAGTTTCTTCAGCTTTATGCCATCTATGGTTAATACATTGCATGTGTAGTGGATGTTGATGTGTATATTGATTTCACCACGTCTATTAAGCTGTTCAAAGTACTTCACATTTTTTTAAGAGTTGTATGCTTTTTTATGATGTTTAAGTTGGAGGTACATTGTATTGTAGATGTATAGATCACTTTTACCAATGACATGTGTTCCCAATTTTTCTCTTTCATGTCATTTTATGTGTCCTTGTGCATGGGTTACTACAAGCAGCACTTGCCTTGCATTTCTTTTGCTTAGTGTGCCAACAGCTTTCAGAATGAAAATATGTTGACAACTTCAACAATGTTATATACATTTGTTAATGTTATGTATGGATTTTTGTATGTCATACTAACTTGTCTTCCATATTAAGTTTTCTTTCATTGATGTCAAAGTTATCAATTGTGTTGTCAGTCTGTACCAAAGAAGGATTTAATAAAACTTAGAAATCAAGAAATATTTATTTGACTTGTCTTGTAATTTGTGATTGATGTTCACTTTACTCTTTTAACTTTGCAACCTTGATTGCACAGAGAGAATGTCAGGTAAAAAGCTGTGGCCGACTCCCATGCATGATATGTGTTTCAGTTTGTAGGAGTGTGACTCATTGTTTAGATGAGACTACTTAGTAAAACAACAATATCAACACTCCTAGATGTGTTCTGTAATAATGCAGTAACTATTGCAGTTTCTTGTGAAGGGGTATATATTATGGGAGGGGGGGGGGTAAAATTATCATAAATAGATCTAAAGGTCCACCTCTCCCCTATGAATATAATTTGTACTATGGGCTTCAGTTGTTAGGATAAGCTAAACTTAGGTCCCATACCCCAGGCATGCATCATCTTCAAGTTCATAAAGATCAACATGTTGTAGTAATATCTTCATATTAATATCATTCTGTTATATTAAATTTAGTCGATATATCCTTATTCTTAACAGTATAAAGCCAAATTCGTATTTTAATGTGTTTTCCATTATTGAAGACCGAAATTGCAAGTGTATTAGTTGTGTGGACCCAATTCGGATTATGGGTAGTTGGATTTGTGTTTCATTAAACACTAACTGTGTTATCCATTGACTAAGTCTTTTCAAAGTTGTTTAGTGCAAATGAAGAATATATGAAATAGTTTACATGCAATGAAAATTTATCAAAATTATTCTGTCATAAAAGTACTTGCCTTGTGATAACCATTTTTTTAAGTTAACCCCCTACATTATATTTTGGTTTGGTCCGCGAGTGTTATATTGTGTACGCTGTTTCAATGACAATGAGTTTGTCTTAGCGCTTTATGGAATAGCGGTAAGTTTCATCTAAGACTAACCGTATTAGTCATTGATTTTGTCTCTTGACGGTTGCATTATGTAAAAAGAAATTTCTGTAACATCTCCCTGCATGTTTTCTTTTTTCACTCATGTTTTGCACAGTTTGGGCCAATTTTCAAACCATGTCCGTAAGTCTCATATTTAAGCCTCAAAATTGTTCGCGAAATTAGGCTATGTAGTTTGCACTGTCGAAACATGGCTTTTTCGTCCTCGTAAACTGCAACGTTCGAAGTATGTAGATATACTTAAAATTGGGCATATTTCGATGAAATCTGTGTATTATTTTGTCGATTCGTACACATGTTCAGCTTTGGCAAAAAAAGTGTGACGTCATTCCCGCTTGAAATTTTTCGAGGTCAAGGGGTCAGATTTCCCACTGCTAATGTTTGGCCTGGTCATAGGAGCCAGAGAAAAGGATAACCTAGGTGCTTTTGACAAGCACCTGGCAACAGTGAATTATACTAGCCTAGAGACTTATATTCCCTACGAGTATAGTAACGAAGTATGAATCAGTGCTCAGTATAGCACGAGACTGATAATAGATTAGCCTAGACTATCCCTATCCTAGTGCTTTGGTTGTGGCCTGAATAGCGTGATTAACTGGAGTATAAACCAGCCTTATTTGTAGTAGTAGTACAGTAAGTACACATAGCCTAGAATGACACATCCTCTGGAATGATGCACCACTAGCTACTGCTGAAATGGTATTACTTCAGGCAACCTATTTTATTGAAAGCAGAATGACATAGCCTTATTCCTAAGTTAAACATAGGCCTAGTATGTTGCTTATGAAGCGTGTCACACGTCTTCTGGTTCTTTGATGAGGTTTTTCCACCATTGCCTAAAGGCTAGGCTTTGTACCCTAATTTGAAATACTGTAACACTTCAACAAAGCAACCCAGAATACACCTCAAAATGCCTCCATGTTTCCAAAATGATGATCCACCTGACATAAATTTACATGACAGATATACCTCTTGGCTTATTCTACTCTTCCATTTAACTTTGCTAAAGACTTCACAAAAGTTGCAATGTGTCAATTTAGGTGCACAAATTAAATATTTCTAATGGTAGAAATCTTGGTTCATACTGTGTTTGATTTTTGAATGAGAAGGGACACAACAGACAGTCTTCTCATATCCTTGCATAATTTGTGTGAGTTACTACTTGTGCTAAAATCCCATCCTAGGCTAAATGAGTGTTGTGGATTTTCACTAACTTCATAATCATTGATCAAATCCTAGGTGCATCACTCTAGGTGCAACCACACTGCTGGTAGGCCTAGGACTACCTTAGCCTGGTATCTGTTAGTTTCCATCCCCAGTAGTTTCCGTACCTGATTTTCCGCTCCCTAAAATCATGTGGCCGAAAATAACATGCGTTATTAAGATTACATGTTTTTTCTTTCTATTTCAGTGCACTTTCTGTCACTGTTTTACGAATAAATGTCGAAAATTTGTGTAAGAGCGGGACTCATTAGAAATTATTCTGGTCATGAGTGAGTATTGATTTGATGCCTGGAAAATAGGCCTAAAAATTAATTTAGTAAGTTAAGGCCACCTATCTCGAACTTTTTAAACATGTTTACAAAGTGGAGGCAAAAAGTGTTGAAAAATGTTTTATTTCAAAACACCATTTTTAGCGTGCACATGTACTTCCCCCGCGGTTCGACAACGGGTGAGGCAGCAGAAATGACCCTTGATCAGTATTACTACATTTGAGTCAAATTTGATGCAAGTTGCTTATGAAGTCTATAATCCAAACAAATCTTCATTTCATGTCATAACTTTCCATCCCTGAAAACAATGTTTTTCTGCCTAAAGCTGTAGGCCTACTAGCCTAGCCCTAGTTACTACCTTGTCTAACGAAAGCCTAGCGTAACCTGTGTTATTGTAGCCTAGCTCGGCTAGGCTTAGACATTAATGTCCATTGTAGGTATCTGCATGCCTCTCAAACTTGCACCCCGTCTTTTGATGAGCTGTTGACACCCTTGCCAATTGATAATTCACAAGGCTAAGATTACGTTTGTTCTAATTGGAAATGTCATGTACTCAGAGTCTAGGTCTGGACCAAGTCTGTAACCACATCTGATTACCATGCCAACAGCATGAGAGTGAGAGGCTGTAGACAGAAGACAATTCACTTTCCTAAGACTTCTGTTAAAGTGAGGGTGAAATTAAAATACCCGTTTAAGGCGCCAGGTTTACGTCACCCTAGTAGGCCTACTACAGATATGTTTTACGAACCAAATAGACCTTTCATCGAGAGTGTTGATTAATGTTCAATATTGAAGAAAGATTTGTTTTCGTTGACATTGCTACTTCGAGAAAAATTTCCTGAACGTGTGAAATATGTTAATTCCAAGGAGAAAAGAGGAAACTTCCACTAAATGTCCATCATGGCATTCGTAAATATTCACTTCAACTCTCTTAGATCCTAACATTAATTGCAGCCAAATTATCCTCCTAAACTTCTGCTTCCTAAATATCTATTTTAAGTTTTTTAAAAAATCCACTTTAAATTTCTTAAATAGCCTATCCACCTTAACTGCCTGAAATATCCACAGTAACTTTCTTAAATATCCAGATGAACTTTCTTGGAGTGGATATGAAGGGAAGGGCATGTGAAAATTTAAGAGAGTTAATGTAGTATTTCACTTAATGTAAGTATTTAAGGAAGTTAATGTAGATGTTTAAGACAAATAAAAAGTTACTTGTCCCTTCTGGACTCCCATAATAGCCAGTGACGCTAGGGTTTATTTTTTTTTTTCATTTTTGTTTTTTGAAATAGTTGATGGTGAATGGTTGGAAGACATGTGGATGTTAAAGGTCATATATAAAGTAATGCTTTTTTTTGGTTTTGTTTCATCAAAGGCCACATTAGGCGGACCAGCACTTACATCACAATATTTTCACTGTATGGACACATGCAATAATTTTTTGGGGGACACATACTTGTCTAGGTTGTTGCATCCCTACACGTTTTCAAATAGTAATGACATCACCATGGTTTTGTAGAGGCTTGCAAGTTATTCACATGAAGTATCGTATTGGAGACTTGAGTACTATTTTCTGTACGCGTGCTAGCTGGGCCTAGCACACTCTATCATATGTCTAGCATCATAAGTCCAGACCAAAACTTTCCTTGGATTGCTGTCTGTTGGTTAGTCTCGATCAACACCAACACAACACTCATTGCAAAACACATCCTCTGTGATGGCTTCCGATTATTGAAGCATTCTTATTGAAGATTCTCTGTAGACGGCAGGTGATTAAGTATTCACTAATCAAATGGACTTTACCTTTAATACTTCCAGTTTGACATAAGGTTTGAATAACAAACAAATTGAAGATTCAAGTTGCATATATATTAAGTTCCTCCTCTATTAACAGTATGAAAGGTCTGAATCAGCAGAGCCATGGTTGTACTGACATAGAAAACAAGTTGTGGTCTTTCAAATTCAACAGTCAGGTTTCCCTTTGTAGCATTTTCTGTCAACCCAAAACTTGTAAACTGGACTACTGCCACCACTGCTTTGCCAGCGTTCAGTGTGTCTCATTTCTGTTCTATGCACAGCAAAAGTAGACCTACAAGAAGTAGTTTATGTCCCTTCCCCTAACCCCTTTGAAAAAATAAAATGACCAGATCTGTATGAAGAGTACTATGGCAATCTGAAAGAAGGATTCAAGGGTCTGGAAAGTGTCGTTGCAAGATTAGTACATTAAAGGTTGTGTGACATACTTCCAGAAAAGAGCACCCTTCATTCAGAAGTTGCAAAGTAAAACCCTGAGTGAAAATCTGTTGAAATTGTATCTTTTATGGTTTTTGAGATATGACTTTTGAACATTTGAGAATAATGACGTGGACAGATGACGTGGAGTGTTGCAAAGTGTCAGTTTTTCTTTTTTTAAGCCTGTATTTCCTCTTAATTATTTAATAGTTTCACATTGGTAAGTGATATCAATATTTTTGAAGAAGAAAATACATGCATTCAAAATTAACCCTCTGGGTATATTTCATTCTCAAATGCCCTTGAAATAAAGATTACATGAACAAAGAATTAACATAAGACATATCATAGGAGTCCATCTCTTCGCAAATTTGCATACTTAGCTAACGTTTATTCATGATAGAGATACTAGTTTTCCTGTAGATTGGTCAATCTTTGACAGATTTCTATGGATTTTCTGGTTATATTTTATATGTCCAATGCTTAATGGACTCAATACTCCAAAATGTCATTTTCATGTCACACAACTTTTAAAGAAAGTGTGCCCACATGTACAGGACAAATTCGATGCAACATCGTGCAATGCCAGATGAGGGGCAGCGAGAACTCACATCTGTGCAAAGATTTGAAAGATGAATGGTACCAGAATGGAGTAGGCCCTGTCCATATTGCCCTGACTAATAGCTAAAATTGTAAAATCCAAGCTACTCTTTGATTCAAATTCAGTGTAATTAAGACATGAATCAGTGGGGTTGGCCCATATAGAACTAGCTCACCGTGACTGTAAAGTAATTCAAGCAACATTCAGAATTTTTGGACATTTTGGTTCAGATAATGTTGAAATGAAGCCTAAATTACGGTAACATCACATTGTAAATAAGTCCTGAAGTAATTCAGCCAAATTGGTCATGTAGTTGTAATAAATTGTCTGAAAGTTGACTAGCAGAAATCTTTTGAGGAAGCATTTCCAGCCTCCTATCCCTGGTAGGTACTTGAAATTAGCTTGATGCTCCCATAATTTCCTCCGAATGATGATGTCAGCCATGTACTTTGGTGAGGCTTAAGTTTAAAGTCCGAACTCATAAAGTTAGGCTCTCTATACATATGGATCTCACAGAAAAAAAATAGTTATTGTTGAGCAATATGTATGTGTGATTGTCTTAGGATAGTACTGTACAGCAAGAGACTCCAGTAACCCAATTAAATCAGTGTTCAAGAACTTCAGTTCACCATCAGACTGACACTTTTAGCGTATTAGCACATATGTGTGGTTACTCGAGTAGTAAATGTCCACCTGAAGTTGGCCGTACTATTACATGCAATGATTCATTAAGACGTTTCAGTTGAACCAAAGACCCGGTGCCGACAAAGGCCGGAAACTGCGGGTGTTTCTTTCTACCTCGTAGACATCCTAATTAACTTCTGTAGTTGTCAAACTGATAAAGTACATACTCCATGGCCCATCGCACAACTCAACAAATTTGATAGTGAGAGAAGTAAGGCTTTTGACAGATATTTCACTTTGCCGCCTTTTATGTGGACATGTTAAGTGAAGGTAATAGGATTTATAACCTGCGGAGACATTTACCAGATTTATATCAGGTGCAAGCAATGAAGTTTTGAGGAGCCCAGTGATAGCAGTGATTAATGCATGAGCAGTTATTGCAGATATCATACAATAAAATTTTGGTAGTTGATATACCATTAAGATTTAAGCTTTTAGCTCTCCCAGAATGTGACTCGTCAAAAGAATGTAGGGCCTAATGTGAACTAGCAATTTCAATTGAAGATTATTTATGATACATGTAAGGATATAGTAGGCATGTATGACTTTAGGAATTTTACATATGAAGGCATGTTTTCCTGGAAGGTTTCATATGTAGGCTACAACAAGCAGATGCAGAAATTAATTTCTGGAAGTAACTTCCCAAGGAAGTACTTGCAGCATGTTCTCGATTATATACACTGAGTGCTATATGCAGATTAATATATGACACTCCAAAAAGGTAGACAATATATCATAAAAAAAGTAACACAAAAGTATACAGGTTACTCTTCTTCATGTTCTCATGATGTAATCTCATAAGGTTATGTTTCTGTCAATGTCTGGTTATTGTTAGATCATGCCTATCCTTGGCAACTGTTGGATCAGGGACAGATGCTGTTGTGAAATCCTTAGTTGGAGGGAGGTAATTTCCTCTGGCTTACCATCACCCTGAACCACCTTTTCTTCATCATTGGAGAGAATAGTTTTATGGGAACTGTACCCCCCCATACATCATCACTTTATTTGTCAAAGAAGGTCACCCATAATCAGTGGAAAATTACCTTCCGGGTACCTGTGTCTGTACACATTTAGAACCTGAATGTTTGGTGACTTATACAAAGGGCATTGCAGAGAAGTTTTAACATTTTGTTCAAAGTTTGACGTTTTTAGTTTCTAGTTGATTTGCTGACTTCTACCCTTGATACTGAGACAGTAACAGCCTAAGCATGTCCAGGGACAACTTAAACATGAAGAGAAGTCATTACAGAAAGGTTGGGACAAGAAAATTTTGAAATATCTGGGAGATCATAGGATATATTTGGAAACAGTGGCAGTGATATTGTAGTATGTGACACATTTAGAGATCAACGCTGTGACAGTAAGCTTATAGTACTTAAGATGGATATCTGGAAACCCTGTGTCAGTGAGATAGTAGTATAAATACATCTGGAAACCCTGTGACAGCAAGATAGTAGCTGTGTAGCAAAACTACCAATCAGTTGTGACAATGACATAGTTTTTAGCACATGTATCTAGAGACCCTGTGACAGTAACTTAGATAGTATATAGCACATCTGGCAAACCTGTGACAGTAAGAAAGTAGAATGTAGCACATCTGGAAACTCTGCAACAGCCTCCCACGGTGAGATGGTGAGTAGCAGTAAAGTGCAACCGGAAACCCTGTGACAGTAAGGCTATAGTATTAAGCATATATGGAAACAATGAGATAAAAGTATGAGGCACATCTGGAAACCCTGTGACAGTGAGGTAGTAGCAGTATGTAGCACATCTGGAAACCCTGCGACCTTGAGACATTACTTAGCATGTAGCACACTTGGAAATTGTGTGAGAGACAGAAATAAAAAGCATCTAAAAACACTTAGTTCACTGCCATTCTCAAAGCTTTTACACATCACATATTAAGCATCAGTGGATCAACATCACCATCATGTTAAAAGCTGATGTTTCACCGAACAGGTGACACTGCTGTAGTAAAAACGACAATTCTTTCGGAGACGATCAGATTCAGATTATACATACTCAGCATCTTGGGAATCATCCGGCCCCAGAAATCAATTAAATAGAAGATAGAAACACCAGTAAATACAGTTCATGTGTGACGTTGCCTGATATATTTACAGGTCACTCATTTTTTGATGCTTTCAATCCTAAAGTTCTCAATTTATCTATAGACTTGAACTGCCCTTAAAGTTTTTGTGCCAAAATTTGGCCAAAATTCTTTAATGCATGAAACAGGTGTGTCTTAAAACTATCTCCTAAACTATAGTTCTTGCAGACTTTACAGTTCTTCATTCTGTATACTGCCAAACTAACTTTTTAAAGGTTAATTTAAAGAATTTGTTTACTCTTTGTGCCAAAGCATTTTTGATCAAGTAATTTACAACATATTTAATTTGAATTGGAATTGAATGCTGAATATAGATACTAAGTAATGTACACCGACATTGTGCTTTAAGGTTCAATCCAAGTGAACGTTAAAACTTCATTGTAACAGTTAATGACGAGTAATAATTTTGTTTGCCAGTCCAAAACGAAGCAAACATCCACATTCAATGGTGGTCAGTTACTTCTTTTTCCTGACAACTTTAGTACAACCTGGAATCAATGTGGCTGCTATAATTCTTTCTTGGAAAAGAGGCTATTGATGGCCAACAGCAGCGTTCACAGAAAGCCCCTGTCAGACTCTGTTCTCTGAGGTACAGACGGGCTACTAAGTTAAGTATGTAAGGTCCAACTGTCACATCTCACAAATCACTATATCAAAGGCCCCAAAAAAGAGAGAGAAGAAAAGATGATCAGGTAATCTTCTTTCTTTTCTTTTCTTTTCTTCTTTTCTTTCTTTTTTGAAAAAATCTCAAACTCTGTAACAGTTGTTAAGTTTTCTCCTTATTGTTGGAGATAATCTATGCTCTTCCAGTCCAATGTTTGTCTGAGGATTACCTTGTCAGCTTGATATAAATGTATTTTGTTACATACTGTTCCTCCATGGATGCTATTCACTCTCAGGCTGACAATTCGATGATTCATTGCAGGCCATGAATTGGAGCTCTGGAAGTGGTGAGCAAGTTGTTTTGGAATTGATTACCTTACTATGAGTTGATGGATGCATGTCAGTGTAGTATTGTCTAGCATGGTTTATATTTGACCTCATTTCCTCAGAGGGAATGACCAGTCATCCCTTCTTTACTTTCAAAGCTCATCAAAATCTTGCAATTCTCTGCTCATTTGTCTCATAAGTGGTTTTCATGATGTTGCTGAACATCAGTATGAAATAACCAACTGGTGAAACTTATGCTGTGAAATCAAGCAGTTCAATCAACAAAAATGATATCACATATTACACATAATGAAAAAGAGCCATAAATGAATTAGCATAGGGGAATTTCCCCATTAATCAATGCAGCCTGTGTAATTCCTTTACCTCATGTTGCATGTTTTAATGTTTGGATGTTAGTCATGACCCGCCCTTCTTCCTGCAGTACAAATTCAAGCCAGGTCACAAGAAGTAGGGTCATAAGCAAGCCAAGAGTTTGTAGTAAGTGACTTGAAAGTGTGGATTGCTTGTACAGATGCTGTACCTAATCCTTGTAACACGTACACCTAGGGATCATTACATGACCTTCATTAGCAATTCCCTTTCCCTTCCCACATAAGTGAGTATACAGGCCTGCTTCGCTACAAGCACAGTAAGTCGTATTGTATCTTTTTCTAAAGTGATGTGTGTTACTTAATTAGTAAAACAATTAGTGTAGTGGGTATAATTGACCAGAGTTAGAAAAAACAACTTCCAAAACATAAATCTGATACACACACTAACTAGGGTGCAAATACAACGTACATGGTGGTGAGAAGTACATAACATGAATACATGTGACTGGTATACATTAAAGGCTGTATTGCATCACCCTAAGCTATATTTTTACCTCCAGGAAAGCAAAATTCTCAACTGGTTCTAAGTTACAGTACTCTTACATTGGCAGCAAATTTGAAAGATGCAGAGCAGCTCGTATTGCACAGTGTACACAGAGATCCATTGTTTTGATTACACGTGTGGAGGAATTTAAGACAGGCTGAGGGAGGGACTAGAGGTAGGTTGTTGGGAGAATTGAAACTGTCTGAGGTGATGAGTTTTTGTCTTTAAGCCTTTATGGGCCCTTTGTAATTGACTGTAATACTCCTATGGACCCTATGATTGACAGAAGTAAGCTGTGCAGTACATGACTGTTCCTCTCTTTCCTAGTTTTGGTGGAAATGAGTATAGAAACTTTGTATTTGTGGACACTGTGGCATCACTGACTATTCAGATGAAGGGATAGGGGGTAGGGATTAACCTTCATATCAATGACACTACTAATCCACACTTTTCATATCAGATTATCAGATTATGTCCTAAGTAGAAACTGTAACTTTCTCTCCCAACTTTTCATTCACAGAACAAACTTTTTTTTCACATTGGCCTGGTTTTCCATTTTCTTAGAACACAGGATGCTGTCTATCAAACTGAGTTTTATGAGAAACAGGATGTATTGCTCAAATCCTGAAATGACTTCTTACCAGAAGAGACTACATCATTCAATGAATGTATTGTTCCTTCAGACTCACGTTTTGTTTTCAGTTGGCCATTTTTGTTTCTTTCCTTGCAGTTGAACTCCTATTGTTGTCGTTATACTAACACAAGGGAGGGAACAGGATCCTGCTGGTGTTAAGCAGTGCTAACAAATTGTCCTTTGTTCAAAATTGTCTTCGTCATTGTTGCAACAAAGTTCAAGTACTACTAGGGTAAACTTTTTGAAATTGAGAAGGTCAAGGGTGATGTAGGGTAACTTTAACGTTTGCCATTTGCTTTGAAAATGATCTGTCGAAAATATATGTGCATGTCTCAAGGCCTACCTATGGCAACATGTCATGTTACTGTTGAAATTAATGAGGGCTTAGTCATTGCAGATACTGCATGTATTGAATAACTGTTATGTTATGAGTTCATTGAACTGCAATTATATATTGAACTGCATTCAACCATTAAAACCAGAGCTGGTTACATTTCAGCATTAGTGTTGAAAGTCACGGAATGGCAGACTGAGAACAATCACTCTTTCTTGAGTTAAGAACTAACATTGCATCACCATGGAAACTAAGAAGTATGTGATGAGAGATGTAGGCCTAGTGTTGCCATTAATTCCCTGGTTTAATTTTCTGTATCTTTGAGATGAAGAAAGGGATTGAAAAGAGGGTGGTGCTTGGAGCATCAAAACTATTATGTTGTTAAGGTAGGCATGAGTTTCACGCTTTCACTTTTTTTATACCTGCGTACCATGAGAATGAAATTTTAAGCTGAATCTATTCTGGCATCCAATGATTAAGCTAACCAAGAACTTGATGAAGTAGACAGAAGCTTTTCCGAAAGATATGAAATGACACCAGCCATTGAGGGAGTAATTGTCTGCCATGCTGTGGTTGGTCAGAGCCTAGCATTCTGACCAAACTACGTCATCAAACGTCCACTAGCAACCTGAGTATGTCCTTTCTCCCAGATTTCTTGTCTAGTAGTCTGCAATATGGAGTACCACAAACATAAAATGGGAACATTTGATTGACCACAAGTCATGAGCTTGTCCAGATTGTAAGTCAGTAAGTTTGCCACTAAGCATAGTAATTCATTGTCAATCATATCTCAGTGAATGAAAATGAGAGATTTAGCTAAAGATACTGAATTGTGTATTTTGTAAATCTCACTGATGGTATGTAATGGTGGAAACTACTTTTGTAAGCTTGAATAAGACATGCCTCACTTCCACCAAAACTAGGAAAGAGAGGAACAGTCATGTACTGCACTATGTGTCCTACTTGAAGTATGCACAATCCTAATTTTCTTCTATTTGATGGAGAATAATAATCACCTTTTTGCCTACAAATATGTCCACTTGAAACTATCTGGAGTGCTTTTCATCACTGGTATGAGATACATTTCAAAATGAGCAAGCATTGCCACCCTTCTGTTGGCTGTAAGGAAAAACTTTAATAATTTATGGCTAATCACCATTTACTTAAGGTGTGTAAAGTTTTTGAAAATAGTCATTTACTTCAAATTTTGAGCAGACCGCAGAACAGGCCCACCTAGTGTTTTCTTACTCAGCATGCAATCAGTGACTAATGAAATATGCTTTTTTTTTTACAAACTATACTGTTGACTCAAAGGTTCAGTGTGCAAACATCAGTGTGCTTACACTTTTATAAGTGAACAGCACCCTCTATTTGGCCAACACACCCATTCAGTGGAAAGCGTCTATATAATTGCCATTTGTGCAATATAATGTGTGGCAAATTTCTTTAGTTTTAGGATCAGGTTTAGCAGCTGGTTAGGGAATTTTGAGGAACTTATAATGGAGAAACTCAATTTGAGCAAAGTTAACACAATGTGTACTTTGTATCTTGCAGAAGTGTATCATCTTATATCTTTCTCTATAGGATTTCAGTGCCCTGCTTACTGTATATGAAAAGTTCCACAGGAATAATTTAGAGTGTATTACACTGAGATGTGTGTCATTTGGCAGTGGAATCATTCAGTGCTGACATGTTTCACATTTCAACAGATGACAAAAGAGAGACATTAGGCTGGTTTTACGATGGCAACCTTCCTTTTTGCTTGTTAAAGTTGACAGTGCAACTATCTTGACAGCATCGTGAATAGTGGGCACACTATTGGATAAATCATCAAACACTCACTGTCAAGAAATTTCACTTCATTAGTGTCCCCTGCTGCTACCTGCCCTGCTGCTATTGATTTTATGTCAGCATCCAGCAATGTCCGTCGCATGTACATGGCCGGTGGCAGCGGTGTGTTCGCTGCCGCCGTTTGCAGCCCTCGATGGTTAACTTCCACATCCATTCTGCATGTTCATGTGATTTCCCTCCTTTGGTGAGCTTTCAAATTCTACTTTAATCAAATGCATTACTTGTAACATCGCAGCATCTCGGACCATAGCTGCTATGGACAGTGTATTGCAGTTGGAGTGCACATATATACATCTTGCCTGTACTAGCCCAGATTTGACCCTCTTAAAAATTAAGATGTAGAGATGAGAGAGAGAGAGACAGGGCAAATGAATGTTAGTAGGATACACAAATCAAATATCTAGGGGAAACATAAAAGTCACCACAATCATATTACGTCTCCAGGGTCAACTTCAAGTTTCCAGTCAAGAATAAAAATGAAGCAAACTTAAAATGACAAGTGACAAGTATGCATGATTTGAAATCTATTATAGGTTAAATAGTTCCTTAATTTAGACTTCACTGTGTGACCATGATGAATTAACTAAATTACAGGTAATGGGAGGGTTGCACTGAAGTGAAAGGGGTGCAGAGTTTTTCACTGTTGTGATAGTATTAGGTATTATATTATTGTGAAATAAATGTTTGTGTGGAGACATGTAAGAAATTTATCACTTTTACACATACAAATCATGTAATTGTTGTAAAATGAAATCAGTTTTTTTTTCATGAGCAGATAAACTGATATGTTGTGATATGTGCTGAGACCTCTCATACTACCAGTTTAAAGAGATAGTGACTGTTGCCATGGTAACTCCATACTTTACCCGCATGGATTTTACCTTTGATTCACTCTCTACACAATAAGTTTTTAAAGGATAAAATCTTGTGATTGGTGAACTTCCTCATCATGTCAGCAACATTTTGAAATTTACAAGGGATGTTTTGCCCCCTTATCCAAAAAGATTAAATGCTGCCCAGCTGTTAACTTCACAAGTCTCAGTTCATTGCGATAATGCAGAAGATTTTGAAAAGTCTGAATTATGGGTGTTAGTAATGCTAATAGATTGTAGATATAGGTAATAGATGTGTTTTGAACACCAAATGGAAGAAAAGTATATGGCTGAAGTAAGGGGGAAAAAATAAGATATATAACCACTTTGTACTAGCTAAGTGAGCTGTTTCAAAAGGGTATCACCCTTAGTTGCATTAACAATTGCAATCTGCACATGCTGACAAAAAAAAAAAACAAAACCAAAAGAAAACATGGTGTGGAAAGTGCTCAAGCCATTAACTCGATAAGCTATACCACTGCTTTTAACTTTTGAAATTTATTCTCTCTGTTTACAGTAGGCCCACATTTGTCCAATATTCCCTGAGCAGCCTTCAAGTGGTCTCAGTTTGTTGAACAGAGAGAATGTAAATTACTCCAGTGTTTGAGTGTCCTTAACAGAGGCAAACATGGAGTTCTTGATATTGCAGTATTTATGGTAAAGGTACAGTTGGTGTGTGCATACATATATGTTAAGATGGAACGTTTGGTTATTGCTTTGTGATGCAGTGTACTGTAAATGTACATGAACTATGTAAAGTGTACACAATCAGTGGCAGCTAAAACTGAAAAGAAAATTGTTTTAATTGAAAAGCATGCTTGTTTACAATTAGCAAAGGACAGGCTCTCAAGTGCGTTGTTGTATTCAAAGGGAATAAGCAGTCATCCCTTCTTGTTTTTGAAAAATCTTCAAAATTTTGTAATTCTCTCCTCCCCCCCTTTTTTCTCTTATGAGTATTTTTCATTATATTGCTTAAATATTGGCAGAACAACATAAGCAAGGTTTAATGCTGCAAATTAAGCAATTTAACAACAACGTATGATATCACATGATGAGAAAGAACCATCCATGAATTGGTATAGGGGGGGTAGTGCACGAATTCAGTTTGGAGTACAATGAAATTGGAATTTTCCCTTTACAGTCATAAATTGAGCAAATAGTCGCCATGCAGGATGCCGAAATAGTAAGACTACACACTTGAAGAATGTAGGATTTATATACGTCAATACCGGGCTCATGATATTTAATTGTCAATTAATGGATCATGGAAAATCTAGATGCACAAAACTTCAAATTAAAATAGTAGAACATTTGGCATGTGACACCTAGAACGTAAAATCGTTGCCGCCTGCTGTGGATAGAAATTACAACATGTTTGAAATTTAAAGTACCTTTACATACGTTGTATTTTTGCCTTTTACGTACAGAACTTAGATTTAGCTTTTGCTCAATCTCGGTGTCTTTCAGGATAAACATGATTGAACATAAAGAATGTTAGCGCACGTAACGAAAGATGCCGTACGTGACGTTTCCACAGTCCCAGATCACTTCCAAGATCCATCTGTTATTATGATTCACAGGCAGCTGCATGTAATCTGTTTATACAAAAAAGGTCAAATGAAATGATGCAGCCATATATATATCTTTCTTTTCTTCTCTGCTTTGACGGTGTACAGACCACATGATTTATCAAACGTATATGTGGTAAACAAGTAAACCCTCACGAGTCGGCCTGCCGTGGTGACCAGGCTGATTTGCCAAACTCACAGGGTCACATGATCATCAAGCTAGGATACATGATAATTTTCATAGAAGAGAGTGCAGGCAAAACCCAGCTGGTTCTTCCTTCATTAGATGCAATTTCTGACCTAAAAATTACGGTACCTGATGGATGGCGTTTATATTTGTTGCACGATTGTAACAGCTGGTGAATGTCTCTACAGCTAAAATGGTCTGAGAATGGCAACTAGCTCTGACCATGTAGATCCAGCCACTGTGGTCTGAAATATCAGATGGTACTGAATCCAACTGAAGTTCAAAATTGATCTGTCTGGCCATCAACATGTACCGCTTACGCTTACGTTTTAGGTGTCAGAAGTTAATATATAGGCCAAGTTTGATGGAAAAAAAAATTTCAACAACCAGTTCAGCTTCATGAAACCTTTGCTAAATTACTGCTAAGATGCCTACCTGAGTGTTATGAATTTTACAGAATTTAAACGCTTGAATCAAAGCCATCCTTGATGGAAAACACTTTTAAGTTTAATTTTCATGTTTTTGATCAATGTTAATCATAATTTAGTAAACTCAATGTAGTTTGTCGTTGCCTTCTTTCCCCATTATTTTACTAGTACTGTTGACCTATTTGCAGTCAAGTTTCATTTCTCTTAAATTATACCAGTTTTATATCAAATTTGCTCATGTCACTGTTCTCTTACTGTACGGGTTAATCTTGTTGTCACAGTGGCAGATAGCCTCTAGTGAGGGTAAACCTTGGTGGTCAAAACAAGTATGGTTTGAGCTGAAGTATAATGCATACAATATTACTGATTGTCTCAAACACCAGAACTGGTGGCATGCTGCAAGACATTTTGATAATATTTACCAGCCGAACACAGGAGAATTAGATGTATGCTGTGAGTCACACAAGCATGCCCTTGGGAAAGAAAACTTTGAAAATAATTCTCTTCCCTTCGTTACCATTGAGTTACTGCTTGATTGCATCCCTAATGAGCTCCAGGATAGCTGGGTTTAAATTTTGTAATCTGTAACCTAATTTCTGTTATTTTCGTCATCATCCAGAGTTTATGAATGCTTTGTAGGAGATAGAATAACATAGATTTTGTAGCAATCTAGATGTCGGCCATCCAGTCTAATTGCTATTTGGTTAAGTGTTCATCAGCCTGTGTATGCATTAGACGTGTAGCATGCAGACAGATGGCTGTTGAGCTAAATAAGAAGATAATTATTTCGAAAGTAGAAAAACCAAAATCTAAAATTAGAAAAAGAAAGGAAAAATACGAAGTACTTCAGTGACAGTTCATTCGATATCAGCATTTCTTCGTAATGTATTAAAAAAGGACGAAACAGTTGCTATTACGAAGAAACTGATCATGTGGGGATATGCAGTTTTTGCTTTCAGATTAGAAAAATGTATATCCAGTAACGTGATCTTGAAAGTTAAGGCACCAAACTATTTAAAGTTTTATGTTCCATACTGTGATAAATTTTTCTCATTGCACTTCAATCTCTCCGTCATATTTTGCCTTCGCGCTCAATCTAGAACTGAGAGTTGTCAGTTACGGACCTAAAGTTTTGAGTTTTTCGAGATGCATTTTAATATCTCAAAATCGATACCTGTTTAATGCAGATGGAATGCCTGTAGTTGAATTGACAAGACAGGGCAAAGGCATATGTGTACATAGGCTATAAATCAGGCCTCCTCAAAAGGCAGTGCTAACACCATCATCTGTGGCATGCGATGTGGTTTTGAGTGGTGTGCAAACAAATACTTTAAGAATACTGAATGAAAAAAAACAACTTCTAATTATCAAAAAACTTCCCCTTTTTCAAAAGTTTAACTCAAATACCGATAATTTACCAAACATTTTGGGCATTTGTACAGTACAAGTATCATGAAATTGGAACACTTGGCACCATTCTTCATCTGAGCCCTTCTAAATGAGACAATCAGGGGGGATTGAGGAGGGGGGGCATTCCCTGAGCCCCTTCCTCATGACAGGAAACGGTGTCACATTACCTCAACATAATTTCACTATATGGCATTTCATCAAACTTAAAGTGATAGGGTGTGTACTGAAAAACAAGAAGGATAAGATTATGTTTGATCTTAATTTTTTCTTTATTTAAATGTACATGCGAGGTTGTATGTGGACGGACTAGGTCTTTCAATGAAGGAAAATGACAGTAACTACTGTAAAAGGCAACGTGATTGGCATAAAAACCGTAAAAAACGTTAATCATATCTTAAGCACCTACATAATGAATATGCAACAGCACACGTCTCACTGATTTATCAAAAACATAGGCCTACTACTCAAGTTGTTGCTCCTTGGTCGGGATCGGGAATTGTGATATTTGGTGACAGGAAGCGCACTGTATTTGCAAATGACCTACAAACTGATCACAAGATAGTCAATGATCCTGGGTTGTTTTGAATATTCAGTACCAGTATACTTCCCATTGGTTTTTTCAAGAAGTGAACTGTTGATTTGACTGAAAACTGGCAACCACTACATTATCGTATCTTACACTTTTTGTCATTGTGCTGGAAGAATTTGAAATCATATGGCAGACTTGACCAACTGAAACTTATTTATTTTCCCAGATTGTCTGAATGGTGCAATTAAAAGCCTTACCAAACTTTTGGAGATCAAATTGCAATGTCTTTTCTTTTTACCTATGCATGCAATCCCTCTTATTGAAGAATCCTGCAATTTTTACTATAATTGTCATATTGGAGGCCTGCTTACACTTTCTTTATAGCTGATAGTGTGACCCAAACTTGGATCAAATCAACAAGGGCAATATAATACTGGCACGCAGATGTAGCAACATGTTTGGGTATCTGAGGAAGTAATTTCATGGTCAGTTGTTGAGACGTGGGCTGAGTCCCTCAGAAGTTGTCCTTATTTGCAGACCACTTTCTCATGCAATATCTGAAAGAACGAGAAGAATTGAACTTGCAAGCAAGTACATCGAAGCCCATTGGGGACTGTGGACATGTACGCTGCACCCCCGATTGCAGATCAGCCCAGTAACAAGTATGGCTTAGGCCACGAGATATATGCATCTAAAGTGAGAGTGATAAACTGTAACAAAAGTAGGTCTGCCCTAGATGGTATAATGGCATGCACGTACAGCCACGTTTATATGGCTCCGATAATGCACACAAAAAACCACCACTGTGGAAGAAAACTCACACATGCCAAGTAATGCCTGCATTAAAATTAACCTACAAACTCGTTTAAAATCATAGCAGAAGTAGCTTAATATACTCCGCCAGCAACGATTCTGGCTGTAAAGTTACTTTTTCAAGTAGCGAGGGGAAAGAAGGAGCACCATGATTGCACTAATATGTCGCTGGTCGTGGTATGGTTTTATACATATGCAATATTAGCACAGTACGTGTGGCTACCAGGCAACTCGTGTTTTACCTGACTTGCAGCACCAGTTTGAAGCTAGCATGAACAGAGTGCTGCTAGGTAGGTGGATAGGTGGAAAAGACTTGAAGCAATCAATCAAATTCCTACTTATCCCTGAGTGAAAGTTGATATTTCGAAAGGTACTCGTTGTTACACGTCACTATGAGCCAAATGGTAATGCAATCATGCTAAAATGGTGATCAGCACATGTTAAAAACAATAGAAATGTCTGCATCACTGTTCACCTTCACAGTGAATCTGCACTCTACGTGTGTGCAAGAACGTATAAAGTGACTATTTGTAGGCACCAACGCAGATGAAAATGATAAAAAAAAGCAAGCAACAGGCTGAGTAAATCCAAGAATTGCAGCTATGGGCTTCGACTAATGAGTACAATTATGCTACTTTGTTACTGTGTAGTAGAAAGAATTTCACATTTTGAATTTGCCATTTTGCTTTGACCTAACTTATCCTCATGCCAGTTCTCTTTAAATAGACTGCATTTCTCACATTACTCACATCAAGCTTGTTAGCCCCAGGCACTAAGCCAGACTAACCAGTTGGGGGGGTCACATCAGTGTTGGAGTTTTGCTGACCTAGGAGAAGGGTGTAAAGGAAGGGGGTGAGTCCCCTATGAAAAATCTTTGCCATTTTCAAGGGTTCTAGATGTAAAATGGTGCAAGATTTCCATCATTTCTCCCTGTATATTTATTCCAAAAAGCAGGACATTTCATTGCAAAATTGTTTTGGGAGACATATGTCCCCCCCATGCTATGCCCCCAACACTGTGGCTAAGTGCCTGCTAAACCCCAGCTTCTAGTTTGCTAAAGCTTATGCAAGCAAACACCTGTACTAATATCAAATTGGATTCATGAGGTGCCTGGGACAGTGTGGCATAACACTTGTCCTACGTCATTTTAATATGCGGCATATGTGTAAACATTAACAAACCTTGACTAATATTTCTTAACAAAAAAAGTTGGTGTTGATTGGGATAAGACATAATTCAGGGTTGCCTTCCTGTCTGATCCACACCCCACACCTAAGTCTTTTAGAAATAGAGTCATTTCCTTTTAATTGAAGGTTACAGTGTTTTTTGCCCACATATCCAACTATGCTTGACAAAGTCACTATTGCAATTGGCCACAGTGGTATATTAGCTCTATACTGTCCTGTATTGTATGAGGTGCAGTACTTTACATTTTGTCACAGTGATATTTGACTTGTGTCTGAATTGTTAATATTTTTGTTGGGTGGGTGTTTTTTTTTTCTTTTGTGCAATAAGGTCAGTTTTATTGCCTTATGGTGCAGAAACATTGACAACCACACAAAAGTTTGTTTTATGGGGTTCCATGGCTTTCTATTGCTCTGACCATTCATGAACTAAATAATGCAAGTGTGGAAAATTTTGAAAGTTGAACCTACAGTTTTGGTTCCTATGCAGATCAAGTAGGAAGAGGAATGAATCAACGATATGATTTGGAAGGGAAGGTGGGGGTGGAAGGATTACAGTGGCTTTTAATTAAGGTGACATGAGAGATCTAGTGATATTATTGCCTTAGGATTGATTGGTCATTGAAGTGGCAGATAGCAACTTCTTCGCAAATTCATGTCGAGGATCCCATTCTTTTGACATAAGATGTAAGATTTTGACAAAGAACTGATTTCAGTCGAGTTTTAGTGTTGACAACTGTAGCTTTGGTGCATCTGAAAGACCATGAACTTTCTTTTTTACCGAAATGCATAATTTTAATCGAAAGAGTCAGTTACGGTTGAATCAATTTCAAAAGTAATTTTCGATCTCGTATGAAGAAAACCAGTGTTTTCATTCGATTCCTAAAAATTGGAATTGGGTAATTTTTACTCATACCCATTTACTTAATACCAGGAGACCTTCACAAAAGTGTTGGCTGTATCGTTAACATTAAGCATTTTCACAGCACTGTACGTCATCGTTGGTGTGGAGGAATCTTACTAGTGTACTCCATATACTTGCTCACTGATTCTCCTTGGAAAAAGAAGCAAATTCCCATTTTCAAGTTTTGTGCATCCTATTTTTCCATGTTCAAGCAACCTGGTTGAATTTTGTAGCATATCTGAGGGTCTATGCAAAGGGGGACTTCAACTGCACATTATCTGACAAAACCGCATTCTAATAGCAGTTGTGCAGTTTTTCACTTAATGCAAGGAACTGAGTAGTAGTAAGTATCAGGCAGGTACCTTGGTTACTCATGAAAACACTGAAGAAAGCAATTTACTTTAAACTGGGTTTTTTGGTTGATCATTTGCAGAGGGATATTTTGACCTGACTCCTCGTTCAACTCTCTCATTCAGTGCTCCTTTATGTACATCTTAAAGTTTATCAACAGACTTTCAAATGGACTGTTCCAGATGAGTCTTTTTTTTTTATGAATTTAGACCATGCATGGAAATAATCAGCACAACCATTAAAATGAAAGGGTCCATATATTAAAAAAAAACATTGTAATATGATCTCACTGCTGTCGATCATTCCGATGTAACAATCTTTTAATAAAATGTTTTTCAGTGATTTGTTCATTGCCTCCCAGTCATTTTCATCCTCTGTTACCAAGTTACCCTTATTGGATCTAATTTTAGATGCATTTTCATTCCTGGTGTGAAATGTAAAACTGGTTTAGATTTGATTCGAAAGTGGGACAAAAACAAGTATATGGGCGATTTCTGAGAAAACTGAGGCGGTGAGGTTAAACTTTGTGGTACATGTGCTGCCTTAATTTGCTTTAAGTGCTGTAAATCTGATGTTTTATTTTGTGGTGTATGATTCATTATCACAGTGACCTCCGGTGGTGTCACATTGGCTGATGATTTGAAAGAATAAAATCCCTGTGTTTAGGCAGGCTGGCAGGCTTGGTGCTACTCTTTTAGGGATCTTTTTTTTTTTTTTTTTTAGGGAACTCTTTTTAACTATTCTTCTGCATTCACAACAGAACAACAGAAGTACATGTGGGAAATTTATTCAGTAAGGTGTTCCCAGTCATGACAGAAGGTGGCGATAAAATTGCACCAAGAAAATAAACAAACCTTCATCAGTGCATAAGGTTGAAACCTTGTAAGGCAAATGTTCTTATTTTCTTTTTGAGGGTTCAGATTGTATGTCAACAATTATCACATTTGTTGTTCAGTCTTCTCTTCACTGCTCCTTGCTGGCTATAGCCATGATAAGTTACCTATAGATCTTTCTTCCAGGACTTTTTTTTTTGTTCAAGTTGAGCCTGAAGTGTTAGTAATTATGGCATTGCAGGGGGGGGGAGATATCTAAGATCTTTTTTTGAGGGGGTCCAATATGAAAAGGGCACATCCATGACCAAGTGAAGACCCACCGTAGCTTGGTGCGGAGCATAGGAAACAATTTGGACTTTACAAGCCCTCCCCCGTGGCCAGAAACGGCATTTCCCAGTTGTTTCAAAATTAGCAGCATGTAACTAACTAAGCTTGAAATAGATATCTCACGTCTGCCATTACTGGATTAATGAAATGAAAAAAAAAATGTGTGAGAAATTGCAATTAGTATCAGGTAAGTTGAGATGATGCAAGATTCCTGTTGAACTATGCATCCTCTTTCATTTACTCGTTTACTCTTTACTTCGGTGGCCTTCATCCCCTCCGGATCTCCCCACTGGGGCATTAGATTATGCTGTTTATTGAAAGGTTAGATAGCTACGCCACGGAAAATGAAAATCTGTTGTAACATATATATGTACACATACATACATATTGCATTTTACTGTATTACTCCTCTCTATGAATAATCTAATATTTACACTGAATTTGAATCATTTGAATTGAAAGTAAAGGCCTGTGTTGGCTCTGTTAACAATCATGGAGACAATATGTGGCCTTTTAACCTGTCAATATCCACTTACTGTGTGTCTTATCAGTATAATAACCATCACCTTGCCATGAAAGTGTAAAATCATCAGAGAACGTTTGTTAAAGACACCTCTGTTGATTAATAACAACCTTGACTGTGTAGTAAAGCTCTTTAATATTCGGTCCAGTGTAACCTCCATTCCCGTGACATATTTTTAAATGTTAACAATGCATAAAGCCTTTATGGAAAAACCTCTTACCACTAATTTAAACTTTTTATCCATGTTGATCTGGTTTGTTTCAGCTCTCATGTGAATCATGGTGAGAACGTTCTTACATCATAGAAATGTGTTTAATTTTGAAGATCAGACATGTTAATTCACCTCATGCAGTCATTATAGTATAACATCATTCTAATATGTTAGTCTGAAAGTTTGACCCTGTGATCTTCCTAATGACCTCATTTTAAACGTATTAGTCGGCCCAGGCTGCGAATTCTCTGTGCTTGTCCAATCTGAATAGTAAATAATTGCAATTTCACCTTGGTTGGGAGTGAGGATTTCACCCTTGAGCAGGCCTAAATCTCATCTGCTTTTAAAATTGATCTGAGCTTTTGGCCACAGACTTAAAGTACTGCAGTTACTGCATTTAACTCTCCATCAATTTGCAATGTAGCAAATGTTACATGTTTTTCAATGTTTCTGGAGTTGATTCAAACTTTACTCTTTTTCCAAAACTTGATCTTGTAAAATTTTGTTGTGAACTTTAGAAGCTAGGCTAGTAGTGTTGGCTCAGCTCGGGAGGGTGTATTTTACCTAGAAAAGTGTCAACCAACGTGATATTGCTTTGTAGTACTATATTTCTTAAACCATGCATGCATGCCTACAGTCAACTCAGATAATTTGCATGCGACATTTAATCGTGTGTGGTAGCTGGCCTTACCCTTAGTCAATACAGTGAATATAAATGTGTCATATTGTGGTAGACCTGTGAAATCAGTTTCAATGTAAACCTGATTATTATCTCGCCAGGGATTGGTTGCTTTCATCCTATTCCTGTCTGACAGCTAGATAAGGGACAACGATATTTCAGACTGTACAATAGCTTAGTCATTGACCTGATAATTTTCAGAGAAACAGTGGAATTCTGCTTAGTACCAACAATGGAAAATATATCTGACAATAGGATCTATAGATTACGTATTTATATTTCGCGACTTTATCGTTACACGAAGGTGTAGAGAACACTGACATTGTCCTGTCCTGTGCCAAATAAGAAAACACAATGGTTGTCCATGGCCTAGATACAAAATTTGTCTTACGTTATGGAAACCGGGTCTAGTTTCTGTTCCCGTTGAGTGGCCATATATACCACTTCACTTCCTGAAGCTTTCAGTCATTGCAAGTTTCCAAAGAAGGGAAATGTCAACCTGAAATTGTGGGCTAAGATTCAAAGATGATCCTTGGTCTAAAAAGATGAGAGGAAGGTCCACATGATGACAGCAGCCCTCTTCTCATAATGCAAGGCCCTAAGACCTGCAATGTTGCCCATTGCAATATGGCCCAATACCTGCAATAAGACCTGCAATATGGCCCAATGCAATCAAGAACACCGTTATGAAGTCAAGGTTTCTGTTTTCTTTTTCCACTTGGAAAGTATCCCATATGCAGCCGATTGCTTATTACCTTTGTATGTTTCAATATACTAATATGTGCAAAAGAAATGTTTGAAAGTACTTCGGGGGATTCTAATTTCTGTACATAAAAAGCAAAACAAGAAAAAAAAATGTGCAGTATAGCCAAGAGTTGATAATGCACTGCAATCCTTTTTCTGGCAATTAATGGTCATTATGGCCAAAAGAAGAGTTTTTTTTTAAGAGGTGGCTTGAATTAAAGCCTGTGATGTAGTAAATTCTGTAAACGTGAAAACAAGTAGATATTTAAAAACTGACCCTAAGGAACATAACCTTCCATGCTGCCAAGCAGAAGTCTAGTCTATCTCGAGTCTATTCTATTGTAAGGGTCCTGAGAGGTCATTCACATTGGGTACTTTATCGTTCAGTGTATTAGGCAAGTTATAGTGTGCCAAATGGTTACCTTTGGGGTCGAGGGGTGGGATAATGATGGAGGTGCAAGCAGGGAGAAGGGGAATGAAGAACAACTTTAGTGTAGAAAGTGAGATCAAGATGGAGGAAGCCATGGTGGTCGAGTTTTGAGTGAAAGGACTCATTTTAAAGTGGAAACTTCAATATTCGTACGTGCTTTCAATATTGGTTTACACTAGTGTTGCATGGTGACTGAACAAATTGGGGAATGTGCATTGGTCCAGCAAGAGAGGTTTAACATTCAGACTAATTCTGTGACTGTAACAAAAACTGTTCAGAGAGTGGCGTGATGCCAATGTGTGGTTTTACCTGGCTGAAACCCTCATTCACTTTATTAACACCATTTTGTAATTTCCTGTCTGGAGGTGCTGTCAAAATGAATCAATTTTCAACATCTATCAGCATGCATTAAAGATTCTATTTTCTCTTGGGAAACTGTTCTTGGTTTCTTTTGTGATTTTTTTTTAATTTTTTTTTTTAAGGTCACTGGTGTTTGTGGGTGTGTTTGGGGGGATATGACAATAATAATCTGTCAGCGCAATGACTCTTGTCATCAATTAAAGACTTTTTAGCCCTAACAATCTCTCAGGCTGGATGGAGAACTAAAACAAAAATGGAAAACTAAAGGGAAGGGAGAAATCCTGCTGAGAAAAGACTTTTTTCCTGCAATTGTGTGTATACACATCAGTATTGTTTAATCCAATAAATCACTTTCGTCAAACTTCTCATTCAGACGGTACATCTCAATTATCCCTTTTTAAATACATCCTTTTAGCAGTGCATACTGTCTGAAGTTTTATGCCGCCTACAGGCATTTTTGTTCGACTCTTTCCCCCAAAATTTGTCAGGAAATTCAATCTTCACCGAGGATCGACTCTATCCACCCACTCTCTTTCCTCTGCAATTATCCTTGAACTAATTATGTAATTAATACACTAGTTGAAATGTAATGACTTTGGATGGTGCTCAGTTATGGGTGGTGATGAATCTTCTGCACATTAACTCTTTTTCAAGACCAGCTTTTCCAAGGACACATTTAGTGAAGATCATTTTGCACTGTTTGAAAACCTGCCCTTTGGTGGGAGACTGTTGAACAGAAGTTGCCAGAGGCGAGCTATGCTCATGTTCACAGTTTCTCCCTCTTTTATGTGTTATTGCACAATATGTTCAAGCCGCATGTTAGGTTGGACACTTACTGCATGCAGTGTCGCCATGTTCATGTAGTTTGCAGTACAATGCTGACTTGCCTTTTGAACTATCATTCTAAGAAGTTCACCTTGCTTTTTCCCCACTAAGGAAGGTTTACTTGAGCCTGCAAGCAAATGTTCAGGCCTAATGAACTTCTTTGATATTATTAATCACAAGTAATCATTTGTTTCAAATTCAACCAATCACTGATGTGATGTTTTTGCATGAGCTACGTTAATTCACACACTGGCAGGCGATCTACCTGCATGTCCCGTTGATATTTCACTCTGCATACAGTACACTAGAGCGTGAATAAGCGAAATGAGCGAACAATATCAGTGCTAAGTTAGAACTTGCAGAAGCTGGTCATAGTATTCAAAGACCTGTTTTGAAATAACTACAGCCTTTTCACCTGCTGACCCTTTTCAGCCAACTACATAAAGTTGAACGTTGAAATTTTATGTAATAGTACATATGTGGCTGTGAATGGAAACTTCAGGAGACTTAATATTACATAAGTGCTAAAGGGTCAATAAACATAATAATATCGATTCACCTAAGGTTATCATTTTGACAAACTTAATCTCACTTAATCTCAAACTTTATCTCATGCATGTTTGTTTTGTGATGAAGCTACAATCACAGTTGCGTGTGATGCCTTAAATGCACTGTGTCTGTGAAGCAACTTGTATAAAGCAGGATGTCTCACTGATAAGGGGAAGCTTGGACTGATCCCATATTTGATATGTAGATGTACTACACTGAGTACAAAAATACTTTCATGCAAAAAGAGGAAGTCAAAGGTCATTTGGGGTCAATTATATGTAGTGAAGGTGAACTTGGACCCTTGAGCAAACATACTTTGTTGTTTGGCTGAGATCTGCAGTGGTCAAGTCATGTAGGGCAGAGGTTATAAGGCAGTGAATAACTAACTTGTTTAAACATGTCACCCCACATGAAAACTGCTTTGCATAATCTCATGTTGGGTAACAGCTATGTAAGTGAACCTTGTAAACACGTTATCTCATCGCTTGGATATTCATGTTAGTATGAGGTAGTTAGTATGTATACCTCATTAAGCACAATAGTACAGTTTTTAGTGACAGTTCATTAGGCAACAAGGGTCAAGAGTGAAAAGTTTTACAGTCTCATGTAGTGATGCTCCATTGTTGAAATCATTTAAAGTTAATTTGAAATATTTCAAGAATTTACAAACCTGGTCTGAATTCCACAGTTAGCATGTATTTGTCAATGTTGAAGTTTGTCAAAAGATGCTGTTGGATGCATGTTCTGTACCAGCTGTGAAATTCATTGAAACCACAATGGATTCTTGTATTCTGCTGTTTTGGGTTTCGCTGTGAGAGAAATGTCACAGGGCATCTTGTCTTGATCTGATCAATGCTTTTACACCTGTCGGCTAATCTATTCTCTGACAGACAAGTTATTAGATTTTCATCTTGGGTTCACTGAAGCAAACTAGGACTAAACTATCAAGTCTGAACACATCGCTTCACCGCCTGTCCAACCGGCTGAATAGGCTCACAAAGAGTATGGTATGGCATGGTAAACTTGGTAAAATTAGGATGTATAGCAAGTTTTCATGTCTGACTGGCTGCATGGTTGTATTTTTTTAGGAGACTAAACCTCAAACCATGTATTGGCAGCAAAGCATCAATTTGTTTCAAGCAAATGCTACATAAAAAATAATAATTGGAGATTCAGAGACTGTTAAACTGTGTTTCTGAGAAGCATTGAAAAGTAGGGAGTTAATGGAAATGCCCCAGAGTTAAACTTTGGATGGTCCAGCCACAAATGTTGCTTTCATATATATTGACGAGTAAGTAAATCTGACCATTAGACATATATACTGAAATGCCTTTTTTATTTTCTATGCGTGGTTCCCAAGATATGAGCAGTTAAGTTGCCACATTTGCTATTGAAAGTTAACTTTAAGCAAGCTGGAGTGATGACATCATTTCCCCACATTGATAAAGCATTTAATGTTTTTCTTTATTACGTTACACCAAATTTAGTACTTCAATATGTAGTACTGTCATTATGTAAATGTGTGAGGAGTATGAGAGTCCTGCAACACTTAAGCTGACCACCTATTGATTTCAAGGTCAAAATAGTAAATTCAAGTATGAAGAAAACAAGAAAAGAAAAGACTCTTCACCAATGTGAGGAGATGATGTCACGCCTGCTTGCTTCAAGTTCACAATTGGGTACCAAAAAGGGGTTACTTCAACCAAGAATCGTACACATCAACTGAATGGAATTTTCCCCAGAATGGTTAGATTTACGTAGTCTTAAACATATCAAAGTTAAATTTGTGACTGGACTATCCTTGCTGATGATTGTATCTAATAAGTCGTACTTCATGTTTAGGGCACTTAATTAAATGCATCATTCAACTCCATTGAAATTTGAATAGGTAAATAAATCAATTCACTCTTGTAATGACAGATGCACACAAGAAAATTTACCTTACGAAGTAGCAGCTTGTAGACCCACTAAAATATCAAATGTAGTCTTTAAGTTTCCTGTGTACTGTGCACTGAATGAGTCAGAAATTGATGGCATAATTGTACCTAAATCAACAGCTTTTAATCATCCAGTTCACTTTGTGACCCATTTGATTATACCAGCAACTCTAGACTTGTGTAATGTTTTAAGCAGATCGAGGCAGCGAAACTAGTGGGTGGCTTTGGGACCTAGACCCTCTCATAAAAAATGAGAGCTAAATACCACTCTATAGCCCCCCTAATATTTACCAACCGCTTTGAGAAAAAAACAGAAATAGGATGCATAATTCAGTTGCACGCATGAGACGCCTATTCCTAAGCTTATAAATTTATACAACTTAGAAAACTTCGGAAATGCTGTTTCTGGACATCTGGGTGGCTTGTGAATCTCAAATTTTTCTTGCCTGTAGCACAGCACTCTACTGATATAGTCCTACTGACTTTCAGCCCCCTCCCCCCGCTCTCTTTTTCCTTTGTTCAGTCCCACCTGCTTTCTAAGGATTATTCAGGTTCATTTTGAGTATTTTGGATATCAGTGTCTATAAAGGCAATTATGAAAGTCACAACAACAATCATCTGCTACTTTTGGTAATCAAAATATTTGTATCAAAAGTTGGTTTTGCTTAACATTCCACTTGAAAGAGCAACAGATTATGTAGGTTCAATGAACCTCAAATTTAAAAAAATTACTGTAATTCAAGTTGTGTTAACAGAGGTCCTTCCCAAGTATTTTGTCTCCAGAGATTAAAAAAGTATCATTTTGTTTTCATTTTTTTCTTTTCTCCTGTCATATTTTCCCATACATTGTATTCAAAACAAGCTTCAGATGAGTATGATTAAAGACCCTGTGATATGCAATCTTCAAAAGAGCTGGCTTCATTCAAAAGTTGCAGGGTTCACCTGAGTGACAATCTGTTGGAATTGTGTTTTTGAGATACAGCCTTTCAAAGTTTGATAAAAATGCGAAAATGATGATGTTGAGTGTGGCACGGTGTCAGTATTTCGTTCATTAGGCCAATATATCTCTTAATTACTTACCATCTGGCTTTATCTTCAAAGGAGAGAATATACAGTGCTTATGCCTCCAAACTAAAACTCATGGGACGTAAGAATGTCTCAATTGTCCTTAAAATAAAAATTAAGTAAATAAATTGAGGATAACATATATATGGTAGATCACTTAATTGAATACCACAAGTCTGCATATAAAGCCAGTATTTATTCACGATGCAATTGTCAAACAGAAATTTGTGAACTGGTCAATATTTGATTAATTTTGATGGAAATTGTGACTGCTTTTCAATGTTTTTTTTAATGATTAATTCAGTCAGTACTCCAAACTTGTTTTTCATGTCATGTTACGTCCTCATGTCCAAAATGACTAACAGTTGTTCAAAGACTACATTTGCTGAGCTTGCTTGTATTGTTTGAAAAATGGCTGAAGGAGAATGAAATTAGAATTTAAAATTGTCCAATGCTGACCAGGAAGTCTCATGTGGGGGGTAATAAGGATGATTCAGGTGAAAAAAAAAGGTGATATTAAGTTTGCATCATCACTAACCGACTGACTAGAAAAAAATCTGTGAAATACAATTGCAAAAAAACATGAACTCAAAAGCAATTTTCAGTGTTATAATGTTTGGTAAAATAGGATCAGTCACATGTTGTCCAGTCTTAAAGTATTAATTTATTACAGTGCAAAACATCCGACATGGCAGTTTTTATCTCAATATGTTACATGTACAGAGATATTGTCATGCCAGCTGGATATTCCGATTTTCTTTTTAAAACCATGTTAGGGGCTCGATCCATTGTCACTGTGTATTAAACTTCTTTGTCATGTTTCTATGTATGTAAGCAAAAGACGTTACCGATAAAGGTGTGAAGAAAATATGTGTAATATTCGATTTTGCAAATTGTTCACCAAAAAAGGGCCTGAAACCCGGAAAAGGTACATCATCTATCACATAGTTTTCTAAATTCATAGATCTATGCTGAATTTATGGAAAAGATCTTTCTGCTTTGAAGAACATTAATGCATAGTCAAGGTACTATCTTTAAACAGCCAGTTGGCCTATTATAGTGTTAGTGGCCACAAAGATTGCATATTCCTACTGGCAGTGAGTGGATGAAGATTCCTTTATGTTTGTTTAATGTATTTGTTATGTGTAGTGGAAAATCAAATAAACGAAACGAAATGAAACTCTAACCCTAACTTTAATCTGGTGAAGTTGAATTTCCCAGTAGCAGAGTCTGAATGGAAAAAGTAGGCTGGATGAGTAAACCTAGTGATATTTCCAAATCCCTTCCACTTACATCTTGTTTGCCCAAAGTAACAACCTATTGCACATTCATCGTAAGAGATATAGTTCAATAAACTTATGCATTGATTGTTTACCACACTTCTATAATGTGCCAAACCTGCTTTTAAAAACTTGAAAGGAAAGTGGCAATCCCCTCCCTTCACCTGCCTGAAATCCATGAAATAATCAAGATTAATAGTGACAAAAATGAAAGAAGTGAAGGCTGGAGCTGAGATGATGGGGGAGAGAGGGGGGGGGGGAGAGGGGGTGGGAACTATATTTGAAACTATAGAATGAAATACCTCCATGTCACTATATGGAGAACAAATTGTTCAAGTGTTTTGAAAGATGCCTTGACATGAATGGTTACTCTGTTCAGAAATTCACCACTGTCGACCTGCTCTACCGTATCACAGCAGGTACAGTTTACTTCTCTCATAACAATTCCACCTTAAAGGGTAGAAGCACATGGAGATCCCTGGGGAACCATGAACTCGATCGGGACGTGGCTCGCACTTTCTCTCTTTCCTAATGTAAATTTGCCATCGCAGTGGCTCCACTTAAGATATATATTTACGTGGCAGTTCCTCGTCTTAACCTTTCTCATTGAATGAAAATTGGGGAAACTAAATCTTCTTGAAGTATCAGATGTCAGTTTGATCCACCCAAAAACTGACACTATCAAAAGATATCACATCTAATCGTTGGACGTATGAGCAAGCCTTTTCTTTTTTGTATTGTTATCCCTCTTTTATTTCCCTGTCTCTCTCTTACCCAAATTAAATTTCATCCCTTTCCTGCCCCCTACTGTTGATTGTGTTGGATCGATTTCTGGAAAATTCAAAGAACATCACGAAATGGGAAAACCCTAAGGCCAAGAAGTTGTCAAGTGTGCTCATTGGTTTGGGAGGTAACGTGACACGCAGAGGGCCTAGCTAACTCCGAAAAGTGCCAAAAGTTTTCCATAGGTATGTACAGTATAGATGCACATTTTCAGTGTATCTGCCAGCAACCTTGGCCTGACTTAAAATAGGAAATAAAACTATGAAAGTTTTGTCACCATGTCTGTGCTTAAAGCTGATCTTTAACTGAACCAGAATGTTTCCATTTTCTAGGAATTTAGTATGTTATTTTCAGATACCATCTTAACTATTTGGAGTTTTACCCTTTTTGTAAAATCACTTTTTCTTTGCCTGTGTTGCCTTGCTAACAGAGAACATAGCGTGATTCTGTCCCCAGTAGTCATGGGGCAAGATTTTTTTTTTCACTCCAACCTACCTTCACTGTGATAACATCTTTCCAGTTCATGGACAATTAGGCAATAACCATCATTGCTAGCCTTCTCCCTACAGGGGTAAAATGGTGTGAAACATTATCTTCTAAGCTCTAAGCTAACTGTAATTGTGTGCCTAGTCAACACTCACTTAAGCTGGGCCATGTATTCTTTTCTTTGTTTTGACAAATTCCTTGTTCTGCTTCTCTTATCAGTTTATTGTCTTATTTCTGCACAGAAAGTAAGGAAAGTTTGCCAAAATTAATTAAAAAACATGCAGAACACAAAATAGGATGTAGTCTATAAACTTCCTAGAAACAGACCTACTTGTGTGTTGATGGAGTAACCAATATCCCAGCTAAGATTGCAAAGGTAATTGACCAAAGTTACTGGGCCAGCCCAAGCGTGTAATTTCTACCTGAGGCAGTCAATCTCTGTGTAAGTGGTGAAAGAATCCAGACCCGGAAATTCCCATACATAGGTCGGGTTCTCCACACAAAAATTCTGCCCCACCATTACAGGGACCAAAATCACCCTATGAATGTTAGCTGACTTGGTTGACCATTGCCTTTTAAAACTGAGAAATTGGCTCTGTCAGTGGAGCATGGGATTGTTCAGACAACTAATCTGAAAGTAATGTTTGATGGTTGTTGTTACTCCAGCCTCATATTTTGGCATCTTAAAATGAAACAGGGAATTTGAAAGGAGAAAGTGCAATTGCTTACATGTCAGAATGCGACCTTTAGTTCCACTGCCATGAGTTGAAAGCCACTGGCTTCCACCTGACGTTTGAAGGACAAATACTTTCCCTCGTCAGTGACTTATTACGTAACCACTACTGTCCCGATGAAGGCAGATAATTTCAGCCACACACCAAAAAGTGGGACAAATTTTGCATGTTATTGGATAAAGGATACCAAGATAGAGTTTGGTGGATCATTTGCACCTGATTGTGTGGTTGAATTTTTCAATTTGGTGCAGAATTCGTCAAAATACTTACTTCCAGATGCCGAAATCGTTTAAGGTTTGCTGTTCCCCAAGTGTGTGTCCTCCCTACAAAATATCTCCTACCACACGTTTGTTTTGGCGCGAAGCGTTGCCACTGCAGTTAAGTTGTACACATTGCTAGTGCTTGTGCAGTGCAATTAGGGCTAGACTATGCTCTGTAACGTTGTTGGAGGAGAGAAGTTTGCAACCGACTTATGTAACACAAACTTAAGGCATGATCGCTGTAACTTTATGTGTTAATTGTATAGTTTGATGTTGAGGTTGAAATTATGAAGTTAAATCCATAAAATGTAATTAATAAGGTATAAAAATATAAAACCAGTGAATCTCATGTTTAATGGTGTGTAAGAACATATATTTATTTGAAAATTCACGGTTATGGTACAGTCCAAATTGAGCTAATGATATTGACAGTACTGCAGAGGGGAGGAAGCTTGTTTACGAGAGGAACACATTTAAAAACGAAAGACAACTGTGATATTTTGTTAACTTGCTTCTTACCCAACCAAATTTTTCGTTTGAAAGTGCAATTCAATGTTCAGTCGCCGTTAGATTTTGTATGTGGATTTAATTTACTATAAATTTCACCTTTGTATGTTATCGATGTTCCTAAGGGAACGAAAACCAGAATGGCAGTGCGATTAGAGGGCGCTCTTTCACATGCAGTCCCAGGAGATCTTCATGACACTTTTTGTAATGATACTATTTTTGTTCCGATGTCCCCTGAATGTGCCCTAGCTGCCTTGCATTTTCTCAGCCTGATAAAAGGAGAACAAAGTGTAGAACAGAAGAGATCACAGTGACATAAACAGATCAATAAAGCAGATGCTACTGTGAATATCCGCTGGACAAAGGCCATTTTGGCCGGTCTTGGTATTGGCAGTGTTAAGGGCATGCTTCCCTCTGAATTGTTCACATGCTGGCTTTCGATCTGCCAGGGATGGGGGATATGAATGCACCGATGGTTTAACCCTTTTTGTGCCCCCGACAGTATATTCCGTCAGAGCGCCACCTTTGCGCCCTTTGGCAAAGGAATAATTCACGGCCTGGATGTAATTACTCGGAGACCAGCTTTCCTTTAACTGGATCATTGTCTTGCCTGGCAATGATTCATTTTTACTTCAGAAATTACTTTCCAGTATACATGTTAATGATATTTACCAAACCGCACATCGAGATATGATCTGCCAGTAGGTATTCTGAAGTTTTCAACAGCACCAGTACTTGCAGAAGCAGATTCTACGGCTGGCGCTGTGATTACTGGTACCGTGAAGGGTACCAAGATACCTCCCAACCCATATCACACACTGAGAAAATGTGTTCATACTTGTGCTAGCAAACAAAGACATTGAAAAATATTTCTGCATAATCAAAGAGTTTTGAAGACTAAGATATTATTTTTGGTGCGGAAGTAAACTTGACCAATGATGAAGTAACTAAAAGATACAAGCTAAAGTGCTCAATTGATATTCATTAAAGTGATGACACTTTTCTATGTTGGCATCAAAGTAAAGTATAGATATATTTTGACCAGGTATATTTCAAGGTATCATTCCTCTAAATTTATGTGTATCAAATTGCTCTTCGAATCAAGAGTTTTGTTTGTCAAGAGAGTTGCTTCTAACAAATAGGCAGAAGTTAATTCATCATAAAAACCTACACCATAGTTTGTTGCTGTGAAGTGATGAAGCATTATGATCACGCCTTGAATTTTTGCATCAGTAAAGGCAGAAACATGATAGACAAAAAAATAGACAAAAAAAAAAAAAAGAATTTCAGACATGTTTCATCTTGAATAGTGGTTTATGTTCTACCATTGTTTTGATGCCATGGTTGGTTATGAAATTATGGCAGACTACTTGGTCTGTACAGCACGTTTAAGACATTTCATAACACCGAGAGGTTGTCAGATCTCGAAGTTAATTCACCAGCTGTCAGTGTTCTGTGAGTAGTGAATATATAGTGTCGTAAACATTTGGCATTTAATGAAGCAGCTGTCAAGAAGTTACAAAGAATATCTCTAGAAATGGAATCATAACTCCATCGTTGATTACCTGACTATATCAGAGCATGTGGTTCATTGTACACATTTATGATACAGTATATGTGTTAAAAGGCCAAAGGTGAGACTTTGACAGACCCTTTGCACTGGAGTTTCTTCATTTCATCTCAGTAATAGATACAAAGGAGAGGAAAGGGGGGGGGGGGTGTTAAAGATTAGGGTGGAGTTGAAAGAATGTTTGTCTGCCTAAGTTTTTGAATCAATTTTGTAGAGAGTTGCATCTCTGTATGATCCATTTTATAGCAATGTTAGCTACTTCTTAGTGACCACACTGATGTTTCTTCATAATTTTTTTTTACGAAAACAAAAAAACGACGTTGAAGGTTTTCTCTGTATTTTGCAGATCTTTTTATACCATGATGGATCTCACATCTGTTATTGTAGTATGTCTGGCGAGAGGTGTCCGGTGAGACAGCTCTGGTGTCAGGCAGAGGTGTCCAATAATTTGTGAACTTCGGTCAAGTTTGGGAAACTGCCGATGAGAAATGCACGGTTACAAGGGGCCACAAGGGTTACCTGCATCTTCAGTAGATGATTCGAAAATGACAGATGCTTACATCGATGAACTGTGAATATCTTTCATCTTCAGGTTGCGAGGTGAGTGATAGGGGAGAGATTCATGTAAGTTTTTCTTAACTTCTCTCTCCTTTTCCTTTTCATATTTCTGTTTTGTATGATCGGTAATTGTTTCTTTTATTTTGACTTTTTCTGGTGATTTTGTAACCTCATGTTTCGTATTGTTGATATGGAAATAAACTGAACGAACAAACAAACAACAAAGTGAACGTCGTGTAAGTGTTAGTTATCTAGTTGAAGTGTTGTTGTGAAGGAGTACAGGACTGTTTTTGATGTAGTTGGATGTATTTGTACAGTGTTCACTATATTTCCTCAATCTATTACATTTTTGTCTCTTTATGGCCACATTTGTGTGTGTGTGTGTGTGTGTGTGTGTGCACATGTGCATCTGATAGACATCTGTGCTTGATTCATTCTTCTGTATACTGTATGTTCTCAATATGTCAAAGGTGGCACTGCATGCTATGAAATGACCCCTCGTAAAGAAAGACACCCTTCTGGATACCTGACATATTGGACCAAAATTAATCAGGATTTTGACCTACAGATAGGAAAATGAGTACAGTTGGTCAAAATGGCATATATACCTCTCCCTTACTTTGAACATTTAACCGTTTGTTTTATCAAAGGTGTTTACCTGAACTCTGCAAGTATACAAGTAATCTAGGGAGAGCATAAAACACATGAATATTATGTGTGGAATGTCACCATAAGAGAAATTTAGATCTTAACATTTTTTTTTTTCTGTGGACTGGGGCACTTTCTGACTGAGTTTGCCATTGACAGATGAATTTTTAACACAAATCTGTCTTGGAAACATGCTTCAACCTAATTTGGAAGGAAAATGTATAAAAAGTAAATGTACAATGTATAGCACAACTGCATATACCTCCTTAAATAGTGGATGCTTCAAAAATGAGTAGAAACTGACTAGGACAGCCAGAGGTATTACCAATACCAAGTTGTGTAATCCATAGGAGTTAAAATTCATTGCTTTCACTTCTCCTTAAAGATTTTACACACGTTTCGGCTACTGCCTCTCATCCCTGTCAACTGGAAGAATGATTTGGCTGGTTTGCCAGTTTCTGCTGTTCGAATATCTCTTATGTCGTGATTGCAATTTTCCCGTCTTGTGAATGCACATCTTGTTATGCCATAAAAGTAACTATAGGTGATGCTAATTTATGTTGTAAGTTTATGTTAGCTAATTTC
Source organism: Stichopus chloronotus (assembly GCA_021234535.1). Taxonomy (NCBI): domain Eukaryota; kingdom Metazoa; phylum Echinodermata; class Holothuroidea; order Aspidochirotida; family Stichopodidae; genus Stichopus; species Stichopus chloronotus. The sequence continues at coordinate 18,927,539 of CM037836.1, read as the reverse complement.
AGATGAACAAGGGACATAAATTATGACTTTTAAGTCCTCAAACAAACTGTGATGTTAAAAGGGTGGTCCAGCTACAAAGATAGCTTTTATATGTTGGAGATTAAGTAAATCTGACCTTACAGTTAAACTTCCATTCAATTTCCATGTGCAGTTCCTGAGATATGAACAGTTGATGTTGCCACGTTTGTTACTGAAAGTTAACGTGAAGCAAGCAAGAGTGATGTTATTTCATCAAAATGATAAAGCATTCCATGTTTTTCTTTAAACTTTACACCAAATGTAATATTTCAATATCTAGTGCTATGGTAATGTGAATGTATGAGGGGTTTGAGAGTTTTGCGACCTTCACATTACCAGTACTTAAGCTAATCACCTAGTGATTTCAAGGTCAAAATAATCAAATCAATATTGAAGAAAACGAAAGATGCGTCATCAATGTGAGGAGAGATGTCACTTCTGCTTGCTTCAGGTTCATAGTTGGAAGCAAAGGGGGTTACTTCAACTGATAATGTCTCGAGAACCACGCATGGGAACTGGATGGAAGTTTCACCAGAATGGTTAGATTATGTTACTCTTAAAGGGAAACAGGGCGTTTGTTTTAGAGAAGACATGTGTACTTGTGAAACCAATTTTTGTGGATGCAGAATGATAGATCATTAAAGTAAGGAAGGACAGTAGCCTTCTCTTCAAGAAATAAGCTCCTCACAGCTAGAAATTCAGTTATTTGTTGCTCAACACTAATTTGTTCACCCAAACTTTTCCGAATTCAAATGATGCATCTTCCATTACTCATCACATGCATAATGTTTTGACGAGATGAAGCTTTGGTAGATGTTTATTGATGGGACTGAATGGTTTAACAATGATTACCACTTTTTTCTTTTGTATGTCATGTTGGTGTATTCTAAACGCTGTATTTCCCTTTAAACATATCAAAGCTAAATTTGTGGCTGGACCATCCTTTTTTAACTTGCAAACCCTGTCAAGTTTTCCAACTTGATCTCTTAAGATGATTTTATCATGGACATTTAATGCTTTTTGAGGTTGAGATAGTAAGTGAGTAATTTTCGAATTCCAAAAGTTATAAATTCTTGTGCCTAACACCAGCCATCGATTTATTTAACATTGTTGCCTACCAAGCCATATCTCTATTTACCTTGACCTCCACTATCACTGATACATTCTCTTTGACCAGATACACCAGCCAGTTTGCTTTGATGTTCAAGGCTCAGCTGTTTATTATTTAATGCATTGTATGTAGTGAATTCATCGCTGCATTTCATTTAAATTACAAAAATTTTACAGATAATTTTCTCAAAGTGAAAGTCGTAAGTACTGGTCTCCAGCTATCGTATCATGAAATCATTTTTGAACAACATTGTAGTCATTGTGAGTAAAAGAGATACAAGGTTGTAGACGTCAAAAGCACAGTGAGCTTAAACGACCCTACTGTAGGTTCTTGCCCTTTTGGTGAAACCTGTAGTAAAAGCAATGCGAGGGTAACTCTGGAACCAAAGTTAATGGTCTGTTGAGTTAGCAGTTTAAGTTTCTGCTTCATTGGTAAAACCAGTGCTGCTACGCCATAGCACAGACGCTCGTCTTTTTTTCTACACACAGAAATTTGTCATTTGCCAAGCAGTCATACCAATATAAATTTGGCTAAATTTAACATGAATGTAACAGCAAAATAAACTTTCTTTTAAACGTGTCAGCGTCTTCCCAAATGTGGAAATTTCTAGAACCAGTCTCCTGAAACAAAATTAAATATTTTCATCTTCATATCTGTGATTTCCCCCTCATGAAAACTTAACCACATTTTCAGACAAGTTTCCTTTGCTCTCTGCAATTATACTTTGAGGCATTTTGTCGGTATCATATCAGGCTTCTCCATTCCTGCTATCAATTTGTTGGATTGAAGATTTTCATCTGCTTTGTAAAGATTTTGATTGTATCTCTATTATTTTCTCTGCTTGATTGCTTGGGATTTCCCTCAGGGCAGAACGAGGGAACGCTTTCCAATGATCTTAAGCGCTGCTATGGTAGGTGCTACGAGATTGACATTTAAGAATAGAGAGATCCAAACCAAGAGAAGCCTTTACATTTTAATGAAGAAATCAATCATTTGAATAGAAAGGTTAAAATGAAACAAAAGTAAAAATAGTGAAATTTACAAATTTGGTGAATAGCCTATTTATGTTTTATTTCAGTAAAATATAATTTTTTTGTAGCTGTTAGTTACGTATTGGTTCTTAACTTATTATGGAGTCTGAAGAATGTGATAAATTCTATTCCATAAATTCATTGGGAAGGATTACATAGTTTGAAAACAACTCTCTCACAAATTTCCCAGCAATTTTTCTCCAAATTAATAACTACTTTCACTTGAGCAAATCCCTGTTTTCATTGTGATTATTATATATGTAATTATGTACAGTCCAAAGTGGATGTGCTGTTTTTTTTACTTGTCATACTGCTTTTATACACATGTATCAAAAGCAGCATCTGTATGCCAAGTGTAATTTTCGCTTCGACATGTCGCTGCATCAAGGTCAAACTCTGTACACATGGACAATATCACCAGGAACGTCATCCAAAGAAGATGAACAATTTATAGCGGTACAGCAGTGAGACACCGTCAGAGGTAATCCCCAAGACAGATGAAAGGTGATAAGAGTAAAAAGGGAGAAAACATAATCCAAGTCATGATGAGTGATTGCACAGCATGCTGAAGGTAACACCTGACTTGTGATAAAAGCCTGCACCCTGGTTAAATATATTGCCATAAGTAGCCTCAGATGCATGAACTACAGCTAGCTGGGACTTTCAAGACTTGAATGGAGAAGAGAGAGAGAGGGGGGGGGGGGGGAGGGAACAGGTAGTTGGGTTTAGCGACATCGAGTGGACTTAGATTCGTTTTAGAGTTCTAGATAGAACTTTTTGTAGGTAATGGGTGTTGTACAGTAATTCTAAATTTGTGTCAATGACTTTATGTCTAATTCACCCATTTGGCCTATAGATACAGCTGTTCTGCTGCTGTGTGGTATGATGCGCTTGTCTAGATATATTGGTAGTCTCATTGTTGTTGTAAGTGTACCTTGTAAATACTGAAATGAATTGCGAATTAAATCATGCATTGCATTGTTCTGTAGGTCTGTGTCCTTAGAGTGAATTTGAATTGACAAGAAAGGATTGTGTAGGAGTAACTGTCATCAACCATGTAGAAGATCAAGTGCATCATCTTTCCATTGGGACTTCTGAATTGAAGTTTGAGAAATGGTAGCTTGCTTGAACGACAATAAGTTTGGAAGTAGTAACTTGGCTGAAAAGTCTGATGATGTGTTCCATCACCCGGCACATTTTACACGCCGGTGAAAAGCAAATGACAATGTTCCTGGTCTCAGTCTCTCTTCTCAGGTGAGATAGCCTACAATCAGGTTATCGTATCAGCAGAAATTAAATCTTCTGGCACTCTCAGAATGTCTAATGTATCTGTGACATCTTCATGTTTTATAAAAAAAAAAATGCTGACCTGTTCCTACATTCATGAGCAGCTGCAAAACAATCTATGTAGGGGAATTGAGCCTGTTCACTTTCCTGAATCAAAACCCCTTTTACCCCCCTTGTCAGTATGCCTTGCAAACAGTGCATAATTGTTTCTGAGGTAAAGAAAAGGAGTTTTTCTTTTAACATTGTTTATTACCAATTCTGTATGAAAATTTTCTTTTGATGCATTCAGGAACTATCAATCTTTTTCAATGGCTTCTATTGATTTGCAAGCTACCATTGATTGGGTGATCTAAATTCCATATTCTTAAGGGACTGTGTAAAAGTCATGGAGAGGAAGGGGGGGGGGGGGGGGGAGATGGAGTATGGCAGTGGAAGTGTGGAAGTAGGAGGATTTTCAACAGTGTAGCTGTGCTGATGATTTACATTGATCCTCCATTATTCTTACTCAAATTAGAGCATATTGTCATCTCATTATCTCACCATCCTGCTTTCTTTTTGGTCCCTCTCTCTCTCCTCCTCCTCTCGCTCTGTCTTTCCTCTTGATCTTTCAAAATGAAGTCACTCTTCCCAGTAACTCCTACGTTGTTAAAACCTAAATGTAAAACTGGAGAAGTGGCTCTCACCTAGCATCTAACTTATTCCTAACCAGGATGATACATGTCCTTGTGCATGTTTTACAATGTTTGGTTGGATTTTTATGGAGATCCTGTTATTTATGTTCTGAAATGTTTACTTGTATGGAATGCATGTTTTACAATTTGTCAGGGGCACCTGATGACACATATCCAGGGTACGCTCATTCTACAGCTGATGTAAAAAGCTGCCACGTGAACTTGTAATTGACACATACTGTCAATAAATTCTGCAGAGAGTACATGCAGTGTCCCAAATTTCAAAGTTTTAGTTTTTGTGTTCATTTTCACACTGCTTCCTTAACATGCACCCAGTTCTGTGAATCTGGTCTGATTTAAAAAATGACACTCTCATCAGAGAGGTCATTGGTAAGCTGGTCAAGATTATTAATTTCATTCGTTTGGCGGTAGTCAGCGACTTTTGCCCATGGCCATTCGGAAGTTGAAAGCAGGGATGTACGCATGTATAAATTTTGTGTAGTTTCACTTTTGTAAGCTAATTAGCTTGACCACATGCGATAGTCTCAATGAAAAAATCTCGACTGTTTGCACGAGTAAATTAATTTAGATCATTTCAGTTTGACCCTTTATCACTGAGGATGGAGCTCGCTCATTTCGCATCCACGCACTCTTTTATGCTGTGTATCATGTATCAGTTTCCGTTGTAAACTTTTTCTTTGCAGGGATTTAATTTGAAAGGACACAATCAATCTATAGAATCTGTTTGAGGTCCGCCTTGCAGCGCACGTGTTTATGAACGACTGATTGTTTATCTTGAATGTGTCATTAGATTCATCTACTGAGGATAAACTCAGAGTCAGCTTTTTCACCACCAAATTGCGTCATCGTTTCACCGCACTCTGTCGATCGTCGCACTGTCATACCTGACATTGCTGTGGTTTTTATAATCCAAACAAACAGTTATTCTCTTCTTGTCAGGCCTCAAGATTTGACGTGTGAGGATGGTATGCACACAGTGAGTTAATCCACGTACATTGAAGATGAGCACCTGGTAGACATTACGAAAGCCACATTGTGACACATGTACCGTCATTAGCATTGTCAAATCGGTCGAAAGCTATGAGAGATAACATCAGTTTAACTGTTGTTCTGAACTACACTCTGCACTGTTGCTGCAATGCTCATACATCACTGTACATAAAAAATATTGTCGGCGGAGCTGTTGACATTTTTACAAGGCATTTTTTGTACCTATTTTTTCAGTAATTTTGATACATTCATCTTTCTTGCTGCCTTTGTTTTCATTCATGCAGTACATTTTGCTGAAATGACCTCTAGTGAGAATATACTTTTGGTAACAAAAACAAAACAGTCTGTAAAGAATTCTGTCAATAACATTAAATTTTCCAAGAGATGCTGCTACATGTCACTCGTTTGAAGCCCTTTAATGAAGGCTGTCTTTTCATTCAGTAGAGAAAGTTAGATGTTGAGTAAGGTGTAATTTCAAACTTGGAAAAAGGTATTAACAATGTGCTACTTTTCAGTGTAGCATGGAAACACCAATCAGTAAGTGGCTCTGGGCATCATGAATCCAGCTCAAACTATCTTTTGTATTACATTTTATGCTGTAATACTTTAATAGCATTGAATGATGTGAAATGTAGGTCCCAATACCTTTCTTCCCCTTCTAGTTATGTTTGCTGCCTCTCCCTGTGGAAATGGAATGTTGCAATCATGGTTCCCAGTTGGAATTTACAGATATACCCATTGCAGAAAATTCTCCTGACCCCCCTCCCTTGCCAATCCAGATGTTTCCCATGGCCACTACCAGATCTTCTTCCACCCTCTTCTCCTTCTCTAGCTGTTTTCCCAGATTCTCATTGAGCCAGCTAGATTGTTTCTGTCAATTTGAAGTGGGATCCCTGTGAGATTTTACGATAGTAGTTCTTTGCGTCCAGAATATGTTAGACCTGGCTCAACAAGATGACTTACTAGTGTTGTACATCGTTGATTCTGATATCTCACTACAAACAGCTGGAAGAATTTTAACAGACCTGCACTGATCAGTTGGAAAGGCACTGCAGGTGTATTGGATCTGTGTACTGTATGACAGGAGACGCAATCTTTCCTCAGTCTTTCTTAGTGCTCCATATTGCTTTTTGTTGCCATGAATCTACATACATGAGTGTCAGAGTTCTCCAAAGAAGGAGGAAAAACATTTTTTTTCCCTTTAGACTTTTATGTATCTTCAAAGATAGATCATGTTGTTTCAAAATGATAAGTAGTGCATGTAAATTTGATATATTATTTATTTCATATAGTTTTATTAACCACTGTACTGCATATGATGGGTGTGTCCATCATGTATTAACTTCAAGTAGCTGTATATAACGGATATATCCGCCGTGTAATGTGTAGCAATTTATGCCACAAGAATGCCCATCCAGGCTACGGTACAACCTGAAATAATCATTTGCTGTGCATAGCAAACTTGTTTTTGCCCAGTTGTCTGTTTGTTAATGCCCAGTTCGGATACATATGTCTTGAAGTTGAGATGTTACTCAAGGTATGTGGAACCTAGACCGAAGTGTTCTAGGACATGCTGCACTAGTCTCTCACAGGTTACTGCTACAAGTTAACCAATTGGACCGCATGGGTGTATTTTCTTTTCCGTTATCACAATGGCTCCCACTGGCTGTAGCAAAAACGAAGGGAGTGTCTTCCAAAGAAACTTTGCAGTCATGGTTTATTTGATGTGAATATCAAGTGAGATAGTGATTCAGAATAGAGTAAGGGGAGGGGTATTTGAGTGGAGCAGGTGACTAAAAAGCTAGACTGTCCACAAATAAGTCACATACACTGCCATTTTCTTCTATTTGCTTCAAAAGAGAAGGGAAAAAATGTGACAATGATAACACTTTTTTGTTCAAGTTTACAGTATATATTTTTTCCCCAGTGTGTAAAGTTGAAATTTTGCAAAAATGAAAAAAGGCATCATCGTAAAAATTAAGCAGGGGCATCAAAATTTCGATCTTTCAAATCCGTAGTAAATTGGTTGATAGGACAAATGTATGAAATGGCCGAGTGTTCTCTCCAACATTGAAGCTAGTTTGGAGGATAAAAACTGCAAAATTAAAATGAGGAATTGGCGACTGATTTCCCCTTTATGCAAAGTAGGAAATCTAAGTGACGTTAATATTTTTAAGGAAAAAGACAGTACTGCTTTCCTGTTGCATGAAAAAATGTTGCTTAATGATAGATGTTGTAGGCCTTAACCATACTGACCTGACTCACACACTATACTGAGAAGATTTTCCTGATTTCACTATGAATCTACCTTGCAGTATGTGTAACATGACTTAATTTTACCTTCATTCTTCCTGTTAGCACATTTGTGGCTTTATTTGCAAGTAATGTGTGATAATTTGTGTCTCTGTCTGGAATGTGTCCCTGTCTAGATTTGGAGTTTACAAAAGCTTTGTATGAAGATAAACAGTAAAATTGTAATTGTGGGTTGGTATAGTTGGGTCATACCCTAAATTGAGCCCAAGAGTTTAAGGTTTTGTCAATTTTTTTTTTTTGGGGGGGAAGGGAGAGGGAGCAGAGGGTGTATTGGTCCGTTCCACATTGTAGATCTAGATATTTAGGTACAGAACCCAGGGCTACTTTTTCTTCCATGTGTAAGTGTACCATGTGCCTTCTAAGTGTAGTCTAGCTCCCACACTGTAAAACTGTACTGAAAATATGTGTACTTGGCACATGTTTACGACTGTTCTGTAGATCACTTAAATAGTGTTAGTATCCAAAATAAAGATGTCGTTCTTTCTTCAACCCCATATAAGGTGATATCATCACAAAGTTGTCTTATAATAAGTGCTTTGATGTATATGTTGGTATCCCTTGTATCTTTTGTCAATGTCCGTTAAATGATGTTTTGCACTCTTCTGTCAACCACCATTATTTTACGACTCTGACCTCAGTGGGACCCATTCCGCAACATTCAAAGAAATCTTTCCAAGTGCTGTTTGGAGCTTTTACTATAAGCACATTCAGAGCTGGTTTTTTTTTGTAGCAAAAACTGCCATAAAACGTAAATCGAAATCATCTTCCACAAATGGAGTGTTAAAGTACGATTTATATGAAATAGTTCTGGATGCATTTTACTTGGGTTGTATGTTTATGTTACCTGTTGATGTTTCAACATAACATATGTCAGTGAAGCTTAGCCTCAGGGTACATTTTAATGTGTCAAAACAGAAGCAGGTCGTAACCTCGAAAGTGCAACAGAGTTTATCGATCATGCAAAAGGCACAAAAACGATGTGGTTGTTTACCATGGCCAGCAAGTTGGTTCTCTCCTACGGGAAAACTGTATCAAAGGATACATGTTGAGACTTATACCGGACACAAATGATGAGAAACCTGATCAGATTATAGATACTTTTGCATCTTCTGAGGAAAAAAAATCAACTTGAAGGTGTAGTGTTAATGTGTCCACAAAATGTTGCACTAAATTTGTGCTTATAACTGTTTGAAACACAGGAAATTTAGCTACCCTTGGTGATGGGAGTTCATTATGGCTTTGTTCAACTATCAAATTCTATAGGAACCTCCAAAGGCTACAGTTCTGCACATTGCTTCTGGATGGTCTAGATCACAAGAGAAGCAATTAAGATGGTCTCTAGTTAATGATAGTCACTAATTATAATTTACTGTGACACTCCTCTGGATATGAAGACACATCTAGTGCTAGAGTTGATTTTTTCACACATATAGTGATGATTGGAAGTGAATACTGCAACTATATAGCCAGAACTAGAAGCAATTAAGATGGTCTCTAGTTAATGATAGTCACTAATTATGATTTACTGTGACACTCCTCTGGATATGAAGACACATCTAGTGCTAGAGTTGATTTTTTTCACACATATAGTGATGATTGGAAGTGAATACTGCAACTATATAGCCAGAACTATGAGAAAATAACAGTAAAACTATTTTCCCTCAGACCTTAGGCATATGTTGCAAGGTAAAAACATATGTGATGAACAGCGTGTGCTGCCACCGACAGTGAATTGTTGGATAAACATAAAGAGTTCATTCAAATTATAGTGCTTAAAATCAATGATGTATGAAAAAAAAAACATACCAAAATATTAAGAACCTGCAGTGTAGCAATTTCAGTTAGTATTGAAATACTATTCTGAGGTAGATATTATCTTGATGCTAATTATTTTCTTTCCAACTCTTTACTATAAACAAAATCTGTCTAAATTGGTCTCTTGTGATTTTTGGTAAGTTCAAAGGGTGCACTGGGCCTTTAATCTGAAAGAAGCAACTACACCAGAAAGGCTTTTTAAAACTGATGTTTTGGACACAGAATGGTAGATAGTTTAAGGTAAGGAAGTATGGTGGCCTACTTTTCAAGAAATGAGTTTCTCCCAAATAGAAATTCAGTTATTTGTTCACCCAGACTTTCAAAATTTCAGATGATACATCTCAACTTATGTATAACGTTTCTAAGGAGATGAAGCCTGTAAATGTTTATTGATGAGCCCGAATGGCTTAAACAATGATTGAAGCTGTTTTCTTTGTATGCCATGTTACCATGTGCATTGTAAATTCCCTATTTAACCTTCATATTGTGTTAGAGAAATTCATGTGAAATCTGTTTTTGCCAATGTTTTTCTGCATCTCCAGTGCAACTGCTGGCATGTAGCCAGTTAAAGAAGAGTTGTAATAAAAATTTGTGATTGTTTGAAGTACAAATACAGGGAGAAAAGTTGGAAATCTCACATCGTTTTTGCATCTAGAATCCTTGAAAAATTGAAAAAGGCAACAATTTTTTTAAAGGGGAGGGAGACCCCCTCCTCAGATCCCTCTCCCAGGCTGGCAAAACTCCAACATTGATGTGCCCCTTCAAGTTAGTCTGACTATGGACCTGAGTGCAAGTAACTGAAAAGAAAGAAATTGGTTGAAGCCATTTATCTTTATCGCTTGAAACTTCAGGTCACTTGTCCTTTTAAACGTCTCCTACATAATTGCTGTAATTATTATTCGACTAATTAGCAGTTGTTAGCTTTAATTTTGCCATAGTTCTTATCATTGTGTTAGCTATATGAATGAAATTGTCAGCTGTGATCAAGAGATATCTCTTTTCTCTCTCAGACAAGTACAACCATATTCTACAACTTGCTGTATTTTGGATCTAATTGATCCACATCAATTTGAATGCATCGACCCACAGTGACTTGATTGTGATAAAAGTTGGTTCACTGTATTGTGGAACGCTTCTATCAGGGATCTGTAACACATATGCCAGACACTTGTAAACACCTGAGGCGGTCCAAGGTGGTTTGTCCATATCTAATGCTTTGTTGGGGCCAGCCGAGCGTGTTGGATACTGTTCTGATCTCTAACACATCTTGCTAATCCGAGAGAAAGCCACCATTTCAATCAACGTAGTGCAAAGGTCACTACCAAGTGCATACAGATTTCTCCTCTCCCTTCAAACTTTGGTTCCACACCATGATCTAATTTTACTTCTTGGCCCCTGGACATGAAGTCGGTGGTAGGATTTTTGCCAAGATCGGGTGATCACCAAGCTGGAAGATAAAGGTTGAAGAGTAAGGCAGTTGGTCACATTAAACCAATTAGTGTTCAACTTGCCAACATTTCCACTATACCTGTTCATCATTCCTCACTGTCATGATCCAGACACCCCTGGGGACTCCACAGCAGGCATCTGCTGCAGGCCCTGTCTATACCCTTTCAGTAAAACCGGTTGTGGTTTTGTAAGATGTCCTAGGAGGTAAACCTCAGAATAAAGTTTGATCAGATGTGTTAGAAAACCCCCGACAAAAAAAAAAAAACATAACAGACCAGATCAAAGAAGAAAAAAACAAAACCAATATGCCCAACACATGTGGGCAATATTTTCTTAGATGCAAGACAGCTATACCATACCTGTGCATCACCTCAAACATATAACTACAAAACAATATTTTTAAAGAGTGATTTCCAAAGTCCTCTCCCTGCAGTGAAATTTGAAAAAAAAATGAAATAATGGGTAAGTTTGTTATTATTGGAGGAAAGGACCCTAACAAATCTAATTAAAAAACCAAAACACTGCACAGCTCCTCTCTTGCCTGCTGTCTTGACTGGTTTCTTTTCTTGTTGTTTTGTTAAGTGCCATGATCACTTTGGTGGGTTTGAAGCAGTATAAGTCTTGCTTTGCTTAAGTATTATTAGTAGTAGTATTTCTGTATAGGCCAGCTAACACTGTTGTTTCCTGGTCTAATTGTAACTGGCAGACTGAAAAAAATGGAAAGCTATGATGGCCCTGTATGTTCCTGCTGGCTCAGTTCCACAGATGATGGTAACGTGCCATTACAGTCACAACATTATCATTGTCCACAGTATGACTTTGTTTTTTCTTGTTTGTTTCATAAAAGAGGACAGATAACAAGAAGGTAATTTCTGTATGAAATGGAAACCTCTGTATTCCATTATTTTGATAAAAATCTTTGCATTGTCACAAAATTCATGCATAGGAAGTGTTATACCCATCCCACAATTTTTCTTGCTCGCTGTGTTTTTTTTTTCCCAAGAAAATGGGTCCCAGGCTAGCTTCTTTTGGCTTTGCAGGGAGAGGTACCTGTATGTTCCGTCACACTTGTCAGGTTGTGTCTGCAGGGATCCCGTCACCTAGTGTCTCCCAAGCAAGGCCTGATGTGAGCATTCAAATTTAAGAAGTTGATTGCCCATGCAGTGATTAGATCGACATTGCCAGTGCAGTAATATTATATCAATGGAAGACCATCTTGTTGCTGTATCACAGTGTGTTTACAGTCCTGGGACTTTTTGCGACTGTAGAAAACGATGGCCTGTTTTAAAGGCTGTGTGACATGTATGCAAAGAGCTGACTTTACTTGAAAGTTGTAGAGTGAAACTCTGATTAAAATACCCCATTGGAATTGTGTTTCCCTCTTATACCGTTTTTCATGGCTTTTCAGTGTTTGGTTAAAATGTAAATATGATGGTGTGGGAGTGTTACAGAGTGTTGGTATTTCTTTTGTTAGGCAGATTACCTCTTAATTTCCTCATAACTAGGTTTGTTATTGGTAAGTGATACCAATATTAGTAAAGGAAGAAATGCATGCTTCCAAACCAAAACCCTCAGGGCATATAGAGTTGGCCCAATTGTCATTGATAACTTACGTTAAGTAAACAGAAGTTAATGTAAGTCATATCATGTGAGTCCCTCTCTTAATTGCCATGAAAATGGTGCATGTTTAGCCAGTGTTTATTCACGACAGAGGTGTAAAACATATGACTGTAAAATTGTCAATATTTGATGGGTTTTGCTGGAATTTGTGGCTATTTTCAACAATTTTCATGATTGATACAACTTATACTCCAAAACGGCATTTTCATGTCACATGAACAGTTTAAAGGGAAGAGGTGTTATTAATGATAATAAAATGAACTAGCTCCACACCCAACTACATGACAACTACAGTTTTGAATTCTGCCTCCAATTAATCCAAGACCATTAATTTTTACATGAAACCCAGTTTAAAGTGGGTGTTTTTCTGTAATGAAAGAGGGACACACATACCTTTAGATGAATCATTAAGTTTTAATCACTTTAATTGTAACTTAGTTGAATAGAATTGAGAATGTTTTGGTAAAACATTTTTGGTTTTTAGTTTGCTCTTCACTATAAGCCATACAGAATGCAAGTTTTCTGGCCACATCTACAGAAAGCTTAGAGTTTATGTACAGTATGTAAAGCCACGTTTTTGTCACACCGCCCCTCCTTTAACAACTTACACAAGGTCAGTATCCCACAGGAAGAGATGCTGTGATTGAGTTTATATCCAACTGAAATAGCTTCATGATCCAACTAGAGGCATCATGTAGACAAACTTTCATCAGCTGCAGAGATTCATCAAAATATCCAGGTATCCAGAAAATATCTTCTTCCTCTAACCTTTGATCACAAACTTTCAGGGAAAAAGGAAGGCTGTTAGACAGGTCATGGAAGTGCCTTTTCCCATTTTTTTTTTCTGGCAGAGTGTGTAATAAAAACACTCCAGGGTTCTAAACTTTTTTTTACAGCAGTGATTTGATGTTCCCTGTCATAACAAACTCTTTCTAATACTGTTGGTCTTTGTTAGTGAAACAGCAGTAAAGTAAACATCCACAAACTTAAGGCCTGATGTTTGAGGATAAGTAATTAATGTTTAAATTGGAAAAATGTAATTTTTTGGAGCTAGCCTCCTGAGGTGGATCATCTTATACTAATAAAAAGGGACAAATGAGATAAAAGGTAAACATCATTTTAAACAAGGACAACAAACATGCTTTGAAAAGAGGACAAGTTAAGAATCTCACGTACATTTTTCTGTGAACCCTAATTACTCCACATAGAACCATAAGCAAACCTCCATCAAATATACGGTGAAGAAAATGAGATGTGTAAGCATGGCGCAAAATGCTGAAAGTTGACAAATTTCAAAATGGTAGATGGGTATCATATTTGTGGGGAGAATTGAAAAGATTGGAAAGTTTTGGACCCAAAGGAGTGCAGTGAGTGGTTTGGTGAGGATGGTTCATTGCTGTTCATGTATTCCTGCTGAGGAAGCAGTGATTGGAAAACATATCCTTTTTTTTAGCAGAAATCATGTGATTCAAAACAAAATAAAACTGTCATTTTCTGCAAGCTCATTATTCCAGGTTTAATAGGTACCCCACCATTCCAGGTGTGAGGACCTTTGCGTGGGATGTTTCACTTGAACGATCTTTTGATAGGTAACACCTCTTTGTACTTTTCTGTCTCTGACAGTTGCATTGCACAACCACCCTAGCAGTGTTTACATCAGTAAAAAATCTGTGTTTAAATCCTTAGTATGTTATTTCCTACTTATCTTTTGAGATTTTCACACCTCAGTGGATGAGTTCAATTGCGTTTTTGGAAATTCCCACTGTGTATTCCCACCAGGTTAACTTTAGTAACAGAGTATTGTTAAATTTCACAATGCTATTGGCTGTATCTTCATCACGATCACATAAACCGCTTGGAATCTGACTCCCACAGACAAATTTAAGAGAGACAAAAATAGCCAGCTGTTAATAGGGACTAAATGTACAATTTTTTTTATGTTGTTGTTGGCACAATTGTTGCTGTGTCAGTTTCACAGAAACTTCCTGTTTTTGTTCATACAGGCCACAGTAAGGAAAGATTGAGCCACATGTTGTCAGGTTTTGAGTGACATCAAGGTCATCAGCTGCATTGGTCACTCACTCTCCCCCCTCACCTTCCCCCATTCTCTCTTTCCTAGTTTCCTCCCTCTGCCTCCTGCCTCTTTTTGCCTCCTTCTACCTTCTCCCCCCTTTCCTCTTCCCCATTTTCCTTCCTCCCTCTTCCCACCTTCTCTGGCTCGCCCCTCTTTCACTCTTCTTCTTCTTCATTCCCCTTCTTTCCCTCCTCCCCCTGTTAAGCTCATCATCATGCTGAATTGAAGCGATAAAAGTCCTGTTTTTTGTACCACACTTAAACAAATGAAAGGTATGGTATGCCCTGTTCACCAATCTCATTCGGTGCCTCAGGTGTGTTTTTATCACTTCAAAGTGATTCTATCCCACTTACGTAGGAAAAAGAAACATGGTCAATGAGACTTAAAATGCCCCTAAGGTTTCTTTCATTTTGATTATCGGAGAACATATATATTACTGGTCCTGCCCATATCTTGTAATATGGAATCGAAGAAGACTTGCCGAATGTTTTACCAAAATCAATTCATCATTCATTTTCTTGGTTGGTTTCTAGGTTCCTATATGGAAGCCACTTCAAAAGATAAGATATGATGTCATTTCTACTTATTCTCAAGTTCATCTGGTAATAGAAGCAATTTGATAATACTTTGCTTTACTATCTTGTTTGGCATGCATCTATTAATCTCCTTCAATTTTTTTTTTTTTTTCTACTGTATATACTTCCACAGCCGTTAGCTTGCTAAATGTGGTCAAACAAAATTTCTAATGTGTTGCATATGTCTATACTCATGCACTATTTAACAGATGTTTAAATAGTGGCACATTTGCTTTCAATTAGTATTGGAAGGTTTAAATATAGTCACCTGTGCATACCCAAACCAATGAGTTGTGGGGATACTATGCCTGTTGTCTTACATGATACTGACTTGGTCTGGACTAGGTATATGAGACATGCTGCTTAATTTTGGCAACATCTTTTCCATAAAAATGGCAAGAGGACAATACATGGGCCCACTCCTATATCTAAACATCAACGAAACTTTTTAAAGTTCTGGAGATCGCTTTGCCCATAGATGTGATACCCTGTACATTATGAAGAATGTATTTCTTTTCTCCTAATTGTTTGTGATTCTCTTGAGTGATACATGAAAAGCAGGTTCACAATGACGTCAAATCTTCATCCTAGTTTATGGGCTTTGCTGCAACTAACTGACAGATTTTGATCAAGGAATTATCAAAACAAATTGATACCCTGTGATACATGATATGCAGAGGATCAGCCTGCTATTAGCCTTCAGTCTTTCAGATGCACTCAGACCCAAGCCATGCAGAAACTTCGAAAATTGCTTTGACCGCAAAATAACATAACAGAAAAGAGATTCATCAACACTAAGTCTACCTGTGTGATAATGCCCTATTGTGTCACTACAAAAGAATTATTTCTTGTCAATTCTGACCTTGAACTTGTCCTACAATTGTTCAACTTCTGTTTTTAAAGATAATTCACATCTGGGATGCTTTAATATTGTCAGTGATCTAGGTTGGAGTGAAAGTTGATAATTGGTGCAACTACTGCATGGCTGTATGTGTCAATTTCTTTGATGTGGTCTCATCTCACAAGCAATAATTGGCTAAAAGTATATTCACATGTGTGTGGTTGCAGGCAGTAGGGTTTTACATTTGGAGGGGGCGAATCGAGGGCAAAAGAAGCTGTTAGGAGGAGGGCAAACATTTTTGCCCGGGCTTAGTGAGTGGAATCCCATCTGAGGCCCATCATGGGGCCTATGGTGGGGTCTATGGAGAAAAACCCCTGGAACATAAGGTCTTAGCATATTACTGGGTGAAAAATTGTCTCAGGAAAGTACTCTGTAAACATGAAAAGTTACGAAAATGCATGCTGAGAGAAATTAGGTTAGACGTTATTGTTATCAAGTATATTTAGCCAGATCGGCCTGATACCAATCCTCCTCAGCTCTCTTCCGCAGGGACTCCCTGAACATCCCCGAGGCCAGACCCTGTTCTGACCTCACCTTATTTCGGGTTTCGTCCGGAATAGACAGGAACAGGGTCTCCCAGTGGCCCTCAGGTACCCTTACTACCCTCTCCTGCGTTGCAGGGAAGGCAGCCCAGGTGACCTGCCCGCAAGAGATTCCAGTCGCTTGAGGCAATGCTCATCCACTGGAAACTCAGGCGGCCCCGAAACCGCCTCCTCGTTCGACCCCGAAAGGCAAACGAGGCAGTAGTGTGGCAAGGGGTAAGTATAGTCACTCGTGAATACCCACACCAGTGAGTTGTGGGGATTACACTTGTTTGCTAAGTTTAAAGGTTTCACCTACACAGTTATGATGCATAACCAACGCGTCTTCTGATATATCCTCTTCTCCATTCCTCATGCTCCCTTCATGTACCATATCCCTCTGTTGCCTTTTTGATTCCTTGCCGAAGGCAGAAGGAATCCATGCGATGGTGATGTTGTATGTGTGTGTGTGGGTGTATGTATGTAACACTTTGCTTGTAAACATGATATCTCAAGTAGGGCAATTCAGAGGGATCTTATATTTGGTATGTAGGTTGGTCATACTGATTAGGTGATGCCTTTTGTTTTTGGTCAAGGTGAAAGGTCATTTGAGGTCACCAGTGGTCAAAATGCGAAAACCTTGTAAAGGCGATATCTCAAGAACGGTAACTGTGACTGATGTGATACTTGGTGTGTGGATTGAACATATTGAGTAGATGGTCCCTTTTGCTTTGGTTGAGGTCAAAGGTCATTTGAGGTTACCAGAGGTCAAACTGTGAAAACCTTGTAAACACGATATCTCCAGAAGGATAACTGTGACTGATTTCATACTTGGTGTGTGGGTTGGTCATATTGAGTAGATGGTTTCTATTGTTTTTGCTTGAGGTGAGAGGTCATCTGAGGTCACCAGATGCCAAAATGTAAAAAGCTTGTAAAACATGATATTTCCAGAAGGGTAACTGTGACTGATGTCGTACTTGGTGTGTGGGTTGGCCATATTGAGTAGATGATCCCTATTGGTTTCGGTCAAGGTCAAAGGTCATTTGAGGTCACCAGAGGTCAAACTGTAAAAACCTTTTAAATACAATATCTCCATAAGGGTAACTGTGACTGGTGTCATACTTAGTGTGTTGATTGGTCATAATGAGTAGATGATCCCTATTTTGGTCAGGGGCAAAGATCATTTGAGCTCACCACAGGTCAAACTGGAGAAACCTTGTAAACGCAATATCTCCAGAAGGGTAACCATGACTGATGTAATTCTTGATGTGTGGGTTGGCAATAATGAGCAGAAGATCTCTATTGATTTTGGTGGAGGATAAAGGTCATTTGAGGTCACCCATGGTCACACTGTTAAAATGTGTAAACACAGTATTACCAGGAATTGTAACCTTGACTGATATCATACTTAATGTCTGGATTGTATATACTGAGTAAAAGACTCTTTTTGTTTTTGGTGGAGGTCAAAGGTTTGAGGTCACCCAAGGTGAAACTGTGCAAACCTTGCAAACACATTATCTCCTGAAGGGTGCTGTTGACTGATGTCATACTTGATATATAGGTTGGCCATACTGGGTAGGTGATCCCTATTGCTTTTGGTGGAAGTCAAATATCATTTAAGATCACCAAAAGTAAAGGTCATTTTGGGTTAAATGATGATTAATGTGGTGTTTCAAGAACAGTAACTGTAGTTGATCTCATACTTTTCATGTGGATAATTCATTTGTTATAATATCACCATGTCGCAAAGGAATCACAAAGCCTTTGGCTTTCTGGTTCTGTATACTACTAGAGGAATCCACTTTGTATTAGCTTCATCCCTTTCCTATAGGCCTACATCTCCAGTAATCTTTCCTTGTGCCCCTACCTTCTTTCATTTTTTTCCTGCTACTTTGTAATCAGAGGTTTGCTGTCTTTTTTTCTTTCTCCTTCTCCCCCCCTTCCCTTCATTTTTCATCTTCCCTCCCCTTTTTTCTACAAGTTCCGTTCTCCTCTGTCTGCTTCTATTTCCTACATTTGCTTTTCTCAAGGCCGGTATCCGTGTGGCTTTGTTTACTTCAGAGGGATTGCATATTGTGGGGAGAGGGAGAAAAGTGGGGTGGTCCCTGCAGTGAGGACACAGCACATCAGAGTTAGATGCAGGTAAAACATAGTCTACTCTACAACAACATATGGGCTCATGTGCACCGGAAATTCACCGTCTTCATTCTGAACTGCGCACTTTTATCAACAGCTTACTTTTAATCCAGCAGATACTCTCAATCTGACTGGGAAAGAAAAGTATCTCACCGAATTGCTCATCGGTGAATTGATTGCACCTGTCTCACACCCAGGCATGCCACACTTTTACCATCTATGGGTAAGCATGCTAACTTGAAGATAGGTCATAAATTCAGGTCTAAATTCTCTTTGCTTTTCTTCATGTGGTGTAAACGGAGCTTCCCTTGAACTGGTGCTGCACTGCATCTCGATCCTGACTGAGATGAAGATGTTTTTGTTAGGAAGATGCAAGGAAGCAAGAATAGAGCTATGACTCATGTTCTTGATTGATGCATCACAAACATGCACGGTTTAGAGACTGCAGAGTTCGTTTCATAAAAGTCATCAGGCTGATTCTTTCATCACCAACAAAAGATTACCTTTGTAAATGCAACAGACACTCATTCAAGGGCACTGCTTTTTACAAGAGAGAAAATGGTAACATTTAACCGACCTGCTGTGGTTTGAACTTAAAGTCGAAAGAAATTTGCTGTAGTTGTAATGTAAAATGAGTGTTATAGTGCTTGGAGGGCTGAGTGTTTTACTTTAGTTTTAACAATGTGTGATCTTTTGGAGACCAAAATGACAAGCAAACTGACGTTGGCCATCTAAACGCCACTCCTTTGCCAATGATTACAAATTTAGTTTTCCACAAGTGAATGTTCCAAAGCCATATGGTCATTGGCCTTGCTTATTTAAGATCCTGGTGACATGTCTCATAAGAATTTTTGATCTGCACAACGGATATGCATTATTACTCATGCACCAGGTGTGAAGTCCTGCATTTGTAATACCACCGTCCGGGAACTATCGCTTGGATTCCGACTGAATTGTAAACTATTAAAATCTATATAAGCCAAGGTAATCATGTACACTCAGTTACATGCAATTTCTTCTTTTCCTTACGATCTATACATAGCTCCTTTGGGCCAATCACTAAACATTAAGAAAGACTCATAGAGACCTACAGTCTTGGCTGAGGCAAACCTGCAGTTGTTCGCATGTGTTACTATGTGTACCTTGCAAAACGGTTCATGTATTCAACACTTACTTGGAAGTTTAAAGAATTTTGCCCGGCTAAAGCCCAATCAGTCAGAGTACCCATCATGAATTTTAACTTCTAACTACAACATCAGTTTCGAACAACCATGTATTCCTTTTATGTTCTGCAGGGAATTTAATACCTTCTCTGGGCCCATACCTGAGGAAGATGAAAACAAATTTTATTTCAGATCTCACAAAATTTGGAGCATGTGGCCAAAAATGGTAGGGAAAAGTAACTTTGGACAGTGTCATAACTTCACAGTCAGCTTTGAAAGCAGGTCAGAGGGATGGGTTTGTCAGTTAGACTGACTTGTGTTTGGAATCTACTTTGACCTCTGAGACTCAGCTTGGTTTTTTTAAGTGATAAATGGATTGTTGAAATATCTTGTCAGGGACCTCTGATGGGTGTGTCACATTTGCCATTGAGAGACGCAATTGCTATCACTGAATAGTTTGTGTCAACTATGTGATGATTAATGATAGACTGATTGAAAAGATGCCTGATGATAAAAGATCAGTCCAGGGTAGCATTTCTTTTGCCCGCCCCCCAAAAAGCAACCCTCGATAAAGTAAAATAAAAACAGAATAGGTCAATTTAAAAAATATTGCTTTAAAATGCTTTTGTTTCCAAGTTAATGCTCACTTATCTGTGTTTTGCAATATGTCGGTGTCTCAATTTTGGTTGAAACATGAGACCTAATAGCAACCCCCAGAATCAAGTTGTGAATTTCCATGATCCTCATGTTGATGTGGTAAAAATGATTCCAGCCCTTCTTGGTGACACAGGAGTTACTGCCTTGTCCAGCCTGTAGTTGTCTTGGAGTGAACTTATCCACATCTTTCTTGCCTTTAAACTTCAATGATTTGGCACTCATGCATGAATTAAAGTGATTGCATGCATAGGCAATTAAAAAACATTGAAATTTCATGTCCTAAAGTTTGGTATTAAGACTTTTATTTGTAGAATTCAGACAATGTGGGAAAACAAATAGGTTTCATGTGGTTAATTCAGCCATATATGATTTCAAATTCTTCTAACATAAGGATGAAAATCCAATAATGTAGTGACTGACAGTTTTCACTCAAACCAATCTTGTGCTTCTTGAACAAACCAATGAGAAGACTAGTACTGAATATTCAGTTGTTCAAAACAATACAGGCTCACCGACACCACAATGATGTGATCAGTTTGCAGGTTGTTTGTAAATGCAGTTCTTCTTAATACCCCAAACTTGAATGCTGATTCCTGATACTCACCAAGGAGGGACGTCTTGAGTAGTACGTCTTTTTTATGTACACCGGTGAGACCTGTGTTGTTGCATATTCATTATGTGGGCACTTATAGAAAGAATCGTTAATATTCAAATATGACTTCTGTTCTTCACTGTTTCTACGCCAATACCGTTGCTTCTTGAAGTACTTACTGTCATTTTCACTCATTGAAAGACACAGTCCGTCCATGTATGTCCGCTCGTGTACATTTAAAAATATAAGAAAAACTTAGGATCAAACATAATCTTATCCCTCTGGTTTTTCAGTATACACGCAATCACTGTAGAGTGCTTTCAGTAGGTCCCAATAAGTGAGTCAAAGGTTTCCACATGGTGGCAAAAAGGGTCCTGTTTCCAGGGAGGTCAGTTCACTTGCACCACTTGATTATTTCAACTTGTTCATGGTTTGCCATTCTCATTCATGGGATGCATTCGATTCATGCCCAATCTCTGATAATTTATGGGGTGTGTGGATTAAATGTTAGGGAAACAGCTTTGACCAGTAAAATGCACCAATTCTGCAGTAAGGTTTGGTTACCTTATTGAGTTCTGTGGTGCAGTGAAAGTCTAAACTATTGTTACAATTAAGACTATTTTGTAAGAGACTTCTAGGGGTGTTTACAGTTCTCGTATTCATGAGATGACCATCGCTTTAAAAGATTCACAGTGAATTACCCGATCAGCTCAATAGTTCATCCTGCGTGTCTGTTAAGGTCACAACTTTCCCCTCTGTAAGGCTATTATAGTGATTGCGTGTGTAGGCAAAAAGTAAAAACATTGAAATTTCATCTCCAAAAGTTTGGTAAGACTTTTAATTACACCATTCAGACAATCTGCGAAAATAAATAGGTTTCAGTTGGTTAATTTTGCCATATGATTTCAAATTCTAACATAACGACAAAAAGTGTAGAATACGATAATGTAGTGGTTGACAGTTTTCATTCAAATCGACGGTGTGCATTTTGGAGCAAGCCATCGCGAAGTATACTAGTATTGAATATTCAGTTAACAACTCAGGATCACTGACGCCTCGGGCAAGGTTGTGTTGAGTTTGTAGGTTATTTGCAAACACGGTGTTTCCTTTCACCAAACACTACAATTCCGTACACCTACCAAGGAGCGATGACTTTAGTATGTTTTTGATACACTAGTGAAACCTGTACTGTTGTATATTCATTATGTAGGCAGTTATAGTAAGAACCGTTAATTTTCAAATATGATTTCTGCTTTTTACTGTTTTTATGCCAATCCCGTTGCTTTTCGAAGAAGTTACTATCATTTTCCTTTATTGAAAGACATAGTCCGTTCATGTACAACCTCCCATGTACATTTAAAAATAAAGAAAAAGGTAAGATCAAACATAATCTTATCTTCTTTTTTTTTTCAGTACACATGCAATCACTGTAATACTCACTGGGCAAAACCCTACATAACAGTTGCCACTGTCTACTGTTGAACCAGGGAGTTGCTATTTGTCAAATAGCAACTCCCTGGTTCCACACAAACAGCAAGTCAATATTTTAATATACCAGCACCATAGCCTGAATGTCCCAAGTTTATGTTAACCTTTCATTGGCATCAAGTCCTCATTAAGCCTAGTTAAGTATAGATTATATTTTAATGGACTGGAAATTACAGCTTTCTGTGTATCTTTTAAAAGGATGTTCACCTAAAATGTACCATGATAAACATGTGGCAATATTTTTAATTTGCATCGGGGAGAATCTTTCTGGTGGACTTACCGGGTTACAGAAAAAAAAAGTCACCATCTATCACTTTGAGGAGCAGATGTTTTTAACTCTGATGTCCTATTGGGTCATGACTCTATTGTTTCTTAGGCTGTCTACTTCTGTTTCCCTTGATTCTGTGGAGAAAGTACAATTTACTTAAAATTAGCTACTAGGAGCTATTGAATAAGGGCAACAGTGTGGCTACATAACATCTCAAGATACGATGAAGAAACTTGGATTCCCTCATAAGTTTGCTCGCACCCTTAGATTCCAGGCACCCTTGCATTTTTTAACTGTCCTGTTTTTTTCTAAATAAACATACCTTCAAAACAACTACACCAGTTGTTAAATGGATTCCCTGAAAAAAAAAAAAAAAAAAAGTATGCCACACAATAACTCTCTTCATCACCTACCTCTTTTTTCGTGATCTTATGAGATTCATCACTCCCCTTCTCGCGCTCCCTTGTTTGGTCTCCCCCCAAGTTCCTATTTTAATAGGTCGTCAGTCAATATTTACAGCTGAATATGATCAATGCTGTGTCTTGTCAAATATGTGTATGTCATCCATATATATTTCTGATTTTTGCGGTACAAAAACAGGATATGAGGCAAAAGTGCAAAGGTATTGGGCACCTGTGGTCATGATCCTCCCAAGAGAGGTCTTGTTTACCACCACCCCCCCCCCTCTCATCATCAACCCATAGTTTACTGTATCAACCGGTCAGTTATGAGCTCCTTACAATCAGTTTCTTTCATCCCAGATTAAACAGTAAAATATATGTGTACCTCTCAGTTATGACTGCATGATTGATACAATTATGAATTTATATCATTTGAATTTGACCTGACTGACTGAGTTTGAAAACATCAGGGACCAGTGTATGGTATCCCCAAGTGCCTAATATGAAGGGAGGCTAATAACTCATTTCATGAGCGACATGTGTGGAGAAAGTGTAATTGTCAAAGCTAGTAGGCAAGGTTTTACTTCTCAATGTTAGGGAATAATACAGATCTGCCATATACTTGTTCTTTTTTATAGAAGTGAGGAACATTTAGTAAGAAGGATGCAAAGTATGGCCAAGTTCACATCTATACCAGTCTTTTACTGGTTTAAAATCACTTGTTCCAAGAATATCCATGTTTGTTTTGTGATTTGTGATGAAATAAATATGTTTCCTTCGATGACCATAAAGCTTTGCTCTTATGACATGACTGCCTGCCTGCCACCTTTTCTCAGAGGTCAATAGGTAATTCCACTGTGAGCAAGGGTACTTTTTATAACTTTATGACAAAAGTGTTTCATGGAGTAAAGTTGGCTCTGATATGTCTAAATCAGGTCAATGTGAGGAACTGTGCCAAAAATGCCAACAATAGTGTTAGAGAAAGGGATAGTGTTGAAGACAGGGATGGTGTTGGGGAACTGAGTTGGTTGAGCAGGGATAGTGTTTGGAAAAGAATAATCAACGGTTGGAGATAGGGATAGTGTCAGAGAAGGGAGTGTATTGGGAGAAGGGATAGTGTAAAGGACAAGGAAAGTGTTGGAGAAAGGGATGTAGTCTTGGTGAGAGGGATATACTGTCGGAAATGGATAGTTGTTAGAGTCAGGGATATTGTTGAAGACAGGGATAGTGTTCGAAATGGGGATATAGTGTTTTAGACAAAAGGGGAATAAGAGCAAGAGCTCTGGGAACAAGGGTACAATGAAAAGGGGTTCTAGAGATATTTTGCAATTTATAGGCCCTGCCTTTTTACGTCACTCCTCACTTACTTGTCTCAATACACCAAATGCACTCCATCTGCCATTTGGTATCATACTAAGAGACAGCCTTTTGCAATATGTATTAGTCTTCTTTCACAGACAGTTATTGCCCCCCACCTCCCCACTAATCTCTTTCTTAACCTCTCCATGGACTGAAAGGCGAGATATAGTGGTTAGTGAAAACAAATATGTATGCTCACCATGCTTTACTTTCACTCTGTCCCACTTTTAAATGTGGCAAGCTTAATTTAAGGATGACACTTAGGAAGTGAAATTCATCACGTGACAACCAAAAATGTTGACTTTAAAGCAGCGTTTGTTGATTCCCTCACTTTCATCTAGTGAGGGTTGACAGATTTCCCATTTTTCTATCTACTTCAATGGAAACCGTGTCGTTTTACAGGAAGTGGAGAAGTGCATTGAAAAAGGAGTATGAATAAAAAAGAAGGATTGAAAAAAAAAAAAAAAAGATACTGGAAACATGACAAAGTGTCTGCAGTGATTGATGCATTATTGTGGTTATAGCGAACTTGACATCTGTTTTTACTCTTGTTCCTTTGCATATCGTGCCCAACCTAGGAAATGGTGTGTCATAAAGCATTCTTGTCTCATTGTAGTTAGGACTAGGGTGGAGTAGAGAGAACTCATTCCACTTACCGTATTTGCTTGTGGGGAAGAGGCATTCATACATTCACACATTGGTGTTGACATGTGTGTTATGACTGCCTTGCAATGTGCTGCACCCATGATGTTAATATAATCGCCGATCGTCAAGATACATATTACGGGGTAGATTTATTGGATAATTTTATCGGACAGGGTGCTGACATGCAACTGTCTAGGGGCAGATAGGGTGTCCTCTGGTGAATAGGAGGTGCAAGTTGGTGCTTTCTTTGAGACACAATTGGTTTTTAATCACATGTCAAAAAGAAAATCTGAAAGGAGCTCAAACAGGTTAAGTATTTGACTTTTCTTTGACATCAGGGCAAACTCCATGTCTCCGCATTTTGTGCAGTTTGTTAGTGGAGAATTACACCAGTGTTACCAAGGAGCAGGAATCCTAACGTTTCATCTCAGTATAAAAATCAAGAACATTCTGCATTTTTTTTTTACAATTTCTTTTCTTCTGCAGAACATTGACAATATGTTTCCATGATCACTGATTAACAACCAATATGTTTCCATGATCACTGATTAACAACCAAAGTTGTGTTTTCGGTCAAATCAAGTTTATATTTATGATTGCAGTCACAGAAAACCAATCTATTCGGTGAGTGAAATTGTACGGATGTTTTTTACTCCACTATTAAAGTGAGTGACAATACATTTCCTATCTTTTGTGGCTAAAAAGAATTGTAGTGCAGGATCTTTATAACATTAAGACCTTACAAAATCTTTGCTGTGATAGATGATATTCAGTCATGTGGTTCTTTGATCCTTCAGTAGTAGCAATACTGACGGTTGAAGACCATTTGTGTGGAATTAATCTTGTCAGTTTTCCTTTTAAAGGTGGTGTGACATAAAAATGACATTTTGGAGTTATTGGTTGTATTGATCTTGTAAAGTTATGAAAATAGCCACAAATTTCATCACATATTGACAGTTTTACAGGCAAATTCCTGTCTTAACACTTTCATCATGAATAGACATTCACTATATGTGCAAATTTGTTATTTCAAGAGGTGGACTCCTATGATATGTCTTATGTTATCCCATGTTTACTAAACCTTTACTTCAAGAACAGTTGAGAATTATTTTTTGCCCCAACAATTTTATTTTAAAAATTTATATTTTCTTCTTTAAAGATATTGATGTCACTCGATAATGTGAAACTTAGTAATCAGGAGATAAACTAGGAAGGCCTGAACAAAGGAAATATCAACACTCTGCAATACCCCGTGTCATCTCATTTGCATTATTCTTCGAACTGAAAAGCCGCATATCTCAAAATCAGTGATGGATGTAAACGCCATTCCAAAGAATTGTCATTTGAGCATTTCACTCTGTAACTTCTGAATGAAGACGGCTCATTTTACTTGCACGTCACATGACCTTTGACATTGATCTTTGCTTCTTTTAAAAAGTATTTTGTGACTATGCAATCCCACAATTATAATGAGAGTAAACAGTTTCCCTTTAACAGCCTATTCTCTCTTTTTTTTTTGTTTTTACACTGGAGATGCAGATGTGTTAAAATGATAAAATTAAAAATGACAACGATTTCATTTAGGAGGCCTCTGCCGATGTTTTTGTTTTTCTTTCGCCTGTTTCGCAGGCCGTTTCCCTGTTTTGAGTGTGACTCATGTGTGCAAAGAGACTTCGACAGTATTTGTAGTATGGAGCTCTTGTAATCATTTATTATGCACCATTTGGACATCTGGTAAGCTGCCTGATATACCCAAGTTTAGAACTGGTAGACTAATATAATTTTCAGCAGATGCAAATCAACCCCCATCAGCCAGGCTTCAAACAAAGCTGCTATTTATCTCCGGTCTGCTCTCAATTATGTTCTGCAAGACCACATTACACTCAGACTTGTCAATGTTAAATTTACACAACACGTGTGTAGCAGGGTGAATCATACATACCAGTTAATGTTTTGCAGAGTCACATTCACAGGGGGTACTCTGCCGTTAAAGCAATATAGTAATTTGTAGTGCCACATCATTTTCAAGCACTATTTGGAGGAAGAACATCTTTATAGGTAGTTCCACATTTTAACAATTTTCATTGCTTTTTTTAAAAATATTTTCCTTATTGATATGACTTTTTTGACCCATTTGTCGACATAGCTTTGTCGTAGTTGCCCAGGTTAGCGATGCAATATGTGGGTTCAACTCAGACCGGTGGAGGTATAATGAGAGATGGGTGTCAACATTTTTTGGAGACTTGAAGTTTCCACACACAAAATAGTAGGACTTCTTAAACAAATCATTCAGCATAACTGGCCTGAAATTCACATCAATGGGCATAGAAGAAGCATGCACTGGCGTGCAGGCAGCTGAATGTAACTGTGGCATTTTGTAATTCAGTGAATTTGTGTATCGAGGTGAGAAGAACAATGCTATATTTATGTGAATTACTATGGAAATTTTGATGTTTATGTTCTTCAGTCAACTGGGTAGGTCAGTGAGTTTGGGTGTTCAAATATTGGTCAAACCCACAAAATTTTGGGAGATCTGTTTTGCAAAAGGTAAAGTAACATGCCCTATCACAACTTTTTCTCATTGAGTCCTGATCTTTAATCTTGTTCCATTTTTTTTAAATTATTGAACAATATTGGTTTTCAAGATGCATACCATCCAGGTCTACATGATCAAAAGATAAAATTGCCAGACTAGACAAAATCTACTCAACAGCAGTTATCCAGGTATGAGCACAGTGCAGCGAAGGTTAGGCTACTAGCTAGCAAAGTGATACACCATCCATGTAAAAACCATGGAGGATCGATAACAAAATCATGTCAAACTTCCTGAAGTATCAATTGAATGCTAACAATGGAGCAAATTGCTAGACGTAAAACGTTATATGATGGAATATATGACCTTGCAGGGTCCTGGCCCTGCCTAGTTCAATTTTGCCAGTTTGAAATATTTTAGGAAACTATCATGAATTTCAGGTAATTCCTGTCAGGTTACATTCAATGATCAGCAATTTGGACATTTACAAGTGTTTGGTGGAAGGAGTCTGGTTGCTGATATATCTTCTGAGAAGATTTTTGTGCTATATATCAACTGGCTAAAATACAGTACAGGTATTATAACAGTTCTAAAATCTGTAACTTCATTCTAATTATTATGTCCATATTGTGTGCTCTTTTTTAATTGAAATCAAAAGAAGTCATTTTCAAAATACATAGTGAAATGTCTACAAACTTTACAATCAGCACATGGATGAATTCATATTTACTTCATGGTTCTTGTGAAGCTGCAAGACCAAATATGTGTATTTTTTTTTTCTGACATAGATTCCTTTAACTAATTATGGGAGAGAAGTTCATAAAAACAAAAAACGAAAGAAAATATTGCCAGAAGAAACAGATTTAGATCTGGAGAGTTGAATTGAAAGCATCAAGAGTTTGGATCTTTAGGGATACCCTGACAACTCGGTATCCAATCAAATTAATCGCTATTTCACAGGGGATTTCTAGTTCCTAATTCTTGCACACGTACAGCCTGGATTCATTAGAATATGTTCTGGGGGGTTTACATGCTGGGGGATGGCTGTGACAATAGACTGTGAACAAGTGACATCCAGTTGTATGGAAGAAGAAAACCACTCCAGGAATAATGACAAAACTCCAAGAAGGAACGACGTGAATGTGTGTAGCTGTGGAATGTTCTTGTTTGATGAAAGCTTATTGACTTATCTATCGATCAGTTTCTAGCTGCAGTACCTATGGAGGAAGCAACTCTAAAGTAAGGAGGAAAGGGGGGGGGGGGGGGTAGAGGGCTTGGATTGATTGAATGAGGTGTCTGTCTGTGCATTTCTTACATTGTTTCTAATTGTTTTTTTTTTTATTATTTCACTCGCATTGTAACTGCTGTTGATAATTTTCAGTGAAAGATTATTATTTTTTTTTTTCAAACTATTCTTTTTTAATCAAGCTGGGTACACTTGAGGTTTAGGTCTGTGATTTTGTCATAAATCAATTTTGCTGAGACAAATGTGTAAATTCCACTAAAAATCTTCAAGAAGGAGGTTGACGTCATGTTTGTTCCAGCATTTGAAAAGCCTAACGCTCAACCAGATTTGGCTACCATACAAGGTTGTCTTAAATGGACAATCAAAGCAAAATGTAAGCATAATCATAAATTTGCAAGCTGGAAATTGTTGAGCGAGGGAAGTTTTGTAGGGCAACTTCATTTTGAAAAGCATATTTAAGTATGAATTGTCTTTTGGGACCCAGGGGCTTGAGCCAATTGAAATTGCTTAAGTTTCCATTTCATGAAACATGCAGGTGTGTTGGTGCATGTACAGCACTTTGGTCAATAACATGTACACATCCTACACACACAATTCAATGCTTCTGCTCCTTTCAGATTGATTGGTGGTGGACCATCGTGAAAAGAAAATAAAACTAAATATATAACCAAAGGGTCTGCCATATTTTGCCACAACCTGCGTAGTTGCAGTGAAGTTTCCACTTACTGGCAACATCATTGCTATCTTGTCGACTGACTGGTGGCAAAAGAAATGAAATTAAGAAAGGATGCTGATCACCCTCTGCAGCATCGCCAAGGCATCTTAAATCCAGTGAATCCAAGAGGAGTGCGAGGGCGCTTCTGTCGAATGGCAGAAAGTGAGATAACGAGGGTACCTATAGGTGCATAACAGTGCATTTAACAATTAAATAGGAGTGAAATTTCAATGTGATTGTTTCTTCCTATCAGATTTCAATAATGTATATGAGATTACTGCCCACTGAGCATGCTGACTTTTGACAAGTTAAAATATACCAGTTTGGTATGCAATATATTACCATACAAATTCCAAACTACTGTTTTATGTATGTCTCTTATGTGTTTTCACACTGCTTTCATGCAAAGAATATGTGTCTCCTGGTTAGGTCGCATTATCTTAATATTACTTGCATTTCTATGTATGTGACTTTATTCGTTGGCCATTCTATCCATTCACAGTTTTGATCAGATCCCATGCCTTAGTCTGAGTTTAATTGGATTCCATAAAGCAGGAAGTTTACAGAGAGCACACTCGGTAGAATGGCATGCAACGTATTACTGGATCGTATATTTGCAAAAGATAATTAACTGTATAAATCAATGCTCTGAATTACCATCCTTTCTGTCGTTACATAATTGACGGACGAATAGCTTTCATTTGCATAATGAAGACCGTAATTGGATGTTTTCCAGACTGCCGTGAGTGTGGAGACTGCAGACTGTCACCCAAGAGTGTGTTGGTGTTATGTTTTAGATGTTGTCATATCTCAGGGTTGTCCGTCTGCTGAAACAGACAGCTGTCGATAATAGATGTGAGGGTGTTTCCTCTGCAGAAGCACAGTATTCATCTAACTTAGATGGACTCACAGATATACCAAACTCAAACGATTTGGCTTAAGAGAGTTCGTGAGAGATGTTTTGTATTAAACGTCATACAAACAAAAGGTAGCTTTTGTAATCTGATGGTTGTGGTTATGAATAAAATTGGGTTGTGATTATAACCATCTATACTTTAATTTTATAAAAATATATTTGGAATTTTTTTTTTTTTGCTTGAATAGCATTTGGAATTCTTTTTGTTTAAACAGCATGCATGCTTGTGGTATTCTAACATACCCATGTTTGGTAAATCTTAGTGCAATATGCTGTGTCAACTTTGTTTTCAGTGTTAGTATAGTCATGCCGTGTGCTATCTGTTTAATATTGATTGATCATGAAGATTGCTTGCTGATCATGAATAATACAGAACATGCAAAGATTTCATTTATGTAGTATCACCAACTTTGTTTTAGTTAAAACATTAATGGAAGTATTTCATCTCTCTCACTACACTTCTTGACCAACACTTCCAAACAGAAGAAAAGGGGACAAAAACAGAGAATAAATATTGGGGTCAATAATATCTGTATATAATATATAATAAAATATAATAATATGGATTATCAAAATGAAGCAGAAGTGTTTGACAAACATCTTCCTAAAATTTCATTCGGAGATATTGTTTTTCTACCAAAGTTACACACTTTTGAAGTTCAGAGAAGGATGCTGCAGTTTTTGCCTAAGTTGAATGTAAACCAACTTGAGTCAGTTGACTAATGATGCCAATAACCACTGATAGCAGAAATTTTAATGCATTTCTTTGTTTTCTTAAATTATGCCTTTTAAAAATCCTCACACGCTTGTTTACCTTTTGTGTTGAATTACTGACTTGTATCATGCAATAAGCAAATCATGACATTCACAGCTCGTACTTCCTCACCTCATACAACCTTTGCATTTCCTCACTGCTAAACCAAAAGGCTGGCAATTACCGAAGGCTGGTAACCAGATACACAGACACACAATTGCCAGATGCTAGACCATGGTAGATACAATGGTCGATGAAATAAATAACAACTTTTGAATGTTTAACAACATCAAAGCCTGTCAACTTTCCATCAATTCTTTTTCCATTTTTTAAAGTTTTATGACACGCAGACACCTCGGAATGAAACAAACGTGCAGTGTAACGAAAGACCCGCAAAATAACTGTCAATTTGTTCCATCACCATTTATCTTTGTTTGCCATAGGCTAAGGTTTTTTTTTCATCACCAGGTAAAAAAAACTTTTCTATTTGTAATTCAAATGAATACCATTGAAAGAGCTGACAAGTAAACAAACAAATATGTTTTTTTCATGTACAAAATCAATGTTACTGCAGGCTATACTGACAGCCTCTTCCTCCTCTGACATTGACATTAACCTTCACGCTGGTCCAAAAGAGATATGTGAGGTTCTGATCAGTCCAGTCTATCTTTGGAAAAACTGGCTTCATTCAGAGGTTGCAGAGTGGACCCCTGAATGACAGTTTGTTTATCACTGTTTTTGAGATACCTCTTCTCAAAGTTTAATGGAAATGCAAAACTTATGATGTGGAATGTTGCATGGCGCTTGTTGGTATTTTTTTTTGGGAGGGGGATTAAAGCCAATAGGCCAATAAGGCCAACAGCTAGTTCCACAAAAAACTTAAGGCAGTATTTTGCTTCCATTGCTGCAAGTTTAAGAATGTTCACCATATTATTTTTAAGGTTGTCACTCCAATTCCTATTTCAAATCCCTATTTCAAATCTCGGAATAAAAGACGAGAAAGTAGAAATTTTTGCTTTGCGTTCTTGGGAGCTACTTTCCAGTTACAAAGTCTCAATCAGCTTTGCTCAAATGGGTAAGTAAAAGAAGTCAGGTCGTTGAATAATAGGGCCCGCTTCTGAAGTTCAAACTAATAGGGCCGATTGTTCGCCCATTTCACTTGTACCAGTGCACTGACGAATGCATGTGTGTAATATACCGATCAAACATGCTGCAGAATTATCTGTGAATTTATCTGTTTTTGCCATTGGCTATTGATACACGTTTCACATCAGTGGTTGGTTAAATTTGAAACAATGGTTGCATTAATGGTCGATCATGTATCAAAGTAGCACATTGTCCAGCAGACTATTGCTTAGGTATCAAGTATGCCTTTGGAATGACAGAAATTAATGTTTGTTAGTGGGAAAAAAAGGAAAGTACAATTCACAGCGCGTACTCCCTCACCTCATATAACCTATGAGGATGAGGATCGAAGAAACTTAAAATTTTGAAGCAGATAAAAGCAGATGCAAAGCACAGCTAGAGACTTCGCTGTCAGACCAAAAGGCTGGCAATTACGGAAGGGCAGTGACCAGATACACACACGCACACACACATACACAAAATTGCCAGATGCTAGACCATGGTCAATACGGTAATGCATAGGTTACATGAGGTGAGTACGTCGCTAGCGAATTCCCAAACCAATGAGTTTTGGGGATTTCTCTGAATTTGATAAGTTTATATGAGCATTTTATTGCAAAAGGACATTGCAAAATGGTGTGAAATAAGTATTCAAATTGCAATATGCAGCTTTAATTCTCTTTTCAAATGAGACATTGCCTTGCATCATGCAAACATGACGAGATACCGGGTAAACTTGCCATAGTGTTTCCTTGGTTTGACAGAGATGTGACAGTTGAAATTTAAATTTGACAATTTCTGGAATAGACTTGGAGGAATAGTAATCACATTTTCTTCCCCTTTTTCATGCAAACAATCGGCATGTATCGAATGAAACCGGCACTGGGCCAATTATTTTTAGTCGCCATAAATCACAGTCAGAAACTTTTATTTTTTGTGTCTTGTCCTCAAAGGTTATGATCAACAGTGCCTGAAGATGGTATTGCACATTCAGGCATTTTCTTGCCCAGTGGAGCATAATTTTGTGTTGTGCAAATGTAATCAAATTTGTCAGTTAAATGATGTTAGCTTCTGTTGTCATGGCAATCTGCTGTGCCTGATGACAGGAAATTGCGTTAGAGACTTTTCATTTTCGCCGGTAAAAAAGACAAAAGTAATTTTTTTAAGAGAAAAAACAAAGTTTTGCTGTAGAACATGTCCTAAGGCTGTTTTAAGCAAAGTTCTTTCGCATTTGCATACGTGAACCACGTCAGTTGTGTCATTGCTAATGGGCAGGCTGACATTTAATTTTCATTCATTGTAATTGTTCTCTTATTTCAAATTTTTAAACATAACTTAATAACAATAGAAACAAACACGTTAAATTAAGACTGAAGGAATATGAAAGGGATATTTTATACACTGACGATTCTTTTACATACCATCAAAGTTTATGAATGGCATTGATGCATCAGAAAAATAGCCCTAGGGATGAGTGGAAAGTCATCAGTTGTTCATGAGTTAAAGTGGAAAAAGTCATTTAAAAGTGTCTGCAATTTGAAGGTTCCTTGGTTTCTTAAATTAATGTTCCGGATGGTGGAGGAGGGAAGCATAGTACTCCTCTCGTTAGATGTCGCCCTCTAAATGAGCTTATGTCATGCCTTGGTTATGTGTAGACATTGGCTTTAAAGAGAAGGTGGTTTGGTGAGTTTAAAAAAGTAAAGAAAGGTGTTGATGCAGGCTTCCTCTTCAGGCTCCATTTTATGACTTCTTCTTATAATACTAACATAGTCTGATGCCATGCTTTTATTGCTTGTATAAACAGAGATCGCTTTTTTAAAATCAACCTCCTGCATGAAGACATTGCGTTCTACTACTTATCTGAAAATAATTGGTCATCTTGCTATCCGTAGATCCTTGGCACCCGTGGCAGAATAATCAGTTAAGAGTACTAAACCTAGGAAGCGACCATGCTTGAAGTACATATATCTTACTAAGAAATCAATGTGATTCAGTCATCATTTAAGTGTGTAGTAAATCAAGCAGCAAATGATGACAGCAATTAGTATGCATGTCTTTGACCAATTAATTTCCTGCACTTACCTGCTACTCTCTGTGTGTAATGTCTAGACCAACTACAGACTGATATCAGCATATGGATTGGTCACAGAGACGTGAAGTGCAACAAGCAAATTTCCAGTTTACATCTGAAGAAAACATTTAGTGGTCTCAGAATAATTTAGAATTAACACACCCAGAGCTTGGGAAACAAAGTTGCAGGCTTGTTGCATCTAAGAATAAAGTTTTGTTTGGAAGTCACATTGTAAGGAGAATGCCAGAATTGACATTTTAATAGACTGCTCAGTTCTGCGTTTAGTATCACACAGTCAACATTCAAATATATGTAACGTAAACTAGCCTCATCTCAATGCTATATCATATGGCAATGTACAGCAAATTTGTAATTTACAACAAAATTTAAAAGAACCTTCAGCCTCTCTGTTTTCATAATTTTGGCAAAAACATAATGAGGTTATGTGAATTAATTTTACTTAATTTATGCCACAATGTATAGAGACATGGTAGCATAGTTGTGAAAAAGTACTGCTCAAGCCTGTCTTTTGTTTTATTGCCAGCTATGTTCAAACCTGGCTGGTATATTTTGTTTTCCACTGAGAGTATATGGAAGCACTTCATATTTGAATTGATAAATCTGCAAGAAGACATCCTCTTTTCAGATAAAAGAGCCTCATATTTGTCTTGTATATGTTAACAGATATTTTTCTGCCAATTTGACATCTTTTTGTCGCAGGTTTGTTCCTTTTTCTTTTGTTTTTGATTCTGCCTCAGTGAATCTGAAGATCTTGTTTTTTCTCTCCTTTCATTTGTATTTGAAACAATTATCAATTTTCAGAAGTAGGGCAATGGAGTGTTGCGACCACTCCTGAATGGCATTAATGTCCTTTGGCAGCAGCGTATGCACAAATAGTCAATAAGTCAAAACTAGGTCGGGAAGTGTCTTTCAAAGGGCAGGGATGCAAATTGCAAGTTGTTTACTTTAAAGTCATAGCGAAGGCGTCGTGCAACCGAGTCATTCTTCTGGAAGAGCTTGTACATCGATCGAACTGTTTGCACGCCTAAAAGCTTGGGTTTACTCTCCGAGCAATCGCATCTTCTAAGAAATGGTGGTGCCGATCTGCAACTCGTGCACATTATTACCTCGTCAACGATCTCGGCCATCGAACAAATTCGTCAAACCCATAATGACTCATCCACCAGACTTAGAAAAATTACCCTCATAGGAAGCAAAAAGAGACTGCTGAAAATATTAATCTCTCGTTATTGCACTTGAGCAGTCACAGAATTTATGTTCGATATGGCCGGGAAGCATTACTGT
The DNA here is from genome assembly GCA_021234535.1 of Stichopus chloronotus. Taxonomy (NCBI): domain Eukaryota; kingdom Metazoa; phylum Echinodermata; class Holothuroidea; order Aspidochirotida; family Stichopodidae; genus Stichopus; species Stichopus chloronotus. The sequence goes on along the minus strand of CM037836.1, from coordinate 18,891,768 downwards.
CACTTGCAGACAGAGCCCATGTGGTTTAGCTGCTCCATAGAGAGTAGTGCAATGTATGAAAAAAATTTCATCAATGGGGTGGATAAGGGGGGTTGGAAGTATCGTAAATGACAACGCACATTAATGGACTCAGTGTTCATAGGATGATGAATTGTGATGTCCAGTACTGCTGCATACTTGAAGCATTCTCGTCACTGGGAATAAATTAGCAAGAGCTGCGTACGGTACAGCAAGCGGTATTTCACTGCAAATTCGTCCGCTCATCAGTTCGTTCGATGAGGTAGAAGAGCCTGAAACTTCACTCATTATAGATCAGGCTCATTGACACCCTGGGGGCACGGTAACACTGGTGCACTTTTCCTTTACCTTAACCATGGATTGTAAAGTCATATAAAACCCAGCCGTCAGCTACTTCAATTCATGATTAACCCAGATTAATTCTTACTTTGTTGTAATCTTCGTAAAATTATCAATTGTGTCGAAAATGGTTACCTAAATAATGAACTTGATGTGACATAACTATAGTGCTGTCAAATAGTTCAAACCTATATACGTGGGCTTACAATTTTACAACTATGAAGGAAGCAGTTGATGTAGTCCAGGTAATTTTTTTTTTCTTCTTCTTTTGAGATTATTCAAATTTCAACAGGATGGTAATACTTTTGGCCATTTTTGTGTTTAATCACTTATTCCTTTGTGTCGTGGGCAAAGGACAACCTTCGAACATTTAAATTAATTCATTGCACTGTTTCAGGCAAGCCTTTACATCATCATTAATGATAGTATAACACTAACTCCAGTACCTACCAATGCATTCAGTTGACCATTGTTTACATGTGTAAAAATAATTATGCAGCTTATCTTCACCTCCAAACATTACTCCCCCCACAATTCATCCCTCCTTAACCCCATCTGGTTTATCTGACTGTGGGTGACTGTCTTCATGAAAACAAATTACAAAAGAAATTACTTTTGTAGTCAGTGAGTACGTAACTAATTTACAATCATGAGCATCATTATCATGATCATCATCATCATCAGGATCATATCATCATCACCATCATCATCATCATCATCATCATCATCATCATCATCATCATCATCATCATCATCATCATCATCACATCACTACAGGTTGTCATCACTACCATCATCATAAACATAATCATCATCAACATAATCATCATCATCATCACACCACTACTGGTTATCATCACTACCATCATCATGGTCATCTTCATAAACATGACCATCATCATCAGCATGAACATAATCATCATAAACATAATCGTCATCATCATCATCATTTTCATCATATTGCAGTCGGCCTACATGACCAGCAACTTCTACTCATTAGAGTAAATGAGTGCATTCATAATGATGAAGATGACTAACGTTAATGATGATGCTACTAATGTTAATCATTGAAATGAGATAGCAGGCTGGTAAATACTTTGAGGATTCAATGACTCTCTTGGGTAAATACAATTTAAATTCTTAGACCCTGATGTCACAGCGCTCACTGATGTTTAAATCTGCCTCATTCCCAGAGCTAGTGCTCCGGATGCAAAACCTCTTCACGGTGCAGACAGTTTTGACGTTTGACAAAAGGGTGAGGAAGAAACTTCTGTAGGTTTGGCGAAATAATTTTCAAAGTCTAATTCTCATTAACATGCATTCTCATCGTTTTCCATCGATTTCGATCTCATCACCACTTGGAACTGCTACTTTCACCCATCAGTTGCTTAAAAATGGATTGGTTCGGGAAGCAGGAACTTTTTCCGTCCATACATGTCTGTTTTACACTGACATTGACTGAGTCATGATTTAATAAAATTAGTTGCTATAACTGCAGAATTGGTTTTAGATTGTTGAGTGAGTGAAATGGTTTAGATAAATGTTGGTACTTCTCGGTAATATGCAGCAGGCTTTAGACTATGATTGTAACAATTTACTAAATTTGCTTCTTTGTCTTTTTATTAAACTAACAGTATCTTTTTTTTTGTTTAACCATTTGATCTTGAGGACTTGCAAATGATTCATCATACACACTGCTTTTCAGAAACAAATATCAGAATGGCAGCAAAAGTTGACAACATTGCTAAACCTTTTCACTTTTTTGCTCTTACTTTTAACCTGCTATTTGTATCAGTATCTTTCTATGAGATCAGCAATATCCAACTTGGTTAATCAGTAAATTACACAGCTTGACCAAGGTAAGTTGTAATAAGACCTAGTAGGTTGTTGTAAGAACAGAGGCCTCATGGCAAGGATGGCACTGCTATCGAACTTTCTGGGAACTTAATATTTAGGTCAAGTGAAGTACAGAATATTTAAACACATGAAACAATCCCTTTATAGCTGGAAGTCAAAGACCTCGCTGAAGTGAAAGGATCAATATTGACTTCTTGTGTAGTAATTTAACCTAGAGATGTATGAAAAAGCAATTCATTTTAACAGAGTCATATCTCAAGTGACGTGTTAGATCCAATAACATTTCAAATTAAAGAAGTATATACCGTGGTCAAACTGTCAGTATCCATTATTAAGCCTGCCAATCTAATGCACTTGTAATGCATGTTTACCCTGGAATCTCACTACCACAGATGATGCATTTCAAAAGAGATAGATTTCTTTGATTGTGAGATGATTATCACGTTTTGAGACATATTTAGATGAATTTTAATAGCCTATGATTTAAACCAGATAGCCAATTTCATTGTGACACTGATTTGATTCTAGCAAATATGATTTTTATTGAAAGAATCAAAACATGGCCATCAATGGCTGTTTTGTCATGTTTTCATTGAGTCTGTTGCTGAAGTAGTATTTGCACTCACTATAAACATTAGTGGAGATCCCAATTATGTTTCAATCATGAGAGTGGCAAAGTTACAACTACAGGCACATTTGAAATAGTTTTTGATTTCTTTCCAAAAGCAGAGAGAATTAAATGTGATGGTGATGTCGTGTGTGCGGGTGTGTTTGTATGTGTGTTTGTGACGCTTTGCTTGTAAACACAATATCTCAAGAAGGGTCAGGTTCACTGACATCATACTTGGTGTGTGGTCATACCAAAGAAATGATCCTCATTGTTTTTGGTGGAGGTCAAAGGTGACCAGAGGTCACACTGAAAGATTGTAAAAACAATATCACCAGAAAGGTAAAGTCGTCTGATCTTATTTGTGTAGCATTGGTTGGCCATACCAAGTAGATGATCCCTATTGTTTAGGTGGAGGTCAAATGTCATTTTAGGTCAACAGATGTCAAACTGAAGACTGTGTATGAACAATATCTCCAGAAAGGTATCCTTGACTGATGACAACATACTTTGAGTGTTGGTTAGCCATACTGTGCTGTGTGCCTGGGACTACTAATACCAGTTTTTGGCTTCCGAATTGTCACTGGAATGCCTGTCAGGCTCCTGGCACTGACTGCTTTAATGTAGTTATAGTGCATCTATTACTTTGTGTGGCAAACTTATCCTTCAACATCGGTCGCAAATGGTGCCTGCCTCCTGAAAACTTTTGTAAACCGAGATGTCAAAATAGTGCCATTGACTTACTGTGCAAAAGGATGGAAGAAGCAATGTAGCTTCGATAAGTGTGTAATGTTAGCTCGAATGCTTGGAAACCTCCTTTGAAACAGGCTTACGAATAGTGCTGTTATTTTACCAAATTTCTTCTTAGATTGAAGATTGAACTGTCTTGTAAAGAAAGTATTTTTAAGAGATTTTTGATTCCTTGCATTCTTGGTTTGTTAGGACACTATTTCTAAACTAAACTATTTTATGGACCTCAAGTTCCAGCATACCATCTTATCATCCATTAGCAGTACTGCATAAAAGCTACCTTCTTTGCAATCAAGGAACGTATGAGCTACCAAAACAGTTAAAATGAAACCTTTGCACAATCCAGTTTAAAGTCTAGTTATGTCAAGATTTCAAACCAATATTTGGTCAGCAAGGAATCACAATTTCTGGTTAGATTTTAAAACTGTCATGTATCTTGAATAGTTTTAATTTGCTTGTACTGTAAGTATTGTACTGTAAGTACTGTAGTACTGTAAGTACTGTAAGTACTGTAAGTACTGTAAGTACTGTAAGTATTCAATTAAACTAGTAAAGTAAATAGTTTTCACTTGTATCTAATGTCAAGTCTGTAAAAAAAATGTGGCATCTTCAAAGTCTCATTATAAATTAAATGTGATGCTGCCTCTTCAGGTGAGGCATACATGCAGGAAATGCATTCAAGTCCATTATGGGAAAGGTTTAACCTTTTCAGAGTATCTGAAGCATGGCAGAATTGTTCGCTGCAGAAAGACAAACAGAGAGTGTCATACGGCTACCCTGGGATGTTTGGTGAAGAAACAACAGAGTCATCCACATTAGATGAATGCAGACACAACCAAAAGTGATGATTATTGGTACATTTGACATTTATTGGAATAGCAGCGAACAATACATGAGATAGAAGAGACAAACAGCTGTTTGATAATTAATAGCGGTGCAGTTTGATGATGTGATGATATTTCTCGGATATTTACGCAAGTAAAATGTCCAATTCCTTTCATAATTTCCTTCTGAACAAGGGGAAAAGTGACAGCAAGCAGGGTCAGGTGTTCGAAAAAGAACCTTACACATCTGAAAACATTATTTAGAAGGAATTCTTTCAATATTTTAACACCTGCTACAACGAAGTAGTACTGTATTTTAGACACTTTTTAATTTTTTATGCCTTATAATTGCCCAATTTCCTCGTTGGCAATCGTCGTCACCACAATTTTGTGTTAAAATTGTTGTTATCAGAAACCATTTGAAGAGAGTATTTAACTATTCTTGATGTATTTTTGAATGGTGAAATTTTTACTAAGATGTTCACTTTTTTTGTTTGTCAAAATTGTCTTCTCCTCACAACACAATGAGAGAAAGTTGTTTATTTGGAGATGATTCTCACTAATGGTTAATGAATTTTCCATGTTGTTGCTCCTCACTTCATGGCAAACAGAACATTACGACTAGCTCCTTTTTTGACGATGGGTTAACATCTGTTCAAATATTGATGTCCGTAACAAACATCTGCCTCTAGAAATTCACAGCACGTCATAGACTAGGTGTTGCGGTAATCCAAGGGATCACCCATGCAGACGGCCTTAGTCGGGAATGCGGTTTATAAACTTCCTGGCTGTTGCCTGGTGGTGATATCAGTTCAAAGAATTTTTAATGTGTTGTTGTTGGAGTTTTGTCTTAATTAATAAACTGTTAATATCCTCCTGTGAGACTATACAACTATGCACACGAGTCATGAAGGATATCACTCCGTGAGGCACTCCAAAAACATGTCTCTTGTCACAAATTTCAGTGGGGGGGGAACATGTGAGGGGAGGTGTGTTTTTGTTACAAAATTGGATTGAACATGAATAATGTTCAGCATCGGTTATTGTTGCATGGAGGTGAAAACTTGTCCTTAACACAATTAATTGGCGCCAGGAACATGAGTATGCCATAATGGCATATTCGGGTCTTCTTTGCAAGCGTTATCTTCAAAACAGCAATGAAAATGGCAATATACATTTTAAACCTTCCAAATTGTATGAAAACCAGTGGAATGAATTACTTCAAACTTGAAAAATGTAAGAAGATACCGTACTGTTCAGGGTTACCTGGTAAGCCCAACCCATCTTTATGTACTACTGAAGGTGAAATACTGTAGTGTAACCATACCATTTTACATTAGTTTTAATGTTTTTCACAAACTTAAAGCCATACAGGTTTATATGGATGGATTCTCCAAGTTTGATTTGGTAGTAAAAGCCATTGTTTTTTCTGCTCAAATTTGTCAGTTCTAGTTATTTAGAATAAGGTGATGAAAAACAAATACCATAATACAGGCAAATAGTGTGAAGTATTTTTCATAGTATCATGTGGAGGAACAGAATTTGCATGGGAATTGACATACCTTCTTCCCCCCCCCCCCACTCCCTTCCTCCCTGATTGCAAGCTTACAGTTGAGTCGCACTTTTACAAAGCAAAGTGAACAAAGAGATTATCACAAATCCGTTGTTTGCAGATGAAGTGAAGACAGTGTAGTTGTTACCTGCCATTTGAAAAGGATGAAAAGATTCCAATTAATCCATCTTCATCTGACTGGTATATGAGGCTGCTGATGTCATCTCTAAGTGCATTGTACTGTAGGACTTCCTACCATTCAGTCACAATATGCCATCTTAATACCTTATTACCTTTTAGAATAAGATTCTCATGAGAGTGTATATGGTTTTGTGGGTATCAGTGAACAACACGAAAGTTAGTTCGTGTAGCCGATGTCACCAAGAGCTTGCGGAAATCTTAGTGGCACCTGATTTTGTTGGGATAATCCATCCCAGGTATTGTAAATGTCTGAACTCTTTTGTGGACTTGAAAAATCTTCGGAAAACGAAACGCCTGTTCATCGCTGATGCATGTAACCTGTTATCACTTCTTTATTAAATGCACTTCTGTCCAAAAATGTACCTGAATGGTCTCCAAATCCTGAAACCAAAATATCAGCAAACGAAAATAAAAGAAGGGATCAAAACAAGCATAATCTGTGTCACGTGCAGTATAAACTTGCAAGACATGTAAAGACATGTTTTTTTTTTTTTCATGGATTTATATCTATTTCCTCATTTGTTGGGGAATGTACTAACATTTGAATGAAGGGACATCATTGGAAACATTTGATTGTCACCAAACTGCTCACAGATTGAAAATGCGGGGAGTATGGAACCATTGTCATATGTGCATTCAGATGCATACTCAAAGCCTTTGGAATTGATTGAAATCTCTCTTTTGTATGATGCTAGGATGTTGCACTCATAGCTCTAACAGTTTGGCTGCTGTCTACTTTTTAGTATAAGTCAACAGAAAACATTGATTATAGAGTCAACACCTCCATTGATTGAATTCACACGTCGGCGTAAACAAAACGCGATATTGCATCTCAAACTTAGCTTTACACGTTGGCACAATTAGCTGACAGTTTGAACATAAGGAGTGAAAGGGAAATCGCCAAATGCAGTGAATAGTTACATGATGCAGACACTCACGTTACACTACAAATGTCTGTTACCAGTACAACCAACAAGGGGTAAAAGATACAGGAATGTAACATGAAATGTTGAAACTAGAACAAATTCCTGTTCCACGGCTGCATCATGAATAGACGTTTGCTAAGTATGCAAATGTAAGATGTCAAAAGGTGGACTCCTATGATAATTCTAATTTGCTATCCTTTGTTTACTTAACATTATTTCAAGGACAATTGATAATTTTATACACCCAGAGGGTTTCATTTTGGAAGTATATTTTTTCTTCTTAAAAAATATTGGTATTACAGTACCAATGGAAAACCAGTAATTAAGAGACAATATATAAAGGGTTAATAAATAAAATCCTCATACTATACAACACTCCATGTCATCTGTTTTGCATATATTCATCAAAGTTTTGAAAGTCTCACCTCAAAAATAGTAATTGTCAGGAACATTCTAATGGATTGTCATTCAGGACTTTACCCTGCAACTTCCGAATGAAGTTTCTTGGATGCATGTCAGATGACCTTTAAAGCTGGTTGTTCAACATTTGATCAGCCAATACAGTTTCCTTGCTGGCTGCATTTTTAAGGAACAAGCTGTTTTGGGAGACCGTTTTTTTTTTTAAAGACAGTACATGATAAGCTGTTGCAGGAAACATGATCATTTTACGGGACAACTATGTAAAATTTGTACTTGAATATGTTCATACATCATTTTATTCAGACTTTAGCTGACTATAGGACTGTAAGATCGCGCTTACTGATGTGACACAACAACTGCACTCCTTTCTATCATGCCAAGATTGCTGATAACCTCTAACACTACCTTTGGTGCCACTCAGTCTAAAACTGGTCTATTCTGAGTCTCCTTCACATTCTGCCATTCCATGTGCTGGCAGTGTGAGGATCTTTACCTAATTCTGTCATTAGAATATTGTGGATTTGTGACTTCATCTGTTTTCAGAGTTTTAAAGGCACATTTTACTGACAATGGAAGAGGTTCGTAAATTATAGGATAATTATCCACTGCATGCATTTCAAACTCCATGGCTGATATCTTGTTCCTTAGTCAAGATATTGCGGTTTGACTTCTCTGGTCAAGAAAGCTGGCTTCCAGTTGCCTCAAGGTTAACAAAATGCTGTGTAGCAATGTCACATTATTGCAAGAAGTCTTTGTTTTTCTTTGAAATTGAATCCTTCATTTAATATCAAAATTTGACACTAGTTGTAGGCCTACCAGAAATGTAGATTACTGTAGGTGTATTTTAGATTTATGTAAAATATTGTGGAAATTAAGGCTATACATCCCTTAAACTATTGTAATGTTTCTTTGAAGACAGTGAAGATTATAATGAAATGCAAAGGATGTTCATGTAGTTGTGATATCACAAGTTCCATAACAAACACAATGTACAATTTTGAAACAACTATTTCTTTAACAATTCATAACTTCTGAACTGAACATGCCATTGAGACCTATGGTTTTTACCAATACGGAGAGAAAAATATTCCTAATTTTTATGAAATGATCAATTTCCGTCAGTGACCAATCCTTCAAGTTGCCATCTCTACAGTCAAATACAATACACTCAGGAAGTATGAAAACAAGTGGCAGCATCTCTTCAGTAGATTCTCTCACATGATGTCCCAACAGTGATGGTCAATAAAAACTTCAAGGCTCTTCTATTTGCGTCCTTCATTTTGAGCAGCTGACATGCCTTGCATACATGTGTAGTGTAGGGCTAAATGCTGGCAATAAATAACCAGCTAGCATGGTATGCCTCTTTCTCTTCTTACAGCAGGGGACACTTACTTTGGCAGTTGTATTTGAAGATGTGCATAAATCATTCACTGGCCATCTCTTTCATTCCTTTTAGAACACCTCTTGTTTTGATTTATCTAATGCTGATAGCAAGTCAAGTACAGGCACATTTCTCTGTCTCTCTTTCCCCCCCTTTTTTTGCAAACCTTTCCCCCCCCCCCCTTTTTTTTGCAAACAGAGGTAAACTTCCGCAGTTGAAAGGAGGTAAGACAAAAATTTATTGGAATTGTTTATGATCACTTTTTCTCCTGTCTGAGGTTTTATCTCCTCAAAGGAGAGAAGCATCTCCATTTGTGTGACTGGGTACAGCTGTTGAGAGGGTACATAATTTTGTGGATACTTTCAGGGGAAGTGAACACATTATTGAGACAGTTTTGTAGACACATAAAGATACTTTTGGAGGTACCTTTAATAATTATCCTCTCCTTCCAACAGCTAGAGGGTGAAGATATCTAAATAGTTTATTTCTCAATGATGTAATCCACATCACGGCTGCTTTCAATATTTGCAAAATATGGCAAATGAGGTAGAATGTACCTAGATGCAAGTAATTGTTGGTGATTATTGATTTAACTAGGAATCTTTTGAAAAAATCAGGAAACTATTTGCCTGAAGATATATGTTACTGCATATCCGTTACAGACTGTCACGAGTATGAAATTTTTCATCTGTACAAATAGTTTGAAATGCATCTTGGAGTTAATTGCAATTTTCTGTTACCTTTTATTATATCAAGAAAGATAATCAATAAAGGTACTCATTGGCTAATGATTCACTAGATCTTTCTGCAGTTAGTTTCAGATGAGGAGCTTACATCCAAGTAGTTCACCAAGTTGTCTACGGGAAGTGGTAGCTGGGATGTCAGATTAGTAGACAATGTTTCAGGTATCCCATTGAATGTAGTTTGCCATACAAAGCAACTAAATGTAAATGTTTGTGGCAGGTGTTGTTTTGACGTAAAAAATGTGCACATGATTTTCAAAGATTAATAAAAAGTTTTGAGGCATCAAACCTGTGATTCAAAATGTGAAGGCTGGTTTAAATGTGAAGGCTGTTATTCACTTAACTTTATGGATAATTAGGAGCATTAGAAATGTAGGTATAAGCTCATGCTCTGACAACCACTGCAAAGTCAAAATCCCAACTAAATTACCCATGAGAGCTGTAAAATTGGAGAGCTTGTATTATTGTATTAGCCAGTATACTTTAAGAGGATGGAGAGACTTGTAATTTATGAAATGACCTGAAAATATGTTACAAAAAATGTCACAAATTTACAGCCTTGAGAAAAAAATTTGGAACAGATGTGCCTTTAACCAAAAGCTAACAAAGTCCATGTGTTTATAATTTTCCAGTTGACTGACCACACGATAATCAACAGATGCATCATTTGTCAAGTTGTTAGGTTTGCAGTGAGTGATGGCTTACAGCAGAATTTGCATTTTAAACATCATCTGACCTAAAGTAACAAGGATTTCTCCTGTTTGTATGTGGGCTTCATTTGTAGTGTTATCATCATTACTATTGCACAAAGTAATGAAGTCAGCGTAAACCAAACAAATTTGATTCATTTTCCCAAACTCCTCTCCAGCTCTAAATGGTCATCTTACCAGACCAAAAGTTCATTTTCCAGTTTCACTTTCGAATTCTCCCTCCTCCCTTTAGACAGTGGTAAGCCTCTTCCTTGAGGGCATTCTGTCTGCATCTTCTAGGCTCTCCTTAATTTTCATCCACCTGTTGGTCAATCCTTCGATTGCCTCACACTGTTGTCAGATTGACGGGACGTGAACGGATCTGCCAACCGAAGCAGATGGCTTAGAGCGAAATACGAAGAGCTAGGGATGCATTCGGAAGATTGAGGAAATAAGATGAAACTACACTCGGCATTGATTTAGAATCCAAAAGGAATCAGTCTTATCAAAAGAGAAGTGGAAAAAGTGGTGCTTCCACTGCGTGCTTTAGGAGCCTATACTGTGTAAATGAATATTCCCATTGACATGTTTGTCCACCTGTTGTCATGCAAGTATGCATGTATCTATCAATATAGACACATAAATAAATTCAACAGTGTGAAAGATTTGATGTGTAGGTTCAAGCAGCAGCAGCCCTGCAACACACATCAGTGACGGTGAGGCTTATGATGAAAATTGTTTCTTTCATTTCGTGTAATCTAACTTCTAACGTCATCACACTAATACCTGTCTCCTCACACCTGTTGAGAGCCTTTCTATTTTGCTCCAAACAAAACAAAAAATCCTTTAAACAAAGGATTAATGTAAGACATATCATAGGAGTCCATCTCTTGACGTCGTAAATTTGCATATTTAGCCAATGTTTATTCATAATACAGCAGTGAGACAAATTTTACTGTAAATTGGTCAATCTTCGACAGATTTGGATGGAATTTGTTGCTATTTTTAATATTTTTAATGCTTGATGCAACCCAATACTCCAAAGTAAGATTTCTGTGTCATGTGACCTTTAAATCTCTCAAAGCATTTGCCTGGTTGGAATCAGTGTTCTCTAAAGTCTGCTTACACAGTCCTGCAGTTACCCTTGCTTTCAGATGAGTTTGATTATGGATCCTGTATTAGCTATCACGGAGAGGGACATGGTACCACTATCATCATATACCAGCATCAATTTCTCAAAAGTGACTCCCCACTCCATCATGACAGGATGTTTCAATCATTGAAAGCTAGTTATCCTACAACTTCTCGTACATGCAATTATTCTCAGGGAAATATCAATTACTTTATCCAGGCAGTTGAAATGCTGAACTGGAGCTCTGTTCTATCTTCTAATAATGCCAACCAACCTCGTAACTTATTTGAAAATATCCTTCAGAATACTTGCAATGATCGGTTTCCTTTTGTTTCTATCTCCAACACAGCCAAGTGTCAAAAAGCACCATCCTTGTATCACCTGTGGTATTGTTGTGTCTATTAAAATGAAAAATAAGCTATTCAGACAAATGTTGGGAAATCCTGCCATTACACTTAAAGACAACTTCACTTGATATCGTAATAAGCTAAAGCATGTTATACATCCTTCAAAGCGCAATTACTGTAAAACAAATTCCTTTTGTGTAGAAGTGATACCAAGACCACTTGGAGTATTGTTAACGGTATCCATTACAAGAGTTCGAAAAGAGGTGGTAATGTTGATACTGTTTTTGGAGATGGATCCAGCTCAGTGTCTGATGCAAACATAGCGGTAAATACCTTTAATAACTTCTTTGTCAATTTAGGCTCTTCTCTCGCTATCGAGATGAATGGTAATATCTCTTTTAAGAAATTTTTGCATCTATCTAAGCATATTACTAGTTCTATGTTCCTTAATCCTACCATTGAAGATAAAGTATTTAAGACAGCCTCTGTATGTCTGAAGCCAAACAAATCTGCTGGCCCTGACAACCTCAAGCCCGGCATTATCAGATTAGTAATCAGTTCCATTGCAAAAGCTTTAACCCATACTTTCAATCTTTCATTCATTGCAGGAGCATTTCCAAATAGGCTTAAGATCGCCAAAGTTATTCCCATTGTTCTAATATTCCAAGATGATCCCCAAGTGGATGAAAATTACTGTCCAAAATCTGTATTACCCTGCATATCAAAAATAATTTAAACACTCATTTTCAACCCCCTGTTGGGTTTCCTGGAGAAGCAAAACATCCTGCTTGCAAATCAGTTTGTCTTTAGACCCGGCCATTCTACAGACTTTTGCTCTTATCTCTGCAAACTAATAATATCTACAAGGCCCTTGAGAATAAAAATTCTGTGTTCGATACAATTGACCACAAAATCCTCTTAGATGAGCTAACTTTTTATGGCATAAGAGGTACGGCACTTGCCTTGTTTTGCAACTACCTTTGTAATAGAAAGCAGTATGTCCACTATAATCGTCGTGATTCCTGTCTGTGTGACAGCGTATGTGGACTTCCACAGGGCTCGATACTAGGCCCACTTCTGCTTTAAATTATATACCAATGATATTTGTAATGTGTCTTCTGATTATTCACTAATGCTATTTGCCTATGATACAAATATTGTTAACCAAGGTAACAACTCAAGCATGTTGAGAAATACGATCTGTTCTTAAGTATCATGACGGGTTTTCTGCTAATTAGTTATCTCTTAATGCTAGTAAAACAAATTATGTTGTATTTGGTCCACTCAGTAAGACTTGGGATGTTAATTTTATTTTAAATAAAGTTAGGGTCGAAAGGGTAACTGTCACAAAGTTTCTAGGGGGCTACATCGACTCAAATCTCTTTTGGTCTGACCATACACATTTTCTTTCAAGTAAAAGTTCTATAGGTGTTGGAATTCTATCAATGCTTATAAAAGTTTTTTACCTCGTAACATACTTAGATCTTTATACAAACTGTCATTCTAACCCATCTTAATTATTGTGATAGTGTTTGGTTCAATGCAACTAATTCACTTTTGAATAAATTAGTCTTGCTTCAAAAAAGGGCAATTTGTCACATCTGTAATACTTATTACCATCACAGTGCCAACAAATAATTTTCAAACCTTTATCTCCTTAAACTGCATGACTTATTTGACATCAGTCTCGGAACAATTGGCCTATCCAGCTCATACAAAAAAATCTCCCAAAACTTTTCGATCCTATTTTTAAAACTAACGAAGATTTTTACTTTAGAAACACCTGTCACTCATATAACTTGCATTGTTTTGCTAGCAGTTCAGATAGTACTAGATTTTGTTCTTGTGGTCGGGCTATCGATCTTTGGAATTCTCTACTGGCTGACGTTCCAAACTCTAAAACCATATTCTACTTTAGAAATACCCTCAAACATAACTTTATTGCAGCTTATTGATTATTTTTCTTTCGTTTCTTTACTGTTGTATTGGACTGTAGGGGATGTGGGAGATTGTGGGAAGAAATGGATGTATTGAGTTTTGTTTGGAGTATTGGACTTCCTAGTTTTTTCCTTCTTTTCCTTTTGCTCGCTTCCAGGGAGTGATGTACTTCTTAACCTCACTAGAGGGTTCTACAGCACTTCCTTTTGCAACTTCTTTGTCAAAATTGTTAAACCTACTTTTCTTACCTTTATATATGTTACCATACTTGCAATTCTGTTTTGCTTTATACACGTGTTGTGAAGAAACAAATACAAAATCAATGAGATGAATGAAAAATACATTGAGGGTACCCATTCATGGTGTATTATTTATAACCTTAAAATTGGTTGTCTTTAACCTTATGAATATGATTTAGCATGATCTTTAATTTGAGCAAATACCATACAGTTTTGCTCAATACATCTTAAGTAATTCTTGTGTGCTTCAAGATAACATTAGTTATCTTATCTGTGATCAACCATCTCTTCATTTGTAATTGGCTCAGAGAGATTTTGTTTGCCGGGGCTGAAACGCTTCACACAAAATGTTTGAACGACGGCTGCAAGCCAACATTTTCCTCTGTGGGTCTGGATATGGTTTCATGTAGTTCCTGGTTAAGGGTTAGTGTACTTGGAGACTTGACATTTTAGAGAGATCTTCTGACATGTGAAAATTACTGACTAACACAAGACTTAACCCCAGGAAATTAATCTTGTCAGACTCGTAAAGAAAAACTACACGTATTCAGACCGGTTGTTTGTACCTCCAGTTATTTGATTACTGGAAGTTTTAAAATCAATTTTTCTTTTTTGTCATCTTGTCTGGTTGTGATAACAACAAATGGAGAAAAAAAAAAACCAATGTCAATGACTTGGTAATACAGTACTGATGGATTGCAGCAGTAACTTTGAAGAGGCATAGTGTTTGCCATCTAATTTTAGAATTTGAAACAAAAGTAGAAATCATGTCTTAGTGGTTGCTGCGCATACAGCATCCAGTGATTCTTGGAGATTTTAGGCAGTCATATGACCTAGGGGGGTGACAGCTGAAGGTATGTACAAGTTGTAGCATCAATTAAAAACCTGAGACACATTAGTATAATTGCAAATTTGTAACCCTCTCTTTTTTTTGTGTCTGTCTATCCCCGGCCCTTTTGATGGCGGGCAACTTCAAGGACTTTCTTGAGGATGTCCTTAGACTGAATCGCATCGGATGTAAGACGCTGAACTGGATCCAGAGCACTCTACGAATTGAAGCAGTGCCTGGCCTTATATCTGCAGCTGGTATTTTCTGATATGATGAATATGATGTAAACATCTAAACAACTTAAGGATGGCAGCTTGATGATCTTCAGTGTGTGCACTTTGGCCCAGGGTATAGCAAAACAGAAATTGGATAGGTGAAAAGGGTGTTTCCATATAATCATTGCCTACATTATGGTTAATATGTTGAATTTCACACTAAGAACGAGCTGTAACTCGATCTGGAAGTGTTTGGAAGAGTGGGCAATCTTGTGACACCTTAGTCTTCAGACTTCGCGACCTACTGAATAAAAGAGTTACAAATTCCAGGAGATAAGGCAATGTGTGCATCAATGATAGTGTTGTAGTGTAATACATTGACACAATTAATGTTCTGTAATATGTCACCATGAGCTCGCAGTGGTAATCTCTGGAGGGTGATCAGGTGTGAACCAAAATTAGTGCTAATTGAATCTTTCATTGATCATGTTATGCTATGGCTGTATAATGGGAACATTTTCATGTTACCATGGTTTCACTGCAATCAGTTATTAACATGGATTTGAAGTATTCAATTTTGTCATGTTTTTTCCTCAATTTTTTGGTACTCACAAGTGTTGTTGTGATATTGCAGTACATCTTTAAACAATATTGTTTGGAGACTGATTTGCCCCTGACCTCACTTGGCAAAATGACCCAAATGATTTTGTCTGTACGCTTCTGGATAATAGCACAATGTTTCGTGAAACAGATTTGGATTGCACAGTCCTATTAAATAAGGTACACATACACTAAAGAACCGAGAAATCGACCTTCCATTTGCATGGAATAATTTATTCAATATCGCATCTCATTTTGCTACACAAAATGGTCAAATTGCTACATAAATGGAGTATTTTGCAGCAGTTTTTGTACATGCAACATTCAGGCTTTCACAGATTTTGCAACAAAAGATCTAAGAAACCTGAAAACTGCCATGCAGGTTATGAAAACTGAATTATTCCCTTTGTTGTATTACACATTGATGAACTATTTTGATTAATGTGAAAATCAAATCAATGTCAAATGGTGAACCATGAGTAGAACAATGTAACTTTGTACACAATCCATAGTTTTATGCATTAGTCAGGTGTGCTTTGGTTTAAACTCACCCCTATGATATCGATATCATTTTGCAATTGAAGTATTAAGAGTGCTTGCGATATCCATAACATGAGTTTCATTTTTCCTACGATAGTACTCACTTTGTGAATCAGATTTGTTTGTCAGGTTTTATGTTAATGTTTGCAATTTTGTTTTGCCTCAATCAGACAAACCATGGTTGTACAGTTAAAGAAATATTCCAGTGAAAATTTAAGAGACCTGTGTATAAATAAATGAGTACACTTTAAGACAGCAGGCACTTCAAATGACACCCCAATATCTTGTTCATATAATTCAAGATGTGTTATTCACATCGTAGACATATACTTACCCCTTGCCCCACTACTGCATCAGTTTGACTTATGCTCAACTGCCCTCGAAGTCAATTCTGACACCGTGCCCTCTAAGGCCTAGCCCGCCCTCGTTTGCCTTTCGCTCGAGTGCCTTCCCAATGTTGACAATTTGCCTCGCTGTTTGCCTCGCGCAAAGGCGGCCTTATCGGGACTAAACCTGAGTATTCTTGTTTTTCGTTCCTTTATATTCACTCGTGAATACCCACACCAGTGAGTTGTGGGGAAACTGTTTGAAGAAAAACACTTCTTGCCAAGAAAAAAGATTTCCAGGTACATCAAGATTGCAAAATAATATGTAATACTTGCAAATTACTACAAGCACTTGTTTGTTGTTTAATTGAAATTGATGTGTTTATTTCAACCTTGAAATTCGACACCAAGTGAAGTTGTGGATTGGGTTGATTGTAGATTAACCTTTTAATACTATCATAAATGTTTCTTGTAAGCCAGTGAAGTGTCTAGAGAAATACAAAGGATATCTTTAGTTGGATCTGCATGGCATCACAGATTTCCAGTAATACAATATGATGTACTAATGTGAAATAGATATTTTTTTTAAAAGTCCATAACTTTCATACAAAACTTTCCATTGAAAATATGGTTTTCACAAATACAGAAAAAAAGTTTCCTACCGGATATGAAATACCAATCTTCTTCAGTGACCAGTCCCTTAAAATTTTAAAGGGACTGGTCTCTTAAGAGGATGGATATTTTCCCAAATTTTATCGCGCACAACCATGCGTGGTGGCACAAAGCCAGAAACAGTTGCTCCATTATGATGAAACATTCTCCCAACTCAGCAGACCAATCCCTTTTGCTCCAAGAGGTGGCCTGTTTCAAGTTTCGTGACATCGATGTCCTCTATCACATCAGGAAATGAAAGGTGAAAGATGTCGAAGTGGTGCAGGTCGTCGGGAGATTACAGAGGAAGGATATGGAGATTATAGTAAAAGTGGAACTGTTCCCGGTACCACTTAATAAATTACAATGTAACATCAAGGAAATTAACAGACATCCTTTGTATGTTAGTCAAGTCACTGGACTCAGGCCTAGACTTTAGAAGGAAATGTACCGTATACAAAGTTTGTAAATGACCCAGACACCCTAGAATGTAAATTTAATTAGTCTTTGAGTAATACCGTGTGCTGTGCCATGTGGTAGTGTTTAACCATAGGGAATAAAGACATACATGGAGATTTCAGGATGCCCTTCAGACATCATGGGTATAGCTTAATTTATCGCTGGATGCAGTACTTCTGTCTCTGGACAGGCCACAGTCTATGTCAAGTTCCTCCTGAAACCAGTGTTGACTCTCAGCCACATTCTGATCAACTCAACTTCGCTATCTGGATCGAGGTCAACGTTCCCAGTGCTCGAACTTCCTGAGCTCCCTCAATATTCAATATAGTAGCACTCATATGCTAGCAGTATAGATCTTTCCCATACGAGAGAAAAGGAAGTTGAAGATACGTTGACCTGAATATTGTTGATTGGCGTAAATACGTCATAAGGCAGTGAAATTTTATTCAACAAAGTTAGCGTAAAACTTTGATTTGTCAGTGACCACAGACTTTTCATCGTATGTTTAAGTTTTTGTCAGAAGCAAATTCTGGCCTTGTAACGACAGGATGATCTGATGATGGACAATACGAAAATATAATTTGTTGTTTGCTCATCATTTAGATTGTTACTGTCCAAACACTCAGTGTTGATACTCACTAGACTGCAGAGAAACAACAAAAACAACATAGTTAACTCAGTACATCACCCGAATTGCCCATTAAACAGTCGGTCGTTCGCTTGCTTCAAAGAGGGAGCTGTTACTAGGGAGATCTATGCAACAGAAACTTTAGCCTAATTCATGCAAATATTTTGAGACACACAAAACTGAGTGGAGATAAGCACGAAGTGAAATCAGAGGTATTCCTTGCCCATTTTTCGGCGGTTTTAGTTCAGTGTCATTCATTGAGCAACAACACTGAATGTACCGTGATCTGATCCTTTAACGATCTGCTCAGAACAATGCTTTGAAATGCAGAATTGCACTGCCAACATTTTAAGAGCAGGTGGTAGAAAACTGGGAATTTTCTGGGCCAGTCCCACCCTCTCTCAACTGGTGGAGTTGGGGTTATTTGAAAGGGCGGAAATCTCTCACAGTTAAGAATAAATGTTTCAAAAGAAACTCTGAGTAAGTGTTCTTTAACATATCAGCAAGGGCACTCTTTGTCAAAATTAGGCCGGAGCTCAGTATCTAAATGTTTTTTAGGGTAAAAAAGTCCTTTACCCCCTCTCTCCCCATGCTAGCTGTGATCTACCTCTCCAATGAAGGATCATCGAACAATATTTCACTTCTCACTCCAGAACCCACCTCTACCCATAAATCTCCATCGCCCATCACCCCATAGAGGTATGTAATGAACTCTGCTGGGCAGGTGAAAAAAAAGATTGATTTCCCCCTAATCGTTAAAGGTGTCAGACCTTTTGTTGTTCTCAAGTTCTCTCTTGTAATTAAAGAAGTCACTGCCAATTATCTCTTCCTGTCTACAACTAATTTTTCCTTCCTTGAGGTTACAAGCCTGCAACTCGCTTGGGCAAACACCTGTTAAAACTGTGACTGATCTGTATCATCTGGAATCATATGTCTTTTTTCATTATGTTGCTGTGAAGAAATATGTACGCTCATGACATTAATTGCGATGTTACTTTTGGTGCATTTCACAATTTAATAGTGGATTCTTTGTAATACACCCTTCTTTTTGCCTGAGTGTTTTTGAAGAAAAGTTGCTTTTTGTATCAACAAAATCCTCTGTGTACAGTGTCTGCTACTAAAGTAAAAGCCAAAGCCATGTTTAGGTCTGCGTTCAAAGGCCGCAGAGAAGAACTTCAGAACCAGAGCGTAGACTGCTCACAGCACGTACAAAGTAACCGATGTGATTCCATGGGGAGCGCCATAATCCGGGCAAAGCACAATGCATCGCATACTGGTGGGTTACCTGGATTGGCTGAGGCTAATCACTAGTTCTGTTGTGACAGGATAGGTCAGTGTAGTCACTGCTGATTCAGTGAGCCTGCCCTCTAGCAGTTACATTCTTGACTGGGGTAAAAGCCTATGAAGGCTTTTGAATGTAGGCGAGAGGGGGAAAGGGGTGTTAAATGATACGAGGGAAGCCGGCTAGCAATTATGAAGAACGTAATAAATGCTACATTTTCTTGGTAGTTCATCAATATTTTGTACCTTTTTGTCTGCAGAGCTTCTTAGTATGACTCATTTTCTACGAAAAATCAGCTGAATGAATCTGATTAGCTATGCCCCGACAATTAGGAATGGTTTTAATCATCAAAACATCACAAAAATCCTTTAATTCTTAGCCCTGCAGCTATCCAATTTACTTTCTCATAAGGATGTTAAAGGTCCAAACACTTCCTTCCCCCCTCCATACACATGAACTTGTTTTGCTGTGGGATACTTTGCACTTTTTCTAACTTGGATGTCTGTTGTGTCCCCAAATTTCCAGCTACTTTGCCGTCACTCTGTTTACGTACAATATTAATTAACAGAACTGATTCAAGCTAATAGTGTTTTCAAACCAATCAATTGCCACTCTGGTAATATTTTCTCATGCCATCCCACGACATCAATAAGGTTTGAGTGACTGCATCGGCACTAGAATTGCAGAGTTGAAAATTCTATTACTTCCTGAAGTGGGTGATAGATTTCATTGTAAAGCTGATTGTCAATATTTTGAAACGTCTACAAAAACGTCACCTCACCCAGCTAGTAGTAGAATTTGTGTGGGAAAGTAAAACCACTCATGTTTTTGTGGGTTATGTTTCCAGTGTGCAGAGACCAATCACTTCTATGACTTTTGTATAGTCACCATGCCTTGAAAGATTTTGGTTACTGTGGCAGAGCTCTCAAAGGTACCCTTTTAATAAGTGAAAAAAGTTAATTATTTTACAAAGATATGAAAACTGGATTTTCAGATGAAATTTTGATTAATCAGTATTGATTAATTATCATTGATTTGCTTCATAAAACTAATGAGACAAGAAAACAAAGCAAACAGTTTTTTTTTTGTTTATGTGTATTTTATTTAGCAGTAAGATACGTAGATTCAGTTTGAGCAAATGTTAAAGTGACGATGTGTGGAAATAAATCTAGTGTATTTATCCATGATCGCATGCAAGTGTATTTTTGAAAACATCATCAGTTGCGGTCCTGGGGATTTACTTCAAATGCTATGTATTGATTTGTTCCGTGTGTGGTTTCGTTCAACCATTCTTCAATCGAAAACTTTCATCTTTCTTTTGCCTTGGGCTTCCACACAAAATGCTCAAATTACCGAACCTGTGGTTTGCCCAACTGCTTTCATTATTAAATTTAGAAAAGTTTTTTTTGTTGTTGTGATGTTCAAAAGCACGAAAACAAAAGGAACAAGATTGTATTCCAGTGCTCAGTATGCACCATAATAATTCCTTAATTCTGCATGAAATGATGTTTTGATGTATTAATGGAATCACGGCATTATTCATGTGATGTCAGTCAGTTTTGGGAGCTCTCGATCCAGTCCATGGAATCTTTCCACGATTTAGGAGGCGCAGGATGAGGGAGCAGCTTTTGGCGGAAGGAGAGTAGGAAGAGGCCTTGGGAGGGGAACGAGGGGTCATTGAATTTGAGGAGGATATCTGAGATATGGTCATGCAGAGTATGGACTAAAAATGTAAAAGACTATTGTCAGTTTTCTATTTTTGAACATATCCTCCCACAACTTCATATCCCAGCTGGCCCATTCGTTCTCTGCCACCCGGTCATCACCAATTCCTTTTTCCTCTTTGTTTTTGCCACCCCTTCACCGTACCCCGTGAGATCATAGTTGCATTTCAGCTGATCCAGTTATCCATATATTGAACAGAGATGCAGCGATGGAGTAGCTACCATGCATGTACAGATATCACAGTGACTACAGTGTATCTTATAGTAATAACATTAGCAGTGTTCAATACTGCTGGTTTTCTACCATTACTGGCTATGCACCATCCCTAGCACCAGGGGGTTCATGCTGCCAATAGTTTTTCTCCTTTCCTAAGTATAGATAGCAATGCCCGTACTATGGTTACCATCTGGTGACCAGATGTGAGAGCATTTTACGCTGCCATCTTAAGAATTACCCACTGTTTTCTCGCTATAGCTCAGTTGTTGTACTCTTGCTCTTTGGTTATAATCATAATGTCGCCTTTTGATCATGAATCACTTTCTTTGTTTCCACGAAAGGGTCAACATAATCACCATATCGGCCATCCTCAGGTAGTTGTCGACTGTGGCATGTTCATGTATATTGTAAGTTGGATCGAATTGTGTAAATGCTTAAGATGGTGTTTGGATATTTCATAAGTTACTTCCTTCTTTCGGAGAAAAAGTGTGTAACTTCATGACAAAAAAAAAATGCAATCAGATTTAGGACAAATTTTTATCAACCATATCCCCCGTCTTCTTTGAAGATACACATGCTGTCACACTTGTGGGACTTTTCAAGTTAACTTGAATAAATGTAAGATTACATATATATAGGATGCTGAATTACCAAGCATTTTTCATTTAACAATCTTTCACAACCATTGCTGGGATAGTGGGTTTTGAGAGTATTGCAATTTGCTAAGATTTTTCAGTGATATGGTAATTTTATTTTAAAAAAAAAGCAAGAAACTGGAAGAAAGCCCAAGAGAAATGAGCTTCTTGAAATGAACTTAATAGAGAGACCTTTCATAGCAGATCTAGCTAATGTACAGAGTATACTGCTATTGATTTGTTACAGTAATTTTCTTTGTTGGCCGTCATGATACTTTCAATTTAAAAATCATTCCATGAGCAATAAGGCATAATGTAGTCAAATGCATAACGCTTACCTGTTATCAAAAATGACTAAAGCATAAATTTGGTACAAGAGCAATGATAACTGTACATACTTTGGCAGTGTACTGTATCATCAGTGATTTTCCTAATACTGAAATTACGTTTAACTACAGGAAAGGTTGGCATGTGTAAATTGCAGGGGCTTCAAAGAGAATCTCTTCAGGTTGTAGAAAACACCAAGCAATCAGGGACAGGAAGAGACTGGTCATGTGGTTAATCAAAAAAAAAGGTTGTTGTCAATTATTTATCCTAAACAGTTTACACATATTGCATCATTTATTTAGCACTTAATGTTGCAACAGCTCTAAGCGCTTTACAAAGATAGTGAAGTTGAAAATTAAAAAGCCACAAGTAGAAGAAAAAGTGACATATAACAAATTACACAAGCAAACCAAAACATAAAGAATAAAATTCAAAACAACTGAAAATTAATATGACAAAAAAAGGGAAAGTAAGAAAAGACAATGAAGTCGAAACTAATGAAAGTAAATATGTAGAAAGATAAAAGTAAAGTAAAAAAAGACAATGAAATTCATATCAAAAATACAAACATGATGAAATCCAAGGGTAAAAAATCAATAAAAGCATGCACTACTGGTCGTAACCAG
Source organism: Stichopus chloronotus (assembly GCA_021234535.1). Classification (NCBI taxonomy): domain Eukaryota; kingdom Metazoa; phylum Echinodermata; class Holothuroidea; order Aspidochirotida; family Stichopodidae; genus Stichopus; species Stichopus chloronotus. Next base: position 18,868,746 of record CM037836.1, on the reverse strand, counting down.
GGATGAAGCTACGGTGGGCGGTGCTGGGCGGCCACACCCAGCACTAGATGTTTCCGCCCAGCACTCCAGGCAAACACACGTCTCCCCACCCACCACAAATCTGCCAATTGAGACCTAAAACTAACCCCAAATTTACTCTCTAAGTAAAACGAGGGAAAAATGAAAATTTAATGGCTGAAAAATGGGGCAGATGCCATTGAGTCGGTAGAGGTGCTTCGCCAGGTTAGACTTTTACCCAGCACTCAAATTTGACAAGCTACGTCCCTGGTCATAACTAATCTTAAAAAGTTGTGTCTTAAGAGATCATTTAAAAGAGTGAAAAAGAGTTTAGTGGCACGTATGTTGGGTAAGTTGTTCCAGAAGCATGGTGCAGCGCTGGAAAAGCCTCTATAACCATATTCATTGTGGGAGTAAATTGAGCTGGAACTTTACATTACGGCTAGGTATGTAAAGATGAATGAGCCTGCAGCAGTCTGTGAGATTTTGACATGTATGCAAACATGACATGCAGTATCTGTGCAGTTTTTCGTACTGCGCAAACTTTTCATGAATAGCGAAAAGATTATAATATTGATGATTAGTTTCATTGGATATATGAAGGAGCCTCACTCACCTGTCTCAGCCGAAAAAATGTACTCTAATCTGTCAGTGGTAACTTTTTAGCATTACCTAAACAGCTAAAAAACTGCAAGCTCAGCCTGAACGGCCCATTCCTGGTTTTCCTTTTTCCATTTAGAACTGGGATTCGTTTTCTTCCTGTTAATAGTTTTATTAGAGTGTGTTTCTTATTAACTCTCTGTACTCAATTAAGTTAAGTCTGTGTTTCATTTATGAGTCGTCACAGTTAATAAGTTTATTTTCAACAGTAAATGCATACATGTGCATAACAGTCTCCTAGTCTCAAAACTAAATTAAGGTTAATCTATAAAGACATTTTCGAACTTGTTTCCCTTCATAGGTGTGGCAATGTTCGCAAACACCATTCCATCAACTGTATATATCCCCTAAAGGTGACTTAATTGTGCGCGCCGAAGTGTTTACTGCGGTTCTTTGTGTTTAATGAAACCAAATGTGTGTCAATCGATGTGGAAGTAAAAAAAAAAACGAAACAAATGAACTACAATGTGCTGGTTTGTAACAGAGAGTCAGTTACCTTTTGATACATTATTGATCATCTTTCATATTTATGGGTTGTCATTTTGGAAAGAAAATTCAAGGTCAACACAGTGTCAGTGATCCATCTAAACTGCCTGTAAATCCATATAGTCATCCTTTACATGACATTATCCTATTTCCCGTTAGATTAAGGGGGTGACATGCAATTGACGTAATACTGAGAGTTGCACACCCTGCTAGCTACAGGATCAATGGTTTTAACCAACTGTGACCGATACTGGCTGCAGTGTTTAATTGTGTCAGTGATCCAGCTTATTGTACAGCAAAATGCAGGAGTGACTATGGTACCAATATTGTGCAAACTCACTGGGGGTGTGATTCATTTAGGCCAATGACTGGGTCATTCTGAGAGTGGGCAGGTTAACCTCTTTTTTTTTTGTAACTGTATGTGTCACCTTTTCAGCCCAAAGAAAGTATAATGGCACTGCACAGAGTCAAACTTCAAGTTTGCTTCCCTCATGCCAGCGATAGATTGGCGGACCCCTTATCTGTATATTTTGTGATCTGTGGACCCCGGTGAATTCGCGACTGTCACACATTGAATGAACTTAATTTGTATACAACTACATTTACATGCATGTAGCCTAGTGTGGGGCAGATGGCTGGACTAATGTACTAAGCCGCTCGGTTTGTGTTGTCTACGTACGCCCAGTACTGCCGTGTTTCATGAGACTGGTTGTTTAACAATGAATACAGTCACGTGACGTGGTTTGTCTACTCAAGAAGCTGTAAATAAATATGGGTTTTTCGAACTCTTACTTGCTGAATCTAAATCAGATGACATTCTCATCGAAGCTCTTCTATGTAATCTATACTTCCCATAACTAAAGAATCAAATCTTTTTTCCCTGTGCTGTTCCTCAATATAATGGATACAGAACTGAAATACTGAGGTTATCAATGTATTATTGGTATTATTGTCTCTGGAGGCCAAGGCCTTAGCAGACCCCCCCCCCCCGTATTAGTCGCGGACGCCTGGGGGTCTGCGGACCCCAGTTTAAGAACTGCTGCCTTAGGCCACAATTATGTCTAACTGTGAGCTTGAGTGCAGTATATAATAACGCAATAATCTTACTTTTTCTTGCACATTTGCTCGTATCCGCTCTTTTGTGCTTAAATGCCTCTCTACTAGGAAAAAAAGAAGGTATTCAAAACTTAATTGAACAACATGCTGTCAACGGACATTGTCAATTAATGTTTACGTCAGTATTAAAGATTTCTTTCACTTTAGCCATGTGAGAATTATGACGACAGTTCGTGATGCTAATGCGAAGGTGGAGACGATTGGATGTGCGGTGACATAAATGAAACAGAAATATTCAATTCTTTCAAATAGTTACAAGATCTGATAAATTTACCCTTTCCCATTTGAAAGCTGGACAAAAACTGTAAAGAATGTGCCCTTAGCACAAATTCATCATTGCTTAGGTAAACATGTTTCATAATCAATTTAAATGTAATGGAACATGAAGATATAGACGTATGTCAGTTGCAGTAGCTAGGATATGATGAAACATACAACGTAAATCACACTTTGTGAGCTATTATGTTTCCTGTTCACTCAACTACAAGGTCAGAAAAAATTGGTGACATGCATTACTAGTGTGTATCATGCCTAGTTCCCAGATAAAGGAGGGATTTCTACTTATTTCCTTATACCCCATGGAGGGATGAAACCGAAGTTAAAGAATGACGTATTTCACTCGCTTGTGTTACTGTTTCACTGCATAATTTTCACCAGGCTTATAAAAAAAAACTTTAAATGCATGATTGATTACATAGTTAAATACAGACTTACCTTTCAGTAACAATCAATTCACTGTACTAGTAAACTTCCTTGTACTTTTCACAAGGCTCAAGTTTAAAAGTTCTGAAATCTTTACTCTGAAAATAACTTTTGAGCTTACCTATTGTTCAACATTATTACAACTACACAGGAGGGAATTCCCCAAAAGTGTGATTGCGGCTCCGCTATCCTGCCCTTTAAGTGTATCTTTCACAACAGGACCTATCAGGTAATCATCTCACAAACCATTCAGCAATAAATCTAAAATTACTTAAGCGGCCAAATCATTCTTTAAATATTGTTCTGAGATGTTCATCTACGAGACTTTAAATATTCAGTGGGTTACTGTTCAGCAGTTTCTTTTTGTTTTTTTTTCAAGAGGGTTAATTCATTTGAAAAGCATACATCCTCTGTGAGGATCTTGTAGATAGCTGTTGGAGTTACAGAGAAACGGTGGGGCACGGATCCAGTGAGTCCATACGGTACATGATGGTCAGGTCTACTGCGTGAGGTTGATGAATTGATCCATGACTTACATCTGCATGTTCAGATAGACATCCCAAGTCAGTTCAACTCAGCGTTTTCTGAGAAGGGTTTAACAAACAAGCAGATGTTTAGTGTTTAGTATTCACAGTGCGTACTCCCTCACCTCATATAACCTATGCATTACCGTATTGACCATGGTCTAGCATCTGGCAATTTCGTGTGTGTGCGCGTGTGTGTATCTGGCCACCGCCCTTCCGTAATTGCCAGCCTTTTGGTCTGCCAGCGAAATTTTCATGCTGCCTTTGCATCTGCAATTAGTCTTTCACCTCAGCCTTTTCTGAGAAGGGTTTAACAAACAAGCAGATGTTTAGTGTTTAGTTTAAAATTGTGATGTCGTTCGTCATCATATTTGTCTCCCTCTATTTTCCATGAAGCTCATTTGATAGTCAGTGACGTATGGTAGTCCAGTCATGTGATGTCTGCTCTCCCTCGTTGCTGGAAGAGACTCCTGGGCTTCCGAATCAGTCTTCGCTCCCGTTCTGAACCGTTCGGTTCGGTAGTAGCCCAGGCTCCGATCATCGTGATCGTACGTATTGTTTTGTATTCGTCTTGTATGTTCTCGTTTGTGTATTATTGTGAAAGGACTCTACTTCGGTATTGAGGCCTCGTTTGTGTTGTTTTCGTCCGTAAGTAATATTCACTGTATTCTTTTCTGCCTTGTATGTTGTGTTGTACTCTCGCTGGGTTCATAAATAGACCCTGAAATATACCCAATTTGCTCTCTGTTCCTTTATTTATGTCGTATCGTATGCAGGTCAGAGAGAGATTCAAGGTTCTCTTTATTTAACCTACAACCATCCAAGCCGCATCTTGTTGATTTTTGAGCAGCCCTACCACCACCAATTCTCGTTAGAAATTGTGTAGACGCCCCCGATATCTAGCACGGAGAAATCGTTACATTGGTGTGCAGCGGTCGGATTCTTTTGAGTATGAATGATTTTATTAGCTGTGATTTGGACACTTTCGTGTCTGAGCAGGAACAGGGTACCTGTAGGCCTCCTGAGTGGAGAAATGTGCCCTCTTCAAGCTCACAGTTTGAAAACAGAATCCGTGAAGAACCCACACTTCGTGAGAAAACGGGTGGTGATGTTTTGTGTAATTCCGGAGATTGGATGGTGGCAGACGAGTGCGTCGCTAGCGACGGCAGCTTGGATGGTATTACTAACACGCTACCAAGTGATTATATTTTTCGAAATCGTAGTTTAAATGACCTTAGGCGTAGTAGTAAACCTGCAGTTGGTGAGCATGTAGACATGCGTCAACAAAGGGAGGAATTAGGTAATTCGCAGGGTTACTTGGGAAATGGTTCACACAAAGCTGTGGACGTTAGAGACAGTGTACCTTTGATCGATTTAATGGATGGTCCTGTGTATGGGGGGAGAGAAAAGTATCCCGCCCAAGGGGTGGCCAGGCATTCGCAGTCGGGGACTGCAGGTTCCAATTTGTGTCAGCCTGGGGCTGATGTTGCGCCTTTAGCGGGCGTAGCTGGACAAAGTCCCAGAGAATCAAATTCGAGGAATGCGACCTATGAAAGGGTGGAGAATTTGCAGCCATTGGCTGCACTCAATAACAATTCCCGCCCTGTAAGGGACAGCCCTATTGAAGGTGCTGTGTTCAAGGACACCGGTATGATCAATGGTACAGGTACTCCTAGACCAAATCTAGAGTATAGGATTAGGGCAGCAAATATGCAGAGCTGTCCTAGTGGTTTCAGGCAGAAACAGTGTAATCATTATAACTCTGGCCATTATGACATTAGGAGGACTGGCGTTAGGAATCGGACACTCGAAAGTGATCAGCCGTATAATAGTCGATTTGCAGATTATCAGGATAGAAACATACGTATTGAAGAACAGTATCCCGCATTCCATTTTAGTAGTGAAGGGGGCTTACAGGGTCTTGACCGGGTGGAGGCTCGTAGGCCCCAGGTCCCCCACCAACGGGATACTGTACGCCTGCTGATTTAGGTTTATCCCCTAGAAAGACTGAAGTACACCCCACTGCTTTTGACGGGAAGAGCGATTGGAATGATTACATTGTACAGTTTGAATTAATAGCGGAACTAAACAGGTGGGATCGTTTTTCTAAAGGAATGCACCTTGCAACTTCACTAAGAGGCGAAGCGTTGTCCGTACTAAGTGATCTTGATACTTCAGTTCGTCATAATTATGACTCACTAGTTGCTGCATTGTCCAAGTGCTTCGGGTCTCAAAATCAGACAGAATTTTTCCGGGCTCAGTTAAAAAAAAAACAAAGGTCAAAGGGTGAGTCCCTCCCAGAACTAGCACAGTCAGTGCGGCGACTGGTAAAATTAGCCTACCCGAACGCTAAACTTGACCTGCAGGAGACCTTAGCAAAAGATCATTTTATTGACTCGCTGACAGATACCAAGATGCGTTGGGGAATATACCAGTCTCGCCCAGACTGTTTAGACAGTGCGGTTAAAACTGCTATCGAATTCGAAACATTCCGCCAAGCAGAAAGTCAAAGAAATAACAAGAGATTGCTTCGTGCTGTGACAGGCCTCGAAACTAGCAAAGCAGATGTTCAAGTTAGCGATCTAGATCAAATCGTGGAGAAAATGGTATCCAAAATTCATGATTGCTTCAAAGAATTAGAGAAAAGTCATAAATTTCCTAAATCCAAACAGCCTCGTAAGGGTGAAGGTGCTAAGAAGAAAAGGAATGATAAATGTTATAACTGCAAGAAAAGTGGACACTTTTCTCGTGACTGTCCGGAACCAAAGGTATCTGAAAACACCAGGTCAAACAAAACTGTGGAAAACTAGGAGAAGTCGGCTCCGCGGGTCATGGGTCGACTTATTTTCCTAAAAGACCCTTTGTTACGTCACTCAGTGAAAAGAATACAAATCAGGATGGATTGTACGCTAGTATTAAAATCCATGATAGGCCTTTAAAAGGTTTGATTGATACAGGTGCAAACATTTGTGGGTTAAAGCATGGCGTGTATAATGAAATAAACGACGGGGCACGGCCCAATTTAGATAGGACCAGCGAGGACTTGTTTATGGCCGATGATAGGTCTATACCGTTAATCGGTTGTGGTAACTTTTCACTGAAAATAGGAGACGTCACTGCAAATCATCCTGTTTGGGTGGCAGATATAGCTGCTGATTGCATTATAGGACTTGATTTACTGGCCAAATATAATTGCCAAATAGATGTAGGGGGTGGTCAACTGAATGTTGGGAACAGTGTTGTTAAGTGTTCTGACAACAATGAAGAGGTGTTGCCTCATAAAACAATGAATAGAATCACTGTTGCTGAGACGGTCTGTATAAACTCATGCCATGAGATTATGATACCAGGTAAACTTGAGAGCAAACTGAACGGGACACACATTGTAGAACTGTATGACAAGTTTGCAAGGAAACATTCGATCATGGTAGCCAAAGCAGTGGTTAATCCCTCGGGTCACATGATACCACTTCGCATGATTAATGTGGACTCGGTGCCGGTCACGATTTATGAGGGGGCTACAGCGGCCAGGTGCGAGCCTGTGGAGGAAGTTCTAGTCACATCGGACCCCGAGGGGGTCTCCACCAATGCTGGTGAGGGAGTGATACTACTGCCACAGCACATTGTGGGGCTGTACAACTCATTAGAGTGATCACTTGATGAAAGTCAAAAAGCTTTGGTAATGGGGCTTCTGTCGAAGCACAAGAGTACTTTTGCAAAATGTAAAAAGGATTTAGGGAGGACTGGTATTGTAAAGCACACAATTGAGACCAAAGATGCATCACCGATTAAACAACATGCTAGGAGATTGCCTCTGAGTAAAAGAGAAGAGGCTGCTAAGGAAATTTCAGAGATGTTAAGACGGGGGTGATAGAGACGTCATCAAGCCCATGGGCATCTCCAGTTGAGTTAGTTAAGAAGAAAGACGGGTCCACCTGTTTTTGTGTAGACTACAGAAAACTGAATGATGTTACAATTAAAGATAGTTACCCAATACCTAGAATTGACGATTCACTGGATAGCTTAAACAGTTCTAAATGGTTTTCGACCCTTGACCTGGCTAGTGGGTACTGGCAAGTCGAAATGGACGAGTCTGGTAAAGGAAAAACCGCCTTTATCACAAATAGTGGGCTATACCAATTTTGCGTAATGCCATTCGGGTTGTGCAATGCACCTGCCACCTTTGAAAGATTAATGGAGAAAATCTTGTCTGGTTTACAGTGGCAAACATGTCTGGTCTATCTTGACGATGTAATCATTTTTGCTAGGAATTTTTAGGAGCATATTGCAGCCGTCGACGATGTTTTCACGAGGCTAAAACTAGCGGGATTGAAGCTGTCACCCAAGAAGTGTTTTCTTTTCAAACAAAAAGTTGAATTTCTTGGGCACATAGTTGGCCATGACGGAATTTCTACCGATCCTTCAAAGGTGGCTGCTGTCAGAGATTGGCCTAGGCCAAACTGTCTCCGCGATGTGAGCGGGTTTGTAGGTTTATGTTCGTATTACTGGAGGTTTGTGAGAAATTTCACTCTGATTGCACGTCCCCTACATCGCCTAACAGAGAAGGGCAAACGCTTTCTTTGGACTGAAGAGTGCGAAAAAGCATTCAATGCTCTAAAAATAGCTTTAATCTCTACTCCTGTCCTAGCTTTCCCCACCCCCAGTGATAAGTACATTCTTGACACAGATGCAAGCGACGAGAGTTTGGGTAGTGTCTTGTCGCAAGTTCAGCAGGGGGAGGAGAAAGTAATTGCCTACTTTAGCAAATCATTCAGTAAGGCTGAACGAAGGTATTGCGTTACAAGAAAAGAGTTGTACGCCATAGTTGCATCCATAAAACATTTTCACCATTATCTGTACAGTACTGAATTTCTTGTGCGAACTGATCATGGTGCCTTGAGGTGGTTGCTTAATTTTAAGCAACCAGAGGGGCAAGTTGCCCGATGGCTTGAATTGCATGGCACATATAACTACGAGATTGAGTACCTACCGGGAAGTAAACATAGGAACGCAGACGCGCTTTCTAGGCGGCCGTGCATGGATTGTAATTATTGCCCTTGGTTGGAGGAAAAGGAAAAACTTGCAGTCAAAGCGGCTGGGGAGGGTGCTCTCGATACCCACGTATGTACCGTCATAACACGTAGTAAAGCTAAAGAGAGCGAGGAAAGGCGCGAAACGGTGAAAGGAAGTACCAAAGGCGCTGAGGAGGGCATAGGACCCTCTCCTACCGCCGAGAATAATGCTCAAACTCCATGTCACAGTGGAGAAACTAAACACGATGTTGACCCTGTGATCGTTGCCCCGGATAAAGGAGAATTTAAACCATGGGTGGTCCGTTGGTCGGTGGAACGCATTTAGAGCGCGCAGAAGGAAGATAGTGATATTAGTAAGGTACTTCAGTGGATGGCTATTTCTAATGAGAGACCACAGTGGTCAGTAATTGCAGTGGAGAGCAAAACTTTCAAAACATACTGGACTATGTGGAATGTTTTGTGTCTCAGAGACGGTATTCTGTACTGAAAACGGGAATCTGATTCCGGGGATGAGATTTCTTGGAAGATGGTCCTCGCCAGGAATATGTGTAATGAGATAATGTCTATGTTGCATGATAGTGCAACGGCTGGCCACTTGGGTGTCAAGAAAACTTTGAAAAGGGTACAGGCTAGGTTTTACTGGGCAGGGTACCACAAGGACGTAGAGAGTTGGTGCGGCAGTGCGAACTATGCTCTGCAAGGAAAGGGTCGGGTAAATCCAAAAGGGCGCGCATGCAGAAGTACGTAGTAGGAGTTCCCATGGAAAGAGTGGCCATGGATGTACTGGGCCCCTTGCCGGTCACTGACCAGGGTAAAAGATATATTTTGTGTGTGGCAGACTACCAAGTGGACCGAGGCATATGCCATCCCAAATCAGGAGTCAACCACTGTAGCTAAAGTCTTTGTGGAACAATTTGTGTTGAGGTTCGGTGTTCCCCTTCAGTTACATACTGACCAGGGCTGAAACTTTGAATCAAGTTTGTTTAAAGAATTAGCAAGGCTCCTTGGTATTGACAAGACCCCCACCACTGCGTTCCACCCCCAGTCTGATGGTATGGTGGAACGTTGTAATAGAACCCTGGAAACAATGTTATCGACTGTTGTATCGAAAAACCAACGAGATTGGGATGAGTGGTTACCCCACGTTACCATGGTGTATCGCTCCTCAGGTCACGAAACCACTGGGGAGACGCCCAGTGCAATGATGCTAGGGCGGGAGATGAACCTGCCTGTAGATACGCTAGTACCCCCTCCCCGTACCGAAAGTAGGTCGAGTATAAATTTTGTAGGTGAATTGCAGGATAAACTTAGAACAGTCCATGAAATTGCCAGGACAGAGAGGAATGCGTCATTTGAAAGGCAGAAAAAGTCCTACGACAGACTTAGTGATACCAAAAATTTCAAAGTTGGTGAAAAGGTCTGGCTGTATACGCCAATTAAGAAAAAGGGGCTATCGCCTAAGTTGCAAACATTTTGGAAGGGTCCGTATGAAGTAGTTGATAGGTTGTCTGATGTTACCTATCGCGTCAGCTTGCCTGGTCGATCAAGACCGAAAGTCGTCCATCACGATCTACTTAAGATATGTGACAGCGGCGAGGCAACAAGTGGATTGTAGTGCGTCGTAGACCCGGGGTCAGCGAGACCTTGTAGTAGTAGTAGGCTTGGTAGTAGGTACGTACCCAATACATGAGTCACTAGGTTAAATTCGGTTAAAAGTAGTAAAAGATAACATTTGGCAGCTTGATAGCGAGATAGAGAGTTCCTTAGTTGGTTGTCGTTCAAGTTGCCGAAGTGTTCCCTGATTAAAAGTCATTTTGTATGTTTAGGGCCGTCATGTCCACGAATCATCACTGTAGGCGTGGCATTAGCAGACGAGGGGTGGATTGCTTTTCATGCGGGAAGGTCTTCACTTCATGGAAACAGCTTCGTCGTCATCACCGAGATTGTAAGCGAGGCATAGGTAGACATCTTAGTGCGAGGGTCCCCGCGCCCGTGGTCACCTGTGCCCCCCGAGCACCTGTGGATCTGGAGATAAACACTGGTTCGACGCCGAGTCCTGCTGTGACACCGAATAACTGGCTTGAGGAGCTCTCTCAAGTGTTTGGGACCGAGGATCTACCCCCTTCCCCCGTAGACCCGCTGGCGGAGCTCATCGCAGAAGGGGACAAAACTATGGAAGAGGTTCCCACTTCAACCTTGTTTGAGAATTGTGAACCAATTGACCTTTCCTGTGGGCCAAGTGGTGGAGAGGCAACCGGCAACCCAGGGCCACCTATGGAGGATTCCTCTTCCCCCACACCATCCAGAGTCTCGTCACCGTGCCTCCCCGCCGAACCATCGGTAAGTTCCACACTGAGGGATGAAGAGCTGACCAGGCTTCGTAACCTCATGGTGGAATCGCAGATCCCACTCACCATCAGCGCCGAGGTGAAACATATCGGCCTTGGGGTCATCTATAGGAAGGAGCGTCACACCGTGCGTTACCCGGATGGTACTGTCCTTACTATGGAGAAGGAGGGTTACCAACTTCCCCCAAGGGTCGGTGATGTACTGACGACTGCCCAGGACCGATCGACGCCATGGAGCAACGTAACCCATTAAATGAAATTTTCTACTGTTATATAACAACCGAACATTGTTTAATTATTATTTCTTTTCACTTTGGAAATCTTGTGGACAGTTCATACTTGTTGCAGATATTCAATCAATCCGTTTACCTTTATTCGTTTTGCGTTGTTGGATGCCTGGATAAGTGCTATGCATTGTTCACTTGGGATGTTTTCATGTGTTTAGATCTATCTTTACTCACATAAGTTGTTTTACTTTCAGTTTTCTTCCCCTACACAGAATGTGACCTTCGATCCAAATTGCATTCCTGCGCGAGCCGCATGATTTTTTTACGGCATGGATAGCCTATGTGTTTTGAGGGTCATGTTCCTTTCGTATCCCGTAGACTTCCATTGTTCTAGTTAAAGTGTATTGTTTTATCAAATACTTGAAGTGAAGTGGTTTCTACTTAAACCGTCACGGTGGCCGTTCGAATCATTGCTGATAGGTACACCATGCATAAACGTTGTGGGCTGTAACCTAAGTCTCAGCCCCTTGCTACTACAGGACTAAGTTTAAGTCATGTGTAATCGCATTTACACTTTTGTAATGTATTCATTGAATATTTTTCATCCTGTTTTGTGTTTAGCGGTAATTACTGTGTTCTAATCATAACTTGGGGGCAAGTTAAGGGATGAGAAGGGGATAGTGTGATGTCGTTCGTCATCATATTTGTCTCCATTTTCCGTTGAGTTCATCTGATAGTCAGTGACGTATGGTAGTCCAGTCACGTGATGTCTGCTCTCCCGCGTTGCTGGAAGAGACTCCTGGGCTTCCGAATCAGTCTTCGCTCCCGTTCTGAACCGTTCGGTTCGGTAGTAGCCAGGCTCCGATCATTGTGATCGTACGTATTGTTTTGTATTCATCTTGTATGTTCTCGTTTGTGTATTATTGTGAAAGGACTCTACTTCGGTATTGAGGCCTCGTTTGTGTTGTTTTCGTCCGTAAGTAATGTTCACTGTATTCTTTTCTGCGTTGTATGTTGTGTTGAACTCTCGCTGGGTTCATAAATAGACCCTGAAATATACCCAATTTGCTCTCTGTTCCTTTATTTATGTCGTACCGTATGCAGGTCAGAGAGAGATTCAAGGTTCTCTTTATTTAACCTACAACCATCCAAGCCGTATCTTGTTGATTTTTGAGCAGCCCTACCACCACCAATTCTCGTTAGAAATTGTGTAGACGCCCCCGATATCTAGCACGGAGAAATCGTTACAATATTATCAGAAGCAATTCATTTTGTCTCCAAAGTTGCAGTTGTTTTTTTTTTAATTTTTAGTGGTCATGCACATCCTTCCAGAGTTCACTATATTACATATGACTCAGTATTTGGCACCTGCTGAATGAGTATCCTTATGACCTCCACCAGGATGAATTTGTGGCTTAATCATGCGTTAATTGGCTATTTGAAAAACATATTAACGAGTCATCATCCCTTTGTATCCTGTCCCAGGATAACAATTAAACTTTGTTTTTTTGTTTTTTTCCTTGTCTGCTCAAGGGTTCTTTTGTTGTCTGTTTGTCAATTTCAAGGGAGGGAGGAGAGGTGAAGGGGAGGAAGAGGCGGTGGTTAGGAGAAGAGTGAGAGGGGTGAGTCTTTTCACGTAGTATGTGGAGGGAAAGAAAATGAGAAGCTGGCAAGGGGAGGGTAAGGAAGAGAAAGAGGTTGTAAAGGAGGGTTATCTGGGGTATTAAAGAGGAGTACAGATTTAAAGGGAGATTGTTGTGCTGTCATGTTTTAATCTCATACAGTACTTGCTTATTATCAAATGCATTCATTGACTTCCTATAAGTTAGAGTCCTGTGTGATTTTTATCTGTCATATTTTCATTAGGGAGGAAGAGCGTGGGAGGAGTGGATGAGGACGGGATGAGGAGGGGATGAGGAGGGGATGAGGAGGGGATGAGGAGGGGATGAGGAGGAGAGACCGAGATGAAAGGAGGGACTTGCTGTTTATAGATGGAAATGTGTAATAGTAAACACAGTATGATGGTGGTGGTGGTGGTGGTGTGCATTTATTGTCCACAAATATGCTAGAAATCCAAATATGGTCATGTACCCTAACTACCTAAGTTTGGCATTGTGTGTACAGTTCGTTTCTGTGAAATTATCCGTAGATCAAACAATTGTTTAATGATCTGATCATGCCAGTTATATGACCTTAAACAATGGATGTGAAACCTTGGGAGGTACATGAATTGTCTGGGAGGGGGGGGGGGGGGGGAGAACCAAGCTGTTAAAGACTTGTATTGTAATATTTAATGTATTTAGTGAGGGTTTTTGTCAGGTAAAGTTAAGTCAGAAAAGAAAACGAGGGCTGGTCCGTTTAACCCATGTGAAGGAAGTTACTTATTTGAGAAGGAAGAAAACAGAAAGAAATGGGAAAAAGGAAGCTATGCTGTACCTCATTTGAGATAGTTGGAATAGTGTAATCCTGAAGCCAATCATATTTGCTTGTGTTTAGAAAACAACCTGATTAAATACCACTAAGGATTCATTCACTCAAACACACCCTGTCATTAAGGAACTTATCACCTGTTATAAGAGGCTTTCGTTTGTCTGATTAACTAGTTTGACTTCCTTTTTTGTCTACTTCAGGTCTTAAATTTCCAGAAAGAGTTTATAGCAAACTGGGTATATAGTCCAAGGAGTGGATCTGATCAGGTCTATGTTTACAAAGAGTTTATCTCCCTCTTCCGTCCTGCGATAGGCGGATATCGTGGATGTTGCGTGTCCCGTCACGAAAAGCATCTTAGAGCGAAGTTGGTCTATGGGTGGGACGTGCAATTACCAACTCCACTACAGCCTTTAAGCCACTTCGATTGTGAGCCAAGTCATTCCCCGAATCATCCAAGTGTTCTGAAAGGTGTCAACAATTTGTATACTTATAATCGAACTTTCGGTACTTGACCCTACAAGGTGCACATCGTGTAAAGAAAAGGAAGAGGTAGTTCAGCTTACCTCGTAAGACGTTGGTAATACAACTTAAATGAAACATTGACAAAAAATGAAGCTCTTCCAAGAGTGTCAGTATTCACTGTTGTAACTGGAGTTCACATATACCCCTCAATCTCACCATATAAGAGAGCACCCATTGTGGACTTACTCAGAAAATATGAAATTTCTCTTTGCATGCATGATCAAGTTATAATCTTTTGTCATATTTATTTTCACTTAAATAAGAGATGTTTCCTATTTTACCAGCATTTCACAGCGTGCTTGGATTGCCATTTGTGTATTTCCCGAATCATTTGTGTGGTGTTCGCTCAGGCTGAATTTGTTGCTATAATTGATACCAAAGTAACATGCTCACACACACAACTGTTTCCTCTCCTCCCTGTTTGACTTTTTTTTCTTTCACAATGTCTAACTGATCTTTCCATGTTGAAAGAGAGCACCCATTGTGGACTTACTCAGAAAATATGAAATTTCTCTTTGCATGCATGATCAAGTTATAATCTTTTGTCATTTTTATTTTCACTTAAATAAGAGATGTTTCCTATTTTACCAGCATTTCACAGCGTGCTTGGATTGCCATTTGTGTATTTCCCGAATCATTTGTGTGGTGTTCGCTCAGGCTGAATTTGTTGCTATAATTGATACCAAAGTAACATGCTCACACACACAACTGTTTCCTCTCCTCCCTGTTTGACTTTTTTTTCTTTCACAATGTCTAACTGATCTTTCCATGTTGAAAGAGAGCACCCATTGTGGACTTACTCAGAAAATATGAAATTTCTCTTTGCATGCATGATCAAGTTATAATCTTTTGTCATTTTTATTTTCACTTAAATAAGAGATGTTTCCTATTTTACCAGCATTTCACAGCGTGCTTGGATTGCCATTTGTGTATTTCCCGAATCATTTGTGTGGTGTTCGCTCAGGCTGAATTTGTTGCTATAATTGATACCAAAGTAACATGCTCACACACACAACTGTTTCCTCTCCTCCCTGTTTGACTTTTTTTTCTTTCACAATGTCTAACTGATCTTTCCATGTTGAATGAGAAACTGATAGTTACTGTTGCTGGTCAGATTATCCAGAACATCTTGCTGTTACACGCAAAAGGTGGTCACATAAGGCGGTAGCAGTTCAGACTAATTTTAGCTGAGTGATATTTTACTTCCATTGTGCTTTAGTAATATAATCCCAAGGAAGCAGTATCCCTGCAGTAAAACGTCCTATAACTTGGGGACCAAGTTTTACAGCAGATTGTTACTGAATCTGATGCAAAACTTTTAGATACTTCACATAACACACTTCCTAAAAATAATTTGAACCACTTACAACCGATACTTTTGCTTGAAAGGAATGTAATTGTTTGCAGTAAGGGAAAAGAAACATCAACTCAAATGATTCATACAACTTTTAGCTGTTTTGATGCATTAGTATACATTTTTAGAGTGGTAGTAAAACAGGAAAATAAATTGTTAGGCTGATTGTGCAGATTGTCAAGTACTCTGAAAGTGAAAACAAAAGTTTAGAAAGACTTTTAAAACTTGAACTTCCTTTTTTTTTCTCGGTGCCGTATGTTTATTCACATTCTATCTCAGATACCCAGCCAATCTTCACATGACATCATACATGTTTATGACTTCTCGAGAGGAACAAACCCTAACCAGAATGGTATGT
This sequence comes from Stichopus chloronotus, assembly GCA_021234535.1. Classification (NCBI taxonomy): domain Eukaryota; kingdom Metazoa; phylum Echinodermata; class Holothuroidea; order Aspidochirotida; family Stichopodidae; genus Stichopus; species Stichopus chloronotus. The sequence goes on along the minus strand of CM037836.1, from coordinate 18,852,989 downwards.
CTGGATATCTCGTCATGTTCTATCATGTAGAAAAGGTCTTCTCGGGACATGATTTTAGCACATTAGGTGTATTTTATGAGGACTTGGTGCAGCACTTTCCCACTTTTTGTAAACATCCTGTCCTACTTGTAGTGTCTATAGCAGCCTAGCATTGATAATATTTGGTCATGTAATGGTTTAAATGAAATAAATTGGATTCAACTAGATGTTAAAGGGAAATATTTATGGCATTCACATCACTCCAAAATGGCAAACAAAGAAAGTAGCTATTACTATTAAACCATTCAGCCTCGTTACAAAGCATCAGCCAAAGCTTTATTTCCTCGAAACATTACACATATCATGAACTGTTTAAGATGCATCATCGAATTTGTGATTATTTGGGTGAACAGATAATTCTTGAACATTAAAATACTGAATTTCTATGTAGGAATTTTTTTCTTTTGAAAAAGGCCACAATCCTCCCTAACACTTTAAGTAATCTATCATTCTGTGTCTACAAATAGTGCACAAATTTGTAAAAATTTGATTTTGTCTGTAATTTAATTCCCCACTTCATTGTAACTAAAGTTTCTAGAACCCTGCCCCCTGGAAACATCACATCAATGAATTGCCAAGACATCAAACATAAATGCAAACATCAAACATAGCGATGTCATGCATTTCCTGTTGTCATTTTCTCTGAATTTTTGAGTTGAGTATTAATAGAAAATGTAGTGCCCAAGTTAAAACAGGAAATGTGTTCCAAACAGTGTGGATTCAATTTGTCCATAAAATATATCATGCTATACAACGTGAATTTCCTGGTGTCTGTCATTGGCCTTTTCATTAACATTGCATGAAGCATAAATTTGCAAATTAATCTGCTCTGATGCATAACACTGTGTGAGAATCTTTATGTGAGTTACAATAATGATTAATCTTTGCATACACTATTTTAATTTGTCTTTACTATGTGTTGTCAGTGTAACTTACAGAGGCTGTGGGTAAAGGTATTCAAATTATTGATTTGCAGCTTATTCATTCTGTCATTTCATTAGCACAAACTTGTTTTTTGGTTGGAGCAAGGCTCCTGCATTACCTGTCCCAGCACAACAACTGCCCTTCCATCTAATATGCTCGAGGTCTTGTAACTTGTTCAGCGCCTGCACCTAAAAGTTTCTTTGTCGAACACATTCGAATGCTTTCCTTCTCTCATTCAAATTGTTGAGTTTGATTGAATTTTCTGTTCCTCTGAATCAAATTGCTGCATTGATCACATCAAGGAGCATCCATTTCTATCTATAATGTAATCCCTGCTCAACTTAACATGTTTCAAATGTAATTTACCTTTACATTCAGAGGGACCTTGAGAAAAAATTTTTTCTGAGTGAATTGTCGAAAGGATGCAGCTGCATCTCTGGAAGTAATTGTGCTTGGATGTCTTGATTGACAGGAATTTGGGTAGAATATTGAATTTTAATGTTGGGGAAAGAAGGGAAAAAGAAAAAAGCACATCAGAGAAACTACAAATGGATGAAGAGGGAAGTTATCAAGTATTTTAGCCTCTGTTGTTCTGTTGAAAGGCTGATACATCGATCAGAGAATAACAACAAAATAGAATGGCAGAACAAATTGAACAAAAAGGAACGGTAAGCCATAGAAGTCACCCTGGTTCTGTAAGTGGATGAAGTGTAATTAATGAGCAGACTTTGTAACCCTGAAGAGCAAATATTGAAGACAGATCATAGAAACAGTATAAACATTAACATATTAACATGTATTGTGTCATCATTCATGATTAGATTGCTCAACATTTCATCAGATGTTGGTATGCTCCATCTACATTTGACCCCCACGATATCTGTCCTATCGCCCCCGTGTCGGCTAACCTAGCCCATTAAGTTGAGTATCAAAGAGCTTTACTTAATGATACAATTCACCCAACACTGCATCCTCGACTCGCCACAACCCCCCACCATACGACCCGCCACTCCCACCAACGATTCCTCTATGTCTCCCAAAGCATCCAACCATTTACTTCTCCCACGGTATTACCCCATTTCATCTCCAACCCTTTTCTTCTCTACCATCTGACCCTCTACTGTCCCCACCTTTCAACCATCTGTTGAGCTCACCCCATCATCCCAGCCCTTTAATATTTTTTGATTAAGATTGACACTGAATCAATTGAACTAATGAAAACTTCAACAGAGATGGAAACAATAGTCATGTATAGTGATTAATACAGCAAGTTTAAAGCTACAGTATTACAACCATAAACAGAGAAAATGGAACTGAAAAAAGACCATGCAGGAGCTGGTCTTATGTGATCAAATTCGTAATGTTGTCAAGTTTGAAACTTGCTGTGTATCAGATGTTTTTGAACGTTCCGTCGAGGCAGACAGGTGGAAGGAACCTCCAGGACTTTCCTTTTTTTTCTTTTTTTTTTTAAGTTTCTCCTTGTGTTTCTCCTTCTAGCTGGGTATTCCTTGTTCAAACACAGTGAATAGGTTGACCTTATTTGTTTTCCTACATCATTCATAAGTCCTAATCCCTCTTTTACTGATCGAGTCTGAGGCCACCTTGCTCCACCTTTCTTTGAAGGAATTGTAGCCTCTAGACAAACATTCCCTGATTGATTGTCACCGTAGCAGCTAGGTACAAGCCAGGTGAATGCAGGAGAGAGCGTGTGTGCTGCCAACACTATCAGACCGGGTTCTTGGTGGTTTCATGATTCACAATTGTGTTATTTCTTTCCTTTTAATAAAGTTTCCATACTGACTTTAACATGTACAGATAAAAAGAACTAAGGTAGGTCCGTGCCTTCACCTTTCCATATTTTTCAAAAAAATTTGGCAAAAGTTATGATACTTGAAAACATAACCTAGATCAATAACAAGCTATGGGAAGAAGGTGTTGACGGCAGGGCTGTCAGAAGACAAGGGGGGAAAATCTGCCCGCTGCGAAGAGTTTGATTAGTACCATGATCATTATCATCATTTTTTCTTTGATCAGTTTGGAAGGATTGTTAAGTACTACTTCATTTTCTGGATCAGAGATTTAAATCAAGGAAGCTTGGATTTGCAAAGATGTGATCAATTTTCACATTTACCACAGCCAGGTACAATAGGTGAGGTTGTTATATATCTCCTGGTACAAGTGCTCTGATAACATGGAGGATTTGACAATGGAGTTCTTTATGAAATTATGGTTAAAATGCGCTAGGCTGATGTTACTTTGATCGATTTGATAATATTCCCGCAAATTAGGGTTTCCCTTCATTAACGGCCTGTCAAAACAAAGATCAACCATGACTGAGGTAATCACACTTGACAATTAGTTTTGAAAGCAAATACTCTTTCAAGAGCAAGTGCTGTTGCAAAAAAGAAAAAAAAAAAAGTTGTTTTTGTTTGTCCTTGGTCGTTACTGCTACAGCACATGGTGGCCCATAGAGAGTGATTGAATGTAAACTGTGCAAGAAATTGGATACAGGTTAATAATCGAGAGTCTGAGAAAAAGTACCATAATTGAAGTTGCCATCGGCTATGAATCGTTTGCACAGTTGCTTCATAGATGCTTCGAGGAGGGGCATCGTCTCCGATCAGCTACGTATTTTCCAGGTTTGGTACACCATTGACAAACTCAATCATGACCTTAAAAACGTATCATCCATAATTGTCACTGTGGTATTTTACACTTGAGTCTGGTAACATCAGAGCCACGCATATAGGAGACTTGAACTAACAACCGACAAGTGAGCATTCAGGCATTTCGGGTCTACATGTTCATGCTGCATCAAGGGCCGACATGTACATGATCGAGCCCTAATGCAGCAGCCACATCATGTCATCTGTAAGGCACGGTGAATGCCAAACCCTGTAATAGATCTACTTTGTAGTGGTCTCTGTGCTAGGTCACTGTCTCTGTATCAATTGCACAAAGTGTCGATGACAGCTGATTCATCACGCTTCCCCCTCACCACTCTTTTTTTTCTGATGCTCCCTCTTACTGTACTAGATTGTACCTGTACCTCACATAAATGCAGTGTTGAAGTTTCTGCAAGTGACATTGAACGCAGTCGTGCTAAATTTTTGTTTCGATTTTATACAATTAGGTCACTAGTGAACTTACCCTTGGCACTGGCATTTCTGACAACCACAAATATTTTATCAAAGACAGAAAAAAAAATTGTTTTCTTTTAATACTCTTCTCTGTTGATAGATCTGTTGATAGTGTGGTATATGTATGATGAATCTCAGTCAGAGGTCCTCTGTGTGTGACAGTGTCGTATAACTCTTTATGAATATCACAGCCACAGGTATGCGCAAATTTATTCCAAGTAGTCTCCCCTTCCTCCCTCAAAGGTATGATAAAATACCTTTGACTGGGAGCAAGAAGTATAAACATATGATTGCATGAACTATAAACCAAAAAATATTTCATGCAAGTTTGGGTAATGTATATATAGGGCTATTTCATGGAGTTAACATACTGTATAGCTGAGACTCAGTTTACTACACAGTTTGCATATTTTCATCTGCCATCACCTGGTACTAAAAAGTGACTTTTATTTAGAAAAAGGAAAGAAAAGGACATTGATTTACTGGCATTCCATCAGAGATAAGCACATACTACCTATATATTGTAGCTGTAGGATATGTGTGTGTGTGTGTGGGGGGGGGGGGAGATGTAAAGTTCATGGTCCACACATGCTCTAGGTCTACCCTGCATGTAAAATATTAATGTCTTCCCCTTGAACCGGTAAATTACCGTGACCATGGTGTAACTACACAAAGGGTGCAATCCTATACCTGACTGGGCAGAGAATGCATGAGGGAGGTTAATATTATTGAGAGAGAAAGAGATGAAGAATTGAACACATCGGAATAATTCAGTCTGAGGTAATTACAAATGATGAGATTTGATCCCCCCCCAAAAAAAGAGAAAAATGGAAGAAATGGAAAGTGATGCACAGAGCACTGACATCTGTACTTGGCATATCATATCTGATTGAACTTGATGAAAAAGGAATTGTTTGAGGAATTGGAACGAAAAAGTAACTCTCAGAACATACGAAACATATTAGACCTTTAGGTCAGTGCCATGTTGATGATGCAGATGTGCTCTGACATGGTGGCAGGCCTTAATTTGCACGCAGTGGTCAGTTGAAGTGGAAAATAGAGGCAGGTAACCATGATTTATGTTTACCAGACAACAGTGGCATATCTGCCCTGATTAAATATGTCTTAACTGAAGGGGCTGAAAAATTAGGCTGCAGTTTTCAGATGCCGTATGAAACTGTATTCTTTGCAGATGATGGCATTGAATTTACTAGTGTTTTCATGGGTACCCGGATAGCCGCACAGTATTTTACTACCCGGGTCCAAAGTTACCATCCGATTCCTCCGGAAGTGAAAAATGACACAACTGTTGTGTGAACAGTGGCATATCTGCCCTGGTTAAATATATCTGAACTGAAGAGACTGGGAAATTAGACTGCAGTTTTCAGATGCTTTATGAAACGGTATATTTTTTGCAGATCATGGCGTTGAATTTGCAATTCATGGGTTACCCGGGTACCCAGATAGCTGCACAGGATTTGACTACCTGGGTCCAAAGTTACCATCCGATTCCTTCAGAAGTGAAAAATGACACAATTGCTGTGCAAACATGCTTGGTGAGCTTGCCCAATTTTGCCCACTATACACAGCAAAAAGTTCAAAACTGAATTTTCTAGTTTTTCTTGGGGAAAATTGGTGGTCCTATTAATTATTAGATGTAGGCAGGTACATGTAGTACCCTAGTAAGATTCCTCCACACAAATGTGATTTTCTGCTGTGGAACTGCAAATGTTCAATATAGCCACTGTCTTGGTCGGGTATCTGGATACCCGAACGGCGACCGGTATGAGAAAAGCTTCCTGGCTTTTATTTTTAGGTATCAATGAAAACACAAGAATTTACAGAGTAAACAGCATGATGGTAGTATGTATGTGTAGCTACATTAATTACATTCATGAGAAAATGGACACATGCAGCACTTGCAGCTCATCAATATAATTCTGATGTCTGTAATTTTAAGCGTAAAGTTGATTGTTATGATACAGACAAGATTTGAAAGTGACTAACAGTATTATCACCATAATTGTCTTCCATACTCAGAATTGGGGTTTGCACGGCACCATGTGTAAAAGTCAGACCAAGGTACGTGATATCCCAGTCAGTTGAGTACCAGCTGGGGTACCCGAAATGTTACTTCCTTCGGACGACAAGTTCTTTTTGAATCCACACCATACGACATATGATGTATTTTGTTCGTATTGTAATATGTACGTATATATACGTAATATGTACGTATTTTGCTTTTCATGTTAACTTCACGATATATCTTACATAGGGACATACATGACATTAAATTTGGTTCGTAAAAAGTAACATTTTGTGGTCAAATGCTTAGCACCTGCTGCTGCTGATGATCACTGTAATGTCACTCCTCTGCCATGCAATACAGCACAAGAGAACCTCGGCAATTCAAGTCTAATGATTATTGTTTGCTACCTGAATGGGATATAGTCTCTGCTAGTTTGACCTATGGCAAGAAGGTATATAGTGCATGTATCACACTTATCCAAGTTGTTTTAGTGTGGTATGAAAAACATGATTTCATCAGCTTCAATTCAGTCTGAGCATGGAAACAGAAATTTCATGAACTGGAAGAGCAGTAATTAAGAGTCCCCATACCACTGAAGGTTCTATCTCCAAGTTCACTGTATGCAGTGGTGGCAAAAACTGTGTAGGAGGGAGGGGGCTAAATTGGGGTTCATCTCTCCCAGAAAGAAAAAAAAAGTGTGGGGCCACCAGTATTTTCCAAGTGCTTTGAGAATAGATAAAACAGGATAAATAATTCAAATCACAGACATGAGATCCCTATTTCCCAGCTGGGTATGTACAGCTTGGAGCATGACTGCCATTATGGCCATCAGAGGGATTGTAAAGTGGAAAAAAATCTTGTATGCGCTGTGCCAGCCAATGGCAGCACTCTGCTTGGATAGTACTGGTACTGCTGGCACTTAACCCCCCTAACATTTTTCGATGTGTGCACTTACTGTTTTGCTGTAGAAAATACTACTTATAAAACCAACTTACAGTTTGGAGTGTTGTTGAGCTTTTGCTCTTGCTTCTATTATATGGGACTTGGGGAATAAAGTCAAATCTTCCAGACTATATCAAATGGCAGCCTTTTTGGATCATTGACCTAAAAGGTCATTAGATATTTCGCTGCCAGGTAAAGCAACTTGTCAAATCAAATCTTATAAAAGGTCAGACTGGAAAAAGCAAATATTTAAATTACATTCACCCAAATTGTCAACAAAAACCTGGAGTGGTGCCCAAAGAGCCTGCTCACGTTTGAGGACACAAGTTACAGAGTCCCCCCCAAGCCTGTCTTTTCTTTTACACACAAAATGTTCCAACAGACAGAGTGCAGGAAGTATGATAGGTGTTGTCTGAAAAGTAAATTGCCATGAAACAAATCGTTACACACATGTCTTGTCGTATGGACATGTGGTGATGTCACAATGGTACCATTGGTAGCACATCTTTTTTTTCACATTATGATGTTGTCAGAAGGCAGATTTGGCAAGTGACTTTGCGATAAGCATAAATTGGGTGCACCTAGCTATGTGCAACTTGTAAAATGAGTGCTGTGTATATCAACCAGTCATTTTGCCAGGAAAGGGAAGGTGGATCCAGTATCCTACCCTGTCACTGATCTCTATGGTATGCTACCATTTTATACTTCTTACCTGATCGCCCACTTCTCTCATGGCCCTTCTACCTCAAGACCCACCCTTCTTCATCACCCAAATTCATCTTTTTATTTGTATTGCCGATTTTAACCTATAACCTAATGTTTCGGACATTGGCCTGTACGGTTTTCAGTGCACGTTCCTGCTCAACCCCCTTCAATAACACTGCTCTTCATTTCTTGGCCAGGTGGTTGCCACAAAAACTTCCTGACAAACGTAACTTACATGGCATAGGGCCTTTATTCTGTACACACAAAACAATAAAGAATTCCTAGATCTGTGCATGACCATATAGTGACTTAGATGTGATCTTGTCAATTATTACCTTATCACTGGGATATTCCATCAATAACCAGAGGTGTCAATTGGGCAGGGGCAATTAAGGCCCCCAGTAGCAGATGATTGGGATGGCACCACTGAAAAGTATAAATCCTGTGGAGCCCGCGAAATTGGTTCATAGTGATCTATGGCGTATTTCATCTAAAACTTTCTGGTGGTGCTCTGCTTAGAAAGTCTTACTGCATTTCTTAACTAGCATGTAAATGATTATGGGTGGCCGTGCTATTTGAACCCCTCTCCCACCCCAAAAGATGGATCCATGATACCACTGTTAGTAGCACTTAAACATTTGAGACTCAAAAGAAGTGTGTCTTCCCCATGGTATGAATGTATAGACCCACAATGATATGTTGTTATTTGAAATAAAGACAAAGGATGAGATGTTACCCCTTCCTCTTCAGTGAGGGATACAACAGCATCCCTGCTGAATCTCAAGGAATCAAACTTACATTACCCTCTCACTCGATCAGAACTTCGACGGGAGCTGTGATTGAAATCTTATTCATTACTCTGACTTTATCTGAGAAAATGCAATAGCACACATATTTATTACATTATGTCTTTCTTATGTCTACTTGGTACAACCACATTTACTTGGGACCCCCTTCTAGCTTGGCATTGATGGTGTTCGTATGGTTCATTTTTCACTGTGTTTGTGATCAATTTGACAAGTGGAACTTAAACAAACCTATTGAGAAACTGAAATTCCAGAATATAAATAAGAATTGGAATATTTTCTAGCTCTTTGTATGCCTCCAATTTTTGGAGGATTTGTCGGAAAACTCTGTGAGGATTGCAGTTTGTCAGTTGCAGTCCTGAGTTGCCACAAAAAGGAGTTTATGCAATAAACAAATTTCTATAAGGCTTAGATAATTCACATAAATTATGTTTTTCTTCAAATATATGTAAAAAAAATCTATTTGTTTATATATGTGTGGTTTTATTCTCTTTTCTCCACCCAGACAATCAAATTGTTTGCTTCAGGATTAATGGGCACTTTTATTTCTCAAGCTATGTAGTTGTCCTGTCCTATAATGGCTGTAAGCAAGGCATCTGGACAACTTCATCTAGATAAGAAGGTTAGAGGTTGCCACATTTCAAAAAAGAAAAAAAAATAATGTCACTAAAGTTGCAAGGTGAGCACTTCCTTCTAACTTCACTCAAACAGCTATGAATTCATTTAGTTTACTACTCGCATCCTACTATTGTGTGCAAGATATTTTCCCTCCCCCCCAATGTTGATAACAATATAAAAAGGGGCAAGAAAAGCTGAGATTTATGAAACATAAATAACTTGACGATAGAAGGACTACTGTCCTAGGACTTTGCTACCTATCCCTGTTTATTTGGAAAGCCAGTTGGTAGGGGATTGAAAATATAAACTTGGTAGGCAGGTTGTTGGTGACCAGATAATTGGATGGTTGCGTTGCTAGTCTAGATGCAAAATGGTGGGAGATGTCTATCTTTTCTCCCTGCATTTGTATTCGAAAAAGCTGGACTTTTTATAGAAAACTTTTGAGAATTTTTTTTTTGAGGGGGGAGTGGGAACATTCCCCACGGTGGTGTCGTGCCGGTTGTACTCTTACTTTGTATTGGTTTCAAAGACATTCTTATCATGCCACCTTTGCATATATATAATGTCATATCAATGATGCACAGGAATTATCGGACAAATGATGTATATAACTCCTCCTCCCTGGCAAACTGTTTTGTGTGGGTTAGAATTAGGCTTCTCAACAGAGAGTTGCCAGAGGTAGGCTAAGGCTTAATTCGAAAAGGAGAAGCATAAAAATGCAGTACTAGATTTTAATTTTATAGTTTATTAAGCTTGCACACACACACAAAAAAAAAGAAAGATAAAAAAGAAAAGATCCTTGTGAATGGTTGTAGTTAACTCCTCAGGGTCCTCAGGAAAAATTGAGTCGATCAAGTTGTGACTCACAGCCAGGAGTCGCAACTCTTCAGAAAAGTCGAGTAAATCGCCCAAGCCTCTTTTGAATTTAATTAAGCATTTTCGCTATCATAATTATAATCTCAAATGAGTTCTTAAGTGTGTTCATCCACACTAGTTCAGATTTGTACCACCTGTGCTCAGCTTTGCTCTGTATACAAATCACATAAAGAAATGAATTAGTGATCAGTTAATTATGCATTCATGGACACTTGAAAGGGGAATTAATTGTGAGTGTGTACATTGTCTTTGTCAGCAGAATACCTTATCACAATGTGTAATGTAATATGATATGTAATATGCTGTTAGCATACGTAAGGTGGCAATGTATGTAAAATTCATCCTTAATGCAACAAAATTTAATTTGTAATCTTTTCAAAGGATGATAAATGATAAAATGGACCTTGTTAGCTGCTTCAAGATTTTTTTTTCCCTTGCATACCAGTGCTGCAGAAAAATTAGGAGACTATTTTTATTGCTATAGCACAGTTATCAATACTAATTCGTCTTCACCTTTGGAAAGATTAGTGGCCAAAAAAAAATCTATGGATTTGTGTTATCACATCATACAAGACGAAAATGGCAAGATGTAATCTTCGATCATGAACTGTAGAAGAGTGATTCAGAAGCCCAAAACCCGTAAGTACCACTGTATAAGTTCTCTTAAGCCAAATATGGCACTTCTTGCGATGTACGTTTTTCAAAATGTTGTTGGGCACACAGTACATGCATTTATGACTTGCGTTGAAACATGCAACGTATTTGGCCAGTTAGAGCTTCCTTACCTCCTCTTCACTTAAGTGCTGCAGGTACTGCCAACAATGGTAAAACAAGGCTATAAAAATGCTTACTCTGTAAATGTTTCACTGGACATGTGAAATATAACAGTGAGTACCTGAATTGCAGGCGCTGCTGAGCTGTACTGCCACGCTTCATACATGCATGCAATTTTCTGATTGTCCTCTTTGGGGGTTCTTCCTCAGTGATCTAAATAATAGAGTGGTACTCTGTAGAAGACATCTTAACATTATTACCCTTTGCCAAGTTGGTCCAGAGAGTTGTCAACTCCCTGGTTCATCCTAATAATTGTTTAATATGTTACATAAACTTATTCAAAGTTATTTCATACAGTGGAAGTATACTGTTGGTATTTTAATATTAGTTCATGAAGTAATTTGCAACAAGTAAAACATACTGCACATGCCAAAATTTTAATGGGAATTTAGGATTATGAATTTCATGCTTGTAAATGGTATGAATTTATCCTTATTTGATGAGCAGAATTTTAGTCAATTTTTAAAGCAATAAGACTGACTGTAATAACTTTTGCAGCATCTGCAAATAAAAAAAACAAACAAACATATTTGAAAAATGGTCTTTTATTTTGGACACAACAGTTCCATATAATTTCCAGTCAATTCAAACATACAATTTCAAAGTATATTATGAGTGTTTAAGTTTCTTGGACTCCATCTTGTTCTTGCAGAAAGTTCCCATGATGGTGTGCTGTGTTCAAACATTTGCTTTCAAGTATGAAATTCCATTCCTTCCTTCCTTCCCTTTTATTGACATCATACTGTTTCCTTACCCACCACATTTTAGTTTTAATGATGTGTCAAACAGTGTATGCTGCAACTTCAGCTTTCTAAGAGAAAAAAAGAAAGAAAAAAAGAAGTGGGGCAATTTGGATAGTTATTCATTTCAGCACCCATGCTCTTTCTTTCATTAAATTAAGATAATGGTACTAAATAAGTTTGACATTCATATTCATCAATTTGTTGTTGGTATTAATACGTAAATTGAGGTTGATCACATGGGTTTTTTAAGATTAAAATGGCTCTCACTTTCAGCACTTTTTTATCACATGCATTCTTCAGACACAGTGGGGCATTTACACGAGCTTTGTAGGTCAGTTTCTCGACCCTAGCTTTAATGTTGAGCCAGCAGTCCCTCAAAATACAATGTTGATGGTGACTGACATAATGAAATTGACATACTGTACTTTATAGTAGTACACTAATTGTAGCTCCACATATATTATAACAGTGTGTACATGCAAAGGGTCTCACACACTAGTGTCTTGAACCGGCCGGTGAAGATTGATTTGTAGATCACCACAAAGCCATTGTAGAGCCATGTCATTACGATTACATAATCAGGAAGCATGTGTATGTATGATTCATTTAATTAATGTAGTCGGTTTCTACACTATGAATGCATTTGTTTCATGCTATTTACAATAAAATTAAATGCCAAATTTCATGACCAATTGTTTCAGGTAATGTAACTAAAATCTCAATTCAATTTCAAGCACTAACTGAATTGAACGTCTGAAGGACGAAAAAAGTTTAGCCGTCGTTTGGAAATGTCATGTGTGTCTTGGACGTTGGGAGTGTCACAAAATGCGCGACTAAGTGTCATCGCTGAATGGATACTTAACCTGGGTTAAAGTTTGTGTGACTTGAAAATGACATTTTTTAGTATTGGGTACATTAAGCATTGACAATATTAAAAATAGCCACAAATTCCTTCAAAACCCGTCAAAGATTGACCAATTTACAGGAAAATTAGTGTCTCACAGATGTATCGTCAATAAACATTGGCTAAGTATGCAAATTTGTGACGGCAAGAGATGGACTCCTATGATATGTGTCTTATGTTAATCCTGTGTTTATGTAATCTTTATTTGAAGGACATTGAAAATATTATATGCCCGGAGGGTTTTATTTTGAAGGCATGTATTTTCTTCAAAAATATCGATATTACTTGCCAATATGAAACTCATTAAAAGGAATTAAGAGGCAAAAAGTAAAGGCTTAACAAGAGAAATACTGACAAGGTGCAACACTCTACGCTATTTGTTTTGCATTATTCTCAGGCTTTGAAAAGTCATATCTCAAAAGCGGTGAAAGATATGAACAAAATTCCAACAGATTTTCACTCAGGATTTTACTTTGCAACTTCTGAATGAAGGGTGCTCTTCTCTAGAAACATGTCACACAACCTTTAAACAAATGGACCAGAACATCAATACATTTTACATTGATATACCATACAAGAGTGTCCTTGATGTGTAACAATGATCACGTTTCCTACGGGGTATTGTTCAATGATTCATTCTAAGTAGTTGATTGTTCCTTTGCTGTGGCAATTGTTACATAGGTCTATGATGCCTTGGTTTCATTCATTGTTCTGTTTGCATTGTCCCCACATGTCTGCAATAATGCATCTGTTGTTCACCGATGTTTTTACGCAGAGGTTGTAATACCAGAAAATCATTTTCAAAGTACAGCCAGGTTGTGGTGTCAGCACAAACAGGTGTAAAAAAGATCTCCTCACTTACCAGGTATCAGGTTTTTTACATTGCAATTTACAGTCAGAATTAGTTACTTCAACCTCGGGATCGATGAAGATGCAAGACAATAACAGCTAGATTATAGTGCTTCACATGCCCATATTGGTAAGGTCAGCTATGGTTTATTAGTACTGGGACTTACAATGGCACCTATTCACCGTTAATCTATGATGGAGGAAATAAATTCAGTCCACTTAAAATGCTAGCTTTGCTTAGTGACTACACCCTATATCCCACTCCTTGAGAAACATAATCATCACAATGTAGCAGAGTTTAATGCCAGAATGTCTTGACCGGCAACATGCAACTCTCGGAACAAAGACCTTCTAGGGTGTTGATAAATCTGTGTCTGAGTACCCCTTGAAAGTTGTTATCAAGACAGACTCTGTAGCTCCCATCCCTCTGTGATGGTTTCTAGCTTTCTTAACAGTGTTCTTCTATAGAGGTTATTTGCCGAAGTCACTGCACTGTCTGCTCATCGCCTCTATTTTAACAGCCCAGGTGTCCATCGTACAACAATTGTAAGTAAGGCCCAATCGTGCCTGCGAATTGATAGCACTCCTTCTGTGCACCAGCAGTGACGGCCAGTATGCCAAATTGAAATGCAACAACGTCGCATGAAGAACCTGTATAGCGTCCTTCGTATGTCTTTTAAAAGTTTGTAAATTTATCTGTACTTCATTGTAAACTTGAAAATAAATTTTAAACTTGAAATTGAAAATTTACACATTACTGGTTATGAATGCATGCAGTCTGAATAGTCAGTATGCTATCAACTCATTAATTTTCTTTCTCTTTTTTTTTTTCATTTCCATCCTTTTGTGTTTCACTGTTTATGCATTTCTTTTATCTGCTGTTCTATTTCTGTGCCATGTTCTTAGCACATTTTATTGACATTGTAGGATTGTGGTGGCAAATTCTTGACTTGGTTATACATTTCATTGTAATGGGGTTCCCATTAAGAGAAGTAAACTTACTTGTTTTGCTACTCCTCTCTCAATTTAATTCAGTGTAATCACTACCTCAAATGCTTAAAATTCTTTGTTAAATCTATACATTACTGAACCAGCAAGAGCTCAGCCGGCTGCAGGGATTTCAAAGTTACGTGGCCAAGTTGACACATTTTTGGTTCGAATTATTCCCAGAACGAATGAATTAAGGGCAGGATATTAGTAATACGTCATTGGATATTGAAAGGATTATTCTTGTGTGTTGGAAATGAACTTAATTATCTGAGGTAAGTTAACATTTACTGACCTTGTTACCATTTTCTGTGGAACACTTTGTCCTTCAAGACATGCTAGCTTTAAACGACAGGACAATCACAAGCTGGCATTAGCCGCTGAGAACATACATTCTTGGCGCGTGACTGCGTTTTGCAGGATTCTCATAATTTTTCAGTGCTCAGATTGTTCGACAAGGAAAATAGAGGAAATTTAGAACATACATCAGGTGGCTTAATTTATTGATTATTGTCGGATGTGTGATATAGATTTATTGATCGGAAAAATCTTCACAAGCTCTGCGACTTGAAGTATCAATAAATTTGCATCTGAGTTCCCCTTCAAACTTATATGTGCTGAGTAGGTTTGCTTCATCAAGCCAGTTGACAAGTTTCCCCCTAGAAGCATGTGAGAGGCTGAAGGATGCTTTGACCTTTTCAGTTTTCAGATTCACTGCCATGACTGGATGGTGACTGTTTTAAATTTGTTTAAAGACAAAAACTCATCACCCCAGACAGTTTCAATTCTCCCAACCAACCACCTACCTCACCTACCTCTGGTAGGTGGTTGGGAGAATTGCCAGCTTTGGAATACAGAAACAAAGCGAGCTTTATTTCGACTAAGGTAGACTTTCGCCCAAGTCTCTCATGTTATCACTCTCATGACTTCATTAGGTTGTACTTCTATTCTTTCTCACATTTCCTTGTTGCAGTGCTACTGATGGACTTCACAAGAGAGTATCAAAGGGTAACAATATTACAATGACTCGGTGCAGAAAGCGGCAATTGTGTGACTACCCTAGAACCTTGACATTGGACAGAAACAGGTTGACTTCATTTCCCATTTTCACGATTTTGCAATTCCTTTTCAACCTCATCCTGCAAGGACCCGTTTTGGGCGCTAATTGGGCCAGAAAACTTTTTTACAGGCTTTCACCCATGAAAGTGAAATTTTATTGGCGAAGACCCTAGTCTAACAAAATTTCAGGAGGTAATTAAAAAATCCCCAGGAGAAGTAAGTTTTTGGTGAAAAAGTGAACAGCGATTGCTAGCAAGGTATCTGAAACCCTGATCTCTATGAAGTTTACACACATGTAGAGATTTTGTATGTGACATCATAATTAGCAACTGTTGTTACTCCGCCATGCAGGATGGAATCAGTTTTTTGTGTAACTGGTATCAGGCGGTACTGTTTCAGCAAGAATGGTTGGGGGTTACTACAGTGTTTTCATATTTTTCATAGTATAACTGGTCAAAGAAGGCAAACGGTTGCTACTGCGTAGCCGTAGGCTGTATGTATGAATCAGAGAGGCAAGAAGCCCGGGCTGACATTTCACTTATTTCCTGCAAATGAAGAAAAAAGCAGACGCATTTGCAGTAATTCGTAGAACACCACTGGACGGTATGGCACGGCGTGCACATATGGAAGCGCATTGTTTTGTTTTCCATCCAATGGGGCATTTCCATGGGGAACATGACGTCACTGCAAACCTCTACACCAGTGTACACAGTCCTCCTGTCAATTTCAATTGTCAAATTTCAGGTCAGTAGCTTATGCAAACTGCTGAAAAAAACGGTACTGTTGAAAGGAAAATGCTGGTGAAAGGAAAACGCTGTTGAATGTCCCATGAAGGTGATAATCAGTGCACAAAACGTCGCAAAGAGCTCATGGCGATTACATTACTTCAACTGAACTTTGTTCAAGTCAAAGTAAATATTCACGGAAAATCTGCAACAGGGGTATCTATAAGGCCGTCAGACCTCAATTTGGAGGGGGGGGGAAGCTGTGCAGTGGGGAGATAGGAGGGGGAATTGTCCTGGAATAACATACTTCTATATGGCCTGTTGAAAGCTCTGTACTGATGTCGTCAACAATTTGCAAAGTAAAATACACTTCCCTGTGGCACTAATAACATGTTTTTTCGACAGAAAGAAATCTTATTTTTAAATGATGGACTATGATGGAAGATTTAAAATAAGGCAGGACAACCGCCTTCTTTACCCCCCCCCATCCAAAAAAATAGTATTCTATTACATAGAAATTTCAGTTATTTGTTGCTCAAGAAGAATTTTTTGGCCCAACTTGTCAAAAATCCAAGTGATGCCCCTTCTGTAACCTGATGCATGTGTATTCAGAGGATGAAACCATTGCTGATGTTCATTAATGATATTGAAAAGTGCTTTTTGTTTGAATGCCATTAATTGCAACATTTGCCTTAAAAGATGGAATCTGAGTTAAAAATGTGTCATATTTTCCCACTGAAAGTCAAATACTACAGAATACAGAAAAACATTTTTTAAGCCCCATTTTTTTTTGATACATGAATATTCATAGTCATCCCCATTGTTCTGCTTGATTCCAAGTAACAGTGATTGACAGCTAGACTTTCTTGGAGAGTCCCAATTTGGGTAGGGCCAACAAACATGTCCAGACAATGTTCATATTAATTCTTGAAACATCTGGAAGATGAATGCATAGACCTCTTCCAGATTTTGTGGCTGGTGATCTTTTCCCCTACTCGCTCTTTCCTGACACACTAATTGAAAACAAAGACAGATGACCAGGTGACTGCCAGTGAAACTCATATTCCAGCTTTAAGATCTTCCTTCAATCACTAAACATCTGTCTTGTGAGTGAGAATGATTTTCGCAAAACTAAGAATAAAAAAAAAAAATAAACCAAGAATGAAGAAATCATTGCCACCAGACAGGTCCCCAGTAGAGGGTACTTATTTGCTCAACTTCCAAAAGTCAGTCTTGAAACTTGTCAGCATGCTAAAGTACTCCATCACATTTGGGATCTTTATGTCATCCCCGTGAACTGACATACATGTACGTATTTGTGTAATGCAGGGTGCTACAAATAATTTGTGGATACCTTGTTTGTTAATTATTCCTTGCATGAAAATGCAACTCACTTCACTCAGTAAGGACGAAGTTAATTTCAATGAAATGAATCATTTTTCCCAATTCCTGGTTTGTTTCTCCATATTACCCTTTAAGACGGTATCATGTGGTCCAGAGGGCCATGTAGCCATGAATACCTAGGGTTGAATGACCAGCACTGCATACTTTCTTTAGGAAGTTAAGAGCCACGGGTCCAGGAGTTTCAACATTCCTCCTATTCATCTCCAAACTAGGCCCCCTTGAAGTGGCCATTGTGGACCGTTAGTGATTGATCAGCCAGTTTGGCTTTCAATTGGACCACAATGCAGGCAGTCTGTGAAGTTAAATGACCTGCCCTCAGGGCCTAAGCATATTTCCTTTTGAAACCCCTTTCTTTTTCTTTTGATTGCTCCATGTATGTAAGTACAGTGTTCAATTGGTGTGAAGTTTTCCAACAATAGCCTGTATTTGAGAAAGGGATGCGTGCCATGTCACGGGAGATGCAAGGCACGACAGTAGATTGTCCGGCCACTGAACTGTGGATGTGATGCACTTTGACTTGTTTGTGTCGGTGTAAGTAATTCATGTAAGAGGAAAAGAAAAGGGACATTTTCAAGTTGGTCACAAAGGAAACATGTAAAAGGAAGGAAAAGTTTAACCAATTAAGCCCCAATTGCACACGGCGGGGCAAGGACTAACCCCTAGAACAGACATGATTCACTGTTGTTGCATCACACCCCTATGGTTATGTATAAAAGCCGGATTTGGGATGGCAGTTCGCATGGTCCTAAGAAACAATATATATGGTCTTGCATGCATGTGCATTCTCTCTTTGTAAAATTTCTCAATGCGAGGTTTTGATCAACTGACTATGTTTGCCAGTTTGCATCAACTTGCACTCTTGCTCACCTTTTCTGATATTTAAATTGTGAGAGGTATTGGACAAACCTCAATAGGTTGAATATGAAACTGCTCATTAGTGCTGTATTGTTTTCAATTATATGAACCGTGTTTGTTCACAAACCTTTGGGAATTTCATTGGCCACATTTATCAATAGGATACTGAAAACAATTAAAAGAAAACAATTGAAAGTTAAGCTAAAATTAGCTTCTGAAACTGGAATTAGTCTTTTGATTATTGTGAGTGTTACGATGGAAAAATTCACGTGGGGATCATCCTAGTTTGCACGATACAATGTTCCAGTGTCTCCTTTTATTTGTGTAAAGTACTTTCTGTTAAAGCTTTCAATAATTGTTGTAAAAACTTCCTGCAGTACAAGCACACCAAAAGATTTGCCCACTAAGGATTTTACAGCTCTTCTTAGAGGGGCCATTTCACAAGATGCAAGCAAATTTTACGGTGGGCCTGACAGGCATATCCATGCACTGAAACTTATGATTGTCCTTAAAGACAAAAACTCATCACCCCAGACAGTTTCAATTCTCCCAACCACCAACATCTAGTCCCTCCCTCAGCCTGTCTTAAATCCCTCTACATGTGAAATCAAAGCAATGGATCCCTGTGTACGCTTTGTAATATGAGCTGCTCTGTATCTTTCGAATTTGCTGTCAATCAAAGAGCACTGTAACTTGGAACCAGTTGCTTTCCGGAAAGTAAAAATGTAGCTTAGAGTGATGAGTTACGGCCTTTAAAGTCCAGAAATATCGGATTAAAGGTTTATTTGTTGTTGAATCACAGGACTTTTTCATAACAATTAATGTTGGTAGCCAGGCAGTTGTTAGTCATGACATTCACAGAGTGTATGTCATTCGTTAAAATTTGAAGTACTACTTGCAAACAACTCAACACAGTATAATTAAAAGTCTTTAACTTCCCAGTCTAACTATCATTTCCTATACTCTTCTATAAAGTGCTTTTTTTTCTTTTTTTTTTGCTTATTGTGGCCTTTTCTTCTTCTTTTTTTGTGGCCTTTTTGAGGATTGATGTAATTTGTAACAAATGTGACCAATTTCTTACAATACGTTTTTATTTCTCTTAAAAATCAGTGCATAAAAATGAATCAGATGTTTAAATCTGAATTTGGTTTACAGGTGTGCATTTACTGATTCCAAGTTACTTGAATGCCAGCCGGAAATTTTTGTATCTTGTGGCTACATGACTCAGTCCTGATCCAAACTGTATCTGTGTCAGTGTGTTTGGATGATGGAATGTATCATGGTCAGTGATGTTTTTCGCAGCATGATAGTTTGTACAGCACCACCAATTTGCTTTCTTGATGAGAATTGCGCGATTACGACAGAAGTCACGTTAAAAAGCTTTCCAAAATAGTTCGAAGATTTCACCTGATATTACCTTGTTTTTTCTTTGGTTATGAGACAGTGTGTGAGTCTATCAATGTTTATACCTTTATCTCTTTCAGGAGATTAGCTCACTACTGCCAGTTACTGCTCCAAAACTTTGAAGCACAAAGTCTGACGTTTATGTATTACGTTCAAGTTTATGCTCCTTTTAGTTCACTGTCTATCTTTTTTTAGTGTGTTCAAACAATCACAAAGAGAGGTTACATTTATAAACGATGTGAGAGGTGTTCGAGCTTTGTGGCTAGCCAAGGCGTAGTGTTATGGGTGTGGGCCACATTGCGTTTGGACGGTCCGAGGGCACACGGGTCACTGTCATGTGATTCTCTGAAAGAGGGGATCTAGTGCCGAATGATGTAGAGGTGATTTATGTGTTTGTGCACGTTATAAGTGGAAGGTCTACCAAAACCTGAAAGTAGTCTCTGATATTCAAGGAATAAAGTTGTTATTTTACTTATTCTTTATTTTTATTTTTAAACTGTTTAATTCCGTAGAATGTTCTCATTATATCGGGTTGAGGTATAAGAAGACACAATAAATATTTAAATGCATAAGAATATTGTTGGTCGTTACTTTTGGTTGCACGTTCCGCGGACTGCTGATTACACCCAGGTAGTTTACAAAGAAGCTGACAATGTTGTCACATTTTCATGTTCGAGAAAAAATTTCTTCAAAACTGCAAGTCGCTTGAAACTCTCCTAGCTGCTTTATCCCTAGCAGTGAAGATGGCCGTGGAGGCAGGGGCATGGAAGGAGGGCATGGGGACTATGCACCCAGTAGTGGTCATTTGAGGGCGCTGCAAAAGTGAAAGGACACCTGCGTTGGAGCCCGGGGAAGGTGATTTCTAGGGTTTCAACGGGTATTTTCATCCAAAAATTTTATGGTTTACTCTGTGCAAATCAATGGTGGCGCTTTGCTTAGATAGTCCTCCCGCAATGCTATCTAGCATGTAACTGAATTGTTAGGTGCCACGTGAGCCTTGGCCTTGCTCTGGGCCAGGGAAGATGCATCCCAGTCAATTACCGCCACTGTAACTTGATTGAGGAAAGATGCACCCGTGCTTTATTGTGAGTTTCTGATCATACTTTTCAGGAATAGTATACCCCCAAAATTGTGAAATGATATTTTGTCTTACAAAACGCAAATAAGAATCATGTCCTCCAGTGCAACCAAATTGGACGGACATGTCACACTTAGTGTATGCATGGTCATTGTGTGTGAGGGGTCTGTCTTGGAATCCTGTTTATCTGGACGAGGGCATGTCACAGGATTTACTGACATCTGACAGATTTAGATATAAACACAAAAATAGCGGAATGACATTTGTGGCTTCATTGTTATCATCTGTGGAATTCAAAATATGAACAGCCAAAGACTCTTCAAGGAAAAAGATCTGATCACGAAATAGTTGGGTAAGGAGACTTCTGTAGCAGGCACTGCTCAGAGAAATGGTTATTTATTTCTTTGCTGTATGGACAGTTCACATTAAATCCAAGCAGAGGTTTCAAAATAAACAGCTTGATTATGCAAGAAAATAAGTGTATGTCAGGGTTGTAGTCATGGCAGGCCTACTGCCTCAAACCCTGACGCCTCCAGCAGCTTTGAAGCCTCCAGGCCACCGTACATGTAGGACTTCAAGCCTCTGTTAAAGGCCTGTCTCTGCCCCAGTCTGCCAGGACTGGACTACTATCGACATTGTGAAAGGAATATTTCGTGTCACTTCTTGAAGATCTCATTTAAAAGAGAATATTCTCACTTTAGGCTCCTGAATCCCCACTCTAATAGCATGGTCATAACTCGGAATACTTCGTGTCACTTCTTGAAGATCTCATTTAAAAGAGAATATTCTCACTTTAGGCACGTGAATCCCCACTCTAATAGCATGTTCATAACTCGGAATATTTCGTGTCACTTCTTGAAGATCTCAAATAAAAGAGAATATTCTCACTTTAGGCACCTGAATCCCCACTCTAGTAGCATGGTTATAACTCGGAATATTTCGTGTCACTTCTTGAAGACCTCATTTAATAGAGAATATTCTCACTTTAGGCACCTGAATCCCCACTCTGATAGCATGTTCATAACTCGGAATATTTCGTGTCACTTCTTGAAGATCTCATGTAATAGAGAATATTCTCACTTTAAACACCTGAATCCCCACTCTAATAGCATGTTCATAACTCGAGATATTGATGTTTGAAGATCGACTGCCTCAGTCAAGAAACATTTCCAGTTGCCTCAAGCTCACAAAATGTTTGACACCCAGTGACAAATTACACTTATAAAGCCTTTGTTGTTCATTGAAATATTTAACCTTGAAATTTGACAGCTGTGAAAATTACATTGGGTGTGTAGATTAGGCTGAACTTGAAATGAAATTAATGGTCTTAAGTCCTAAAGTTGATATGTCTCTTTTGAGGCAGTCTAGATTTAGAAAAAAAAAAAGTGCCAAGGATGTTCATCATTATGACTGGTATGACATCACATTTCCCACAATGCAATGTACAACTGAAACTGAAATTTGTGTAAAAAATTCAAAACGTTCAAACTGAAGGTGCTATTGAGTCTGGATTTCACCTGTACAGAAAGAGAGGCTTCCCTACTTTCATTTAATTCTTTAACCAGTGAATCTCTTTTAAGAATAAAAATGTACAGATGTTTTGGAATTTTATCATACATTGGTCCCAGAACACTGGACAAGATGGCTTCAGATGCTAATAAAATTGTAAACTTGCTTGGTATCAGTAGGTGCAAATTTTGCTATTTTGTCCTGCATATTTTTGCTCTGCCAATCTGATGATGGAGTTGTAATACTGTAGCTTTCCAAAGCATCTCATAAATCTTCAGATGGTATATTCTGTAAAGCTGGAATGTGAGTTGAAAAATTTGTCAATGAAAGTCAAATCCAGCTGAATATGTCATAGCCACTGCAAGAAAATATTGTTTAGATTCACCATTTTTTGTATAAACGAATATTCGTATCCACTCCCATTGGTCTGCTTGATTTTCAAGTAACAGCGATTGACTGCTACGCTCTCTCGGGGAGTCTGAATTTTGTAGGGAAAACAAAAATGTTGAGACAATTTTCCCATTCAAATATCTGGGACGTGAGTGCATATTTCTCTTTCGGATTTTGTGACAAGTGACCTTTTTCCCTCACATTCTCTTCCCTGAAATACTGACGAAGATCAAAGATGGATGACCAGGCGATTGCCAGTACAACTCATATTCCAGCTTTAAGGCCCCCCCCCCAAAAAGAGCAATCTGACATACGCGACATCATCCCCTGATGGCAAAATTTGGTCGGTCCTCGGACGGCCCGCTGTTGGCCTCTTGGCGGTTCGTCGGAGAAATGTCAGGTGGCTCGCTGACGGTCCTCGAATGGGCATGATGCTGATCGGTTCAAAACTGCCTTCCCATTATGCACTTCTGTGTCAAACCAGCGGGTCTCTGACGGCTGACCGTCGGCCATAGTGGCCACCAGCGGACCACCAGATTTTGCTTACATTCCTGCGTTCAGTGCTGTTTTTGGATGAATTTTGTTTGTCCTTTTTTGCTGTATTTATATTGATCAGAAAAGTAGCTTGTTTCTTTGAAAAGAGTTTGTTTCTTTTTTGGCTTGAGCAAAAAGCTTAGAGTTTTGGCATCCTGCGTAAATGTTGCATATCTGCTGTTTTTTTTTACCCAAAAGAGTATAAAGAAGGCATTTGTCAGGATTCCATGACTGAGTGTCATCATTTTAGCTTCACTTTGGGGTCATTAGCTCACCATTTAAACGTCCTGTTATCAACAACTCACCCTCCATTTACAAACTTACTCACCCACTGTTGAACTCCCCATGTAGTTTTTCTTTCGTTTAAAATGGCTTTATTTTTGTCAAAGTGCAGAGAATCAATGAACAACGGCCTTATCTTTTGTTGTAAGCTTTCCACCCACTGTAACCTTCACAGACTGATGAGTTATTAGAATGACAAACCATTGACATCTTACAGTTGTTCCGATTGGCTCTCTCTTTGTCAGTGACACCCACCTATTATGGACAGACCAATGGGGTGTTTCCAAACTTTCTGACCTTTGAACCTCTATGCTCTGTTGTTGATCTAAAATCAAAAACAGATATACTTCAGTGGTTCTGCCCTTTTGATATTGTGGTTCCTGCTTTCTCTGTAAGGTTATGCCTGAGAGCACCTGTTTTCCATTTACAAAGGCACATGACGCACTTCTCTCATCAGTGACTAAACTTACCTAGAAAAAGCTTTTGGGTAACTTCCAGTATTCATTGAATCCCTGCTCATGTTGGTAGCACTGCACCCTTCACAAATGGTGGCCTATATATTATCTATGTACAAGTGTGCAATCCACAAATGTGCATTATTCTCAAGCTGAGATTTAGGGGAAGTGGTCAGTCTCAAGCTGGTAAAAACAAAATGGCATTGACAGCAATTGTTGCCTCAACTTACTGCTAAATTAGTCGCAAGAGTCATATGTTTTAAGGTTGGGGAAGAAGTCTCATAGAAAATTTGCTGAATAGGAAATTTTCCCAACGTCACTCACTTTCAGTCAAAATTAAACCGTGACGTAAGTAGTATTACTATTACTTTTAAACAGAAGTAATTAACCTAAACCGTCTGTTCCTATCTCAAAGCATAACTGCTCTCTGTATGGTGGCACCTCTGGTAATATCCTTCCTGTATTGACAAAGCCATCACCATCTATGTGAGCAACTCCTCCTTCTTGGTCTGATAAGTTACATGGTCAGTTGATTACACTGTGGGTGAACAAAACTTTCAGGTATTTTTTAAAAAAGATGGAAAAGAAATCTTACAGTGAAATGAGAGGGTCCAATTTCCTCCTCCTTTGATCCCTGTATTCTCCTGAATTTTTCAAGTTCTCACTCCCATTTAACCCTTCCATCTTTTTTTTTTTTTGAACCTCATCGTTCATCAGTTACGTGTAGGGGGTGTTGTAATTTCCTTTACCATCCATAGATCATGACTGTCTGTGGTACATATGACCCAGGTAGTTACAGGCACACAACCGTGATGCCATTTTTAATGATAATCATTGATGAATAAAAGGTCACAATAATTAACCTTGCAACAATGTCTTGAGGACATATTTTGGAAGAGAACGAACATAAATACTCACAATTTCTGGGTAAATTTCCTTCCTATTTATCTTTGTTACTGATCATTATTAAGCATACATATGGCTGCTATGATAAAAGCTGGCGCCAGCGTAATCTACAGCCGGTGATTAACGAGTTTGTTTCGTATTCTTTTATCTCTGAATGTTTTAGAGAATGACACATTCGAGTACATGATTGTGACATGAAAGGCCAATGATGCAAACTGGAACTGCAGAAATGATTTAATCGAGTGATTAAAGCATAAAGAAAGTAAAAAAAGTAGGGTTTGTGGGTCAAATGGACTCACTGGAAACTTCAGTTCATCAGTCAGAAATATACTTCTATGCTGAAAGACGTAGTTTCGTTCGGTGAATATCAGTAGTACCTTTCTGCAATCTTTTAATAGTGTGAATGAAATCAAAACAAAAGCTGCCTTTTGAGCCCAGACCTCTTGAAAGTATATACATCCACGGGATATTAATTAAAAGCAAGAGTTCTCGAAGGATGTTTCAATTTATCAGTGTGTCAATTTTAACAAAAAATAAAATTACCCACCGATTGTCACGTAAAACTAGAGGGCTTCAATATACAGCCTGAATAGAATTTGCAATAGAGTGTATTGCTCATATGCTGTCACTTTGGCCCAAATTGTCTTAACACACCAGTTATTCCCCAACCAAAAATGCAATCACATACATATGTATATAGGTCCATATAATGTCACTTTAGCCCAATGTGTTTGTCTTATCAACACCAGTTATTCCACAACCTAACCTACAATCACATTCATATACTCATGGGATGAACATTCAACATTTCGTCATACAATGTGTTACCATGATCACATTATTGAAAACTTCCTTTCAATTAAATTTGAAAGAGGTAGTGCGCATTGATGAATTAGAGAGGACATACCGACATCTCTGCCTTTGTATGGACAGACGTTTCACATCGTCTTTTTCCCTTTCATTTTTCAGCCACTCCCACCGGTAATCATTTCCCGTCGTCATTAAACTTAAGTTTAGACGTACTTAACGATCCACGATGGAAAGGGTGATACTTAATATTTTGCTCTTACCTTACAGCTACAGTAACCTGCAGAAATAGCATTAATGGTGAGCGCATAGTGCACATACGTCAGTGTTAGTATTAAATACTCTAATGTGCTTGTAATCATGGTCACACAATCCCCCCCCCCCTTTCCTCCCTGGTTGTCGATGTAAGTAGAAATGTTCCAACTGCTCTGCAATGAATGAGTATCATAACATCGATCATTGGTCGGTATGGTGAACAAAATGGTCGGTTATACTGAATTTTGTTGACAGAAGGTATTGAAGAATAAGTCCATAAGGAAATCTCAACGGTTCGATATCGAGGAAACTAATAATTCACATCGCGTAGTCCCTCACTCGTATAACCCACCGCGTGCAGTTACCACGTTATTGACCATGATTCAACTGGCAATTGTGTGTGTGTTTGCAGATCTGCGCATTATCAAGGCGACGGACACGTTGCAAGTAGTGTCGAGTGCCTAGGTACCTGAATGTAAAACTTCCTTCTGGCTAGGAGATCATTGTGAAGTCCTGAACACAATGGCTTTCGTCTGTTAAATTAATGTAACGTATCATGTATCTTACCTACAGGCATGCACCATTGAGTGCTCATAGTTTCATGCATGCTTATTTCTGGCACTCGTACAATTTTCGTAACTTAGTGAAAATTGGGATCTTGGTGGCAGTTCCAGAACGGGGTCTCGGACATCGTTGTCAGGTACCCGAACACCCGATGATAACGCATGTTGCAGAGTCTGTAGTAACAGCGCAGATATTCGATGTGGTTTTCTCCCACAACGTGTGCATGATTTTCCAGAACGTACACAATCAAAGGATTGATAATGTATTGATGAAGAGGGTTTATGTGTGTTTACTGCCATTGAACTGCTGATCGTAGCGTAGTGACATGCTGCTAGTTCCTCTCATGTGAATATAAACATAAATGTATGAATATGAATACCTTCAAACATTACCTGAGTACAGTCACGTTCTCGTTAATTTTCTCTGCATGGACTTCTTTAACATTTGATTCAAGCGCAGTGGTCAACAGTTTTGACCCCATCCTCTTTTTTTTTAGCATGTATGAAAGATACAAAATACTGGATGCTAATAAGTTTGTGCTTTTCTACACTTTCACACTGTATGGCTGTAAGTATATCTAATTCATTTGGAATCACCTGTCGATCATAACAAACCTGTTAAATGACATCATCATAAGTTTTCCCCAGGATGCAAATCCCAAACCCCCCCGAAGATACGATCATCACACACCAGTTTTTGTGGGAATTTTGAACTGCTATATTTAGAGCCGCTGTGAACCGATGAACTGACTGTATCAAATTGATGATGCTGAGAGCCATCGTTCTGAAACAAATCCATATAAGCGGCTCAGAAATTTTGTCGGAACA
Source organism: Stichopus chloronotus (assembly GCA_021234535.1). Taxonomy (NCBI): domain Eukaryota; kingdom Metazoa; phylum Echinodermata; class Holothuroidea; order Aspidochirotida; family Stichopodidae; genus Stichopus; species Stichopus chloronotus. The sequence continues at coordinate 18,825,539 of CM037836.1, read as the reverse complement.
CCCAGAGACAATTGTGAGATAACTGTTTGACGTCACGGAAATGGTATGGCCTCAGGTCACAATGGCTCGTCATGGAGGAAGTAGTGGAATGTCAAACGTCAAGGGTGCCAGAGGTTTTAATGGGGGTTTCCTCACAGTGCCATCTGTGACCTGTGGATAAAGGTGGACAACTGAACCCGGAAATGAAATTTAACCTGCATGATTATCATCGTAAATGACGAAGGTATTAAGACTGATTGGTGGCAAAAGATTTGGCTTATTCTGATACATGTGTGAAATGAGCAGATGCTTTATTTAGTGAAGGTACATTTTTGTCGAGAAAAAAAAAAAAAAAACCATGGAACTCAACATATTTTTCATTGATTACACTCATTTTCCAGTCTGATTTGTGGAGAACAGATTCAAAGATGAACTGAAATTGGAAGGGCTCTGTGAGAAACTGACGACACTCAGATCCCCGGCAAAGGGATGTGAGATCAGATCCTTTCTCCTTCTTTTATGAAAGAAAATATTTTTTTACACTAATATTGCACTGGTTTTAACATTTAGTGGGCATTTTTTGAACCAGATGCAAACTGACTGAGAATACCCATGAATTTTGTGTTTAGATCACCATACGTTGGTTGGAGGCATAGAATGAGCCAGGTGGGAGACCACTTTCAGTACTAAAGCTGTAAAGGTCCATGAAGGGGTGCCATGTTTCTTCATATGACACATATGACACAGGGGGCAAAATCCTGCATCTTCTATATGTAAACTAGGTAGAGACATTGTGATTAAATATTTTCTTGGAGGGGGGAGAGGAGTGGAGGGTATGCTTAGCCATGGTATTACAGAAAAAAATTTGGAAGGATGCGTGCAATAGTAGGAAGAGAAATTGTGTATTATGAGTTCATTGTTTTGTGATGTTAATACCCAAATTTGAAAGAAAAATTCGGACAAAGGAAAGCTACATGGGAGAGAAACTTAAATGCAATCTGCCCCCCCCCCCGATCCCTCTGTCAGGTTGCAGTTCCAGTGTCATTCAGTAGATAATCAGTACTGATTTAAACTTTAACCCTTTTGTTACTTATAGTTCTAAAATTAATGTGAAGGAATAATTGAGGCCGGTTGTAAGAGTTCCACAAGCAGAAAACAGTGTAAGCATTGTTAAATTTCAAATCATAAGAGCCAGTATAATGTTTGCAAGAAAGGCAGGGGTGGGCAACCTTTTTGACTGAATGGGCCAAATATGGGGAATAAAATATTGTATATCTTCATTCACAACAACAATATAGTGTTATTGATAAATAATGGAGAAATAAAGGCCGCCTACCTTGCAGCCCTCAATGAGCCGCCTGGCACTGACGAGTTTTTTCTTTTTCTTAAGGCACCTCGCGGGCCGCAAAAAGTCACCGGCGGACCGCGCGCGGCCGCCAGCTGTAGGTTGTCCAGATCTGTACTACAGGAAAGTTTCCTGCAGGGATATCCCCCTGTCCATAAATATCACTTGGTTGTGTCAGCCTTTCAGTGGACTGCAAAAACAGGCTGGAAGTATAAGACAAGGATATGTATAAAGTTTCATAGAAGGACATGACCTCGATCTGTGAAACCTATTTGAAGATGTGTCTGAGGGATTTTGTTTTTGTGGCCTTGCTTAGCCAGTTGGGAAATATGATGCATTGCAGCAGTGTTTTGTTCTCCATGCTGTATTACATGGGAACTTCCCTCTTATAGCCTCACATCGAAGTATCAATAGAGTCAAGAGCTGAAAAAGATATCCTTAAACAGTCCTAAACATGGCAGCTATAAAGTCAACAGTTAATACAGTGTCATGCATTGGGACTTTTTGGGAAACTGAGTTGCCATTATGTTGATGTTTATTTCTACAATGTGAGTTGGATGTGTTTGTTAGTATTAAACATGTGTGATTCCAATTTTTTGTTTGTACAATGTTCATTTCCTTAGTAAAAACCTTTGTAATCACCGTCATGAAAAATTGCAAGGGGATTCTTGAAACGTTAATTAAGATTGATCGAATTCAGGTTTTCAAAAAAAAAAAAACTGTGTATAAGGGTAAGTGTGTCAGCTGCGGATTCCATTGATATAATTTAAAAAGGAGGAAATAAGTTGGTTCTTAAAAAATCAAGGGTTGTCTACAGTTTCAAACAACATCCACTATGTACTAGCTTCCTGCTGTGTTTATCTCCATTGGAAAAGTGACTCAAATGATTCAAATTTTCCAAATTTCCATCACATTTGTTCCAAATAAATTCCTCAGAGTTGGAGCCATCAGAGTCACGGTCCGTTACAATATGAATTGTATATTAGGCAGGACCACATTGGCACTTATGAAAAAAAAAAGAAGAAGAAGAAGAAAAAACAGGACTTCTTCCACAAATGCAGAGGACTTTAGACAAAATCATTGGCTCAAACTTGGCCTCAGAGGTGGCAATTACTGATGACTTTCAATTCATCATGAAGTCAGATGTTTCTTCACAGTGTTGGTAAAATTGTAAGTTATCGATGCCAAGTTTTGTCAGAGGTTGACAGTATGTCCTAATGACAAGAATGGCAGGAAGTCTTGTTTCTTTTTCATGCAAAGTCAACAGGCATGTCCAAAGTGAGGTTGACGATTCAAAAGACGACTTATTTTGGAGCAAATATTTGGGAGGGGGGAAGGGGGTAAATGCTAGGCTTTATCTAGGTCCTGAATCATCATGAATCTTTCATAACAACAGCTATTCCCTTCAGAAGTCCTTGTTATGTTTCCGTCCCAAATTCTACAAGATTACAATTTGTTAAGGAAGTCTGCTTGAAAGGGGGTCTCAAGTAGCACGCCTTTCTTTTTGGCCAGCAGGGTGAATTACCATTTATCACATACACAAAGAGAGATTAAGCACAGAAAGCAAATGTTACGTTTCCTGTTGTGCGTGAGGAGAGACGTCATCAGTATAAAATCCGCTTGTCCCTGTGACCAACGAGGTTCTAGAAGGAACCTCCTTGGGTGTGGCAATATCTTCTCAACTTGATGGGATTCTTCTGCCTAGCATCTGCCCAAGAAAGTATCATATCTGTTGCCCAAGTAAGTTTAGGAAATGTTGCTTAGTCGCATCTTCTTCAATATCATCTTGGGCACTGTAGGATGGAGGTCTGCAAGAGGGATGACTGGGAAGTTCACAGAGGAAGGACCAACTTCTAAAAAAGGCGGGGGGGGAGGGGGGAATGAACAAACTGTCATCAAAATCAAATACCTTTAAAAAGCAATCTGTCCTTCAGTAAAACCGAAAGTCACCAATGCCCATTTGGTCACCATAAGCGTAGTCTAGGTCGAGACAGTTGTAATTTTCTTTCTCTCTCTCGTGTTTCCACACCCATCACGTTGCTATTCTAACAGAGTCTCGTTCATCAGATATTTACACACGAACCCAATAGAGTTATGCATGTCCGAGGATCTGTTCAATACAAATGCCTTGGACATTTGTCAAAAATAGGGTGTAAACCATGGGCAAAACACTCAAACGTTATTCATATAACAAAGTCGCTTGTGAGCGCTCACACAGTCACAGCGAATTGCTCGTTCACTGTTCACCCTGGTTGGTTGTTCTGACAGAAGAAATCCTAAGTAAACATGAAATTTTAGGGTGTGAATTATAAATTTACCAAATCAGATTGGTTTCCTCACATTTTTGAAGCAAAATGGCCATAAAATAAAGAAAAAGTTAAGATAGTTGGTTACAAATATACAAGACCCTAGTGTGAAGTAGAACTCAGCAAGGAACAGCAGAGGGTGCAGTCAGCTCCGTACAAAAGAAGCACGGTGCATGCGATACTACATTACTAGGGTCTTAGTAAGACTACCATAAGGGTTGTACTTGAACTTAACCTTTTGATTATGTAACCACGGACAACGAAAGATAATGGGCATGGATAATTGTTTGTGAAAATCAAAATTCCTGCAAACTGAAATGAAAACTAGGAGTGAAGAAGTGGAAATAATTCAGGGCTTTGTTTTCACTAAAGGGTACATTTTCATTCTTCTGTGTTTTTTTTTTCCTTTTGTCTGTGGTGATGTTGTTCCACTACTGATGTGTCCCTCCATCTTCCCCTCCCATCCTCTCCTTTCTTTTTCCATAAATTTTAAGTTGTACCATTGTTTTCTCACTCGATAAACGGCATAATTACCAACTGAACTTGACATTGTTTCCAAAACATAATTGATAGGCATGACCATTTCCAGTTAAGCATGAAGGTGTCAACTTTGGGGAAAACTTTGAACCACTGGGGATTAATGACATCCAACAGAACTTTTTACAAAACTCAAATCAAACACAAGAGATTTGAAAGATATGCCAGTAACAAGCATATGATGTGAAACCATGCTTGAAATTAAACTTTGTTTTCGGTCGTTCATCTGCAGAAAAAAAAGAGCTTAAGAAAGTTTCTTCCGTTTAGGCCATTTCTTGACCCTACATTACCAGTGTGTGGTTTGAGAAAGTCAATATTACTTGAACACAGGAGTGTAAGTGATGGAACTTCATGCACAAAATAATAACAACTTTGTAATGTTGTGTTAATTCACTTGTCTGATCATTGGTAATGATTTTCAACCCCTCCATCATAGTCTCAATTCGTAGTTTCTCTCCCCTTCTTTTCCTCAAATTTCAATTACCATACCCCTTATCATCAGATCCACATTGCAAAAGGACCAGGACATCTTTCAAATTGTAGATCCTTAGAACATCTTTCATTTATCATTTTACCTCCTCACCTGTAAGCATCATGAATGACACAAATGAAATTTCTCCCACATTGTGTTCATTTTTACAGTTTCAGACTTAAATTTGCTGACATTAAGCAAATTCTTCTTGTGAAGTCTCCCTCAAAATCAGTGTTTCAAGGAGTTTTAAAGGCACTCAGTGATATATTGACAGAATTTCTCACTTGCTTTCCAATATTTCTTGGTTTCTATCAACTTGCAGACCATTCTTCCAAGAAAATTCCAGCCCTGTAAACTTGCTATGTCTGAAAATTATATGCCAACTTCTTGTCAAGTTCAGTTCACCTTGAAGTATCATGCAGTTTTTCAATCACCAAAGAACTAAATTTTTACCAACCAAATGCTGTAGGGATTTGTTTGCATTTGAAAAAAGCCACTGTCTGTATGTATACTTCAATGGTACATACCCATGTACAATCTCCCTATCATCATAGTTGTACAGCCCAAAAAAATAAGCTCCGCCTCCTCATAACCCCCTGTGGAGATACTATGAACAATTTGAACCAAACTCTGCTTGGCCGTAGTCAAGTAACAACCTACAAACGTAGGAATCGGACATTGCACTGGGTCATAATAACATACACTAGGATTTATATTGTAAATTCTTGGACTGGATCTAATGGATTAATGAAGAAAAATTGGTGAGTAGAACATTTTAAAAGTCAAGTTCTGGTTGTAGGAATAGTAAAACATTGTGAAATAAATTGTTTTATGGGTTTTTTCTTCAGAGACAGTGTTTCTGCATAAGTCTTTTATACTGCACTGTGCTGACTTAGCATGAATGAGACATACACCCTGTGTACACTATGCAGTAGTAGTAGTACTAGTATAGGTAAGAGGTGGTCAGGCAGATGGATGAATCAAGGTGCCGTACACCTTCAGGAGAGGGTGGAGGCAATGGTGGTATTGATTCAGAAGCTTAGCACCATCAATAGAAATAAAAGACATACTCAGACTATGCAAGACACGGAGGATTCTTTCATGGCACCAAGAGGCAAACATCCCTTTCCTGTTTTTTTTTTTTTTTTTAAATGGAGTGACTTATTTTATTTGAACATAAGGAATAAAAGCATTTGTAAGTATTATCAATTCAAAGTAAATCAGAAATTACAGAAAAGTTTGATTAGTTGTGATGGTTGTTAGTGGTAGTTAATATTTCATGTGTTTTAGGAACAATGCATGTGATGATAATTGATATGTGAATAACTATAGAAAGTGCTGTGGCCAAAAAATAAAGAAAGTAGAGAAAAAAAAGACTACAAAGACTAAATCGAAGGAAATCATGAAAGTGCTTGTAAATTTCAAAAGAAAAAAACGTACAAATGTAAAAAGTGTCTTGTTTTGTTGTGAACTTCTATATTTTTTAGGAAGGGAAATGCTCAAAAACAGATCTGACAATAGCTCAGCTCCTCTCCCTAGTACAGTTGTATCAGCTTGTTTTAAATCTCAGTGAGATATATGACAATGAATCTCAGCATTTAGTCAATAATTGCTAAGTGTCATTGTTTACTTGAGGTTGGTTATCAGGTTCAAAGGTGTAATGAATTGTAAAACTAACCAAAAAGAAAAAATAAGTAAATACATCATGCAGAAGTATAAAGCTGATGGTGGCTCAGAATGTAAACTGGTATATTATACTGTATAACAGTAACATTGTGAATACAGTGTGGGAAGTAAGTACAATGATTCCTCACATTATTAGTGTTGTCTTAATTATACCGAACCATGGATCTCTGAACGTTTGTTGCAGTGAGAGACAAGTTTTTTTTGGCTTATCCAGTCGGCAACAGATATGCAAAATATTGTTTTTTTTTCACCCAATTAATCCAAGCGTACGTGTCATTAATAGTTATTTTTTAGGGGAGGTTGACACAATTCTTGTGTGATCCACAAAGTTAAGTCATTGATATCTATTCCAGTAGAAATTCTGAGCTAGGTATATTTCTGTTACAAGCAATAACTGTCCTGAAACTTTTGGACGGAGGCTGTCTGGCCTTTAAAATTAACAGGTCAGAGATTTTGTGACTAGTGCTTAATATCTTTATTCTCTGTCAGCATTTTTGTAATCCATATAACACGTTAAATATAGTCTCAGTCTCACTGAACACCAACATTTCTCTGTCATCAAGTTGGTCCTCTCCTGTAGACCTGTGAAATAAAGGAAAAATTGGAAGCACGAACCTGATGTCATGGGCCCTTCTTGAACTTACCTTTAGTATGATTTAGTATCATATTGGGCATTACCAAAAAAAAAGAAATATAGTCAGATAATCTATTTTTCGCACAGTTTGCAAAGCCCAAACCAATGGGACCTGGGGTATGAATTTTCAATTGTCTTTCCCCATAGTGGTAAATAATGCAAAATCAAGGGGACAGCGTGAACCCTGTCAGTTAAGTCTTACTGCAATAATTTGAAAATTATGGGGGGGAGGTAGGTGGGGGATGGTTCAGTTGACCAGCTAAATCTAAAAATTTTGCTCTGGCCCACTTGATGTAACGGAGTGATGGTCTCATGAATGTTGGTATATGACAGACTATGCTACACCTGAATTCCCTGCAAGACTGTCTCCTAACTCTTGTAAGGTTGCTATAGGCTGATTATGGATTTGAAAGAGGATAAGCCCTGCTTAGCATTATCATCTTTTGTGAACAAAATACATTTAACATGTTAAGATTCACTGCTTCTTTAAGTCAGTTCTCATAAAAAGGTTACTATAATTAGTATGTAAGAAGATTTGATTGATTCCAAGCGATTGATGTGGGCAGTGACCTAAGTAAAGTCTATAGTCTTCCATTCTCCTCATCCTCAACCTTTGCTTGTGGTGAGGGAAGCTTCAAGTAAGATTCTCTCTGACCAAATCTTTTCATCAAACTCACTAACCTGAATTTGTTTGCCCCTATACAAGGAGTTTACTGAACCTATTGTCCCTTGAAAAAAGCACTAAGGATTAAACTGTGTCATTGACTCACCCCTCTTAGAAGTGAATTGATTGTTAACTGCAATATTAAAGAATTGGGACTAAATGGCTGCTGCTGGTTTGAAAGATGTGTGTACTTGCATTGTGGTTAGTTTCCATATGTGTTCATAGGATCTTCTGGTAGGTGATGTGGTTTTGCAGGGCGTATCTAGTTCCCTGAGTTTCGTATATGTGTAGGTGTACTTCTGAGTGACTGTCAGACTTACAACTGAGGCAATTTGGTGTGGGTGCATTCAATGAACTTACATGGATATTACCAGTGAATCAGTCAGTGATAGGGGCATTAGTTATGGTTTAATTGAATATCAAATCCTTTGACAGCTATTTCTTTGTCTTAAAGTCACTCACTGGTTTCTTTAGTTGATAAACCTTTCAAAAATGGAAATTGTTTAGCTTGAAGACAAATGTATTTTACAGTAATCGCCAGTTTGCAGCCTACTTTAAATCTGCAGACTACTCTATAAAATATAAAATTTGTTTCCTTCAGAAAGATGTGATCTGTTTATTCTAGCAAGTATTGAGAGTGAGTAAGAAAGGAAACCAAAATGGAATCTTACCCTTGGTAGAGGATGGAAGATTCTGTTATTCATCGATTGAATTTAATCAGATATTTTACACATTACAGTACACTACTGGTCCTCACAGCCCTCACTGCTGTGTTCATTACCATGTGGTAGCACAGACCCCAGTGATAGGAAACTCTTAATGCAACAGCGAGACAATGGGAATCATTTCGGAAAATGTTCACGGTCACTGTTTAGGAGTTTTCCTTCCTTGCCAGGATCATTGAGGATTGCTCAGTCAATTGTATCATAAGTGTGCTCTATTCAGCGAGTCGCCTGCAGACGGGACGATGGTATCGCTGGATTTATAGTAACAAGTGTCATATCCTGGAAACAGTGACTTTTCTGGTTCACATGACTTAACATAGGTGATCCTGGTGCTATATTGATCGTTGGTGGTGTTTAACAACTCCAAAAGTGCCGCACCTCGAAGTATCGTACTTCATTTTACCTCTACTCGCCTACACACGCAGTCAGATCAAAAATGTGAAAAATAATCATCCCTGACAGTCTGTTGCAGTTAGTCCTCTATGGGACAGTAGGCCTGTCTTAAGGAGACTCATTGCGTTGTTTCAGAAACTCACCAAAGTTTTTGTAAACCTGTCAAGTTTTCTTCACATACTGATGACAAATGTTCAAACTGTTGCCGATCCCCACGTATCACGTACGAAGGAACATTAATGAGCAATGCATGATTCAATTTGTTTTCGTAAAATTTGTGACCCGACGTTTTTTCACATTGGTACCTTTTCACATGCATGCAGCCAGTACAACGGCAATTGGGGTCAGGTAGAAATTTTGACAGTTTTTCATAACTATTATATGTGAAACTTGACTAATTGCTTATTATAAGCGTTGTCATGTGCTTGTACTCCTAAAAAAACCTCACAAACTTATGGATATCAATGCCATGAGCCCCTTTGAAAGTATCAGTTTATTTATGCAGAAAACCTGACAAACATGCTTCTATGTACACTACAGTCCACAGTTCAATTGTGTAAAATATTGCTTCAACCTTTTTTTTTTTTGGCAGGACAATGTTTCCACACTTTCATTTCGTATTTATGGTGAAAACCTTCACCCTTTTCTCTCTTGAGGGAAGGACAGTCATCACACCTGTGGTTTTGAGAAGTTTATTGTCATATCTTAGAAAAGGTTATTTGTGGACTCTGGTGTTTGGCCTTCTGTCTGGTCAACCATGTTGTGGTCGAAATCCAAAACTCATTGAGCAGTCATGTCTTGTGAATGGTCTATCCAGGAAAGGGTCAGAGTTTGACAATCACCTAACATGTAGGTTTTTGCCAAGGATCACCCTTTCAGTATGAGAGATCTATGAAAACTACAGTGTAACCACTTTTGGTTACAAGCTTTTAAAGTTTCTTGCTTATCTGAAAAAGTTGTTGATGTTTTTTGGCAGAGGTTATTATTTTTTTTTTCTAAAGTGCCTCAGGTCTTCAGGTCAACCCTGTCATTCTGCAAGTCTCATGCAGAGGCACCAAGTGAGCACCCTCTTTTTTCTTCTTCTTCTTTGCCTTTCTTGCAAAGAGTAATGCCTAAAAATCTTTGGCTCAAGGGCAGATCTTTGTTCCACTTTAACTGACAACTTTAATAATAATCCAGCTTTTCTTGGGACTAAGGTCGCCTTTCTGTCACTCAACAGGTTGTAAGGAGTTAATTGCAAAAGTATGTTTTCAAACGGATAGTTAGAGATGGTACCAATTTTTTGAGCGATTCTTTTCTTTTCCTGCTTCAGATGAATATTTTAAATTAAATTTCCTGGTATGGTCTTATTGATCATCTTGGTACAGGCCTTATCGTTACTAATGTATCTCCAAAATAGAAAAAAAGAAAAGAAAAAAGGGCATCTAAGTCATAGTTGTGAGAGATACTTTAGATCATGCAGTGCAACGTGTGTTGTTTTGTAAGTGAGGGTTATCCACATGCAAGATGATGCCAGTCAACGCCACCAGCAAAGAGTATTAATGGACTTGATAGCCAGTGTTTTTGGTGAAAAAGGATGTTGACAGTTGATGTCATATGTGTGTGCAGCTTGCACAATCTGAAGGGGAAAAAAAGTTAAGTGAATCCTGAGTTTGTTTTTTTTTTTTTTCCATGTGGATTACGCCATATTCGGTGGTTGCCATGTTTCTTTTAGGAATGTTGAGGTAAATAAAGGAAGTTATCTGTGACTATTGCGTATATTCTAGTCATCTAGAACATAATGGTTAAAATATGATGTGAATACTTCTCAATGTGATTTTCTGCTCTACAGTATGTTGCTGCAATCTTCGTGGTCTGGTGTCATTTTCACCTCATCCTCCTTCCTACAGCCAATAGAAGCAAGCAGAGTCGCCTCCGTCTCATGATCCCCTGTACATTCCGCATCCCCTTTCTTCGTTCTCTTCCCTGGTGATCCCTCATCAGAAATTCAGTTCATGTAAATTCTCAGCAGTTTTATTTTCACCTTGTCACTCTAATTCATTCATTCATTTTGCCCATACAAAATATAAAGTGAAATACAAAAACGGACAGGACACTAGAAAAGCAATTGTTTAACGAGCTAGTGCCCAGGAAGGAAACTTTACAGCAAAGATTATAAGAAGAAAAGAAAATAAGCAAAACAAGAACAAAGAAACAACAAAAGGAGCAAAGAAAGCAACAAAGAAGGGGATACTTAATCAGTGTACTGATCGATTAAGTAATTTTTTACCTTATGCTTAAAGGTGGCATACGTTCTAACATTTTTAATTTCATTGGGGAGAGAATTCCAAAGTTTATAACAATAGTTGTTTAACAATAATTTACCGTGTCTAGTATGGTGCCTCCTTACATTTATGTTTAATGGTTCAGAGGTTTTCAGGGTGACCTATTGTCATAACAGAATGTGGCAAATCTTGTATGTGCCCTTCATCCCCCCACCCACTTTTTGCAGGCTTGTTGTTTTGGTGTGAGTTACTTGTTCATGAACCATGTCAGTAACCTTAGAAATGACGAAAGAAAACCAAAAAGTGTTTCCATGAACCAGCTGTCACTAACAGGAAACACAGAGCCAAACAACAATAAACAGAAGACCTTTGTTCTTTGAGTCACAGTTCACAAACATTTAAAGTTATTGAAATTTATTGTTATTCTTGTTAACTCTTACTTCCATTGTGAATGGGGTGTTGTGCATGCATGCATGCTGGCAGGTACCATCTCAGTCAGAGACTAAGGTAGCTAATGTTTCTAGAACCTTTTGTTTTCAAAATAGAACTAGGAAAGGTGCCTTTTACAGCTTCCGCTGGGACCCAAGGTCAAGTTCATTATTGGCAAAAGTTAAAATAAATTTGACATGAGGTCGCCTTTGTGTATTTAACTTTTTTGTTGGGGGGGGGAGGAATTGAGGCTAAAGGATGATAGTACCAATAAAGACCCTGGAAACACTTGTTATTGTTGTAGTGACCCCTGTCTCCTGGAGCAGAAAGTACTTTTCTTCGACTCATTTAGAAAAATAACTTTCACCTCTCCGTCGGTCGTAGAGTGTTGTGGGTGAACATTTAACCTGATTGAACGCCATACCCTCCCTCCCATCATATGTACATGAACACACGGTCACCTGCTGCAAAATTGATCTTGCTAGATCCTCATTTCCTGTGAGGAATTTGAAATTATTCCTAATATTTTTTTTAAGATGTTTTGGAAGGATGTTTTTTAAATTTTGCAGGAACATCTGAGATGTTGCCTGCAAAATACAATTTCTCACCAAATGAGAGAGATTTTTGCCTAATTCAGTGATTTTTTTTTTTTTTCATGGGCAATTTTTCCTTCTGCAGTCTGCTGTTCGTGTTGCTATGCTCATTCCTTTACTGTCACCAGTGGATATTGTAATTAATTTTAAGACAGATAGTGTTCTTGATGACAGCATTCTGTTTTCCTTTCCGATGTCTGGGCATTCAACATTTTCTAGTCAACATAAATTGATTTAGCAAGTTATACCCCTATGGTACCCAGGGAAATAATCACATCAAATGGATCTGAAAAAACGATTGATCGGGGTTTGTTTTCTCTGCGACTAGTTCAGCCGGTCCATATATCTGTCCCAAGCTTTGTTTTCGTTGAGTCAAATTATTTTGATGACATCCTGCAGGTATTTTGTCAGATGGCTAATTAGTTGATGTACAAATGTTTCATTCTGGCTTCTGTAAACTCTTATTAAAAATCTGTCTGCTAGCCTGTCAAGGAAAGAATGTGATCTACATTAACTTTGCATAACTCAGGACTACGTCAGGTATCACTCATAAGATGATGAGACTTAGAAGTTGATTAGGGAGGTTTGAAAACTCAGACAGTTTTTTTGCAAGCTTAAGAAAAGCACACCAATTTCCGAGTAAACTCTCCCTGGTGGTTGATACAGATCTCTGTTTTTCGTAGAATGAATCTATAATTGACTCGCAAAATCAGGAAGGTAGCTGGTAGTAGCCCATGACTCATACTCTATAATTGTAGCATACGAAAGATAGTTATCTCGTCTGTATCTGACCAATAAAATACTGGCGGTCAGCTTGGAAAAGATACATGTACTGCAGTGTATGGTGAAACCAACTGTTGAAATGACAGTGTACTATTCTCAGTACGTAGGTGGTTTAGTCAGTGGTTGTCAGTGTTGTATAAACTAAACTGATATGGTTTTGACACAATGATTCCAAACTGACAATTTCACACACTGATGTACTGTATGTGGTTACAGTGCACAGTTACATGCCACTGCAATGTATGGTAAGCCAGTTTTTGTCACATTTCATTCATCATTTTGATGCAATATATATATATATATATATATTGTCTTGGAAGAAATGTAAATGGTTATATATAGCATAATGGAGGTATTTTTATATCCATGACTAGCATAAATTCAAATACATGCCATGCTGTTCAACTCATTTTATATTTTGGATTTGGTTTGTTTACCAAAAGTTGGTAGCATGATGTTTGGTAATACCATATCACAAGGTATGAAAATTCCAAAAGTCAGTCTCACAATTTGCAAGGAAACTTGACGTCTAGCTACTATAGGACGGTAGGATGCAAGATGACTCAGTTGGCCAAACTCTGACAAGAAGTCATACAAGCAAACCACTCCTGTGACACATATACTGTAATCAGATGGCTAGGCAAATTTAAGATATGAACTAGTTGATTAATGATTTAATTTCTATCATTGCACCCACCTAAATACTCATGGCCAAAGCTTTTGGTAAAAAATTGTTGCTTTAGTTTCAGGCCTTGACCTCCCCTCTGGCCTCTCTATTCCACTTGACTAAAAAGCACTTTCATTATGTTCTATTAATGGTCAACTTTTTGGGCATGTATGCATCACAGGGTCCTGGAAATATATAGTTTTGGTTTCATTTTCTGTGAATATCAGAACAAGTTTGTGACAAGAGCTAAACATTGACGAATGTTTATTGCTGTAACCAGCTTTTCCTTTCAAATCATGTGGATGTCAGTACGCACGCTGTAATGTTCCCATTAATAGATGGTTAATTAAGTACAGCAACGGTCATAAATAAAGCTTTCATATGCTACTGTTGATTTTAGTGTCTTTGTTATGTCGGGGGGGGGGGAGGGGGGTGCTAAAATTCCTCCAGTTGATTGGCCATCAATCTTTCTCGTTGGAATCTTACTTGCACTAACTTATCATGTTATCATGAAAAAAGTGAAAGAAATATATATACCTTTGACAGTGCAGTGCATGTGGTACCTTTAATCAGGAAGTGTCAAATCACGGTGATGCCATCGTTAGAGTGGCATCTCCCCAGGCAGATGGCATCTTCCCAGGCAGATGGCGTCTACCCAGGCAGATGTCATCTCCCTGCTCTGAAAGCTACATTTACAATTGCACGGTCAGGGAGTTACTACTTGCATGGTTTCACTGAAAAATTGTTCTTCTAACATTGCTTCTGCTGTAGGTAATTTAGTTAATGGAAGTATGCATTATGGAGAAATGAAATCTTTGCTGGTATGTATGCTAGGCTTAGATCAAGAGATAAAAATCTCTTAATGAAATAATGGGACCTCATTTGAACTGCTATTAGTAGCCAATTTATAGCACTCTCTCTGGGGATGGTGGGAGAGGAAGGGATTTTATAAATGTACTCAGTTGATAGTCACTGGACCCATCTAGCTTCTGTAGAGATTTTATTTAGTGTTTGATCTTACATATTTCATCTCATTGTAGGCTCTTGACATTTGTGAAGTACCTATACTGTACATTCACAGTGGTCTTAGCCTTACCTGTCTCCTCACAATTGCTCTACTAAGTTACTCACTTATCATCTGATGTAAACCTCCTTGTTGATATCGCACGATTGATGCATTCAGTGAAGCTATGGTCAAGGATATATTTACATAGTTGAGATTGGTGCAGGTACAAACTTGATGCTTTTGAAGCTGCTTGTAAATTAGGAGATTAAATTTTATTTACCTGTATCAAACAGTTTGTCCTTGAATGTTAAATAAACTGGAATGACTAATTCATTCTTGGTAGACCTTGAAGTAATAACTAGGGTGAAGATTTATAAGTGTCAGCAAGTCCTTTGTGTTAAATGATCAAGACAATCACAGGGTTTATTATATTTTACCCATTTTGTCAGTCATCAGTTTATATTACAAGACAAGTACTGTACCTTTGCTCTGACCGAAGCTGACTGTACAGTGGGGTTGTCCACATACTTTCAGAGTTTTGATACTGGCTGCAGTCTGCAGGATAATGTAGAGCTGTGGAGACTTTTGTTCAAATAAATTATTGTTGTTAGTCTTCAAGGAAAACTAAGGTGATTGTTTTACCAAAACAAAAAAAGGGTTAATACCAGTATTTGTTATCACAGAACGATTGATTTTTCAAAATGAAGGAAGCATGGTGGTCTTCTCCTGGAGAAATAGGTTTCACACAGATAGAAATTCTGTTATTTGTTACTCAAAATAATTCATTCACCCAAACTTTCAAAACTCCAAATGATGCATCTTTTGTAACTTTGAATATGCATAATGTTCTGAGAAGATGAAGCTTTTACAGATTGACGAGTCCAAATGTTTTAGTGATGGATGAAGAGCCTCTTTTTCCGTTGGATGCCATGACGATGCGTTCACTGTAAATGCCCATATTTGCCTCTGACAATTTGACGACTGTTATTCCGCTGAAAGAAAAAAAAAAAAAAAGGTTGATCATCCTGCAGTGCTCGGTCAAGTATTTTCAAATAGATCTTGCTTTTGCTGAAACACTTTCTCAGTCACTCTGGCAGTTTTGCTGTGTTAACTGCGTTATGATACCATTTGATATGAATGACACGATGACTGACACCTGTTGGATGTGTTAATACGAACGAACGTTGCTTCTTCCTGAAGTACTTCGTTTGTGTAGTTACACAGTTACTTGTATCCCTGACCTCACTGTGGCTCTACTCGTTTGGTCTCGCCACTCTACCTTCTTGCCTCCGTCAGGAGACATCAGGTTGGACTCAAAAATTTGCAGTGGGTGTAGGTGGTTTATCGATCAACAGGTGTAAAGATGGTGTTGTTGTTTTAAGAGTTATATCATGTCCTATTTTTCCATTTCTAGGATAATTTTCCTGAAGAAATAAAGATCGCAGAACAACCGTAGCAAGCGTGACAGACTTGCCACCTATGGGCACACTTCGTGCAGACTTGCTTTCAGTGGGGTACTGTTTTCTCAAAGTAAGGTTTTATAACTTGCTGTCAGAGATGGTGTTATAAGAGCGCACGGAACTTGTATTTTTCACAACTTTTTTGCTTGCCTGGCCCCAGCCCCCTCAGCAGCCTATCTGTTTTTGTAGTCTGTCCTAGAATAGACAACAATGGCAGAGCTGCACCTTTGTTCGTGAAAAGACTCAAGCCTTTTATCAAACAGATATTGTTGAAATGTACTTCAACCGTGAAAGTCTGCAGCCAAGCGTGGAGTGACGCAAAGCTCCTATAGTGTTTGGTTTAGAGACTTTTCTTGAAGCCCTTTCAGTGGTTGGTTTTCAGAGTTTTCTTAAAAGGCCTTTCCATATGGCAGTATTCCAAACCCAGTGCTATTTAACCTTTTGTTTAAAGTGTTTGACAACCATCGCTTTTCTTGACCTTGTGAAAACTCTGGCAAGCACCACAGGATAGAATCAATGGTTTGTTGCTGTGTACATTGAAGGTAGACTTTTACAGTCTGGTCAGTTTCCTTGTGGTTGATAGACTGTCCAAGTAGACTTCAATCTTGAATTACAGTAAGTTGCACTCGGACTGCAGTTAGGCATATAGGCCTATGAAATATTTTGCAGAAGTTTCTTACTTTCTCAGAAACAGCCAGACTTTTGTCAGGATTCTTATATCACATTGACAGTACCTTTTGGTTTCAATGATAATCTTAACCTAAATCATGTGGTGTAAGTGTGTGTGTGTTTGTGTCGGCTGCGTTGTAAACATGATAATCTCTGGAAGGGAAGCTTGAACAAATCTCGTATTTATTATGTAGGTGTACCACACTAACTACTGTTTTTTGTGAAGGTCAAAGGTTATTTGGGATCAAGAGGGCTGAAATTGTGAAAACCTTGTAAACATGATATATGAAAAAGGGAAACTTGAATAGATCTCATATTTGGTATGTAAGTGTATCAGTGAGAAAAACAAACCAACATTTTTTTTTTTGTGGCGTTCACTGGTCATTTGAGGTTCCTCAGGGGTCAGATTGTGAAAACATTATAGATACAATATTTCAAAAGGGAAAGAATAGACAAACCTGATATTATGTAGGTATACCACATTGATAACAAAAACCCCTTTTTTGACAGAGGTCAAAGGTCATTAGAGGTCAGTGCAGTTCAGAGGATGAAAAACCTTGTAAATACGATATTTCAAGAGGGCAGGAACTGTTACACTGAAATGGTGTAGTACACTGAGAACAAAACCGTCTTATATTTGATGATTGCCATCGTGGTCAACAAGGATCAAATTGTGACAACCGGTATGAACTCGTGGAAGCTCAAGACAGAAACCTTAGACAAACACTCCTTTTTAGGACACATGTGTGCATGTTGAGCGCATCACGCCTATCGGTCGTCAGCTTGGCTGGTCAACAGATTTCATGCGTTTGTATAGTGGGTTACATCATAATTGGTGGTATGATACATTACTCATCTAATATTACAGATAACAAGCTTGTGGCACATCCTCATATAATGATGTATAATGCTCATTGTTACATCATCAAAACAACAACACATCTGTGCATTCTGGTTTTCTTTCAATTGCATTATTTCTCCCGGCCCCTTCATACTCCCCTAACCCATTCTCCCTTCCCATCCTTTGTGTCCCATCCATCCCTCCCCTCCAGACCAGTTTACATGGCCGCAATGTAATTGGAGGACTTTTTTCTGTTGTTGTTTTAATACAACGCTGTTTCTAATTGTAAGGAAGACTATACAGTGGGTTCATCCATCACTCGTCAAGCCATCAGCTGCAAAGGCATGTCCCTCTTTACCCAAAATAAAACAATACGGGATGTATCAAATAATTGGCAATGTCGGTGTGACGTATTGGTAATGTCAGTGTGATGTTCCTCTTGCATGCTGTGTATGTTTTGCTGGAAGTGAAGATATTTAGAGATTAAAAGATTCTGAAGAACTGTACTATATTTCTGTAGGCTACCTGCCTATAGAAAGTGAATGGCCAGCAGCTGTGTTACTAGATATTGTTACATGGAACATTGATTCATGCATGCATGGCTAGTATACTGACTGCCATAATACATAACCCTATGCTGTTACCTGGAAGAACTGACAATGTCAGCAACTCTCCCATGTTCTTGCCATGAGATCCATTCACACTTCTCGATAGCTGTTTACTGGAAGTTAATTAGAGGCAGAGATAAGAGAGCAATGATTTGAAATGTAAAGCTGTTCCATCTGGGTTGCATTTTGAGAAAGCATCATCCATCATTTTCGTTCCTGACTTCCTCTCATGTGATGGATCCACAGTACATATGGCAAACTCGGTCTTCATTAATGCCATATACCCCGATTTGTGTGTTACTGAACTACTCGAAATTCAAGTGAACAGTGAAGCTAATTCCATTGTTTATATTGGTACATTGCTCTCATTTGACTTTAAATATTCTGTTCTTGTGTTGTCCTTGGGTCAGGTCACTCGAGTCATCCTCATGAATGACATTTCCTCGAGTCAATTGTGAAGTAATCTTTTCCGGAGATGACATTTTAGGCTGATTTGATAGTGCACTAAAAACATTGCATTAGTCATGTATATAATTCAAAGGTAGTGTGAAGTGCATGTAGAAAAGGGATTATACTGCACTGATAGCTGTATTCAAAAGTTGCAGAGTGAAAACCTGAATGAAAATTTGTTGGAATTATGTTTCTATTTGTTAGGCCTACTGCCTTGAAAGATGTGGCTTAATTTTCAAGATTTGATTGAATCTGGAAATGCACATATGATGGCGTGGGTGTTGCAATGAGTGTCGTTTTTTCTTTTGTTAGGCATATATATTCTTGCAATTACTTTAATTACTGGGTACCACAATTGGTGGTAAGTGATATCAATATTTGTAGAGAAGAAAATACATTCTTCCAAAACAAAGCCCTCTCATCATATGAAATTCTCAGTTGTTCTGGAAAAAAAGGTAAAGTAAACAAAGAACAATATAAACATATCATGCAAGTCCCTCTTTTGATGTCATAAATTTGCGTACTTGCCAAACCATGTTTATTCATGATGCAGGCATACAGTAAGACAGGAATGTGCCTGTAAAATCATCAGTGTGAAATTTGTGGCTATTTTCAACATTCTTAGTAATTGATACAGCCAGTATTCCAAGCTGTCATTTTCACGTCACACACCATTGCCTTTAATGGTCTCAGTGTTTTCTCTTGCTGTGGATATCTCTGAGTATTATCAGTTTGTTGCTAGGCACTCGGTTGAAATTGAAACTTTTACAAAAGCCAATGAGCAGAGTCTCTTAAATGAGCATACAGTTGCAGAAGACGTTCTGTAGTCAACCAGTGTTGAGTATTCGCTTTAAAAGTTTTGCCAGCATTTGTATGTTTTCTCTACTTTTTAAAAGTCAGAGAGCTGTTTTTTTTTCTTTTGACAAACAAGAGGTGTTTACATGTCCACCCAATGTGGCTGTTGCTCTAATCAAGGGTAGCCAAATAGAATTGCCTCCAGACTCTTTAGACAGTGCTATCAACATCTGTTTGGTCTTTTTATGGTTGGGCCAAGTCTGAGTAAACAAGGACTGCACCTTTTTTCTCTCTTCTCTCTCCCTCCTTTTACTTGTGTGATGACCCTTGACACCAGTAATATCAACTTGTTTTTACACCCTGCTACCTTTAGAACTTTGTCTACTTTGCATCAATTGGTTTGGCCTAGATGGGTCACCACCAGCTAGGCTGTGCCTATCATTCAGCTTCATGCCTACTGGTTCTGTTTTCCTGGGCTTCAAAATTGTTTTCCCCAGGGTTGCCCTTTGTTGAGTTGGTTAGGGGTGCAGGTAAGTAACCTCTTTGAGGCCCTTCCTGGGTTAAACAGGAAAAAAAAAGGTTTTCTGTGGGACTGAAAGGGATCTTAAAAATAAGGGAAATCAGCAGGAATCAAGAATGGGATATGAGCGTAATTCTTCTCTGCTGAGCCCAGTTTGCTTTCGGCTTGTTTCACAACTCCAGTTTTTCTTCTGTCACTAGGACAATCTCCAGTGAGAGCTGAAGTGACGCATACGTAGCATGAAGTTGTTGACTCGCTCTATGCTTGAAAACAAGTTTGATCATGGCTTTGTAATAACAATGATTACTAGTTTGATTCCTTTACTTTATGTGTCTATGCCCATAAAGAATTAGTTAATATGGTTCAAGCCCTCCCAGAGTGACTGAGGCAAACTTAGCATCAAACTGGTTCTGTAAATGCTGTGACACTGTCACAGGATCATTTGTCAATGTTACTAAGGATAGACACAGGGCTGGATATGATTTCAAATGAAAGCAGAAGAAAAACAAAAGTTTCAGGGAGTATTTTGGAACCCCATTTAATGCTTTAGTATAAATCCATATTACATAGAGTACAAAGAACACTTTGAAGCTTTAATTTGTTGTGGATAGGCTATAATAGTATACACAACAGTATTTACAGCATGTGTAATATAGCAATTGTGCAATATGTGTTGATCCCTACACTGACCTGTGGTTTCATTAATGGTTCCCTAGATTTTTCATGTAGAAAATTAAGCGATTTTTAGAACTGTGTGTAATAACCTTGACCCATAACCTTACAAATCTCATGGATGGTTTCCATTGATGGGTTTTCTGGGGTTCCCTTGCTGAGAGCCCAGTTTGAAACCAGCTGTGAATTTACTCCCATCCACAGCTTGTAAAAAAAACATCCCTCAATAAAAAAAAAAAAAACCAAAAAAGTAAAAAATTATCAGATTGGAAACCAACAGGGCCAGCAGCAGTGGCAGCTTAGCTGATGTCATTTGCAACTGATTTGTTATCTGACAAGAGTGTTGCCCCAGTTTGAACCAAAGGCAATCACTTGATTACATGCTATTTGAGCAACAGTAGAAGGAGTTGCCTGGGGGGGCTTACAAATTTGGTTTTGGATCTGTGCCAAGTCCACCTGAAATCAATATCCTTCAGTGTGCTGAATATGACTAGTAGTGGGTCAAAGGTCACACCAGTAATCGTCCATTTCACTGGGGAGCTTACCCATTCAGTAGATCCTTTCAAAGTCAATTTCTAAAACTTTGAGAAACTAATTGCCACTTTCTGGTCAGAATGGATTTAAAGGACCCTTTTTCCTTTTGTGAGCAACATGAATGAAAATAACGTGCATGTACAGTATTTCAGTAGTGTGAAGTTGTGAATTAACTGTACGGTTGCATTACATGTCACTGTAGGGTTCAGACTTTCTTGTGCGTTAGGTTTTTTACAATACACCATACATGTAGTTGTGATGTTTGTCAAAACAGAATTCAGAAGATGAAGCGCCTACTTTTGAACGTATACTAAAAGTCTTGGCTTTTCAAAGGAACACCAAACATGACGTGACTTGTATGCATTGATAAGTGTAAAATTGTTTTTTCACTCTGTCCAGAATTTGGCCCTGGATACCAACACTCTACTGTCAGTTGGGTTTACCAAAGTGTAATTTCCATTACGCTGCCAGTTCATTGTGAAGTCACAGTATGGCATTTTGCACCATTTACCTGTAATACATTTGGGCATGACAGTGAATTGTCTTAAAGCCAGCCAACATCCTAAATATTGTCAACACAAACAATGTTTGTGATACCTTGGAATGGATCCACAGATAGCAATTTCAGAATTGCGTGCTGAAAGTGTCGGTCCGGTACCATGGTACCCGATGGGTACCCATGGAAACACTAGTATAATATAATAAGTTTATCAGTTTGAGTAGTACATAGCTTCAGGATGCCACCTAGCTCATTGCTTCAGTGTTTAAGACACGTAATTCCTGCTTGCTTGTGTGCATTGCAAGAAGGCCAAAATTGTTTGTAGCTAACTCCATAAAAGCAACACATATGCAAAAAAAAAAAAAAACAGAACAATAAACAAAACAGGGTAGTGTATGTACAGTACCTACCAAATTGATTGATAGAGGAGGCAGGGGTGTACCTAATTCAGGAGGCAGCTGTTATAGGAACCATATTTGGGTTGAGAACTCCCTTTGATCATTTTACATCCTGAGAATGATATCCAAGGGACTTGTGTTTACCACTAGTTGTGGAAGTGTCTTTTACTATGGTGTATATGCTACACCGACTAGGCAGGCCATTGACCTTTGATCAGTAAGTGGATACTCTCAGTCACTGTACGTGAAAAGAAATGTATTTTGGACTACGAAGGGAGGAGCGATGCAGGAGGGGCTCTGAATGACATTCTGCATGTTTTTCCTGGCTATCGTCGTTCTTCTGGTTTCCTACTGAAGCAAGTGTTTTGCTTCTTTACTACCAGCATGCTGAAATGTGTCCTTCTCAAACCTTTGCAGTGGCTGTCAAAACTTCCACCAGAAGTTTTTTATAACTATTAAAAATATTATTTCTTCACTTCAGCGAGGCTATGTTAAATAACAGTAAGTTTGAGTGTTTCTCTGCAGGCTAAGTCTTGAAAAGTAAGGTTAGTCTTCCCTCTGCCTATCCACAATGCCTCAGTGGTTGGTGTGATATGGAAACAATGACCTGTGGATGCAGAGGATGAGACAGAACCAAACCATTTCCCAGTTTTGTCACAAGTAGTTTCTAATATTAATATAAGTAATTTTTTCTGATACACTTTGCTGGTTGCTGTTTATTTTAAGATAAGAAAAAGCCATATTGCTTGACGAGGTGTCAGTTAGAAGTCATTTGCAATGTTTTGCCCCACAGTGAAGACTATGTCCACAAAAAAGGATAACGATCAGTTACCAACATTCACAAGGTATGTCAAACATGCTTAACCCCAAACAAGTTTTAATAAAAGGAAAATGCACTGTCCAATGCTGGAATTTGTTTGCAAATTGTTTGCAAGTCCAATGCTGGACTTTCAAACAATTTGCTCTGAATGTAAAGGTATTTACAGTACTGTAAAGGTAGCATTTGCACTCAATGCAGAAAAAAAAAAAACATTCTTGCCAGGGATTGTCTATGTATGGTACTGATGGGGGGAGCTTTCTGGGGATTTTTATAGTAATAATGTAAAACCTCTGACAGTACTCAAGAAAGTATTGTTGTTAGCCACAACAGCTTATCATACTTTGTTGCAGTTTAGTTAAATTCTTCTTTGTTCTTTCGTGGTTTGAATGGACTGTAACAAGGGTGTTTGTCCAAATTGCCAGCAAGTATGTTTTGTTTTGATTTAGGTTGCAAAGTGGTACAAAATGCTGTGCAATATGCATACCTTTTTATGTGCAGTATTCTCTCAACTAGAGCCAAACTCATGTACCTCTCAAAAGGTTATGTGACATGACAAGGAATTGACAGAATTCAGAAGTTTTGATCCAAAAAATTATCTCAGCTGCTGAGAGAAAATGGTGGTTTAAAATTCAAATTTCCCTTATTGTGTGACCTAATTCTCAAGGATTCAAGTTCCTGGATCAATTGGATTTATTTTTCAGAATTTTACCTGTCAGGTCAGGTTCTTCTTAACTGCACCTTACATTATCATGATCCTGTCACATTGTCATCCTATCTCTGTTTGATGACCCATTCTATTATCTTGTAGACATGATTTTTTTTTTCTGTTTGACAATGAAGAAAATACAATGCCATGATTATTATAATGACAATGATTCACATTGTAACAAAGTTGCCCGTGGCTTGCTCATAGTAATCAGTCAATATGGACCAAGTCTGGCTGTTGTTATCAGGAACAATACTTCCCATTCAATTTGATGACTATCATCTTGTTATCACCTTAGCCTTGATGTTGTCAAGGCCACAGAATCCTTTGTAATTAAGCTTCTTTACAGAGATTATATGACTGATGGTAGCTTAGGCTAGATTTCCTTACAATCAATTGCTACTACATGATATGGAGTACCTAGTACCTGGAATCTGTGTTAGGCTTTTCGAAGAAATAGAAACAGAATCAGGCAACTGATATATGAGGATTCTGGCCCTTGTTGATCCATATACCAGCTGGTGACATCTTACATATGTGGCTTTGAAAGGTGTTAGTTTTCATATGTCAGTCTCAGTAGTGGTCACTGGGTGTTACACTCACTGCAGAGCAGACCACCAAAGATACTAATGATCAGGATGAAGATGGGTGATAATGATGAGGATGCATCCTTGATGAGGCAGAGGCCAAAAGTCGTCCTCTTTTGGAAAACTTGATGTTGTTTCGAGGGTCTCAGTTCTAGGTGGTAGTATGTCGCGTATCCGTGGGAAACCATCATCTCGTACATGGTTGTTATGTAGAGGTGGGTTAGCTTATGTCTACTCATTGTTAATAGTGGGAGATGGTTGTCAGCATCATACTATTTCTAGGAATGCATGGATGTTCAAGGATGGATGATCGCTGGTAGTGGTGGAATGTCGATCTGATGATGTAAGAAATGCAGCGTGAAATTGTAAGAGTAGGTCATCAAATATTCATTACATATGAAATTGCCATGCATCTGGTTACCATGGTAACATTGCACCATGAGACACATCTTTTGTAGAGTTGCTTCATGCTCTGAAATCTTAGGTACTTCACATGAAAAACCTGTTTGAAGTCAACACACAAGTTAAAAGGTGGGAGTATTAAATAATGAAAAATTTATTTTCTGCATCATGCCTGTCCAGTGAAACAGTCTAACAAGTGTAAGTTTGATGAGTTTATAGGACATTGCCACAGGTTGTTTTCAAAATGCTTTTCTTCACGATATCAGTGAATATATGTCTGATTCATTGCAGTGGCCGAAACTTTCTATCTATCTTCTTTTGTGAAATGTCTCACTGTTTTTCTTTAATACAGTTGTGAAATTTGATCACTTTGGTCTAGATTTGAATAATGGTTACATTCCTTTTCAAGGTCAGCAATATCGAGCTTGTATCTTGGATGAATAAGCAAAGACCAATAAAAAAAAAAAGGAAAAGAAAAACGTAAGCCTAGCGGAGACGAGTTTAGTGAATTTTCATACATGCAAACAGGTTAGACCTTAAACCTGTTTTTCATCACTGGTGTTTTTGCAGCATGCTGGTTAAACTTGCTAAAAGTAGTACTCTTAATCATGTCCTCCTCCATTGTGACCCTAAATTTTAAAATTTGCCCCAAAGGGAAGCAATTTCCATTTGGAAATGAACGATGGAAGTGTGCAAATTAGTAGGAGGGCTGTCACACTGTCTGCAAACAATGCTTATATCTTCTATCGTAGTGTATGCTGAATGTATCTGTGATTTTGTGTCCTCATAGCCAGTATATTACATTTCATGTCACTTGACCCCAATAGGAAGTGCTATAAAGGATGGCTGATGCCCATCAAGAATCAAACTACTGTAGGGATCCTCTCAACCTACGGTGACGGCAGAGTGGGCCGGAACTGTCGGCAGCTTGGATGTTCAAGAAAAATGTACTGACCGTGCAATGTTCCACACAATTAAACTAAGACACACCAAGGCTAAGAATACCTTCCTGATATCATTGCATTTTCCTGTCTAGCCAACACAGATTATTCTTTCTTGACCTTGGTGTATCTCCTGTTCATTTATTCCACTGAATGTATGTAGTTCTCTTTGCTGTGGTTTGTGATGAGAGAGATGATGTGGGCGCCTATTGGTCTTTGACCATAAATAAACATCCTTGCATCAAAAAAAAAAAAAAAAAAATGGGTTACTTCTTCTTTGACTGTGTCTGATGAAATGTTTGCCGCATTTTATGACGCGCATAATTTTGTTTTTTTCCCCTCATTTTTGTGTTATGTTAGTATGTTGCATAACATCTGGTCACAGCTATTATCAAGTAGACTTTGCAGTCATGCCAGTTTCAGTTTGAATGTGAAGCCATTGAAAACCATAATTATCGTCATGGCGATAAAAACTGTCGCTAGTGGAGCAAGATCTCCTTGACAAGTCATATACAGGCTACTATTTCATTTGGTCAAGTTTCTCATGTGTAATCTCATGTGTAAACTAAGTTTTTCAAAAGGGCGTATGAACTTAACCTTCAAAATGAGGCATAATCAAACTGAAAATTAATTCGATAGTAAGTAGACCATTCTTGGATTAGTTGTTAATCCACCCACAGGAAAGAGTGGGTCAGTTGGTGTATTTAGTAAGAAGTGTTTATGAAACTGAAGTCAGTGAACGTGTAGGTGTACAAGTGCTGTGTCAGGCTTCTGCAATGGAGAGGACTCACAATAAGAAGATATTTTTTTAGGCCAATCTAGCTGATTCAGGCTAATTGACATTCTCATTCCAGCAACTAAATATACATTTGTTTAGGTGGGGTACTTCCTGGCACCACACACTTCCGTTGCTGTATGAGAATGTTAATGTTAACTGTTGACACAGGTCTGACTGTGTTTGTTCATCAGGAATACATTTACTGAGCAGACCTGAGTCTTACCTTTCTAGTAAGGATACAGAATTCTCAAACCCTTTTGACCCCGATTTAATCAACAGCAAATTGGGTAGCAGACTCAAGTTAGGAGCTAATTCAAGGGTGTGGTAATGCCAACAATAGGTTTTAATCTGCTTCTTTACTTATTCAAGAGTTTTGACCCTGTGAGGAAGAATAGCAGTAATCCTTCCAAAGGAGAGATAAGAAAAGTTAAATAATGCATTTCAATGGATGTGTTCAACCCAGCCATGCCGGTGGACTTACTGGATTTTGTTATCCCTTAGTAGAAAGGTTCATTAAACTTGCATTGGTCAGAAATCAATGGATGCTACAATACAAGTTCAAAACATTGACAGTTTGTTCTGTCAATACAAAGTGGCATTTAGTCTCGAAATTTTGTGGTTTGTGACACAGTGCTTCCCCCTATGTGGCAAAATGTTTGATTAGATTTGATCACTTTGCCATGGTTCATGGAAGTTTGCTGTGCAAAGACTAATTTCCTGTGATAGCAGAGCCATTTGCATTACAAAGTGTTTAGGGTTTCCTCATCAAAGTTTGCTGGCAAATATTTCATCGAGACTTTTCTCCTCAGTCCGTAAATTCTTTGAAAGGCTCAAGGGCAGTGGAAAGGAGGAATGCACTAATAAATGTAGGTTCTGCCATTACTGTGAAGTATTAAAAGCATTGGCACAGTGTATAAGGCTTACAGTACTTTTGGACCAGTTACCATCTACTTTTTTGGAAGAAACATGTTGCACAACATACTTAATTAGGCCTGATGTGCTGCAAAACTTTTTTGCGGTATGAAATATTTGGTCTAATGCCAGATGCTGCGAACATGCTTTTGATGGGAAAGAACTCAAACAGAAACTCTCAGCTGATTGTTGTAGTGAATCAAATAACGATGCATCAGCAGAGATGAAGATTCACTGTTTCTCCAGTAAGTGCAAAAACTTCAACATTCCATTTTCGTTGACGCAAAAAATAGAACCAAAGACTGACTAGCTGATTCTTACAGTGAATTAGATGTACTGAAAAATGGAAGTAAAGTAACATGCATCAGCAGAGGTGGAGACTACCGCAGTGCAAAAGTATTTATTCTGTTCGAAGAAGTTCACATTCGGTAATTTACCATTTCAGACAAACATCATTATCAGCATGTATACCTTCTGTATACTTAGTAGCATGGTAGTACTGAACTGTACAATTAAATGTGGGGCTTGATATAGATTTGTCCTTCAGATTCAGCAGAGACAGTCGCACTCTATCATCCACCTTATCTCTTCTCAAAAGTTCATTGTATTGTCTGTGTAATGCTGCTGGTTGTCCTTAGCTAGTGGGTTGAAGTTCTGGTTTGACTTATGCATTCAATCTTACTTATACCGTATGGAACTACATACAGTGTCTCGTACAACCATCTCACAGCCAGTGGTAACTGTCAAGCATAGTAGAGTGTTGGTGTGGTGCAATGTTTCCACACGGATGGTATGTATTTCCGTCTCATCTGAGGCGGGTGAGAGGTGATGTGTAGCGTACGAGAAGCATATTGTGGCAAACGTTAACGATCGGTTGATGGTTTATTGTTAACTTGTCAAGAGAGATCGATGTCACCGATACCTTGATATTACATACGAAACAAGCAGCAAGTAATTAACTGATCATAGAGATCTTCAGATATGACAGATCCCGGTAATGTTAGATGAGATACAGTGCATTATATTCTCTCATCTCATTGTACCAGCCAGAGGAAACCAGCAGAAGTTTGACATGTGAAGCTGATGTGTGGAAAGTAGCTTTGTCATTTGGAAGGAACTACAGAAGTGAATGTAAACTGATACATATTTCAGTAAATGAACTGAAATGTCAAACATTTGGTCACATGAATTTCAGTAAGTCTTGATTTCTGTATGATTTAGGTAACATCCAAGCTGATTCTTGATGATGTTATCGACAATATTAAAAAAAGGAAACAAACTTGTTCATGTAGTAGTGATAGCATTGTTGATCACTTGCCAAAGAGGAAAAAAAATATCCCTGGCCACATATTAATAAGACATGAATTGTCAATGAGAAACAAACATAATGAACAGATACAGCATTGTTGAAGGATGGGAATCAACAAAGAAACAATAATTCTGATTAAAGCAGAAACATGGATGTCATTCATATCAACCTGCGACCATCATGGGATTAAATGCTGCATTTTTCACAAACTATTGAATGTTAGCGTCCGTAAGGTGCAGTAGCATTTGACAAATTTTAAGTCAAGAAAGGAAGTGTAAACTTAACCTAAAAAATCAGAAGTCTGAATATTCTTAGAAACTGGGTAGTGTTTCACTAAAATGATTGATGTCAAATACCCTACAGTATAAATTAAGTTAATTTACCATGCGAGTGTCTTTTCTCACATACCATGGTGCACTTTGTTTCATTCAACCGTTCTCGCAGACTGGCATATGTTGAGATGAGGTGTTTCATCCACAGAAGATGACTCACATTCAACTTGGAGTGCTCTCCCTGTATAAATCTACGTACGATGCTGAAGCTGTGTTTGTCTGATAAACTGCTTTATTAAGTTCACAATATCAATATATTTGCAATGGTCATTACCTGGGGCATTGGGAGACGCTACTGCTCTTTTTTTCCTTCCCATTTCAGCAACTGATATCGTGTTGCTTCATACATTTATTACGTTTAGAATTGAATTGTATGAATGTGAAGCCGACTGCAGGTTATGTATAATGCATTGGATCTGTTAAAATATGAACACAGTTGTTTACATACCATTCTCCAAAGTAAGTCTTGCTTACAATCTACAAAGATGATGAATACAATTTAGCACATAAATAAGCAAACTCAGTGCGCATAATAATAATTTCCAGGACTGAAAATTAAAATGCATAGGCTTCTTTAGACCTTGCAGAAGTTCACCATTCATGCACCTTATTGAAGAAAATAAGAAAATCATTTATGAAATCCTTAAATATTACAGGGGCTTTCAAACGTCTGTCAACTCGAATCCTTCACCAGGTTTAATTTTTGTTTTCTTTCGTTTCTGTTACAGAGTGATTTCCTCCACCAAGGACCAACTTTTCGTGGTTTTAATTTAGCATAGACCACACCTATCGCCATGGAGATTCCGCTGAATTGTCGGTGGCTGAAGCTGTCTTTTCTGTTCATATTCATTTACATACCTTACATAACCGAGGCCTTTACGACTTTCGAAATGAGGTTCCGCGACCAACTAGAGAAATTGAGATCAGATGAACAATACCACTTAGGTGAGTGCATCAGCATCGTCGTGTGGAGCAAAGAAAGTTAGACAGAGAGAGAGTGAGATAGACAAAGATGAAAAAAAAACAGAAAGTAAAATGTTCAGATTCAAAGAGCTACAGTAGCTTTATGTGATTGATTCATCTCTGAGATGAATGGAGGAAAAGCTGATGGATGGCTCGTCGCTGACGGACATGTTTCCGTGGATTACTAAGGAACAAGTGTTTTGATATGGCGTGAGCGTTATTGTGACTGTGAATTTGATAAAATTGATGGAAGGATGTCTTGGTTAATTATATGAATGACTGGATTTTCAGTTTGAGAAATCAAAAGTCTGTCAAAAGTATTTTCCACCGAGTAAAGTACGGTGATGAAAGTGGTCTTCATCAGTGGGACAGATCATTGCAAATTCAGTTTAGAGCCCACGACAGAGAAAGCAATTCTGAATTGCAAGTTACAGTTGGAAATAACATGAGATGCCTACATGTTCAGTGTGCTAATTAATATAAAGATGGGTCTGTCCATTACTGCAAGTGGTTAAAATGTATCACTTGTTTTATCTTTTTGCAGACTGAACGCAGGAAAGGAAGTGTGTGAATTTTTTATTCTTGCTGGCAAATTAAAAAAAAAAGGGGGGGGGCCTCTGTGGAGTGATATTTACCTCAGTTTTAGTTCCTGATAGGCGTTCTTAATAGTATTACTGAAATTGATCACATCACGTTGCTCCATTATTATTTAACCACATGCCCGTTCGTGTTTACCTGACACTACCATTGTAGATTTGAAATCACAATGACTGTGACATTACACTTTTTCGGTTCACAAGCAAACAAGTCTATTTGAAGTAATCAGTACAGTGATTTTTATTTTCCAAACAATAGGTGTTGATGAATTATTAGCTATTCTAGAAGGAGTGGATGAAAGAAAGAAAGGAAAAAGACCTTTAAATTAATTTGAAAGAGCTTCTTGTTTGCCCTTTTGAAAAAAGGGGCCCCCTCAATTTCATCCTTAGAAGTGACTTAGTGAACCGAAAATCTTTTCACTGCAGAACACTGACCCGAGATCTTGTGGTGTAATATGGTGGCGTCAATGGTACTTAAATTATCCACCGATTGCCTAAGGGATTTGTAGATGAAGCCAGGCAAATTGAGGCTCTATACCTATTTTACAAAAAAATTATGTTGAATTTTATTTGGCATAGAGTGAATACATTCGTATGTATATGTTCATGTACATGTGTGAGCTCACCATTGCCTGTTTATTTTGTATGTTCTATGCTCTTGTTATCTTAAGCTAGGAAAATAATTGGGTAAAGGTCAATGTGGTTATAGAATAGAAGACACCTTGACACTGATTTATATATATATTTTTTTCAGTATGAACAAGTCTTTTCAGGTCAAAGTCCAGTTTACTTGTGTATGTGTGTGTGTTTGTGCAAGTGTTTGTGTGTGTCACTTCTTCGAGATAATAGGCCTACAGCTACATTCATTTTGCAGCTTTTTTTTTTTTTAAATCTGTGTTTGTAGTGAAAATATTTTTAATTCATATGTTGGCTTTGCTTTTATTGTCTACAACACTAATGCTGGAGATAAAAACATCATCATTTTTGGGTGCAATTCCTCCTGTAGGTAGGGATTTATTGCTGTGTCATTTTACAGTACCACAGGAAGAATATACTTGATGCAATTTAGATGTTTGATCCAGGCTCATGTTATCATTAAGTTATGTACCATGAAGCATTCATGTTTTAACATGAGCACTGTGTAGTGACTAACTGGTCGTCCTCTGCAACAGAATGAAGCGTTGTTTGGGTAGGTTACATGGGATCTATCTTCCTTTCCAATTGGGTCAGTGATACTGTCGACAGCCTTTTCTCTCTCAGCCAGATGCCAAATTGAATATGAGGCCCAGCAGTTTCCTTGGACTGGGCTGACTGATTGGGAAGGTTTCTTTTCCAAACTGAAATAAGCATACATGTGCTTTTAAAGATGAATGCTTCTACTGCTTCAGATATATGGTCATCAATTCTCCCTTATCTTTATCCTTTCTTTCGCTGAGAATTGTGGATTAAGCCTTCTACAGTGGACTTTAGGTTAAGAATAAGACTTAATGGGTTCCACAGCCAGGTAATCCCATCTCCAGTCAGCAGTTGCCTTTTGAAAACCCAGGAGGTGGAAAATAAGTCTATAGGAATCCCTTTATCTGCTTTACTCAGTACATAAAGCTTCCTAGAATGGTTACCTAATGGCAGATCTAGAGTTCTTCTTAGTTTCACTCACTCATACAGTGTTACAACCCTTTTTTCTGCCATCCAAGTAAGTTTGTAAGAAATATCAGACTGAATGGGGATTGCTTGGAGGTTATAGAGATTTGCAGGAACAGAGGCAGAATTGATGGAAGAATATATATATGCCATATCTTTTTCTTGATTCCAAGATGCCAGTGTTAAGATAGACCATGAATAACCACCACACAAGTGCAAGTTTCTCTGTGCATTACACCTTCCCAGATCAGACCTTTGAAGTTGGCAGTTGAAATCCTCAAGTGTTTTAATAATGCAACTTCACAAGAGATTTTGCACAGTAAATGTCACATGCAGGACTCCTAGTTACTTACATGTCACACAGAGGGTGTTGTTAAAGAGGTCTTTTACAGGTAAATACAAAAGAGGACAAAATGTGAAATTCTTTATGCAAAATACGTCCGTACAGAGTAACCATGGCTGCATGATCTCCCTCTGTTTAAGTAAAAGCAGACAGAGTATTCATGCAATTTTCACCTTAGGTTGGGGACCTACAACACCTTTGTGCCTGTCTTGTACACGTGCAGTATATTAAAAACAGCAAATTGTTAAACACCTATTTACATCCTCCGCTGTTTGCCGCTTTTGGCCACCTTGTAGATCCGATAATCCTGTACATGTACACGACATGGGATCACAGTGTGGAATGCATGTTTCTCCTTGTTACCCTCCTAACCCACATGTTTTGATTCTCCGGAGAGGTCTTTTGTCGTTCGAACATGTGTGATTAGAGCTTTTATGCAGCCCCAATATACCACTGTATCGACTCAATATGTAATGATGCAGAAGAGCACACATACTCTGTTGTGTTCTGACCTCACCAACAAAGAAAAAAAAAAAAAGCGTCTACGCAGGAGGGATAAACGGCGTGTTGAAGAATTGATTTTTCTCTGCCGAAGGCTACGTTACACACCTGGTTTGATACAGTTCCAAGCGCCGATGCCTGCTCCCGTCAATGGTCGGTTGGATGGTCGTTATCGAGGCCGATTGCAAAGGCAACCTAAATTTGTCAGTATATGTTTCAGCGGGAAAGAATTGACTGGGAACAAATGCTAACATTGCACAAGTGCAAAGCTTAAATGGAAGTGCCGTTAGGCCCTAATTCGTTGGAAACTTAGCAATTGTTGTACAGTGGGAAGACAGAAAAGTTTTGAAATGCCAGCTGCTGCTGTCGGGAGTTGGCACACAGTCTTTAAAAGCCTTCCATGCCGCATGTATGCACAATCCACGTCTTATTTAAACTTGTGCCGCTGACTAAAAATAGAGGACACTCTGGCCAAGTTCGATTTCCCATCGTGGCAGATTACAGTTGAGCTGGTTCAGATACAGCACCAGAGGTCGATCTGTGTTTACCTCAGCTATTTAAGTAATTACATAGTATGGCAGATGTGGTCACCATTGTAAACTGATGTTGTGCCACTTTTACATGTTCTTGGGGAAAAAAATATCTATAAGCTTGTAGCAAATGAAAACTTGCTTGTTAAGTCATGTGCTTCTATGAGTAATTGTCATTGTATAATTTTACAGGCAAATTCAAAAGCAGTTTCTTGGAGAGTTTAACATCTGAAAGTGTGACCTTATTTTACAGATGTTTTGAAAAGTCAAATGAGTGATAAAGACTTGCACACCTCAGCGAGAACGATGACAATCTGAAGAAAATGAGTGTGACAGAGTCTGTAAAATGGTGACCATTATTGGATCTCTAGCATGTTTGGCCGTTGCTGTATATGACTGCTGAAACATTTACTGATTCCAAGTAGGGATTGAAAGAGCTCCCTGTTTATTTTTACAAAGTTGGGAGTTGAAAGAGCTCTTGTTTATTTATCAGAGTATCACTCACCTCCCTTCATACTTTCATTGGCCAAACTGGCTGTAAACACTGTCAAAATTGAGAAGCCTGGATGTGTTGATGATTTTTTTTTAGCTATTATCTAGAAAGGAGACTGCCTGGCTAGGTTATGGAGTAATCTGTTAGTATTAGATATCAGCCTGTGTCTAAGATGTCTTGCTTTGCTCTGTCCCTCTCTCTCTCTCTCCATCTTTGGCTGACAGTCATATAGCATGGTGTTTTTAGCTACATGCTCCTAGTTCGTCCGGGTTCACCTTCTTATCCTCTCTCCTCACAGAAGATGCAGGCTTAATATGTTTGTTGATGAGGTGTTGAATCTCATACATACAGAGGCCTGAAAAAACATGAGCAAGCTCCTTATGAGGCTGTGTTTACTTGACCTTCTGTAGGAGCCAGATGATATTTTCAAGGATGTGCCTGCTTTGTCTGCTGCTAACATACTTCTGTACTTATTACTAATCAAGTATGTGTAAAGGTTGTGTGATGTGCTTCTAGGAAAGGGCACCCCTTCATGCAGAAGTTGCAAAGTAAAACCCTGAGTGAAAATCTGTTGGAATTCTGTTTACATGGATTACAAGTTTGAGATATGACTTTTCAAGGATCGAGAAAAGTGCAAAACAGTGCAAATTTCCTTTCTTAAGCCTTTATTTGTCCCTCAAAATTACTTAATTACCCTGAGTTTCACATCGGTAAGTGATATGAATATTACTGAAGAAGGAAATACATGTTTCCAAATAAAACACTCTGGACATATAAAATTTTCAAATGTCCTTGAAGTTAATGTTATGTAATCAAAGGATTAACATGAGCCATATCATAGAAGTCCATCTCTTGACATCACAAATTGCATATGTACTTAGTCAATGTTTATTCATGATAGAGACATGAGACACTGATTTGCCTGTAAATCTGTCAATCTGTGATGGAATTTGTGGCTGTTTTAAACATTTTCAATGCTGAATGCACCCAGTATTCCAAAATGTCATGTTCATGTCACACAACCTTCAGCACAGAACATTTTTGAACCATTTTGGATCAACTGTGAATGTCTCGAGTCAGTGAATGTTTCCGCATGTCTTTTAATGTACTGTACTTCTTCTGTACTCTCCTCTGATGGCTGTGTTTAAATCACATCTAAAATGTTGAAGGTATTTTTGTCCTTTCTCAATTAAATGTCAGTTGAAGATGCTCATTGGCCTGATACCGATAAGTTTGTAATGATTTTGGAAGGTACAAACAGTATGAAAATGCTTATAATTAAGCATAATTAGTCAAATTTCACATTCAGTTGTTAATAGAAACTGTCAGAATATAGAGGCATAAAGGAGACAGGTTGACACAGCAGACATACTGTAAACTAGACAGTTCAAAATTGTGATATCAGGGGAGAAACTGTCCACTGTGAGTGAAATCCACCCAACTCTGGAACTGACAGGTTCTTTCTGATAGCAGAGTGATGCTGTAGATATGTTTTGGACCCATTGGAAGAATTGGCAGTCAATATTATTATCAAGGAACTTCCTGGGTGCATATCATGGTTTTGTACAACAAACAAGAAGGAAAAATTCCTCTTTTTTCGACCCCTAAATTCATTCCAATTCCAAAAGTAATTTGGCAAGGTTAAAGTTCACCCAGTTTGCTCGAATGTTTCTAAAGTGCCCTTGGGTTATAAGAAAACAAAGGAAATAGAGAGAATCAGAGGGCCTGCCCTTCATTTAATGATCTAGGAAATGTTTGAAATGAGTCGGTTAAATTTAATTCTTACCAGATTTTTCAGAAGCTCTCCCAGGGTTTCCATGACATGAAAAGAAAACACCCCAGCAAATTACATTACCAGGAAATTAAATTTACCCTGAAAAAAAAAAAAAGTTCCAGAATTTTGGCAGAACCCTATGCTTTCATCATACTTTGTGGTTGATTAAATGATGAAGATGTGTCCGATCTCTCTTTCTGCAGCAATTTATGTAAAATTCTTTGCTTTTATTCTGTCAGCTTTGAATGAATCTCCTCAGATATAATTGGCACTGAAGTCTTCAACCTTCTGCAACTTGTGGGACACTTCATTTCAGCATGTAGGGTTTTTTTTTTTTTTTTTCTGATTTGGTGGTAAATACTGCCATTCCTGGGATTTATCCAAAAAAGCTATCAATCTAATCACTGTTTGTGTATACATCACTGTTTGCATTCATTCTTGTTTTCCTGAGATAAGTAAGTTCATAATATTCCCAGTTGGTGATAAACATGAGACTGAGGATGGAGCAGGTGAAAGGGGAGGGGGGGTTTAATTATTTTTATGAATATAATTGATACTCTTTCTACTGTTTTCTTTAATTCCCAAAAGTAGGAATCGGGTAGTCTTTCTTGGTACCTGTCGGGTACCTGACCAAAATGCCAGCTATGTCGATTGTTAACGTTGTCATTGCCACAGTGCAGAACATTACATCCATTTATTGATCTTACCAATTGTACTACATACAGGGTACACCCATCTACACCTACTCATTAATAGGACCACTGGCTTTCCGTAAGAGAAAGAAGAAAACTTTATTTTGAATACTTGCTGTGTATAGTAGGCGAAATTTGGCAATTTGACAAATTGTGTTTCATACAGTGGTTTGTGTTGTTTTTCAGTTAATAAAGGAATAGGATAGTAATTTTGGATCTGGGTAGTAAAATACTGTGCTTGCATGCACCCGGGTGACCCGTGTTACCCGTGAAAACTCTTTCCTCCTTGTTTTACCAGATGTTTTACCCTCCCTTGTTTTACCTTATGTACCTTGCTTTATTGTGGGTTCTGTACCCCAACCTATCTGACTTTTGTCAAGTGAAAAATCTATCTGTGTGGTGTAGGGGCAGTGGGAGATTTTGAAATGGGCTGATGGAATAATTGGACACAGAGTGTGACACTCCATGTATATTAATGAAGCACTCACAAGGAAACTTAAAATGAAAGAATCCTGGCAAAGAATGTAAAGTGCTACTCGAGAAGCACTCAAATTGTAGCACTTCATTTGCATCTTGGAAAGTGGGCAATCTTGCAGACAGACGTCTTCCAGCTTCTGATCTGTGTGAAATACGGTACACCCAGGAAAGAAAAGGGAAGAGTACTCGTTTTGGAAGTAAGGGATGGGGGGTGGAGGTGTTGGAGGAACAGTTGAAGTGCAAGGGTGGAGAGGAATTGATCCTCTTTCTCAGCCTCAAGGTTTAAAAGCCAAGCACATAGTGACATCATTCATTTCACTGGGCAAGATTTCTCAAGCACGCCAAAGAGGGTTCATTTGAAATCTAAAGGGAAAGTACTTGTGATCCTAAAATTGCATTATTGTTGGAGAAGGTAGAGTGAATTAACAGGTACACTTCAGTGATTTTGTTCTAATGTATCAACCCCTCAAAAAAGGGGGCATGCTGTGATTTTTGAGATGCTTTGTCCACTATTGGAAAATGGTTGAACTGCTTGTTCACAATCCGTCTGGTTTTTCCTTCCTTTTAGCTGTCTCAGAAGAAGGAAGTCAGAGGTTGGAAATTCATAAGACTTAAAAGAATTACCCATTAGCTGTGTGCTGCTGATACAGATGCTTTTTCAGGAAGATGTTTTAAGGCCAAGAAATACTTTCCTGCTGAATCATTTAATGCTCACTGTTTAACAATGTAATGTCGCTATCTCACGTACTGTGATATGAATTTGTCAAGGTGACACAGCATTGTTAAAGTATTATTCCTCTCTTCACTGAGCCTGCAGAGCTGTGCTCATAATATGTGACTGTTTATCAGCAAAACTGCCAAAGTAATCAGGTTACAACCTTTTTGTCATCCAACATTTATCTGTTTATGTGTAAAGGTTCTATTCTATCCTACTTCTTCTTTGTAGCAAAGTTGTTTCAAAATGGAGTCTTTTTCATTTGCATATGTGGTAATAGTCAATAATTTTGTGAGAATTAACAGCAAAAAGTTGAAACCAGTTAATCAAGAGCGATGTCTTTTGATTTTAGGGATTTGCCCTGCTGGGTGTGGTCCAATGCCCTGCATACTGCACATGATGCAGCTCATGGGGACTGTGGTTTACAGTGTATAATCACACTGCTGAATTAACATACCGTAACAGGGAGCAGTCACTAAAGCAAGCAATTTGGTTTCACCCTTTCCATTACCTGATTGTATGCAGAACCTACAGAAATGGAATTAGTGGATTCAGTAGAATAATCACACAGATTTCAGCACTTTTACGATAAAATTCTAGAGCGAAGAACATTTGCACAACGTTTCACACAGGTTTGGATCGGCTACCGATCGTCCAATGCAGTTGATTTCGTCAGGTTCACTTTGAGTTTCTTTTTCCCTCTTTTGCCTCTACAGGTCTCAGACAGTTCCAAGCAGCTAGTATCGGTGCAACCACATATCTACCTAGTACGAACACATTGCTAGTCGGAGCAAATAACCATTTTTATAGCATTAATCTATCCTTGCCGTTCGCAGGTAGACGAGACGGCGATAGAAAAATTCGAATGGAACGTAGCAGGGGACAAAAGGCTAGCATGTTTAATGAAAGGAGAAGAAGAATGGGAATGCCAGAACTTTATTCAAGTGATACAGTATGATGTTAGTAATAATAAACTTGTTGTCTGTGGAACGGGAGCTCAGGATCCAGTTTGTAAAATATTCACGGTACGTCAAATCTCATTTTCTTCTCATATATGTTAGAGAAATTTTTCAGTTGTTTTTTTGTAACCTTGGAAAAAGAAATTTGTATCGTTTCTTTTTGTGTGCAGTCTGCTTCTTGCTATTTTCTTTCCTAAATTGATACTGCAAATGATAAAAGTTGAGATGATATTTACATCTTTGTTTTGAATTACCTCATTCATAGTTAATGAGAAGTGGAGTCTGTCCTTCACTTGAAATCACATCAGAGTTGTCAATGATTTTATTGCGATTTCATCCGTCTACTGTTTACTACTCTGCCAAAGTGTAAGACCAAAGTGTACCGTTGTTCATTTCAACATGAACCAACTGTTGACTTTTTTTTGTTGCAAGATACCGTACCAGTTTCCCTTTTCCCTCGTTCATTTTGTCATCAAAACCGTATGCGAATTTATTCAATTCTGGATTCAACCAGATACTAGTTTTGATTTTTACTACATCTTTTCATCAGCGAAACTGCAATGCGATGTTGGCTATGCTAAACTCTGAATGTCTCTTGTTACATGTGCATTGGGTTTATAATTGTCAAAAGTACTTCATTATTGTATTATAAAGTACCTTTCACCCTTATGCTCCCTCTGCTGTATACATCAGTCATTGCAGTGTCATTGCTAACCAGGTCTGGCTCTGCTGGTTAGTTCAGCCATATGTCTCGAAAAATCCTTGCCGGCATCGCCACGGAAGAATTTTTGGGGAAACAGCAAGCACGAATGTCCATGAATTAATTGACTATTGCCACATTGGCAGCTTTGTGGTTTAATTTAAAAGTTCTCCCCCGCTGTGACGTACATTTCAACGACGGGTTTCGTGGCAGTCACCCTGAGTCTTTGACGCAGAGTCACTGCCAACCATTCACGAGGAGTGCTTGCTGGTCCATTTAAACAATATTACGGGGAAGCATGTACTGTGCCCATGGAAGTACTAGCTAGCACTTCCATGCTGTTGTGCCTAGGTAAATGCTCTCAAACGCTTTGAGCTCATGAAATGAAGTCTTGATTACCTTCCTTACACAGAAGACCAGCACGAATCGCTGGAGGGCAGAGCAGTTAACGGGTGGATTGATTCAGCCTCAAAAAAAAATACAGGTCCCATAGGATTTCTGTTTTTAAAAGAGGCAAACCTGTCTTATACGTTTCCCAGTGTCCTCTCTGTCCATTTAAGCTGTCAAAAGATATTAAATTTAATCCTGAATTCCTTCTGTGAAAGGTTTGTTTTGCATTGTTTATTGCTGGGGGAAGTCTCACAGTGAGAGGAGGCCAAAGTTTGGTTTCATTTCTCCTTTCTAAATAATATCAAGGGAGTAAATGTTTAGTCTCTTAATTTCGAAGAGGGGGAATATGTTTAGCGGGTTGCTGTTCGTTCCAGTAGCAGTGATGTTCATTTTTTAACATTGCAGCTATAAGTAGTCAAAAAATTGCTCAATTTGTTTGCATTTTTAGACTGCAAGCATGACTTACAATTTCCAATGGTTCGTTCACAATGCCTGGGAGGTGTCTTCATAAGTCATAAAAATTTATTCTGGTCAAAATGTTTTATGTTCAGAATCTTTCTTATTTTTTTTTTGGTGTCCCTTGGAGGAAGAAGACAGATAAATTCTTTGCAAACTCTTCTCTCGAAAGTCGGACTGTCATTGCAAAAATCAGGAAGTGAACTCAATCTACAGTTGAAATTCATTGTGTGACATATGTTTCTATAAAACAAATGATACTTCACATGTGTGGGGCTACTGTGCAGGGCCGTGTATTCAACTACAACTGCGTGTGTCGGAAATGAGAAAAATGTAGTTACTCTTTAATAGCAAATTACATGTCAAAATATCTCCATTACCAAAGAATTGCTCCACTCTCTCTTTTTCTCTACATAATTTAAAACTGGTAAGGTTTATAGTCCAAAGGTGATAATATAAATATTACACCCCCCACCAGCATCTCACAGATACTTAACCTTGATGTATGTGTGATATTTTTAACAAGCCATAGTCAGTCTGACATCATCAGAACTGAACCTCTCAATCTTTTGTAAATAATTAATGCAAGATGTTTGTTTGGTTGGTTAAATATAGTGCGAGAATCAAGTTGGAGTAAAGGAATTAACCTTGATTGTAAGAAAGAAACTTGCAGGTTGAACTTTTTTCATATCTTTAAGGCAGGAGGCTAAAAGTGAAATAAGGCATTTGTTTTACAGAAGAAAATCATTTTTAAAACCAGTATTTATGAACACAATGATAGTTGCTTCAAAGTAAGGAAGGTTAGTAACCTTTTCTTCAAGAAATATGCTTTCTGACGGATAGAAATTCAGTTGGTTATTCCTGAGGAATAATTTTTTTTATACAAACTTCATAAAACTCAGATGATGCATCTTCTGTATCTCATATTTAATAGGCATGTGTTGAGGAGATGAAACTTTTGCAGATATTTACTGGTGAGATTATTTTTAACAATGATTAATGTTTAAGGTGTATTTTAAATGTCTCATTTATCTAAAGCCAAGAGAGGTATGTTTTACAAGACCACTTACTTCATTGCTCATCTTCTCTGTCTTTCTTTCTACCTCTGCATCTCCTCTTGCAGGATTATCCTAGGTTAGATTCAGGTGCATTAGAAGTGGACGGAAAGAGGAAATGTCCGTTTGACCCGACACAACAGAGCACAGCGTTATTTGCAGGTTAGTAGTTCTGAATATGCCAGTTGGCTGTTACTGTTAAAAATTTGATCGCGGAGGGAGACGGTTTTATTCCTCCTCACTGACAATATTGTATCCAAATTAATTTGTTAGTCCTAGAGTCCACACATAAGTCCATATATATTAAAGTTACTGCTTGTTTTAAATTTGTTTTGTGGTGTATTTTTACATTCTTTGTTTCAATTTGGTCGAAGGTGAACTCCTTGATTTTTCTTGCTATTAAGGTACCAGTCTTGTGACATTTGCACCCATATTTTTACATCAGTCGATTTTAAACTGTTTGGTACTTTCTCCATTGTCTTTGATTCTGTTAATAAGTTTTCACAAAATGGAAGCAACTTGTTGATGATTTCTAGTGTGTGTACATGTTACATATCAACAATAACCCTCAGAAATTTTGAAAAATAAAACAAAAAACAATTTGTAAGTATTGAGGAACACAAAAATCCTAATTGGGGGTCTCGATAAATGTGTCATGAAAATGACATTTTAGAGTGTTGGTACATCAAGCATTAAAAATGTTAAAAACAGTCACAAATTCCATCCAATCCATCAAAGATTGACAATTTCACATGTAAATTTGTGTCTCACAGCTGCATCATGAGTAAACATTGGCTAAGTATGCAAATTTGTGACGTCGAGAGATGGACTCCTACAGTATGAAAATTTGTCTTATGTTAATCTTTTCTTTACTACGCCTTTATTTCGAGGACATTTGAGAATTTTATGAGCCCAGAGAGTTTTATTTTGGAAGTATGTATTTTCTTCTTCAAAAGCATCAGTATCACTCACCAATGTGGAACTCGTAATTAAAGGGAAATAGGGCGTTTGTTTTGCAGGAAACATCCATATTTTTAAAACCAATGTTTGTGGACGCAGAATGATAGATTATTCAAAATAAGGAAGGACAGTAGTCTTCTTTTCAAGAAATAAGTTTCTCACAGATAGAAACTCAGTTATTTGTTGTTCATCACGAATTTGTTCACCCAAACTTTTCAAAATTCAAATGATGCATCTTCCGTTACTCATCACATGCATAATTTTTTGAGGAGATGAAGCTTTGGCAGATGTTTATTGATGAGAGTGAATGGTTTAACAACGACTAAAGGTATTTCTCTTATATGTCATGTTGGTGTATTCTAAACGCCCTATTTCCCTTTAAGACGCAATATACACAGGCTTAACAAAAGAAAATATGACTGCAACACTTGACATCATCTCTTTTGCATTTTACTAAACTTTGAGAAGTCATTTAAAAAATGAGATAGATGTAAACAGAACTGAATGAATGAAGCCAGCTATTTCCTAGAAGCATGTCACACAATCTATAAGCAGAATTACCCATACTACCCACCCATACTTGTAGAGAAACTCGGCTCTGGATAGGAGCAAACAAAACATATCAGGTATTGAGTCTTAAAGGAAAACCGTTGTACAGCCTCCCAGATTGTCCTGACACTTCAAACATAGTTTTTCAAACAATAAGACCCCATTCGGTAGTACCATTAATTCACGCCAAAGAAAATGTGAAGTTTTTGTCAATATGTATTTTAGTCACTCGCAAGTCACCATCTTGTTGCTGAAATTACGTGATTTGTGACGTCACACATGCACCCGTACATGTCACGTAGTATTGCCTGTGCATGTGATACATCATACATTTCCGAAATGGCGATAAGCCGTAGAGCAACGGCGGGAAGTTTGGAAGTTTTTCTTGGAAAGAAGTTACTGCGAAAGTAGAAACTATACTGTCGTGGCTGTTTGTAAACAGATGTGCACTATGCGTAGGTTAACATTGAAACACCCACTACGGTTCCTCTTTAATTCATTCCAATAGAAATGTACTCACAGAGAATTCTGACTTGGTCTGTTGCTGTGCTTATCCAGTGTGCATTGCACAGTGGACGAACTTGTGAACACCTCAAGTCAACATTTTCCATAGTGTGCATCCATTCCTTTTAGATGACAGGACGGAACTGTTGTGCCATTTTGTTTTTGTTTTGTGTCTTCTTTTTTCGTGGCTTAGATAATGAAGTCCGATCAAATCATTGGTACTCCATACTGCTAATGCCAGTATAGAGGTGCCCAAAATGATTCATTGCTTGACAGACCAGTTGATGCTTTTTTCCCTCTATTATTACTAGCATCCAGTGTGTTGAACATGGACATTGCCTTTGTTACACTCTGTCTGATTTATTACCAAAGTCTTATCTTTACACCGTTAATCATCAAACTCTGAAATGCCATTTCCAGTCTGGGTTTGCTATTATAACCTTGGCATAGTGCTCCCTTCCCCCCTTCCAATATGAAATCATGTAGTGTGCCTATATTCTCTCAGCCAGTATATATTCTATCAGCTATCACAGTTTTGACAGGCATACATGTACCTTATTCCTCCTGAATTGTGTTACTTGAAGTAACTAGTAATGTTACCAAAATACATTTATCTCAGATAGGCCCATAGCCAGCTGCATTCCTTCATATGGTGTTGAACAGATCTTCTTTCTACCCTTCCCCTACTTGGTCTGTTACATTGCCAACTTCATTTTCTCTCCTTTTTTTTTAAACAGTCAACAATGTTTGCAATAAATCACAAGGGCATGCACATGCACTTCTTTATAGTCAACTTTGATTTGACCCTAGAGGAATGAAATAAAAGAACCTTGAAATTTTGTTTACATTATAAAGGGCCTGATTAGTTTGTGGGGTATCCATGACAACAGGCATGAATATTCATCTGTTTGGTGGAAAGGATTCAGTATGGTTTTTGGAAAGCAACAGTAAGAAGAGGGATAGTCATACTGTATTTCTCTGAGGTTTTGGTACATATTTACAGAAAACTTGGTAGAAGATTGAACTCTTGAAAGTTTCGTGAATCACAAAAGTGGTTGAAAATTCTTGAAAGCAGTGCTAGCAGCTTGTTTTGCAACAATCTGCCAACTTTTTTTTCAGAACCAACAAACATGGTTTGCTGTCAATGACAGAATTGACTGTGCACATCTGCTGCAGTCAAACGTTGGTGATCCCAGAGGAATAAAATAGGTTTCAGCAAAAAATATTAGTATATCAGAAATTTTATTGCAGTATGTAGGCTTGTGATCAATCTGCTCTGTTTCCATGGCAATGTACTTGTCTAATTTGTTTGGCAAAGGGATACAATGTGATCTCCCAGATTCTGTGTAGTAGGAGGGAGAAAAGGAGTCAGACAGTCCAGCAGGGATTGGAAACTTTTATGGAAAGATAGAATTCAGAAGATTGATATTCTGTGTATATTCACAGGA
Organism: Stichopus chloronotus; assembly: GCA_021234535.1. Classification (NCBI taxonomy): domain Eukaryota; kingdom Metazoa; phylum Echinodermata; class Holothuroidea; order Aspidochirotida; family Stichopodidae; genus Stichopus; species Stichopus chloronotus. Next base: position 18,781,077 of record CM037836.1, on the reverse strand, counting down.
TTGATCAAAGCTGTCTGTTTTTGGAAAGGCTGCCTGTTTTCAGGTATCAGGTTTAAAAAAAAAAACTGTGTTTCCATTTGAGACAGATGTTACAGCTCGTTCATATTAGTAACTTGTGCTATGCGTGCATGGCACACTAATTTTCTCCCTGCCTATGAAACAAGCTGCTGGTTTTGAAGCACGCTGTACGAAGTGAATTATGAAAATGGCATTAGTACTTTGTAAACAGACAGATCAGCATTGACCTGTGTGCACCTCATGGTTCATATTAGTTACTTGTGCTATGCGTGCATGGCACACTAATTTTCTCCCTGCCTATGAAACAAGCTGCTGGTTTTGAAGCACTCTGTACGAAGTGAATTATGAAAATGGAATTAGTACTCTGTAAACAGACAGATCAGCATTGACCTGTCTGTACGTCATGGTATCGTCCTGAAAGGGACAAGCAAAAGTTCACTTTGTTTAAATTTACAGTTATTTCTTTTTAACTCTTGTCTGTTGAAGAGTATGATGTAAGCCAGTGAAATTATCGGAGAAGGTGACACATATTGCCAGTATTGACCAAAACCACATCTTGCATTTAGGACATCACATTTTAAGTATACCACAGAAAATTGTGAGGATGTACTCATCTCATAAGGAAAAAACTATCGATTGGCTTTAATAATTTTGTTGTTTACTCGTTTGTTTTCATTTTCAGATGGAGCCCTTTACACAGCAACAGTGGGTGACTATTCTGGTAGGGATTCACTGATTTATAGAAGCAGTCTAGGCCAGTCGGATATTGTGGAATTGAGGAGCAGAGAGGCAGACGCCAAGTGGTTTAATAGTGAGTACATAGACTAGTGTTGAGCCGATTATCGGTCAATAGTATCGTTATCGGTGAGATATCGGTATCGGCCACAATGACCGCTATCTCCGATAAGAGCAACTGATAACAAGCCTTTGTCATTCCTCCACGCACAAGAGTGTGAAAACTTTACAGAGCTCACCTGTGTCCCAGTAAAGTTTCAAATCATGGTTTCTCTGTGTGCTGTAAACCTTGTAGTCAAAAGTCTGTACATACTCGAGTGGTGTTCAACTTATATTATTGTAATGTTAATATTGTTTACAAAAGATTCTCTACGTTTTTCTTTGTTATCGGTATCGGGCCGATATTGACTTTGACTTATTGGTTATCGGCAATTTCCGATAACACACTAACATAAACTATACCAAAAGAAATTGTCCTGACATTGGTTTGGGGAATCATCAGGTAACTCACTTTAGGGGTAGTACCTTACAAATACCTGAGTGGCATATCTCTAAAAGAGTCGTCTTGCAAGGACTTAAACGAAACCTTCGGAGTATGTGGTATTGCAGTCATCGTTATTCCTCAAGGTGTATTTCCGACTGAAACCTCGCAATCTTTGCGAGAACATTTTTTTTTTTTTTTCAGAGTTCTGTGAAATGTGTAGTTTAACTGATAAGGGGTATTTACTGATGTATTGTAAGGCACATCTTTTAGCTTGTGTTTCAGCATGAGTTACTGATATATTTAAGACAACCCCTCTTGAGTCTTTCAGAGAATTACGATGACTCCTCTCTCAGAAATCAAAACCGTCCAAAAGATCAAAGGTACTATTTAAACTGTCCCAACTGCTGGTTGAGATAAGTTTGTGTAAACAATTTGATTATGACTTTTAGAATCTGTGTTGATTTTGCTATCGCGCAAATGAAGAGCACCCTCGTGGGTTGTTTGAGGATCGCACACGTGCTTTACGAACAGAATGGTCGTCTGCAGTTAAAGGAGAATGAGGACGATCCAACAAAACAGATGAAAAACAAAAGTGTGATATATGTAGCTCTTGACTCGGTTCCCTCTTTGCTTTTGCCATGGCTTGTTTTTTTTAATGCCATATTTGGATGTAAGTTCAGTGGTGATGTTAAATGAGAGTGAGGGGGGGTTCTTCCAAGGACCTGTTATCATCAATATCCCCCAACTGTGGAATCTTTAGTAACAAAGTTTTAATGCCATTAGATGCTTTCAGTGTTAGGCAGAGTTCCCTAGATGGGTTTTTGGGAGGCGGGATGTCCCTGAGTGAAAACTAATGCCCTTCCTGAAGTAGCAACCACCCTCTTAAAAAGTGATTCAGCTACCCGCCACAAAACCTCTGCTTGGCCAAAAAAAGAAGGTGACAGTAGCTGATTAATTACTGATGTTCCAAATACCAAGGAATCATCTCTGAGCGGCATCATTTAGCGTCTCAAGTATCTAAAATTCCTGGAGGGTGAGGTTGAACCCTCTCCCATTGAACTCCCCCCTCCTCAGCGAAAAAACACCGGGTACCTGTGAGGGTTGCTTGCTTATCTGAAAGATCTGACACTGACCAAGAGGTTTAGTAGCAAAAATGTTTCATGTGGTAACCGGTGCTCCTTTAAAGGCATTAAAGAAATGTTTGTGAACATAGTTTTTCATTCTGTCATTCATTTTTACCATTTTCTTGGAATATATTGACTCATCCAATTGACATTGCTGTATGAGAGAAGCCATGAATCAGTTAAAAGAATAAATACATGCTTTTAGTTTTGGACATGGATCACTGTGAATACAGCAAACATGAAGGGTGGAGCCAAGGAAACTTCAAACAGAGTCCTTAAAGCTCGTGTTTGTGTTTGTTGGAGGTTGGTCACCTTTGGTATATTGTTGTGGAATATTTATCAAAGACCTCTTGTACCTTTTGTGTATTTGTTTAGCAGAAACAATGGACCACTTTTGCAAATAAACCTTGTCACCTTGTTTATGTTCAACGTAGGATTAAGCCTGTATTTTGTGGCCAGTCTTCAGTTTGACCACATCTTGTTTGTTTTTCTTTTTTGGGGGGTTCAGAAATAAATGACAAACTTCTATACTTACTTTTCATCTTAACAATCAATGATAATGATCATCAAATGTTGTCCTTTACTTTATTCTTACAGGTCCCACCTTCATCCAGTCCTTTGAAGTTGAAGAATGGGTATTAGTCTTCTTCAGAGAAATAGCTGTTGAGCATGTCAACTCCGGTGATGTAAGCTCTTTTTCTTAATTTTTCTCTTTGTCTTTATTTGCTATTTCCAGTAAGAGCAAAGGCAATATGTATGTAGTAATAGTTGTAAAATAAGTGCATATGAGATACCCTAGTGAAAGTGAAGTACAGTGTTTTCTCACGAGACGGGGTTTTGTTTAATCTGACAAGTAAATGACGTTAATCGAAAAGTAAACCACACACAAAAATATTTTGCTCTTTCATTCAACTACACTTGTGTAACCTGCAATTGGTGGAAACAGATTTCATCTTCACGAACGTTCCTTAAAAAAATCATCACTGGTAAAAAGAAGGCCATGTTGACAGTTTTCTACACATCATAAACAACATGGTTCTAGGTATTTATTTGCAGGTTTATCACTTTCAGAACTTATTTAAAGAGATCAGCAGCACCTGTCACAGTTAGGGTTTTAGGTTTAGGCATCCATGTTCTCCGAAAAATGTCAAACGCTTTCAAGGCCTTTCGTGGGTTTTTGTTTGCAAGAGCATGGATTTCCCTCGAGTAGACAACTGAGACACCACACGTACCTCGCAGGTGAATTTCCGCAAGAAAACATTCTTGTGGAATTTAAAAGGATGACATGGTTTGACAGCAGGCAAATAGGCAGATAATGCGATCATTTGGGCTTTTTAGGGTTGTTGACAAGTTTACGAAAATGTTCTTATCTTGTTACATGTTTTAACAACCCCTTCCTTGTGTGATTGAACTGGTTCTTTTAAGGATTTGTGTATCTTGTCCAATGTTATTGCTGGTTGTCGTAACCAGAGCTGAGTAACAATTATGAAGAAATGGATAAGGTTACTCCCGGCAACTCGGCAGCACTTAAGTCTTTCAGTCGTCCCTAAACTAGGGTCCTTTGCTTTTCTTTAAGACTGCCAATATCTTTTTTCCCCATTTTTTGCCATTTTCACCAGAAATCAACAAAAATGTTACTTAATCCTGTTCATGCCATAAAAGGGCAAGTTGGGTCTGCTCTTAAAACAACTTGACCTCAATTCTAGAGGTCATTGCCTTGTTTGCTCTAAAAGCCCTCAGAGGCAAAGGAGGATCATTTTGTTATGCCAAGTCTAGCCCTTCCTTTGTGTCAGAGTGCATGTGTTAGCGTTTAGATCAGCTGTGAGCAGAAAGAAAAGAGGGGACAGGTTCCAGCAATGTTTTTGAGACAATCATCCTGTTTGTCACACACTGTTATGTGAAAACACTTTTTCCACACTCTCCAAGACAGAAGAGCACACACATAGTTTCTTCCTACATCACTGTGGTAGCCTGGAAGAGAATTTGTAACATACTTCCCATGGTAAATGCGGTTACACTATGACATCCCTGTTTTGGAGTTTGGGGTGGGTGGATGTATATAAGTTTGTGAATGCAATGTTTCCTCTCATGTTATAAAAGAAGGCCATGTTGACAGTTTTCTACACTGTTCTGATGTCACGACTGTCACTGATGTCACAAGTAAATATTGTCCAACAGTGGCTTGCATTTGGAGAAAAAAAAGGGGCGAAGTTTAATACCGTATTGAAATACTCGTTTCGAAGGTTAGATGATTTTATTGTCATCGATTTATGTTTGCGTAGTTAAAATGTCTGAGTTTGACTTGCAAAAGTCAAAAGCTGTAAACCTTTGAAGGTTATATCCCTCACAAAAGCTGCATCATCAAGGTTTCAAGATAAACACCATCTACCATATGACACAAACTTTTGTTTTGCCTTTTTGAAATGAGCAATCTTTGCTACATTTTCACAAAATTGTATCTTAAATCTCATCGATTTGCTGACCTGTTGAAAATTTGAGTAATGGACGAGATTCTAAGAGCTTGACAATTTTCTGTAAATGTATTTTTCCGAAATGTGTGTACTTACCAAACACAATCCACATTGTCGCTTTTCTTTCTTTCCAAAAAGTCTCTGCCTGTGACATTGACTCTGAGGGTCAAAATTTACCTTTGATTTTCCTTGCAATCAAAACATAGAATAATGCACACTATTCCATGACTTTGCTGTCTTATACCCTTCAAGTGTTCGTATGTTTTTTCATACCAAGTTGTGTGCTATAGGAGACTCTCATATCATTACTTGATGTTGTATTCTTACCTTCTTTAGACTGTGTGCACACTCTATTCACTTACCCAAATGTGAGGCTGCATCTATTTGACTTTACAGGCAAGATGAGAATGAAGGAATGCCTCTCTCAACATCTCCGTGTTTTCTCTCCTCCTACAGGCAATATATGCAAGAGTCAGCAAGGTATGCAAGTCAGATCTCGGAGGCCAGTATCTCCTGGAAGAAAAATGGACGACGTACCAAAAGGCACGCCTCAATTGCTCGTTCCCTGGAGCCTACCCGTTTTATTTCAATTATTTACGTGAGTTCCTTCATGCATTTCTCTCCCAGCTTTGCCTTTTTGCATTATTTATGTGAGTTTCAGCTTTTTTCAATACCAGATTGCAATCCCATGCACAGTTAGAGCATACTGATAAGTCTCAAGTTTGTCCACGAAGACAAACAACGGGCTGCACTTGTTCAAAGTCGCTTCTTGTTTGGTGTCAGTCTCATCCCCTGTTTTCATCCAAAATTTTCTGCTCTACCCCAACTCTAGCTGGCATGTTGGTGGTGATAGGTACCACTTAATTTATGCTGCCCCCCCTCAGAAAGGTGCACCCAATGTTACCACTGTTTGGTTTTGAGCAGTGTTTGTGACTGTAGGCTTCAACAAACCAGTGATGACACATGCCCTGAAGAAAGTGTTCCCTTGCATTTTGTTTCCTTAAATTGGGAAGCAAATGAGAATATTAGCGATAAACGAGAAATCTTCCTATAAATTATCAATTGTACTTGTATGTCATTGACCTGCAGTAGCATCGCTAGTCTTACTCCTGTCAAGGCTGACTTTCAAACCATTACTTACATAAGTGTTGTTTTTTTTATTTTAATTCTTGTGTCAAAATCATTTCAGTGGAACAAAGTCATGTGTTCTTAATTTGTGCCCAATGGGAGGATGTTGAAGTGGGGTAGGTGTGGGTGGTAGGGAGGAGAAGGATTTGTCACTTGAGCATTTGGAATTGTATTTTTACCTGAAATCCAGGCAATTTTGCAAGCAGTTCTGTTGCTTTCTCATCTTGAGCATCTACACTATGTATGTAGTCATGAGAATCAAGCATGTATTCATGAGAAGCCAGCCGTTAGTCACCCTCCCCCCCCCATTCCCCCATTCACTCTGCCCTTGGTAAATCAAGATACCTCCTTTGATATTAACTCCTAATTCCTGTTTTCATTGCCTTTTTCAGAGGATGTTTGGATGGTCGGCGAAGGAGAAAATAGACAATTTTACGGTGTCTTCAGCACAGGAGAGTGAGTATCTCTTTAAACCTTGCTACTGTACGCTCACTCACTCGTGTGTGCTATGGTGAACTCACAGATATGTTTGTGTGACATTTACACCTTTTGCTCTCCCTCTGTGGGATGTATACTGGGCTGTCATTTCAAATGTCAGAAGATACAGAATACACAAAGTAACCCAAGGTTCCAGAGGGAATTAATACGGTCACCACTGTAAAGTTTGAGTCAGTATTTCCTTTTGTGGAATACCTCATCACAGCACTCAGTATACTCTCTGTCAATGTATCACATACTCCTGATTTGCTGAAAAAAAGGTTGGTGGTAGTCCTGAAAGATGGCAAAATGACAAAATGACAAAATGAAACTACCTGCCACCCCCTACATGATTGGTTTGTGTACCAATTTTGCCCCCCACCCATGGGTGGAAAAAGTTGGGAAGCTGGGAGGCTCCTTCCCTGGAAATTTGGGCATCTGGAGGGAAATTTTGGCTTTTGGAGGGAAATTTCCCATTTCCGTACATGAGAATGTAGCAAGAATTGTGGGAAATTCTACTCCCTTCCAGGGAAATAATTTTACTCCCTTCCAGGGAAATAAACATTTTTTCCAACCCAGCCCCCACCCCCCAAAAAAACCAAAAAAGTAATGAATCACTGACCCTATTCAGTCTTATTACAGTTAAGTGCTACAGCCTCAGTAAGAAGTTAGGACAACATACCATCCGTTTAGATGTTTTATGCAGGCCCTTTAATCATGTCCGACAAGAAAAAATAATAGCAAGATAATCTTTCTTATAAGGAAATAAATTCAGAGGCTCAAAGCTATGCTATTACTTCTTTAAATGCAATGCAGTAACACTATTTTATGCACTTCCAAAACTGATGATGAAATTTGTGTGTGTAAAGCAACAGTTACCAGGAAATGAATTTTTCTTTAATTTCAGATTTTTATGTGTGTTCTTTGTGGTGCTCTTATTTCAGTTGCATATGTCAGCATAGTATCTATCACCAAATTATACTGGTTAGGTCTTCTTGTACCCAGTTGCATTGAAATCAATGAAGAGAGGTACCAGTATTTTTGAAAAAAAATCGAAAGATCTGCATCGGGAATGACTTTTGCTACTAGGAATCTTTTTTCCTTTTCTTTCAAGCTTCATGTATCTCTCTCTCTCTGTTACATTTCAGGCATGAAATACCCGGCTCCGCGATTTGCATGTTTGACATGCAAGCCATCCGAGACATCTTCAATGAAGGCCAGTTCAAGGAACAGAACTCTGGCAACTGGTATGCACTCCCCAGGGATATGGAAGTGAGCCCTAGACCAGGAAATGTAAGTGTTTGTACCGATGGTTTGCTCACCTATCTCCTCGTGGTAACAGCCCTCCTCCACACTGTACACTATTTTCTTGTTAATGCCTTTCTTCCGTACCTCAAACCTTCCACACTCTTTGTTACCTTTGAAAGGTTCTGACCTCTTAAACAGCAGCTAGACCACTGTGACAAACTGGCCAGGAATTTAAAGAGCTTTTTTCCCAAGTTCCTCACTCTGCAATATTGTAGCATATATTGTCCAATTGTATTTTAAGCAACAGAATGTCTCTGTGGTGAGAATTGGAAAGAACAAATGCAGAAATGAGTCATGAGAAATATAGCATGACCATAGTTTGGTCATTTTAGCATCCCTTAGCTTATGTCTTCTGTGAAGTATTTACTTGTGAATTCTCTGTAGCTGACTTTCTATTCACAAGTCTTATTCAGATTCAGAATGGTGGGGTTATGAATGAGTGTAAAATGTATGCGAATAAGTGAATTTTTCCAAAACTGCTCAATTCTATCGCATCAGAAGCTGCCTAGATTTAATGGTAGTGATGACCACTTTCAAAGACTAAATTGAAGTAAAGGGCTTTCCCACTGCACTCTCTCAATTGAAATATTTACACTCTTTTTTTTTTATTTTTTTATTTTTTTTTTTCACCAGTGTTCCTTAGATTCTCAGAGACAGAAGGACGAAAACTTGATTTTCATCGCCAAGCATCCCCTCATGGACCAATCAGTGCCCAGCTATCGAGACCCGTACCCCATCTTCGATCTGACCCGTGCAGACTACAGATTGACTCAGATAGCAGTTTATACAAAAGCAGACAAAAATGGAATTCCATATAAAATACTATTCTTAGGAACAGGTGAACAATATATGTAGAAATCTCTTCTCTGTTTGTGTCTGAAGGTTTTCAGGGATTGTCAGAGGATACATGTGAGGGGGAAAATGGAAGTATTTGTTAATGTGACACGTTCAGTTGATGTAGAAAAATTTGTGAGAACCTTGGAAGGGTACAAAGATACGACAATGCATACAGTTAGCATATGTATTCAGGTTTCACATCCAACACGTATGAAATCTGTCAAAGTAGTTTTTGACCCAATGTTGTACTGGCTGTGTACATGTGGATTAGCTCTAATTTTGGAAGAAAAAAAAAATCACAAATTTTTCAAAACCAAATTTAGTTGTTTGTTTCTCGGTCATTTATGTTTGACAGATTTAGAAAAAATTAAGGGAATGCCACAAAACAACTCAAAGGTGCCCCTTTAAGTGTCCCAACATATGTCATTGGTACTGGGCTGGCTAGACAATCAGCATCTGCAAAACTTTTACTGACTGCTGATCTGTGCCTCTACCACCAGAGTTGTTCATTGAAGATATCCTAGGGAGAAAAAAAAACTGTAAGGAATGCATTTTGAAGGCAATAGAAGCAAAGTAAAAATAGGTCAGAGTTTAGTATTCGTTAAATGCTTTTGAAAACAAATCTTCCATCAAAACACTATGTATGAACTTCGTCTTCGTTTATGGTTTGTTAGTTACCATCTGTGATCTTAGTTATCTCTGCTAATTCATGTTATGCACATAAATAACTGTCATCGATGAAGCAAATTAATTTACCGTTCGAGAGAGGTATGATTGATTTTACACGCAACTTTTAGACCACAGTTTCATCTGTGAAGATGCTCTGGATTCGGCATCAATCTCCGACTGTTTGCCAAGTTTGTCATTACCACTGTTTATGCAGAGGTCTGTGGTTGCCATGGGCAGTTTTTGAAGTTTACATGTTATCTGCTCTTGCCATCTGCCCCTTGTAGAGAATGGAATAGTCTTGAAGGTGGCCTTGATTCCAGACAGTGACAAATTGAAGTCCAACCTCTTGGAGACCATTTACGTCACCCCGCGAGATCGTCAGGAGAGGGTGAAGGAGCTGGAGATCATCAGAACGGTGGAGGGCGGCGGTCAGCGGGACGTGTTGATCGTGGTCACCAACAGCTCGGTGGTAGAGCTCCCTCTTCAAAGATGTGAAAACTATACAACTAGTTGGTAAGATTAACCGATTATAATCCAAATGTTAAGGCCGTCAGTTTCGAGAGAGAGACCGTGAAAGTTACCGGAAGTTGATCTGTCACTGGTTCGTCATTTACCGCATGATCTGCCAGTTCTTGTGTGTGATTTGTCTTACTCTGCTCATGCAGTAATGGATTGAATGAGATGATGCATTTGAGACGATGGTAGTGTAGGCAATATAAAAGGTTTGGGAGAGGGGAGGTGTAGTGAAAGGGAGGGAGACTGCTTCATTATCCTTCTCTTAGGAACCATATATCATGAGTCATCATCACTTTTGATCCTTTTTGAAAAGAGTTTAACTCTTCATGCTCGTTGAGATCTTTCATCTGAAGATCAAACTGTCACCAGTGTTTTGGTCTCTTTGCCTCTATGTGAATGACATACGATTACTGCTATTTTTTTTTTTTTTCCGTTACTAAGCATTGCTTTTGTTACTAAACTCAGAGGCCCCTCACAGGTGGTTTTAAGACCACAAAGTGTGTCGTAACAGGCAGAAAATGTAAGTGGAAACAAAGTGGTGGTAGGGATTTGAAGTATGTTTGATACTTGTTCTACGTGCAGCCATCTTCAGCAATTTCCAGACTGTTCATAATAGTTAGACATTTGTTAGAGGTCATTGGTCAAGAGTGCAGATGAAAGAGTGGGGCAATTTAAATGACATTTGTCATGTGTGTATGTATTCTAATGAGTAGTCCCTCAACAGTTTCAATACTCCCATCTCATACATTCTGTGTTCCAGTGCTTGTAAACAAGATCCATTCTGCGTGTGGAACAACATCAGCGCCACTTGCTTCGAACTTGACAACAACCAATTGTAAGTTTCAATTGACGATCTTCATCGTCAATATTTCATTTTCAATTAGTGATTTACCCCTCCACCCCCTTCATTCATATATGGGCTACGAAAACCAGTGTTGTTTTAAATCAAGCGCCGATTCAAATCACGAATGAAATCATGATTTTAATTTAAAAAATCTCAATTCATTTCTTTAATGAAAATCCAGCAAGTTGATTTAAATCACCAAGTGAAAGAATGAATTTTTTAAAAACTGAAAAAAAAAAAAAAAAAAATCAACAACCTTGATGAAAACGGACATTGGTGTTATCTGCTGGTAGTGTGGGCTCTCATTCTCTGTGAGCTTTTCAGCATATGATGTAACAATCTGGCCTCCTTGAGTTTTCTCTGTAGAAATTTGTGTAGCTTTTCAGATTTGAGACATACCAGTAAAAATTGAAAATGGTTATGTGTATCAGGGACTGATAAATTAGACCAAATAACTATCTGTGAAACAAGGTATTCAACAAAGTTTGGTAGTGCTCAGGCTGGAAGTTGTCTTTTAGTTGTCTTTTTTTTTTGATAATCACATTTCCTTCATTTTATAATGTAAAAGGAAGACAATGATAGGAATATCTTTCAGGCACCGGTAGTAATGTTTGCTTTTTCTAATTGCGTGACAATGCACCTCTTCATTTCCTTCTTCCATTCGCAGCGACGATCAGGATGTAAGCAAATATACAGGACTGTGAAGGTGAGTTGTCTCTTTTAATTTGAAGCAATTGTTATGGCAACCAAAAAAAGATGGACTGAGAGCAGGCCAGACTCGATCTGGTCGTTCACCCGTCTGTGTCATTCACGTAGAGCGACGCGTAAGGCCGGCGTGTAATGGCACCCTGGAATAGAGACGTCGAATAAGGCAGGACGGGATGAGAGGCAACAACAACCTCCAGATAATCCATCCCTCGATGGCCTTAATGCCTGCAATTACTCGTAAATCTGTCTTGGATGAGGATGCCTCATAGCTAGTTGAAACTGACAGGGATGGAGGCATGGTAACAATTTCATGTCTCTCCTTGTTTGTCATAAAAGCCTGTGAGATTGTGCCGGAAGAACTGGTAATTTTTTTTTTGTTTGAAGAGAGAGAGAGATTAAGAGATGTCAGTGAAAAGTTTGTTATGCATTTAACAGTCACAAATTAAAGAAAAAAAAGAGAGCCAAGTAGTCAATAGTATTCTAGTCACATGCTTTCCCTAGTGAGAGTGACGGCTATGTAGTAGGAGTGTGTCACATAGTCTTTAGTCACATGGTGACAACTGAAAGGGTTCTCATTTTGAAACTGGAAAGATCAACTGACCAAAACTCTCGGGAAACACAGTGTCGGAAAGGAGGGACTGTGGACCATCTGCGATTGGTCAGAAGGACATCTGTCATCCAGCTGTCACAGGACAGTGCTACAAATGAAATGTTTAGGAGTTTTTAGAAAACAGAACTTTGAAAAAGAAACAAAGAATTGGTGGCTGAGGCACTGAAATCTCCTCTTTTGGACTTGTTGCTATGGAACAAATGTTGTTTGAGTCTCTGCCAGATCGAGTTAAAGACGAATGTTTCAGAGCAGTCTGGTTGCTATGGGGCACACCTTTTTATCGTAAATACTCGACAGAGTATCCTATCAGTTATTAGCACATACCATTTCACTGAAATAGCTTGATTTTTGTCTCTTTTTCTTTCCTTGCTCCTGCTGTCTGCTGTCTCCCATTGATTTCCTGCAGAAAAAAGTAAGTCAGTAACAACAAGTATTTTTTGAAATTTTGTTGTTATTTTTTTTCTTTTCATGTTCAGTTGATTTGTTTATCGTGATATTCGTCCAGTTCAAGTTTTCGTCATGCCAAAGAGAAATTTTTGGCGAAACAGCTGTGATCACCTCTCCCATTTATGACGTGTGAAACCATCAGTGATAAAGAAAAGAAGGGGTTTAACCTCTTCAGAGAATGCGTCTCAAGGTGCATCATTATCTTGATGTGCTTGATGCTATTGTTAGGCCCTAGGATAGTAATTTATGCCCTCATTTAATAGGGTTTAGCAGACAACCCCCCCCCCCAAAAAAAAAAAATTAAGACAGGGAAAAAAAATATATAATCTGTTTAACATAGCTTCTGTGTTTTTAGAAATTGACCAGGGAGTCATCCTGTTCCATTTAGATACATTCCATTTTATCTGTTTGTAGAGTTGTGTTCCCTGATTTAGAACTTAGCAGTGTTAGTTGATTAGTTGATAATAGCACCTGTAGCATACCTCCGTACTAGACCTGTTAGAAATCCTGAAAGGAGAGGTTGTAGAAGAGTAGAAACTGCAATTATTGATATTGGGTAGATTGTACTTTACTGGAACAGGGACTGAGCAAGTAGAAACCACATCTTTCTTTCTTTTTTTTCTTTGTAAGCTAATAACTGCAATCCTCTCCTGTTATGACTTCATATGTAGTCCTAACAATTGTATTACACTTTTTGACCTTACATTCTCTGAACTAACATACTTACATTTTTCCCTTCACCCAAATCGATTTACTCTTTCAATGTTGCTTTGATATCAGCAACCAAGGACACCATCCCCCTTTTTTTTCTCTCTCATGTTATTTCCCTATGCACAATTGATGTCTTTTCATAATCAAGATATTATTCTCATTCACTAAACTTCATCGTAATTGTTTTCTTGAATGTCTGTATACTGCATTAAAGTCATTTATTGCGCAGCCCGGTATGAAAGCTTTTGCCTTTGTGTCCATCAACACAAAGGACCGGGTCCGTTGCTGCGACTTCGGAATGTTGAGCTATTGATGTGTTGCTTGTCAGGCAGACGTCCGTTTGCAACACTTTGTAAATTCTGTAACACTTCTTAAATTGTGCACTTGCAGTTGCATCTCCTCTTGTCTACCTTCCTAGAATTCGCTTTGGTCACCATAGTAACCTGACTCCCCGTCTCACATCACAAGTCCACGTCACGCACGCACACATGCAACAAGCCCCACACTAGCAAGCCCCTACCGCATGGGAGCACATCCGGCTGAGCTCTCAAATTTTTGCGATGCTTTTTGTGGTAAGAGTAGAGTTCTGATAACGATGGAATATTTCTTTGCTGACCGTCTTCAGTTTCCACTCTCGCCTGACTCGGCAATGCTGAGAGGAAATCTGATCCCGTTGAGAAAGAAAGATCTGTTGGATGAAAACTCTAAATGTGAGATTGAACAGTCAGAATTTCACAGGTTGATTAATATGCGCACACAGAGGTCTTAATTGAGTTAGCAGTTACACCCTATCAGACAACACTCATGTGCTGTCTGTATTCCTGGCTTGTTTTGTCAGTGTAACTGTGTCCCTTGGGCCATTACTTTCAGTTGTGAGTAGTTGGGTCTGAATTTCTAGGTCTCATTGATCAGTCAAACAATTTGCCAGAAAGGATATTGGATAAAAATCCCTGCTTGTCGCCAAGTGCTCAAGCGGTTCAAGATCGCATGCCGAGACGCGTCAGATCTGAATCCCCTTGTGCAGTAAGCCGACCCTCGCAACGCAAATGCATCCGATACGTCGAGGTGTTGAGTTTCCCTTCGTTTGCGTCACTTAGGAGATATTTGCATTATAAGAGTCAGTGCAGTCTTAAACAGCTGAGTGATGCCTTTTAGCTGAATGTTTCACAAGAATGGAAATTTGGCGACGGCGTCTGTGGTTGGGGTGGTACCCTAGAATCAATGATTTTCTAGGCGACATTAACATTCAACTGTTGATATGTGAAGCAAAGGATAAAACAAAAAGGCAAGATGTTTGTTTACCCATGCATCAATTTTGATGATATATTTTGTAATGTGCTACTATGATGCGCTTGGGTATCCACTCGATTACCACCAGTTATTCTACATATACTTCTGTATGCATTTGCTGATAAAAAAGATCAGCAAGTACTAGTAAACTCTTTGTATCTGTAAGGAGGTTGACAGGGTGTTTTAAGTTGATTCATTTTCTGTTTGTCATGAAGTTTGAAGATGGTGTACCATAGACTTGGAAAACCTGAGAGTGATTATACACAGGAATCTGTTGAATGTAAATAAAATGGATTTGTACATCAAACATTGTAAAGAAATTAGTTTGTTCAATCTTAAATCCATTGTTGTTAGCTTTTATATCTCCCCCTTTGCGACTGTTGGCACTCTGCCCTCCCATATTTTGTGATTACAGTGTCGTGAATATGGATAACATCAAGGGTTGCTGCAACTTTTTCAAGACAGTACGAGATGGTAGAATAGCAGTGTTGGTATCTTTGACGGTATCATGCAGCAGACAATTTCTACCAATTTTTTTGGGGTTTATATGCTGCCTTGTGGTAGGATTGCAGTCACGTACCTTGAAATGCACGCAAAGCATTTGCCATTGCTAGTTAAATATCAGTGAGAAGCAACGTTTGTAGATGCATTAAACGCAATTGCTCAGCCTCATTCGCACATTTAAGAAGGAAAAAAAAAAGGAATGGAGGACGAAATTAGTCTGGAAGAAAGACTCTTGTGGGTGGTCTTCTTTCGCAGCATCCTGCAAAGGTTGTGAGTAACAACTGAGCTGATAGCAGAAACATCTACCAAAAGATTCTTTTAATTGACAGAAGAAGTCACGGTCTGAATTTGAATTTCCTCATTGAAAGTGTTTAGACCCACAAGTAAAAGATAAAATGCAACATAAACAATGTTGTATGTCAAATTACCGAAGTTTCTGCCAAAACATTTTGTTGTTGAGTTTGCCTTCATAACCTTTGAAGGATGCATGCTTGTAACTCGTTTTGCTGGGAAGACTTCAGAGAAATCGTTCAGAATATAGGTTCTTATCACAGCTACCTTTGTGTATGTATCTTTCCAATGAAGAACATAACTACCAGTACATAACCCATAACATAAATGCAGGGTGGTTTTAACTAACAGTCTACCACTGTCACTGTGTTTATTCCACCAACAGTGTGGCATTTATGTCCTTTGTTGATTAACTGTCAATGTATTGTTAAAGCTGCACATGCTTGTATGATATCACATTATATAGCCTGACCCCGGTGTGACCGGACAAATACCCTCTGGGCAAATCCCCCTTAAGACAGTCTGGGGGTTATTGCTCAGCAACCCCTGCCCCTGGTCACACAGATCTGTTGATTAACATGTGCCACCACTTGTCTGTTGATAGATGTTAACACAGGGGTGAGATTCTCTGAAAATGTGGAGACAATGAAATGAAGCACAGTTACCTGGTCTCTTAAGTTGTTTTAGTAAGAGTGAAATGTTTTCACACTCATGGTGCATTCTTAAGTTTATTTTGTTGTTGTGAGAGATATCGCTGTTTCCATGAGAAAGTCTAACCAATTAAGATTGGGTAGGAAAATATCAGAAGTGGAGTCATTGTTGAGAAAGGTATTTGGTGGTGAGTTCTCACAGGATGGTAAACAGTTACATGTTTTTGCCTTGTGTTCGTAAAAAATTCAGATTTCATCACTGGAATTGTCGTGAACCAAATTTGGATTCCATTCATCATCAGGTTTGCATCTGAGCTTTGTAAGGAAAAGAAAAAAAAAGAAAAGAAAATAGGAATTGAAAAGTGAATGGAATCAGATGCATAAGACAGTTGGCTTTAACATTTGAGAACATTTTGTCTTTGTTTTGTGTGGCTGTGCGAGAATCGTGCAAAATCCCCAGTGATACTTATTTGATTTATGTTCTACTGTTGCCATGGTGATGTGCCTTTACATCAGCTGATCCCAGGTCACACAACGTAATCTTGTCACTGCCTTTATCATCAATGTCATCTGTCTTTACCTACATATTACCTTATTACCTTCTCTTAACGTCCATTCCATTTTGGCTACCTTTGTGGTAATTTGTCTCCGACAGCAACGTTCATAATAATATTCATTGTTTTTTTTTGTATTTATGATGTAATGTAGATACAACATTCTCACCATCTTGTGTGTTGGTTCTCATTAATTGCCACCTTTTTTTTTTTTTTTCTTGTGTGCTCTCTGTCAAAATTGCCATGTGATCATTTTGACTGAGGAGAATGTAAGCATGCAGCATCTCGGTCGTTTTGACACTCATACAGTGCTTTAGCCAGAATGAAAAGTCACAGAGGCACAAAAATAAAATTGTTCCTCCTTTGGTTTTGACCCATTTTGACAGTGACTAGATGAACAGAAACTTGGACAGCTTGGGAGGACTCCCAAAGAACGCATAGTGATTGCGAAAGGGAACTAACATTTCAGTTCAACTAAAGAAATGATTAACCTTTTCATTGGATTGATCCATAAGACAGCTGTGTTGAACTTCTCACTAAATGCAAAATTTGCAACTTAACAACCTGGGGCTCGGGGGAGGGGGGCTGGAGGGGGGCTGGGGATAGGTTGTCCTAAAGAGCTGTCCTAGTGTCCTGTGTGGGATTGGTTAGTATTCTGGCTAAAACCCTGTACTCACTGTTGCATTGCATTCACCTGCTCACGTTTTGTGGCGACCCTGAAAACAAGAAAGTGGTGGTGGGTGAAACACTAACCTGCAACATGGCACATATTTACCAAATGGCACGTCGAACGGTTTTATCATCATTCTGTTCAATTGATCAGTGAAGTCTCTTTGTAGGTCAAAATGCAAATTGCTTAAAGTTTCTGAAACACCCAATGGAGGAGGATGCCACAGTCAAGTTTGTTGTACATAATATCAGCATGTGAATGAAGATGCATTCTGCATGGTGTCACTGTTCTCAGTTGGTCGAACATTTTCCCACAGACGGTGTCACATCTGTTTTCTTAAGTTAGTCGCTCAACCACAGGAAATTTACCATGCTCCGCATGATGGCTGTCAGACAAGCATTCCAAGAAAGATGTTTCTTTTTGTGTTTTTTTTTTTTTTCATGCATGCTTCATTCTGTCTCCCATTTTTTATGATTTGTCTTTCATCTTTCACAATAAGAGAGATAAGGGACGAGGAAAAAAGTTCCTCAGGCCCTTAACTGCACTGTTGTCAAACTGCCAAAGATAACCGTGGGAGAAATTTTGTACGTTTTACGGGCAAAGGCATCAAATTTTTGCCGTCATTAGCAAACTTAAGTAAAATTTCACTTCTCTATTGCGGGTTGGAATTAGATCATTTTTAAATACATTTATGAGATGGTGACAACATTGAACGGCTCTCACCGAGAGTGGAGATAGAAAAGAGGAAAAAAATTGGAACGTTTTTGCTCTAGACGAAATCTTTATATGGCAAGCACTTGTTGTAGTCAGAAATTTCATCTTAGAATGTTGCTCACATTCCCAACCAGAGAAGAAAAAAAAAAATTTGAAAGGCAGATACCTCTGTTAGAACTTTCTTCCTTGGAGGATGGTAATGAAGCTAGTGTTTTTGTTAGCTCAGTAATATCACACTTTTTTTTGTGCATTGTGTCTTTTTTTATGTGTTGCTTGAAATACCTTTGACCTCAAATAATGAATTCCCTCCTGTCTATTGTTGCATAATTAAACCATTTAAAAGGTTGTGGGCTTTTGACTAACTTCTCTTTGTTTCTATGGTTTCTATACCAGACATAAAAATGAACAAATACCCGAATTTGCCAAATTTCATTAAGATTTTTCCAGAATGTCGGATTCAAATCGCAGTTTTTTGTCAATGATTGCAGTTTCTATGTGACTAGTAATTCAACAAAGGGAAACATGGTTCAATCCTTACCACAACTGATGAATATAGTATTTTTAACGAGTTTTTCTTTTGTCCATCATGCATGATATATTATGCTACTAGATGATTTCAGTTACTTTTGTTTTCTTTTTTCACAATAGCATCATTGTTGTTTTGCTACTCCACATGCATCTTGTTATCATACCATCAAGCATTTTGAGTTAAAGTTTGTAAATATTTTTTTTTCATCTTATTAGATTTGTTTTAGGTTTTCATCAACAATTATTGGTCGATATATTTTGATTTTGCAGTGTATTTTATAACCCCTTGTAGGTATTTTGTCCTCGTCGAAATGTACCTTTGGTGTCGTTTTAGCAGCCAGTTCAGTGATCAGCTGGAAAACGTAGTGGTTGTCGTCATCACAGATTCAACTTCTGGTTTCATCGGAAACTTCAAAGGAAAACATTCAAATATAGCGAGAGCAAAAGTTCTTAATGAACGTTACCAAGCTTTCTAATAAGCGAAAGAAAAGCAAAAGAAAAAATTGATTTGTTTAGTATCATCTCTTAAGGACAATCTGTTCGTGCATTTATGAGACATTTTCTGTGAGAAACCTCAAAGATTTAGGACATGCTATGTTTGAATCATTACTTTTTCCTTTGGTTGCTTCTCCCGGTAGTGGCCCAGTGCCAACACTCAACGAGTGTCTGGATCGTCGCATTGCGCTTAGTTTTTCACTGGACTGAGTGGTAGCGTAGGTCTTGCAAATGACACCCATGATCTTCCCGAAAAAGGGATGCCAAAAAACTCAAAAAAAAAGAAGATGTGGTCATTATAATAGCAGTTTTCCAGCTGATGTTGCCATGGCATCATGGACATTGATCTGCAGGTTGTTTAGTACAGTGAATTTGCCGTTACGTCTATCATTGCATCTATGTTTTATGCATGACAGAGATACCTGTTCCCACGCCGACTGCCTCGGAATGCCTTTGTGAATCTCCATCTGCACCTACTGGTTAGTTTTCTTTTCGCCATGGTGGTGGGCTATTTTCTTCCATGATTTTTTTTTTTTCATTTTTTTTTTAATTCTCTGTTACCATGTTCCCATCCAAATTTGTGCCTTTTGTTCTATCGTAAAAGGACATTGTGTTAAATGTTTTTAATAGTATTTTACCTTTTAGCCAGTCAATGTGCCTAGCCTGGCTATCTTCTGTTTCTTAGTTTGGTGAACAGTGTTCCCCTTGTATCTCTATGTTGTATATTCTCTCTTTTGATTTAACAATTAATCATTTTGAATATCTAAAAATCTGCGACCCATTGTTCTTCCAAGGGATTATTATTGATTAGTTAATGATGGATTGATTATTCGAAGGAAGTGTCGTTTTCACTGATCACTTCCACCAAAAAAATTTCATCTTTGGTAAGAAATTGCCATTATTTTACCAAATTGGTCGATATTGCGTTTTCTCTCCGATTTGAATATTTAACCAAGTTGTCATATGTTGATGTCAGAGAGTCTCTCACTCGGAAGAAGATCGAGGCATTTTGCAAGGCCTACATTTTGCCTTGACTTCCATTTTAGATGTGCTGTATTATGTTAATATATGATGCCAAACCACAACCAAGGAAAAAAAAAATCTTTGTAATCCTGCAACCATATTGTGTATCTTCAGATTTAACAATTTCTCTCATCCTTAAATGCAAACGTCAGTTTAATTGCATCCAATTAATGCAGTGTGTATATATGAAGTGATTCAGCAAAGAAAACTATTAATCTACAGAATTGATTGGATAGTCTCCATGCTTGCACTGCTAAAATGTTTCACAAACCATTCTTCTCACAAGACACAGTTTAAGGGCGGACATTCCAAATTGTGCATGAAGCTCGATCCTTTTGAATTTGGCCAAAAAAAAAAGAGTGATATTTTGTTTTACTGATGTCTCACCACCGTAAAGGAAGAGGCATATACTGTTGATGATGTTAACTGCATCAGATGCATTCTTCTGAGCTCAAAACATTAAATTCAGTTCAAAAAAAAAAAAAAAAAGCTAAGAAAATTGAAAACAGTGGAATTGCTGTTACATTCACTTATGAATTTGCCAGGATTTACACCAGCACCGGTGAATGTTAAGTAGTAACAAACAGAAGTGTTCTGGCTAGCAGCGATCCTTATGTCTGCATATTAAGTTTGTGGTCAGCTCAGTCCAAACATCTCTAAAAGGGTTTTGACGAGTTCAGTTGGCACATTCGAAATGTTCCAATGCTCTTGTCACATTTTGGGAATTGTCTGCAAGAATCAAGCAGTTCAGTCACTGGCTCTTCTCTGCCTGAAAAAGGGAAAAAACTCTATTCATAGCAGTTTGCTTAGATCATCTTGAGAACGTTTTTCAGTGATGTTGTCAATATTAAGAAAAAGAAATATAAAGGGAAGGCCATTTAACCGTCTAGGGATGTTGAAAAACACCTGTAGGGAATTAATATTTTCTTTCATAGGAACAGTTTTTTTTTTCTTGTTTTGGAGGCTTCACCAAAATTCATCATCATCACCATCAGTTCACAATCATCATTGAGTGAAGAATTAGTAGAGAGTAAATGTGTTTATGTTTGATCCATCCAGGGTACTATCACGATGTGTCCTTGGATCGATCCAACAAATTACATTTGAGAACGTTCATTTTGTCCTGTTGGCTTAAGCCCATGGATTGATTGCTTCGGTGTCATGGTACTTCTGTTTTCACAAACTTTAAGATAAAACTAAAGAAAAAAAAAAATGGGAAAGTTTGCACTTTGTCTGGTTTTAGCAGACACTTGCAATAGGTGCTGTTGCGGTGTGCACGAATTTGACTGAAGGTAGATCAACTTGTAGAATCTTGATCTTGATGTAGAATTATCGGAGGAGTTTTGTGTTCTGTTTTAGAAAAATACGAAACAACTCTACTCGTAACCACCTCTTCGGGCCCCTCGTCATCACCTGTAGTCCCAGAAGTCCCCTCTACAAAACCAGTTGAGAACATCACGACAGTTTTGTTTACAACTGTTGAGCCAGGTTAGAGGATATTCACGGGACAAGTCTTGAGATCCAAAATGGTCTTCTGCGAGAAAGGATTGTTTTGAAGTCCTTTCTAATCGCTGCTCCTTGTTTTGTCGATTCCACAAAAACATCAAGAAGATAAAAAACAAAAGTGTCTAGCCAAGTTTGTTGTTTACATGCTTTCACCTCTAAATCAGAAATTGCCAGAAATGCCAAGAAGTTTTCTTTTCATGAGAAATTCCCCTCAGTTCATGAAAAACAACTGTACTGACTTTGTACTGCATGTTGAACTAGACTTTCGTAAAATGTGAGTGTCGATTAAGAAATTACCCACAGTGTGATGTAATGCTTTGTTTTCCAGTGAAGCTTTGCGTGTTCTTAACATCAAATTGCAATTTACTGAGCTAAGCGTTCAAATCAACTTAATAGACAGACTTTTCTTTCGATGAAATTCCAAAGGTCAACTTTTTCGGAGGGGGGGTGTTGTTGTTTAACTGTTTGAGATGTAGACTTGTGCAAAGTTGAGCAAGAATTTATGGAACGGTATTCTTTCATCTAATCAAAAGTGTGAACACTGTGGCAATTTCTGATTCAATGGGTGATGTCACCCGTAGGTATCAGAGAGGGTGTTTTGTAGTATTAACTACCCAGACTCTTCCTTCTCCTCACTGTCTTCTGCATTTTCTAAACGTCTCGGCAGTGCCGCGGCAACAATACTGTCGTAACACTCTCTTTAATATATGTCGTTGTAATCATTTGTCATCACCATCTGCATGTAACCTGCATGGCAGATGACAAAGATATGTAAATTACTTCCCATCTTTCAAGGAAGGGAGCTAGCCGAGTTAATTTTGCGACTTCAAAATTTTATTCCTTTGCTGTGGAAGCCATTTCGGATCTCTTTTTGACTTGCGTGTTCCGTCTTCAGAATGTATCCAGTAGAAATTTGCCTTGCATGGCCCTTTCCTTTCTCCATTCATTGCTGCACACACATTTTTCACCCATGCCTACCCCAGCACGTATCTATCTGTAAGAGCATCCCATTGTTCACGTAAAAGGTGCGGGAGATACCTTGAGAGGAGGCGGTTGTAATCAGAGTCGAGGACTCGAGATATCTGACTCAAGGAGATGAAAGAGAGGAAGGGAGGGACCCTTGAGATATTTTGTCGCGACATTCAGGGATTGTGGCGTAAGAAAATCCCAAGAGAGTTGGAATTGAGATCCAATACAGAAATAAAAATTGTAAATGGCCAAAACAAAAAATGTTAATGTATTACTTGTTACTATTTCTGTCAAATACCTTGTTGTTTGAATAATCTAAAATGAGTTGTTCTTTATTGTGTAGCAATCTTGACAAGATAGTGTTGCAGATTCTCTTCGTTGTGAAATTATGTGGAGGGGGTTGGGGAGGGGAGTAAAAGATGGTTAGTCAATATTTCTGTTTTTGTATTTTGTTCATTATAGCTTGTCTCATTAAGAGGGATTAGGGATACCTAATTAAATATCAAAATTGAAAATGCAAAAACATGAGTTGCTTATGTGAATGATTTTAATTAACGTTTCTTTTTCAAGTCTGCAGATAACTCTCTGATTACAACTGTCTCTTTCTCAATGATTCCTCATCTTTCATTATAAAGTGGCTTGTTTTTTTCACTCATTTTTCACTTACTAACAGATGAAGGTTCGTTGATTCCTAAGTCTCTGATGGGGTGGGTGGCCAATTATCAACCCATCACTATTATTTACGCTTTTGCCAGACCATGTAACCGATTGAATATTCCAACACCAAGTATGAGCGTTTCAGAATGGGATAGCTGCAGTATCTTGTAAATAATTATCAGCTCATTCTCTGAACTTTATTATTTCTTCCATCATTTCTGCTAGAAAGTGTTGTGGAATTCAACATTTTGGATTTTCTTAAATCTTTATCTCCTTTCCTGCCTTCAGCTTTAATTTTCAGCAATGCCTTGAATTTATTCGGGCAAACGTGAGCCAGTAAAACCCTTTGTGATTTATAACCAACCTTCACCTCAATGAATATTCAAGAGCAAGGTTTTCAGATGTTATAACAGAATGTTTGGCTCATGTTTTCCAGCTGTCATGTCCAAAAAGCATTCACTTGATCACTGCAGTGTTACAACAACAACAAAAATGTCTCAAAAGCCTTGTAAAATGTTGAAATGATGTGTTTCACATTGGCTGATGTTCTCTATGATTATTAATTGATAGTACTCCATCGAGGTAGAGTTCTCTCTGATGCCGCCACCGTCCATTTGCTCATTTTGTAATTCTTTAATCATTGATTTCAAACTTCAGTGCAACATCTAGGAATTTGAAAGCCGTCAAAGAATGTCACTGACGAAAATGTGTAAGAATCGCAATTGTTAATCGATTGCAAGCTGAAATTCGGGGAACTGGAAATCGAATTTGAAAGTTGGAATAGTTCCGCATCGCATTGAATTTGCTGAAAAGTATTGCACCTTGCACATCCTAACCTGCGAATGAAGAAAATGTTTCTGGAAGTATGTGAGCATTTATCACTTAACCGTAATACCCACTGACCAACTAATTGAGAATTAATATGTATGCCACCCACTCTGATGTTTTTACATAAAGGTCATTAACTCTGCATGTAGCGACTGAGCAAGTGCAAAGAAATGAGCCATCGATTGCCCGTCATCCGAAATATCTGCATGTCACTATAATCTGTAATTTTTTGGAAAAAAAAGGAAGACTGAACAGAGCTTGTTCTGCCAGGTGTCCACTTATAAGAAGCTTTTAGATACGTGTATGGGAGTCACTGCTTGTAGTGTCTTTTGTATACCTCTAGATACGTTCCACATAATTATTAATAAATGTGATACCGTTCCCCCTCCTTCCTTAATGGACTGCATCATTGTTTTACTAAGCCCCTGGAGAGTTTTATCATCTGGATGGATGAACTTGGATGTGTTTATATGCAAAAGAAATCCGAAAGGAAGAAAATTTGAGTTATTTGCAGCGAGAAAAGAGAAACTGTTTGATACCGCTCGGTGTTTGCCATCGCACCAAACTCTGTTTACATCTCTCTAAATTTCTTTTTGTCTGTCGAGAGCACTTGCTGGTATTTCATTGATACTGTTGATGAAATAATACACAGGATGAGTCCTTCAGGCCGACTGTGTAAAACTTTCCATCGCTCGTCTCCCGCTCTCTGCCTCCCATGTTAGGGCCTCATTGTTTACAATTAAACAGTCTATGAAAAAGGATCTTGTTTACGTCTTACTGAGCTTTATCTTCCACATGAGATGGAATTGGCTGTGGTGGGACTCTGTTTGGTCGTAAATTTCAAAGTAATGTACACACAGCCACCTCGTTCTTAATGCAAGCTGCACTCAGGAGATACGCTTATGTGTACTGCAGATCCACTGCTGCAGGAGTTTACCGTAGATGGTACTGAATCATTGCATTGTGAAGGCAAAGATGAGAGTATGGAGGTGAAGAAGGGCCCCCTGTAGCTGAGGTGACTCGTCTCGTCTTGATCTCCCCTTGTCTGTGACATCTGTTATGAATGCAATGTCAGATTTTCGCTGCAGAAGTGGTTTGTGCTGGTTGGGAATGACTTTACCACCCATGCAATATGAAGTCTGTCAGTTTAAGTTATGTTGATAACCAGATGACCATAGAATCTTAAGATCTAAATGTATCCAGGAATTGATAATGAAAAACTGTCACTGCATTACCTCAAATATGGCTTGTTCATTTGAAAAGTTGAGAAACAAATGCATTTATGGTAGGCACAGCAGCAAGCATGGTTGGTAGCCTGACTGTTACCCAAGCATCCATCTCAAACTTGGGATGATTTCCAAGTTAGTACATCCTTCTTGTGAGCACTGAGCTGTTACTCTTTGTAGAGGTTGTGAGATAATGTGAACTATTGGACTATTTGCTGGATCAAATTTTGGAATAACTGGTATGGTGCCTCCCCAATATAGAGTTCCATTCAATTCTGTGATACCATGCAACCCAGAAGCACAGTGTCACCATTAAAGTAATTTTGCTCAAGGATCAGCTACTTGTGGCCACCTTTGCTACAAGTCTTTGTAATGTATGATGCTTTGGACTTCACAAGTTAGGGTCAATGGGTGTCGATTTAGGGTGGAATAGGGTCTCCTTTAGGGAAAGATATGTCTGTATCAGGGCAAACACTTAAGTACACACTTGTTCACTTCCCCCACTTTAACCTCCTAACGTTCTCTAGCCTGAAACATAAACCAAAGAATAGTATCACATTTATGTAAACAATTATCTCACTTCATGGTTAGTTGGAGCGGCTCTGTCTTTTAATTAGCCATTGCAGAAACTCACGGATGTGCTCAAGTGGCAGCAATGAACTTCTGTGTGCAAATGACCGACTTTAACCCAGAACAACCTTGAAATTCTCCATGTATATATTATGCAGCTATATTTAATGAATGCACTAACATACTTTTCTTTTCATACTTTATATCTGGATGTATTTATAACAAGTGAAACAGAACTGACCACCGATATTAACCACGTAATTTAACGTTCTCATTTTATCTTGAGTTTTGTAATGCAGAGATCTTCAAAAGTTGTATCTATGCTTCTGCATTTTCAATTTTCCTTCAGCATATACTAAATTATTTTTACAGGATAATAAGAATGGTAGTTTTCACAGTTGCACTTTGCAGATTTGCAAACAGCTGTGTAAATGGTTTCATGAAGTTTTTATGACTATGCCTTCATCACTTTCATCTGCTGTTTGCCATTTCATGTATGCTGCTTTCTCTGGCAAATGGTATTCAGAATTGCATCATCAAATGTTAAAAAAATGTGGAAATTTTAGTTTTTGTCCCCCCCCTTTTTTTTTTTTTTTTCAATTTCTTCATCCTATGTCATTTGCTGATCACTCCCTCGTCTCAAACCTGTTCATGTGTGTCAATCAGATGTGATCGAAGGGCACAAAACAGTAATGTGACCCGTTCGTTTGCAAAGTAAGAAGTAATGGTACCTCGTGTCATCATCTAAGTTATTGTTTTCAACTGAGTGTTCTCTTACATCGATAAATGTAAATTCATGCCTCAGAATTCCTTCATTCTTGTCTTGACTGTGAGTACTGCCATATACCAAGATGCAAATCCCAGCATTTTGCTGAACTCACTTCAGTTTAAATTTGTATTCATTTGGAAGTAACTCTGATTATCTGATTTACAAACTTTTAACCACTTTCATTTTCTTCAGATTTTTCGTTGGGTGTATCTCACCTTTGGTCGTAACCCATCCATTTTTACTCACTCTTTTCTCCCCCGTCTCTACTTACGCAAACCCCCAGGTCCTGATAAGATGGAACCAAGGATGACAAAGCCTCCAATGGGCAGTGGAAATGAAGGTAACAAAATTCCAGATGCAAGTCCCTCTGGAAATGATGCTGATAGCAACCACATAGGGCCTGGTAAGCCCCACCCTCCCCTCCAAAAAATATGCAGGGGTGACCCATCCACACTCATCCAACTAAAACTAACACTCACTTCCATTTTCCATCTTCTCTCTCAGGCAGCCATATTGAAAAGCAAAAAACTTTGTAACACACTCATCTAACGATTTCACTGTAGTACTTACAACTCTGACCCCCCTCCCATCCCTGTCTCTTTTCCATCTTTTTCACTAGGTTTTAATATCTTAAACATTTCCTTTTCGATATCTCCATCTTTTCTTCTAGACAACTTCAGCTTTCTTAACAATAGAAGTTTCATTCTTCATTACATTCTTCGAACATTATATCTCCAATATTCACAAACGTAGTAGGCTGTTCTATTCTCCGCCTTCTCCCACCCCCTACCATCACTCTTTCTGTCACAGCAAACTGTATTTGACAGTATCTAGATAGTTTAAGAGACTATATCCTTCTGTCTTTGGTAATCCACCAAAGTTGCCACATGAATCCGTCGAGCGACGTGGTACAAAGGTGACAGACAAATGCAACAGACTTTCTATGTACTAACATTTTTCTGTGTAGTATCAGCATTTCTACCTTTTTCTTGCATCACTGACATCATTTGGGTTACCCCCCCTATATTTTCTACATTATTTTATTTTTTTTCATAATTTATTCATGGACCAGTTTATTTTGTTGTATATTTTGTTTTACGTGTACGGTTAATGTCATTACTTAATATCTGAGTGACCATTGCAAACGTGACATCCATCGCCTAATGTTGCGTTATTACATTTGTGCATATGAAAAACTCCCGTAGCTTGTTTTCGTCCCTGAAGTCTTTTGTGCGCTACACACCATTTTTCATTTCACCATCACTTTCGGAGAAAACCGAAAGCTGCTACTGTCTCTTGGAATGGGCTTTCCACCAGACAACATGTTTAGGATACTTTGAGAAATGAAAACAAAGATACCAGGTGAAAAATGTCACTAGATCATGCTGTTTCCTAAAAAAAAGCATACTTCTTAAAAGTTAAACAAAAGAAATGATAGCTTGACCATGTGATAATGAAACACTGTAAATTTGTATCTTTATGTTCATGTATTCATTGTTCCCTGGTGTTCAGAATGGCTTTTAGGATGCCATTGATAATCGCCCTACTGGGTTGTCCTCCAATGGTCACTGCCGAAAACGGTCAAACAGAACTGCATGTCAAGACTGCGTGTCTCTGGGCTGTGATAATCTGTGTCTATTTTAAAGACGCTTCCCTCCATTGGGTGATGGTGGCAGTTTGTAGTAGTGTAGCACATGACATCTGTAATACTTGCATGTTATTTGTTACCTGCTGTATCGTCCCTGTCGATGTTTGAGGGATCGCGGAGGACCGCTGATCATTTCTAAACGTCACACATGGAGTTTAAATGAATCATTCGGTGATAGAGAGAATGGTTTTTGCATCGTGCTCAGCTCTCACCTTTGTAACTTCGTGACACGATAGATCGGATTTCTTTAATCGGCGTTCTGTATGTCATTTGTGATGCATGATGTAGTTCTTAGTGACATGTAAAAAAACTTAATGGGTTTCAAGAGAGGGAATACCCCCCTCCTATCCCACTTTGAGCATGGGGATCAGTGGCTGATGTACGTAGTGGTGCTTCTTCATCAAATTGGTGGCTTGGGGAAGCCTGTGTTGGATCCTTCACCACCTTTATTATGTAGATTTGTTGTTCTATTGACAATCTATCGAAGACTTGAAGTTGGCATGTCCTTCAGTATTGACTTGGGTTTTGCTCATGTTGGCATTGCTATTGTTAGCTCTTTGCATCCTTCCATGTTTACCTTTAACCCAATTTATTTTGATTTAGTCTGTTGTGTGACAGTTTGTCCCATGTAATTTTTCACACACCTTTACAGCTTGTTACATCTTCATTTTGAGACATATACTGTATACAGTTGAAAAATTTCTTTTGCATACTTTAGATCTATCCAACCTCGCAGAGACTTCAGAATTTCTTTGAGTTTCCCTAGAAAAAAAATAAAAGCACAAGTTTACTGGAAAACTGCTCGCAAGTTGGAACAGTGTACCAATGAAGTGTGTTATGTTCGAACCAATTTCAATACATACATGACAGATGCACAAGTTCAATCTGTGAAAGAGTTTCCTTCCATTTGTCATTCTGCAATATTACTTCTCCCCAATACTGTCACATAAACTACCACAGCAACTATGCTAAACTCTTTCTGTAGATATTGTAACAGTATCATGAATCCAATGAAATGACATTCAGTTCTCATGTGCCTACATTCAGAGAGCTAAATCTTTTTCGTCTCGTCGAGCATCGACATCTGAGGAAAATTTATACATTTGCATGGCTTAAAAATGAGGCTTCACTGTCTCAGAGACCATTGGGATAAGAAATCCCTCAAGACAAAAGACAACATTTTGATGTACACATATCATGCCACCAGAAAATGGGAATGGAAGTATAAAAAGCTTGTGTAAAGGGAATCAGGCAACCACGATCCCCCTGTCAAAATTCCAAGCTATCCCTTACCAGATAATCTTTCCATCTTAAAATTGGTTAGAATTGGAGAAATTGTACCATGAAAAACACCAACAGTGATTCACATCAATATACACGCTTTCTGTGTTCTTGCCTTGTAAACCCCCCCCCCCCCCCAAAAAAAGAAAGACAAATTGCCTTTCGGGAAGGGTTATTTTTGTTTCTGGAATTTACATAGGCATTTGCATATCTCCAATTGCAGTGGAGCATTACTTACAGTGCCTTAAAAAAAAAAAAGAACAAGAGGAAATGCCCTTCGGGTGGAGTTATGTTAGAGTCTGGAATGGAATAAGACACTGTCATTTGCATATCAAAGGTTGCTATCAGGTATTATTCACGAGGAGAGATTTATCTGAATGTGCTGCGTACGACTTTTAGTGTCGATACGGAGAGAGAAGAGTGCTTTCACGATAACAGCTTTTACATCGCACTCAAGAAATGTGAAACTGTTATCAGTATTAGCCCCAAGTTTTGGCATTTTCCAGAAAGATTTCTGAGATCTTGTTGTGCTCTAATGCTGCTCGTGCAGTATGTGATGAAATTTGCAGTGTTTGTTCGAAGAGAATTAAATTGGGGTGTGAAGAATAATCATTATAAGGACATTTTTTGATTAATTAATTAATTAGTTTGGTTGATTGACAAGATTTGGCAGACAGCTAGCATATTTGGGATCAATGCAGGTGATTTAGCATTATTGCCGACAGTGGTATGTAAAATGTTTTTAAGTGCATCTCCAAAATAACAATCTTGATGTCATTTTGGAAATGATGTGTTTGCAGATGTCTAAAAACATTAACTTTTGAGTTAATTGTGATTGACAAAAATGTTATGTCGTGAGAACGCACATTTGAAGGAGCATTAACATGGAACCTGGCACATTTTACATTTTAGTTGATCAAAATGAAGGACATTACATGTGTTGAAGTAAACTGCATTACTGTTAGTTTGTGATCCTATGGATGCTTTGGTTTCAAAATGAATAAACTGTTTTATTTCTGGAAAAACACATATTTCAGTCTGCAGTCGAAAGTGTCCATGGATACAACTATCAAAAGATTTGTTTATTTCATGTACTAATGTTGATGAAATTTCAAGACTTGAAGAAAATGCCTATTTGTTCTGTTTTGTGTCTTGGCTTATTTTCTCAGCCTTTCCAAAATAGGTGACATGCAGTTGTGTCAACATCTGCAGGAACATTTTCCAAAGATCACTCCATGATTGGTGTTGTTATTAGGTTGATCAGAAAGATGTCATTTTTGCAGCTTTGCCAACTTCAGAAATGCTTCTTTTTTTTTTGTGGTCCTTCTTGTTTCACTGAGGGGTAATGAGTGTCTACATTTCTTCATTCATGGCATCCATTTCCAAGCCAACCGGCATTTCCGTGCCGTGACACGTCTCGGATCGACAAAGTTGAATTCACGTGATCTTTCTGAGACAAAACGTATGCGAGTATTTTCCCCTTCGTCGTGCCAATTCATCATTCCACTCCCTTCAGGAAATTAACTGTTTGTTTTCTTTCTGGTTTCTTCTATTTTTTTCTTTTTTTCGCGGCCACAGACAGTCAACCCAGCACCAGTTTCCAGTCCTCAACCCAGCAGATCCTGCTGATTCTGTTGATCGTGGGATGGGTGCTGTTCCTCTTCTGCGTTCCAGTCATCATCGTCTTGTTCATCTCCAACAGAAGCAAGGGTAACTATGTGACTACTGCTACTGATGAAAGCTATATAGGTTCAAGTGGGTATTGGTGCACTAACCACTTCTTCATTCCCTTTAATAGTGGGTACTTCAAGGAAAGCTTTCACTGCTGTGTGTCTCAGTAACAACAAACAAGTAGTTTTAGTAGTCGATAATTAGAACTAACTAGACAGGCTACCTAGTGACAAAAAAAAAAGTTGTGTCGTTGCTATGCACTTGTTGGCAGACCCAAAATTGTTTGCTTTCTGATTTTATATGGCAGAAACATTTCTGCTTTCACTGAAATGTATTAGAAAAGGAAAAAAAATCAGAATATTTGCTACATGTCCTATTAACTAGCCAATAATGAAAATGTTTATTCATGTAAGTAGTATCCAAGGAAATGAATACTCATATCACTACTACGGAAAGCAAAGAAAAATTGAAGCTGGCAATAGGCTCAAAATCATGAAAAGGACAAGTAGAAGTGGAACGAGTTGCATCAGTGAGGGAAAAGAACAAGCAATAGAAAAATTGATTAAGTAAGTTGAATGAAAATAAACCACAGCTTCAGGAAACTGTACCTTTGTTATTCACACATTTTAGTACAATGAAGTTCATATTCACCTCTTAACAGTTTCAAATTTAAAAATATTTTCTTCCTTTCTTATTGGATGTTCTTTTGTCATTTGTTGATTTTAATTCATTGGGACTCATTCTGGGACAGTTCCCTGAGTGAGATGTATGAACACACCCCTTAACACCCTTTCATCCACCATTTGGAGTGTCTAATGTTCACTATTCAACCGCTCAGGGATACGAAAGAGGGACGCCAGCCAAATCTGCTCCGTTCTCTCGACTTCCACATCACACATTTTACTCGCTTTGCAAGTTTGATATGCTAGCCAATAGGATAGTGCTTCCCTCCTCAAATTGAATTGAAAGCTTTAGAAATAAATAATGTATGTAATTCTTTCGCCTTGCATGTCAGCAAGCAAAGCAGACTTGGTATAAACAAAGATGTATCATGAACTGCAGTTTCAAACTAATCGACAGTCTAGTGAGTCACAGCTGTAGCTTTAGAGGTTGTCTCGTTTCTGTCGCATGGATCACAAAAACTGGCTAAAAATTTGATTTAGAAAGTAAAAAATCCCTCTTACCGCATGTGTTTTGAGGAGGTTTTTTTTTTATCTAGTTTGCACTTTCGTTTCCACCGACAGAAGATCAAGTTTTCAAACATAAAATCAAAGAAATGACATGAGGTCTGATTTTCGACCGATTCAAGACAACCTTTCTTTGAAGTTTCCACTCTTCAGTTATCTTTTCATTCTTTTTCTGTTTCACATGTTCCCTGATTTTGTGCTGGGAACAAAAACTTGATATTCTTCTCACTCATTCATCTTTAATTTGTGTGTGGTCGGTCAAGCCATTTCATGATCATTTGCATGTAGGGGTCAACGGTCATAAGTGAGAACTTCTTTGCCTAGTGACCGAGGTCTCGTCAAAATGGAAGGCGCTTTTCCTGGATTCAGTATGTGTAATCTCCTTCAGCTGTGTCTATCTGTTGGCTTAGCAATAATGTGGATTCCTTTCATTACTGCGTAATCAATTTCTCTCAGAAATATGAAATCAGAACAAAGATTCAGAGGAACTGATCTTTCAAAAAAGTGATACTGGCACTAGCTATTGAACCGCTATTGACGATCGTAGATAGTCACCTCACTTTTTCATCACCATGAAATGGTTTAACTGCTACATCGTGTTTGAATGTCTTTCTCGTAACTATCTTTTCAAACTTTTGTCAAATCTGACTGTAAATGTGGTCAAACTGTGCTTCTTGCCTTTGATGGTGACAAGTGCACTGTGCAATATGAAAATACAAAATACAGGAATAGGGATCTGATTCTCTGATGATCAGAATCAAATGTATTGATCGAGTGTTATCTGCTCATAAGGTTAAAATCTCACCCTCCCCCCCCTCCAGCATTTGGCTACTCTTGTTTCGCTCAATACTTTTCTGATATCAAGTTTCTTTAATGTTGTGACTCCTGTCTGTATGCATCCATCAATAGATGATGGCATGGAAACTGTTCAAGTAACACACAGTAATTCAAGAAATCTTTCCCTAATGAATATTTACTGTTACACAAGCTGAATGAATATTCATCATAAGTGAAACATATGAACTGATATTCGCCATGGTAGAATCTTAATGTGACTAACCTGTCAACACTTGAAGAATAATCCTTTGTTTCATAGTCTCTGCCATGGAATTAATCTCCTGTCTGTAAAAGTCTTTAGTCACTCTTTCTTCCCTCAAAACTTCCTGCCTGCTCACATAAACCATCCATCACTTACTAGGTTGGCTGCTAAGTAGACTTTCACTTTCAAGAAAAAGTCGTTTGAGTGTTCTTTCAAGGTTTTATATTGTGGTATGAATTCAAATAAAATTAAAAAAAAAAATGCCTTGCTCTCTTTCAGTTGCTTTGAGAAAAGCATCTCAGCATATCACTAAAGGGATAATGAGAAAAGATGCTTGTTCCTGATGTGCAAAGCGTCAATAAATTTGTCTTCTTCTCCTTCTGCTAAGAGCGACCCAAACGACCTAAAGGTCAACCTTTTCATCCAGTCATTGGTACCTTTAATTGTTCAACAAGCTCATTGTGTTTGTCATCTCCCCCGCCTGCGGTTCATTACTCTGTTATTTTATTTACTTGTATGTAACATGTTTACAAAGATAAAAGAAAATAACAAATACTTTTCCTTCATTTGTTTTTTTGTAGGCATTACAAGGTATCAGATGTCTGATATAGACACAACAATACATGATAGTAAGAAATATATTCAAATTTGTATTTTCATAAATCTTTAATCTCAGG
The DNA here is from genome assembly GCA_021234535.1 of Stichopus chloronotus. Taxonomy (NCBI): domain Eukaryota; kingdom Metazoa; phylum Echinodermata; class Holothuroidea; order Aspidochirotida; family Stichopodidae; genus Stichopus; species Stichopus chloronotus. The sequence goes on along the minus strand of CM037836.1, from coordinate 18,747,243 downwards.
GTGCTGGTGGAGATGGGAAAGTATATACAGCCAGACTAACCACAAATGTATAAACAGAGTTTTTACTGTTTTCCTCGTAACAGTTGGCTGGTTAAATAACTCAGCGTTGTTGTTTGTGTCTTCTTTCTAAAAACCTGCAAGTTTGCCTACATTCACACCTTTAAGATTTGGACATTTTAATGGTGATTGTTTTGTGCTTTTAGAAACTAAAGGTAAGGTGTTTTGGAATCAAGTTTTCAGGAAGTCTTATACATATACATGGATCATTGCAACATTAAACATTGAATTTATGAAGTCTTTTTTTTTATTGATCTTTTCTCACTGGGTCCTGTAAAATATCTGGTTGCCAAGGACAATACTGAATACTTCCAGCACAAGTATGTACACATTTCACAGATCATATACTCAAAATTTGAAAGAATAGTACAGTTTTAGTCTGCAATTGATGCTGTAACATTCATGGATCATGCCATCACAAACAAGTGTGGAAGATCCACAACCAGTCCAGTCACATTTTGTAGGTGTCCTCATACAGGCAGGGTATGATGGACCAATCAGTAAATGGTAGCCTGTTTTCTTTCCCTCGTTGAAGAATTGTGACACAGGAACAAGTTCTTATCCCAAAGTTGTCACATATCAGCTTAACACTGCCTCACAAATATCCCAACTTAATCTTCACATGACTACTCATGTGTAACTATGATCTTACATAAACTAAACAGTTGACAATTAGAAAGCATGGTAGAAAATGTCACAATTTTCAGACTAATGTCCCAAACTAAACGTTAAATTCTTTGCAAGTCGCCCCCTTAGCATTTGTAATGCATCAGCAATGTTGGGTCACATTGAAACAAGTGTATCAGAATTACTGAGTGACCAGATATTGGAAGGAGAAATAGTCCAGATATTGATGAACAAAAATGGACCAATGTAAAAAGATGACAAGTCCTAAACAAACAAATCAACCATAGGTTGAGACACATCTGTAGATTGATGGAAGTTAATATGGCATCGCATCAAAAAAAAAAGTACAAACAGTCCTTGACAAGACTAGCCGGCACAATGGATGTGTATTTCTCATGCACTGGCTCTGAGTGCATTTGTAATACCAGCGTCCACAAACTACTGCTTGGATTTTGAATCAGTCTGCATACAGATTGTACGGTATTAAAATTGATGTATGCCATTGTGATCAGTCACTCACAGTAGCACTCCATACTTCTTTTCCTCGTAATATAATGGTAAATGTTCATGCATTTTTTTAGCCAGTCAGCAATTGTGAAGAAAGACTCATAAATATAAAGACTTAGATTAGACAAATCCGTAATTGTTCGCAGGTGTCTCGGTGTTTGCGTCGCGAAAAGGTACATGCCAACACCTCAAAAGGTTATCACAAGATCTTACAAATAAATCAAGCCCTGAACAATATTTGAAAATCGTCCATCTTGAATTAGATTCTCCTGAGGTAACCCATGTCACAGTAATCATCGTTCATCGGCACAGAAGCACAGTTTCTCTGACCATAGTGGTTTGCAGTTATCTTCGCTATATCTGATTATGTTTCTCTAACTGACATTTCATGTGTGTACATGTACTGTATGTAATAATATTCGTAATAATGAACAGATTGACAGAAAAGTGATGTATTAACTGCAAAAAAGAAAAAAAAGTTATTGCATTTTCCACATTTTCTGTCAGTGCTTCCCTTCTCACTATCTGCAGTCTGTCCCATCGGGGTTTCGAATGCCCTTTAATATTCTTGTTAATGTTTTTAATCAATAAGGCGACAGCTAATTTATCTGTACAACTAAATCATTCGGTTGTTACTTTTATATGGTGGAACTAACTGGCTACCAGATTGATACAGTATGATGTTAGTGGGTATCATATGAATGAATATACACTTACTTGGGGAACGTAAAAGCAACTGTTTTTATTCACCACAAATTGAATAAATAGATCAGGCTTCCTCAAACGGTGACATGCACTCCACTCGTGGCATGTGACTTGATTTGGAGCCGCACAAATTAAGATCACTGCCCGGAAGAATATTGAAGAAACTATTTAGGCCTACTTCAAGAGTTCTCTCAAAACTGAGATATGGTAATTTACATTTTCGTGGAAAAATTTGGCTTTGGAAATGTTAACAAACTTTGCACCATTTTGCATGGGAGCCCCCCTCTGAAACACTCAAAGAAAAAATGAAAATATTCAAGGGTACTATTGGAGGGGAAAAGTTCCTACCCCCCACCAAGACTTGTTATATTTTGCCATGTGATCCTTTGTCACTTTCATTTCTGGAAGCCTGATATAGATATTCAACATTCACCATGATGTTATACTTATGATGATGACATTTGATGCTTATATGTGTATTTATAGGGTTTACATCATATGCTCCTTGAAGCAGCTGCACTAATCATTTTGATGCTCTAACCAAGCTCTTCTGTCTTCCCTCCCTCTCTCTTCTCAATCTCTCTCTCTGTTCTGGAACTTTAAAACTAAAAAAACAAAATTACGCAAATCTGCCGACTTCGGTACGTCACTTCGTGTTTAGCCGTGGTTACGTTTTTGTGTGTGTATACGATTGTTTCTTATATGACAATGGAGCCTTCTCTTCTGGCATGAGCTCGTATACCTTTGCACTCTGTTTTTGGTCAGATATTTTCATAAATATTATTTAGCGTATGTGAATGTATGTGTACTACGCCTGTGTGTGAGTGTGGTTGGAGTCATACGTCGGTATTGGGTGCCCAGTAGGAAGGAGGGGTGGAAGTCTTGTTGTGCTGGCTTAGGTAACTCTCAAGGCAGTTTCTCTGACCCAAATGGAACATTTTCTGCGATCTCCTCATCATTATCTCCTGAACACAGTCAAAATATCACTGAAGCTCTTCTGAAGTAATAGAATAAAATTTATGTAAACTGTATTTAGGATAGTGTATAATAGTAAACCATACTTAGGATAGTCCACTTGTCCAAACTTCAGCACAGGTTGTTTTGAATTGATTTGTGGAAACTTATAAGCCAGTCTCCCCTCCCCCACCTTCCCTTTCTCTTTCCTCTTATCATAACCTGGGGAAATGTTAGTTACTAGTCATATGTAATGGATCTGGTGCATGCGTAGACTGTTTTGACACGTGACCTACCCTGTTGTTAAATTCTTTCGGTTCCGCAGCATGCCAATAGCACCATCCAGAGTTGGGCAGCCTTTCCTGCAGCTGTCGTTTAGGTTCGGTTTGGTCCTCGCATTTGGGAATCTTGTCTGACTTGAGTCACATATATTTTAGTTTGTCTGTATTTACGTGCATGAGTGATGAGAGATCAGGTGAATGAAGCCAGCATGTTTAAATGATATGCATCACATTTTTGGCATCTTCTCATCTAACACTAACTTCTTTGCTCTCTTGTCCTCTTTTTTTAATTTTTTTTATTTACTGCCACTTGTTACTTTTTTATTCTACTCCTGTTTTTGTCATTCTCTTTTTCCATCTCTTCAATCCCTTCCCACTTTTTCTCTTCCTCTCAGCTTTTGTCAAATCCCCTCTTCCTCCTGAACAGGATAAATGTTTACAAAGTGCTGTCGATTAACAAATAAAGCTACTAACCACTTTTGACGAGCGACTCGCTTTTCGGTAAGTGGAGAAATCTATGGACGGTGTGCTGCCAATGAAAGTTGCTGTGTGGTGGAAATAAAACAAAAAATTGTAAAATCAACCTGCATCTGTGTAAACATGAAAAATTCTTTTAATTTTGTAGAACTCAAATTTTTGTCACCCTCTGTGAAAAGAATGATCAGCTGATGTAATTTAGCAGATACAAAATACTTGGAAAGGTTGGCTTTTGAGGAACCGTAGGTTTTACTACGCTTATTGTGTGTGTGCGTGCTTACATTGCCACGATGTATAAGAAAAAACTAATATTGCTGATGATACATGAGTGAAAATAATCCCCATAAAGGTTTTGAATCTGTCCTAACAAGAATAACAAACTTATCGCCCAGTTAAAAGAAACAGAAGATGCAACATGCCCAACGTGCTGTGAAGAATATGAACAGCCGCACAAAAATGCCGGCATTTATAGAGTTTGGAAACTAATAGCTCATTGGTCACACATGGCCGAAACACTGGCAGTTGTAGTAAGAAATGTCGAAGTAAACATTTCCTTTTTAGGAAGTGTCAGGTAAAAAATTTAAAAGAGTGCCATGGAAAACCGTTGACATGACAGGAATACCCTTCAGATAAGCGATATTCTGTTCATATTTTTTATTTTTTCTTTATCCAATTAGTGATCAACTTTAGTGAGTTTTTCACTGTGTAGGTGTTTGAATGGATTGCTTATACCACTTGCCCTGTCTTGTGCTTTCTCTCCTACACTCACCCTTCCCCCTCAACAGCTCCCTCCTCTTCTTCAGCCCACCCTTTTTGCATCTTGTCATGTTTTCGTGATCCTAGGTGTAGTCTTTATTCAAATCTCCAAAATTTCCCTGAATTTAACGCAACTGCCTGCCCATTGCTTGTTTGTAACTATGTGTGTTCCCCCGTCTGTGTTCGTTATTCTGTGGTTGCCTCGCTCTGTCCTGTTTGTTGGTTTCAGCTCTTGCTTGCATTTTAGCTGAAAGCAGTACATTTCTGTGTGCTCGTGACAAATTAAATTCCTACATACATGTATATCGAAATGTTATGTTTTAATTTCTATCAGAGAGACTTAAGTTCGCATATCTTTGGAAGTTTACCACTTCCTGTTGACAGATGAAACACTGCCTATGAATGTTTAACAATATGATATGCAACTAGTTACTAAGAATTGTTGAGAGTGATTCTCTACATATACTTCAGTCACTGGTTGTCAATATTTGTAACTCTGGTATGAAATCTTTGTAGTCAAGCACTTTCATTTGTCATCAGGCATTGGAAAGTATTCTTTAATCTGTGACAAGTTGATAATATTTTCCATCATTTGCCTCTTCCTTTAGATCATGAACAGAAGACAGGTGGCGGGAGCCAAGAGAACCACCGCCATCTAAACGGCCACTCCACATTTCACCACCTATCCCAACCTCCCTGCCTTCAAGAATCATCAACGGATCCGCCTCCCAGCTCGGAAAGACAGTCCCTCTCCCTTACCCTGTCAAAGGAGCCCACTATGGAGCGAGGAACTCCGCAGGGCTTGAGTCATTCCCAGAGCCTGTGTAGGAAGAAGCCCCCTGGCCCCCCTCCTGTTCCTCCAAAGCGTACTAACAGCGTGCTTTCACACAATGGTCCTCGCTGCCCTCCCCCTAATGGTTACACTAGGAGTCCTCGTAGGGACAGCAACCCAAACTCTCCGACAAAGATGAGACAAAACTCCTCCTCGTCCAGTGAGAGCGAACCACCTCCATACCGACCCCTGTCTGGTTGTGACGATGACAGAAGGAGGCGTCCCTCTGGCGCTTCTAACCACGAGATTCAAGAACATGGCAGGGACTGGTATCAGAACCATAATAGATCACATGAGCAATCTGTGTAGGTATCCTGGCACAGCCAGACATAGTCTACATTGTCTGCTTCGATCAAAGTTGACATACCACTGCTTAGAGAATTGAAGGGTGGAGATGAGTTGGAAAGGAGGATGGAAAGGAGGATGGAAAGGAGGATGGAAAGGAGGATGGAAAGGAGGATGGAAAGGAGGATGGAAAGGAGGATGGAAAGGAGGATGTAAATGCATGCTCCCTGAAAGCTACAGCAACAGCAACAAGGAGAAAGAAGAAAAAGAACTATTCCATTCCTTTGGTTGCCTTTACTCTGGTTTACCAGGACGGGAGAGACGTATTATGATGACCGGCATCGAGCGAGGTCGTTACGAGGAAGTCCTCAGAAGAATGATCAAAATGTGTCCTCTGGTGCCTGGTATATTCAAAGAGACGGGCCGAGTAAATTATTGCAGATGTTGCCAGCTGAAGCTGATGTCTTTGTTGGCTTTGAAGAGTTTCCTGTAAACTCTGCTATAGGCAGATCTGTGTGTGAAGATAAGTGGTGTATGTCAAGCACAATTTCATAATTTGAATGACCAGTATAGTGGATATTGAACTGCATGCATTTGGTATGTATATCGATGGTTTATCACCTCGATGTTCTAACGGCCATATAAGCCGTTCGATGTTGGAACAGCTCTAGGTCCATCGACAAAGTCAGTAGTTGAATTTAGTCATTAGTTGTCCAACATCGTGAATATGAATTACATCATTAAGTTACATCTTTAATTAATCATGGTCCTCGGACAATCACAGTTTGCAGGTTCCCCACAGAATGGAGGGGGGGAGGTGGCAGTTTTTGGACTATGGTGCTCATGCAATTGAATTAAAAATTAAATAGCATCACTCCAATTGTTATTGACATTTCATTCTCTTTTTCATGATTTTGCTTGAATGTGAAATTGTTGAAAGAATGGAATTATTTTTATACCATTTTATGTCCTTGCAGCTGCCTGGTTCTAAATCGGGTCAAATGAACTATGGCAGATTATTCCCTTTAGTTTAATACCATGAGGTTTACTTCACAAGACAGGTCACAATGTGTAACAGTTTAAATTTTTTCAACACTCTGCATGGAGTTAAATTTGCTCAAACCTTCACCCACATCCCTCTTAGCCCTCCAAAAAGTGATCCGTTAATGAGATAGTGATGGCGTGGTTCTCATGTGATCATAAAAGCACTTGGTATTCACTTTTTAAGTTTTAATTTATTTCTTAGTTACTTTACACTTTAAGTTATTTAACATTCCAATGCTAATTGTATAAAATGTATGGCTTTCTGAAAGTTTTTTTTTTTTTTTAAGAGTACTATCTTTTTGTTTATAAAGAAGATAGTGTTGACTAAAGGCAAGAGGTTATAATAGTTTATCAATTTACAATGGTGTAAATGAAGAAAATTTTATCAGTTAGCTTTGATCATTTCAAGTTGTTTGTATCTTCGTCTTTTTGGTGCGAAGACTCACATTTGAATGTACTTCATCCAAGATGCTGTCCGTAAGACTAGATCTTGTATGCCTTAATAGTGGAAAAAAAAAATTTGAAGTTGTATGTCAAAGAACGATGTTAACTAATTCCCCCTCAACCCCCCCCCCACCCTTTCTTTTGTGAGTCTCACACATGAACGTCCCTCGGCATAACCTCCATTACCAAATAAAACCAGGGGTCTTAAAGCAAGTCTTCTTTACGGAAGACGCAATTCAAATTTCAAAACCAAAGAGAAAAACACTCTATGTAGCATGCAAATTATAATTGTCACATTTAACGTTATTTAGCAATTTTAAAAATGTGTCGTGAAAACGAACCTCATGAAAAAAAGTAAAAATATTGAACAGTCAAGTCTAATGGTAACTACGTTATTTTGATATATTTTAAAACAAACTATGCAGTTATGGCTCGTACATGAAATGTATCATAAAAATTTGGTGTTTTCTTGATGTCAAGAGTATAAATGTTATTTTTATATGGTAGAAAAAATAATTCATTTCCCCTTCTCCTCCTTGTTTCATATTTGAAAAAAAAAAATGCAAAAACAAGACATGAATGCAGATATAGTCAAAACTAACACCTGAGAACTGTCAAGATGTTTGCATAGATGTATTAACAGATGAGTCTGTTTGGGTACATGCCACAACTACTACTCCAGGTGTTTAGCAATGTTTCTTCATGTGAATCTGGCCACTCCACTTGACTTAGTCGTGTCCACTTAGCAAGCCTAGAAAAGATGTTGATGGATGAAAGAACAAACGGAAGTGGAGAAGACAGACATGTATGCTTAATGTTTCTGGTAGATGTGTTTGTATGTGTTAGTGTTATTGTCAGAGATAGAGCGTTAGTAGGTATTGGATAGCCATCTCATCTGTGTTTTTACAAGGACAAGAGATTCAAGCAGCACATAACCAAAGAAATGATGAGAATTTTGTCAATGTGGCTACCTGTTACACCGCTGTATTCTCTCTCTAGGTTTTATAAGTATCTATAGATACCAATCGTAGCAGTGACGTATGTAGGTGTGTTACCATAGAGCTAATGTGTATTGGAAGAGAAGAGTCATCTTCGATGGAGATGATTCAATTTCTGTGTATGGAGGCCGGCAGTCTACTTGTCTCTATGGGTCTCTAATATTAATTGATTGAGCTATTAATGCTTGGTCATCTTAGTTGAAAGCTCCAAAGCGACACGAAAATGCTGTCCTCATCAGGAGTATGCAACTATGGGACAGCATTTTGTCCCCATTGTTCACTATTTGTATAAGTCGGTAATACTCATGTTTTAAACATAGCACATGCAAGCAATGTTAACTTAGTTATAGATTAAAATGTAATTGAATAGAGAATTTTATAGTTCCAACTCATTTTAAATAACTGTAAATAAGAGAGAGTGGAATATTTCATAACCGGAAGGACAGATGACTTTTATTTTTTAATCTTTCATTCCCTTTTCGTTTTATTTTGTTTCTGTTTTTCCTGTGTATATGCTTGCACTGTAGTCATGAGGTGAAGTGCTTCCTATGTGTAGCTTTCTTTTCAGTTAACCTTGACAGTATTAATTTTCTCTGTAGCCAACATCAAGTCAATTTTTACCTCTTTCACAATACTTCCAAGTATTTACAAATGTTATAATACTGCATACATCATGACACTCATTAGGTCTCAGATGTTTTGCAGACCAGCTAACTTCATTTTCAAACTCTCTGGTTATTTGGTGTGTGTCAGGTTTTACGTCTGAAAGGTCTTTTCAGTTCCTGACAAGTAACTTATCTAGTATGTGATGCTTGCTTTTTCTTTCTAGATATTATGTCCTTTTGCAAAGAAATAAACGCCTTTATATATGAAAGGTGGTTGGTAACTAAATTATAACATCTTTGTGATGTCATTCTCTATATCACCATTCCTTGCTACAGAGGCAATCTCACGTGGAACGAAGATTCAGAAACAATTTTCAGACCTTTATCTAAAAAATTTGATAGTTTTATTTTGCAGAGCAGCAGAGTAATATAGATGATAGTTACTGAAGCCTTACATTTTTTCAGAATTTGAATCAGTAGTTCTCCATTAGTATCTTCTGAAGATGGACATACCTTTTTAACTCAACAACGTGTGACGGTTGACCCGATGTGATATGTTCGTTGAATCTAGAGAGGGTTCAAGGTTGTTTTCTCTGGAGCTCTCAGACCAAGCGTATTAAATCTCCTTAGGAGACCCGGGTTCATCATGTCAGACCTGCCTAATGATTCAATACAGTGTTAGTCTATGGCATGCTAGCTATGTTCATCCTTGGTCTTTAGTAAACTCTTACATCAGCATGTTCAGCAGACGTTTAATTGCTTGTCAGATTGGCCTTAGTGGTTTTAATGTAGTCAGACCGTGTCTGTGCTAGTGATGCGTGCTCTTGGTCTTATAATGTCCTGCAGGTATTTCATTGCTTCTGTCAGGACCTGCTCAGTGGTTAAATGTAGCCAGACCTCATCTGTCGTGATGATGTGTGTGTTCTTAGTCTTATATCATGATTTCGTCTCTAGATAATTCGACTGTCTTTAGCATCATAAGGTACAGGTTTGTCGTCTCCATTGTGACTCTGGTTTAGTCTGAGCTGTCACTTTGCATCAGCTTTACTCGTTCAGAGAATCGCTGCTCCCCGTGTCGCTGGTTATCTCGAGTCGGGGAGCTACGTTTTTCCGTCAAATGTGTTTTGATCTGTAGCATTTTGCATTTTACCCTGCTTAAAGTTGAGGTAATGACTAGACCATAAATATCTGTTTATGGTTTTAAGAATTAAAATATGAATGGAGAAAGCCGCTGCAGCATATCTGTGACAACAGTCAGTGATCTGGATTTTGCGTGCAACTCTCCGGTGTGTCCCTGTTAAATCTGGTCACAATTCGCCATTATCGCAAGCAAACCAGTTAGGGCTGCGTGGTCTGTGACTCTTGCACGGTTCGGCACATACGTCGTAGTAAAACATGTTTAAGGTTTGTGTGGCTTAAAAGAAAACCTGTGGGTATACTACATATTTGCTTTCTGAGGAAACAGATCATGTTAGGAGTGTTACTTCTGTCACGTTTTCCACCCGCCAGCAATTAGTGGAGTTAGGTGAATTAGATATAGTAAGGGGATAGGGGATAGACATGTGTGAATATCAATATCGTGTACCTGTGTATATTTGTGTTTGTCCACCCAAAGGTGTGAATGAAGTAAAACAAATTGGTTACAGAACTTGATGGGGGCATTTATTACATTACAAAAAAGTGCAGACTTTTTTTTATGTCTTTCATGTAAAACCTTTTTGACTTGTTGTTGAATTTAGAATTTTCATGTGCTGCACATTTTATTAAATATTATGCATTTAAAGAGAAAGGACTATATCGTAAAATATCATACCCAATGAACAAATCAATGAGTGGGGTTAAGAATGGCAAATTGCTTCTTAAAATGAATCAGTTCCATATCTGTGTTTCAGTTCAATTTTCTTTTTTTCCGGCAAGGATCAAACGTTAGTCCCTGTTCGAGGCACTGCTGCAAATGTCAGTCCTTTATGAGAACAACATCGTCATGGCGAAAAATCACACCATGCATTTTCTTTGAAGTTCATTGGCATATTTGTCATGTCTTTTTGCAGTTTCTTTTGTGTTGGTTTTCCAGTGTAAATTTATTATGTAAATAATTGTAAATATCGTGCTATTTTGGCGCAAAATACAGAGGGTTGTGTATCTTTCATTGGAAGATGATATGTGAGAGTACAACCGTCCATGGTATACCCTTAATATGCAAATTATGTTTTATAATATTTTGATGAAGAGCCAAGTTGTCGGTAGATTTAAAAAGGAGAATACACAAACGAGATTGTGCTGTAAGGACATCAAAAAAGCTAGACTCAGTGATGTTAGATTTACTAAACATACAAGGAAGACGAAAACAAACAGTTCTTTACCTTTAAAAAAGCTTTCTTTTTTTGGGACATGGTAGTGACTGGGAAAGTCTGTAGTATAGCTATCAAGTTTACAGTAACATTGCACAAGAACAACAAATTGTTTTTTTGGGGGGGTATCACTGGTTTGTTGGAAGTCTTATCATATTTGGAGACAAAATAAATAACACAACCATTGTTGCATATTTTGTTGTTCCTCATTAAAACTGGCTGGAAATCGTTAAAGATTTATTTTTGGTGTTGAAAGTCAGACTGGATGTTCAGGTGAACAGTTCAAAGAGTTTAATTGGATGGTCATTTTAAGTGGTCTCATGTTTGTATTATTTATTGTCTGTTATTATTGCAATACAAAACTTGGCTTAATAAAAAACCAATTGTGTTCCTGTCATTTTCATTTAGTCCATGGTTTTGAAGATTGGCCAGAGTTTGAAGGGCATTTGTCTCCCACTTTTACTTACGAAAACAGCAAAATATGGTTAATAGTCTTTGCAATACAAGTGAGTGTATTATGCATGAAAAGGGAAGCTATGAAAGGAATTCGAAACACTGAACCCCTTCCTTATGAAAGGTGTATCTCACCTCCTGAGGGGTCCCACATCACGCAAATGCAGTTTGCCTCTGCACGGTCTACGAAAAAGTTCGAGAGATCCACAGGCAATGCTGTTAGGTTGATATCAACAGAAATTGCAATGTGTAGGTAACCTGGGTCACAAGTTTGTATGACCGACCAAAATTGATGGGAGTTTAGTTCTATGTGCATTTGCGACCTTAAATAGGGCTACATCTTATATGTGCAGTATGCCAAACTTAAACACCATAGGACCACTACTTTGTTTCGAGAGCTAAGCATGGCATGATGATGGTGTCAGGAAATGTACCACCATCTTTTTATTTCAATAGAAACTTAAGACATGTAGGCCTACTACTTTTGCTAACAAGAAAATCTGTAAATTTGTTGCACTAAGTGGTAAGAAGTGAAAGTAAAGGAACAAATACTTTCAAAAAATTCACACATGGAACGACAGTTGAAAAGAATTCCTGACAGTTGAGAATTCTCAAAACAGTTGAGAAGAATTCCCAGTTTGCTTTGACTGGCTAGTACAGTTGATTAAATCGAGGGCAGATATTTGTTATTCTTAAAGAAAGAACAAGGGAAATACTTTTAAGAAAAAAATTGGCATACTTTTGAGACCAACATGAACATTTGTGGACACAACAGATTATTTAAGACAAAGCAGGATAACAGCAGTCTCTTCCAGACATTCTTGCAGACAGAAATGCAGTTGTGTTGCTCAAGAATACTTTGATCACCCAAGCTAGCAAAAATTCAAATGTATATCTTATGTGACCATGACCCCCCTCTGCATGTTAAATGATCTGAGGTGATAAGCTTTTGCAAATGTTTATTAATGAGTCTGAATGGTTGAACAATGATTAAAGCAATTTTCTTTGAAAGCCATGTTTGGGTATTGTAGGCACTCTATGTGCCATTCCAGCTAAATTAAACGCTGGAGGTTGTAAATGACCAAACCCCTTCCATCAGCTTCTGGAGTGAAATCTACTTCACTGCATTGTCGGATTTCTTTGACAAGAGTATACATTACTACACAAGAGAGAAGAAACAATTTAAATATATATTACTCTTATACTTTAATAATGAAGTCAATGGAGTACAAAATGAAAACATCTTTTCCATGTGTCACAAATCATTAGAGGAGAAACAAAACACATTTGGATGTAAATTTACATCAGCAAGAGCTTACTTCTAGAAATTCTGCATTTCTTATTAAATGCTAGAGGAGATAATAACTTGCTGAGGGAAACTAAAGGGTTGTGAAAAATACAATATAGTGATCTGTTGTTCATTTGCATAACAAAAAGAACTACTTGAATTGCCATGGGAATTAACACAAATCGCACAGAGCTCTTTTATATCTACGTTGACAAATTGAACAATTTGGTTTCTCTCAAAATAACCAAGGTTACCCAAACAAGGATAAACCTACCCACATATACAAATAACCTCAGTAAAATAGTATGAGACCCAACAAACTGCTGCAAAAATTACATCAAAATGACGCAAAACAGTGCTTTGTCTCCAACACACATCTCACAGTGAGGAATTTAATCTTCAGAGAATCCCAATCCCGGTTCCTTTGTTCACGAGAGATGACATCATACAAACAGAGATGTGAGACGTTTGCTTCGGTCCTAACTGCTTTTAAAACTGGAAAACATTTTTTGAACACTGTGCATTTGAAGTCGAACAGCTACCCATGATTACGGTGAAAGAGACTGACTTAGTTTAATGAGTTGACTGACATAAAATGTGTCATTGAGATCAAAATTCCATGGAGTCATCCGATGGCACGTCAAACATCGTACAATGTTCACCGCTGTCCAATCACTTGTCACCCTTGGTTGGAGGCTGAGGGGAAATTTCCAATTTGCCCTCTCTGTTCATCGCTGTCGACTTTTTCACAAATCATCTTGAGAAGAGATCAAGATATCAATGCAGGCAGACATTACGACGTACTTCTAGTCTTACATTGGCAAAAACATAATTTCATTTTCAGATTCCCCACAACATCACTGACTATGCACAAAGCTTTGACCAAAAGAATCTTGAAGTCACGAAAAATTGTCTGCCATGTACACATCAGTTGCCCTAATATCGGTTGAGTCGTTCAGATAAATCAGTAGTCGTGTTTCCATTACGTCAAAGAATCCAGTTGAGATTGTATGGTCTCCAGCTAAATGGTAGAAGGAGGAAACAATGGGATTAGCTGAATGAATATGTAGGTAATTGTTTTTACATGCATTCCAAGTGCATGGGATTTTGAGTGTCCCAACCGATTCTTTGTTCTGTTCTTGAAAAATTTCCAGCTTTCTGAGGGTTATCTTTCTTGGGATGCACTGTACTAACAAGAAATTCAAAGGCAAGAAATTCAAAGGAGTTTGCAACTCCTTGCCAATATTCATGGAGAACAAAGGATGACATGCACACCAATTTTGAAATTCAAACACCTAATCCTTGAAAGAGCATGCCTACACTTAGCCTTTTTGACCACTGTGTGTACTAAGCAGTTTTAACTGTTTTCACAATTTGACCTCTGGTGAAATTAAATGACCTTGGACTTCCACCAAAAACAATAGAGATCATCTACTTACTATGAACAAGCCGCACACTCAATATGACAGTAGTCAAGATTACCCTTCTTGAGATATCATGTTTACAAGGTTTTCACATCTTGACCTCAGGTGATCTCAAATGACCTTTGACCTCTACCAAAAATAGTAGAGATCATTCATGTCATCAACCCACACACCAAGAATGACATTAGTCATGGCTATGCTTCTTGAGGTATAGTGTTTACACAGTGTTTACAAGGGTTTCAGTTTGACATCTGATGACCTCAAATGACCTTTGATCTCCACCAAAAACAATAGGGATTATCTACGAATACAACCAACACACACACCAAGTATGAGATTAGTCAAGGTTACCCTTACTGAGATACCGTGTTTGCCAGCAAGGCATCACAGCCAACACATTTCCGCACACACAACATTACCATCGCATGGATTCCTTTTGCCTTCGGCAACGAATTAAAAATCTTCAACAACTTGTTTTAATACAGTCACACATCAATCTCCAAATAATGACCGGTGCTGACATCATATGACCTTCAACATCCATAATAAAATATGGAAAATTTTACGATCAGTAAAATGCATCTATAATAGTAAGTTTATGGATGAGATTAGCTTCCATTCTTTGAGATATTGTTTGCAAGTTGCTGCTACAATTTCAGAACAAATATATTGATTATTTGAACATTTAATGCACAGAATATTACTCTAGAAGGGACTGTATTTCACATGAAATTTTAGCTTCAATCTATGAGGTTTCCTGGAGCCCAAAGGACATTTTAATATAACGCTAAAAGAAACGTGTATCTTTATAGGCCCGATCCAGACCTTATATAGAAATCTCTCAAGCAGAAAGTACAAAGTTCATATAAATGCTAACTCTATATCATTCATTAATAGAAAAGAATTTCCAGATGAAAGAGCAAATTAACACAAAAATGTTAACGAAAGTCATAGTTTAATACAAACGTTTTCAAAGATATCACATCTTCCTCCTCCGATAAGTGAAATATACAAAAGTAGCAAGACAATATATACATATGACAATATAGTATCACAAATATAACGTCTGACAGGTTTTAGAAAACGCTGAGTGTATAGGATGATCCATGTTGGAACAGTTGGTTAGTTAAAACAGGTTTGAGTTTTTTGATATGTAAGGCTTCTTTGATTTTGAGTTCAAAATCTGTATTTCCGGTATTCCGGTACTTCTACATCGCAGAAGTATCCAAATTAAAAGAAATCTTTTACCATAATGGTTATCCTAGTCAGATTTTTGATAACTGTGTAAAGAAATTCCTCAGTAAAAAGATCAGTCCAGGAATGCATAATCAAGATAAGGAGGATCATGATATTGATTACATGGTCACCATTCCGTTTACAGGTCACCCATCACTAAACTTTAAAAGATTTTTTAACTAATCACCTTAGAAGTATCAATAAGAAATGCCATGTGGTTTTCAAAATTTTCAAAGTTGTTAACTACTTTTCCGTGAAAGATGAGACTCCTAAGACCCTTTAAGCTAATGCCATCTATTCTTTTGAAGGTTCTTGTGATAAGAACCAAACTTACATTGGTAAGACAAAAAGGCATCTGTCAACCAGGATCAAGGAACATCTCTCAGGAAAATCAGCTATCCATGAACACATCACTCAGTGCACAGACTGCCGAACAGCAAACAGCAATAATTTCACCATCATAGATACCATAAATACAGATTTTGAACTCAAAATCAAAGAAGTCTTACATATCAAAAAACTCAAACCTGTTCTAAATAACCAACTGTTCCACCATGGATCATCCTTTACACTCAGCGTTTTCTAAAACCTGTCAGACGTTATATTTCTGATACTATATTGTCTTATTTTATATTGTCTTGCTACTTTTGTATATTTCACTTACCAGAGGAGGAAGATGTGATATCTTCGGAAACGTTTGCATTAAACTGTGACTTTCGTTAACATTTTCGTGTTAATTTGCTCTTTCATCTGGTTCTTTAAATGTACAACTCTTCCTAAATTATAGGAAAGAATTTCAATTTGCCCTTAAATTCTCTGTGAAATTTGAGTTTGTACAAGGTCTAGTACTCTAGTATACTTATCACTTCATTAATCCCTTTTGCTTCTATCCAAATACCAACATCTGAAAATATAGTTACCTGACCATAAAATTGATAGAGTTCCTCATGACTAAATTCCATCTGTATTTTATCTCTGCCGCCATTGTCTGCTGATACGACCAACTCGAACATGGCGCTGGGTGATTTCATCTTTGTTCGATCGGCCTGAGCCATCTGGAGATTCAGCCTCCAGTTAACCTCCTGCAACTGGAGAAAATGGAGAAAAAAAAAAATAATAAAAACACAAGCATAGCAAATACTACAGCTGGTGCTGTGGCCGAGCGAGTAAGGTCTTGACATTTGAAACAATGATGGTCAGCAACTGGAAGGTTCAAGGTGAGTCCAATCCCTAGACAGGTAGGGCGGGTTTTTTTTCATTTAAGAGTAACCTACAGATTTCTCAGCTGAACTGACTTCAGTTAAAGACAAAGAAGCCAAAATTGATCTAAAATTGTTGAGTTGGTGAAGTTGTAATACATGGTCCACTACAGGCCCCCTCCACACATTTCTGGTAGCTTAGTGTCATCAAACCAATGTCCCTTTTAGTCCTTATGAAAAATGGCACCTGGGCAGAACTGCTATAAAATGCCTGATCCGACCCACTGCGGAGGAAATGACGCACACAATTTGTTACTTCCAGGTTGGATTTTTGTAATAGTATTCCTGGACATGCAATCATGCTTGGTGAATTCAGAATTATACCCAATGTCTAATGTTTAGACTTAAACTCTTATGCCATCTAACATCACAGCCTGTAGGATCTTCACCGGCTATCAATTGTGTTACCCCACCATTTTAAAATTTTACATATTACATTCAGAGGTAATGTTTGAGCCATCATCCCCTGCATATTTAAAAGGAAAGTCTACATATGTCTGTGTCCAAAATGCACCAGAAGATCCTCTGAAGCAACAAGGACCAACATGCTGACACTCACAAGCAAATGAAACGATATATGGTGACGGAGCTTCACCTGCAGTGCCACTCAGGCATGGACTGTGCTTCCATCAAATGTCAGGTTATTGAAAAAAAATGAAATCTCTATCACCAATGGAGTTTCCATTCAAAGAGTATTATTAAAACCTTTCAGGATTTGTTTTTTTTTTTTATAGTCTTCTGGTAATTGTACTTCTTTTTGTATCTTTACTTTTTGGATGTTTCATGTATTCACTTTCTTTTCCTCTTGTTCAGATCAGTATTGAAGGTGCATTAAAAGTATTTGAAGAGTGTTTTTTTTTTCTTTGAGGATTTACTCTTTTAGGGTTTGTTTGAATTGTCTTTTTCTATGAAAGGCTTATTTTATTGTTTTCATGTATTTACATTTTTGCGCTTATAACTTCTATGTATATTGTAATGTGCTATTAAAGTAAAGAATAAGGTAGTCTAATTACTACCTAACTGTCAGACATTGTCGAATCACTTTTTTTTTTTTTTCACTGAATTACACACCATTCAGTTAGACCACCCACACACTGGATTAATTGATAGTCATTTGTAAGTTGCTATAGGGGAGTCGCCTGTAGGCATTCAAAAAGCAAGTCTACTGCTGTTCGAGTTTCTGGCATGACCATGAGGGGGTGTGTGGACAGACACTTCATGCTGAAACCCCAGTACAAGAATGGGTATCGGTAATGGAACAGAAAACCACATAGCACTCCAACTTAGAAAAGACAGTCTTTACTTTACATCACAGAAGATAGCAGAGACTTTAACATACCATCGCTGGGAATAATTCAGTTGCTTTCATAGGCATTGCAGAGGATGTACTATGCAGCAAATTTTTGATGTGCTACATGTTTTTCAATATCCTATAAATCCGAAAATATACAAGAATGGGTATCGGTAATGGAATAGAAAACCACATAGCACTCCAACTTAGAAAAGACAGTCTTTACTTTACATCACAGAAGATAGCAGAGACTTTAACATACTGTCGCTGGGAATAATTCAGTTGCTTTCATAGGCGTCACAGAGGATGTACTAAGCAGCAAATTTTTGATGTGCTACATGTTTTTCAATATCCTATATATCCGCACTTTCTGAGGCCTGTTTGTCAGAGGTCCACATACAATGTGTTCTCTGTATCCTGTATATCTGTATTTGCAGAGTCGGTTTGTAAGAAAACCAAGCTTACTGGTAAGACTAGCAAAGTATTATTTTCTCAATGGGGAATGGGTTGATATAGGGATATGAAACTAGGCAAATTCATGACCGTCATGTCATTTAAATTAAAGAGAGCATTATTCTATGTTTTTGATAAATTTCCAGGTATTCCGTGTCTGCAGATTATGGGGTCACTGGTGAAGTGTTTAGTTGGTTTCAGGGTCTACCATTCCAAAGACTGTCTGGGTAAAGGTGTTTTCTGGGCTTGCTATTCCAAAGACCAAACAGTCCACATCTAAGATGCCGATGCTATGTTTCGACTAACATTGGTGAACAGACAATGCAACTTTTGGAAATTATGAAAGACAGATTACAACCAACACTGTCAACAAACCCACGTGTGTGCATTTGACTTGAAGGACAACATCGTATAATGCTTCTTGCATTTGTATACACGTAATTTTGAGCTGGCATTCAGATAACGAGTCACATGTGCATTTACCTTCATGACCTGAATCTACTATCTATCGTCACTGATTTTTTTTTTCACTAATTCAACGTTTTTTACCGCTACACTTTAACTTTTGGTCACTCATCTTTTCATTATACATGTATGTAGATTTTGTTTGCCTGTCAGTATCTTCAAGGACATCTTCTTTGGTTGAAAGAAAAGGAGAGTAAAGTATCCTAACATTTATTAAACTTAAGTTCAACCTCTCTACGCCAATCTACATTCTCTCTTTTAATGTAATACTGCACTCACCTGGTTTGGCATGAGGGTTTTCTTTCGTAATCTTTCTACGACATCCTTGGCTTGTGCTGTCCAGCTTTTCTCAAATAAAGCTACCTGTATGAATAAATTCACAATCCTACATCAGTAAGTGACCTTACATTTAAATTCCTTCTAAAATCTAACCATCTATAATCACTTGGAAAATCTAACCATACATGGTCCTTTCCTAAATCCAGACGACATCGACAGCCAGTCATTGCTGAGTTACCCAAATAATCAGAACCTCTCGATATTAAAGAAGTTTGGAAAATTGCTTCAAAATGACTAACAGTATCATTGACATAAAACTGAACACAAGGGACGAAATAGTTGGGAACAAACTGATTGAAAAAGTATTTGCTTATCAACGTTTGAATTTATCAGCAGGCAACCCACTTTGATTTAATAGCAGGTGCTGAAAAATGCCTGTGTTGCAAACACGTCCTGCTCACATACTCACAAATTGCTTACTTTAGTTCTGCACAACCTTTAAACATATTAATCAACACCTGCTGTGAAGGATACGCAGCTGTCTGTGTGTAAGTACCGCATGTTTGGCATAGTGGAGCAGTTACGTGCAAAAGTTGCCACGTCCGTTTCAAACAATTCTATGGAGGAATCAGCTTTACAGGCAGGATCAGAGACGATATTGATTCGCAACTATTGCAAAAATTACGTGAAATGGAATTGCACTGGGCTTTTACGAGTCACTAATTGCAATGCGAACCTGGTTATTTCATCCCTCGAAACACTTATTCCATGATGTGCTGTGAGTGAGCAGACATTCCAACAAAAGTGCTCACCACTTACCTTTTCTTCATTAAGGCCAATGTTTTTCAGTTGTTGAGACAAGTTTGTTGGTTTGGCAAGATGGTAGGCAGCCTATCAAGATCAGAGACAAACTTGAAATGAGTAATATCACAATAAAATAAATGATAGTCAAGATAGAAGCTATCTAAGAGCTCAAACCCCCGTGAATGCATTTGGACTAAAATGCTCTACATTTATAGGACCCACCAACGTTTCACATACTCAATGTGACGTCTTCTTAAAAGAACGATTAAGATTTGATGACATTACTTCTTCTACTCTGAAAGTAGCAGCTTCACTTCACCGTCAACATCTCATAAATTCCACTGTAATCAGATTACATTTTTAGTCTTATAATAAAGCTATAAGTGGGTTCAAATGATAAGCTTACATTTAAACAAATTGCAGTTTATTAACCAGTTCTATAAATGCAGAAGTAGTTTTACAAAATTAACAATTGGCTATGTCAGGGTTCCGCTTTGGTTGACATGTTTCAACATGAAAGGTGTTCTTTCAAGTATTATGGAAGCATTTAGTGAAACAATGCGATTAACTCACCTGTAAGTAAGCACTGATTTAGGTACAAATTAGCATTTAATTCCATCAAGGATTTCTTTCTACTTACTTGTTCTACAATGAAAGAAGTGGTCTCAAGTACTAGAGTAACATCTGGAGAATCAAGATCCAACACTCCTTGTAGCTTCTCCTCCTCTTCTTCTGAAAATGGTCTCTCATCCTGTAAAAGTGGCAGGCAGGAGATGAAAATGACTAAACATCACACAGTACAACCAGCAGCAACTGACCTTTTAACAGCAGTGGATGCTAAAGTAAACAATTAGTTCACCTTTAAAGGCAATGAATCATTACCCCTGACAGTTGCAATTACCCTATCCACTTACTTCCAGCCCTTCCCACAGCCTGTTTAAGACTCATCCACATGTGCAATAAAGACACTGGTCCCCCTTGTATTCTGTGTAACATGAGCTGCACTGCATCTTTCCAATTTGTTGTCAATCAATCAGCAGAACAAATTGAAAATTTTTCTAAACCCTAAACAAAAATGTAGTTTGGGGTGATGAAAGATGGCCTTTAAGTAAACTGTCAAAAATGTCAAAAATTTAATGTTGCTTGCAAAATTTGTACAAAACACAGCAAACTGTGTCAGGGTTATAGCGACTTCCTAAGTGTCATTTGTTGGCTGAAATTCTTTCCAATACTTTTGAATATTTCTGATGCTCCCTAATTAAAAGGAAATAAGGTGTTTGTCCTACAGAAAACAACCATATTTTAAAACCAATGTTTGTGGACACAGAATGATGGATTATTCAAAATAAGGAAGGGCAGTAGCCTTTTTTTCAAGAAACAAGTTTCTCACAGGTAGAAATTCAGTTACTCGTTATCTACCAACGATTTGTTCACCCAAACTTGTCAAAATTCAAATGATGCATCTTCTGTTACTCATCACATGCATAATGTTTTGAGGAGATGAAGCTTTTGCAGATGTTTATTGGTAAGACTAAATGCTTTAACAATGATTAAAGCTATTTTCTTTGAATGCCATCCATGTTGGTTTGTTCTAAATGAACTATTTCCCTTCAAAGTCAATCATGTCATCGTCAAACAGCTAAATTAAGAGGATCCAGCCGATGTACCAAAATCTTGAACATCTATTTCACTTTTTACAACGGTCACATGTGACAGAGGGGAGACTAATTGCAAACTTACATAACATTCATGAATGCCCCAAACACTGCCATTACAAAAAACGACCAATTTTTTTTACAGCATTTGTTTTGATTTATACTCTCAGTTTGATCTTTGTAACTCATGGGTTTCTACTGTTAAATTTCCTTTTGTTCACTTAGAAAAGGCAAGCAGGTCAAACTCAAGATGAATGGACAAACTTAGCATTGGCCCTTCGGGGCAGAAAGCGTTATTTTAAAGTTCTGACATGAGTTCAGTATTTCAACATGGTGTTGTAACATACGTATAGCTTAGCTTTCTGAATATGTCAACCATATACCATTATTGGCATAATCTACATGGGTTAGTGAGTACCCCCCATAGTGACAGTGTGAGTCAACTCATGAAAGATCTACTTTATCTGCCCAACAGCATTGTGACAGACAGTTCAGACAGTTTCCTGACCGTGTAACTACAAACGTCGTAACTTGGAGAGTCTTTAATAGCCATTATCACATTAGCCAGCATGGCTGATGCTTACTGATACTGTGTGAGGCTTTTGGGGAAACACTATTTGCTATAATTGTTGATGCATCTGTAGCATGCAGTTTGCAGGGAATATGTGTGAAGAATTATGAATGGGAAAGGGTCATTGTTTACAAACTATTAAAATTATGCCAGAGTGCTGTGGACTACACACAGCGCTCATCAAGTTGACAATTTGGTTCAACTCAAGAAACACCCCACAAAAGCATAATTATTTTACATACTGTAGAACCAGTACTAACACAGAAGCACTGGTATAAATATATGATCTGTGAAGTTAATACAGCACTTCAACAAGAGATCAAAAGAAAAGTCATGTGAATTATGTGATGGTGCCACTGAAGTAAATTACCAAGATACATTATTGTTGAAAGGCCTACTAATGCCAGTGGTGAAGCTACAGGGGGCATGAGGAGGCCTGCAGGTCCCCCCCCCCACAATATGATAGACCCCCTGCATTATCCGACTTAAATATATCGATATTTAAAACATGAGAGAATTTTTTTGCAACACAGTCCCCTTCATTCATGGTACATGTCCCCCTCGAAAAAAACTGTAATTCTTCGTACGCCCCTGGCACCGGCCTAAAGCTCCAACGCGGGTACCTGACTTCCATAGTAGGTTGGGCACCATACCCATGAATGTAGCTTGAACTGCTAGGCTTCCAGTCCATTGTGACATTTTGATTAGCAAGTAAATATGTATGCATCTTAGTACAGATATGACATTGAAGTTGTTCTTAGCTACACAGATATACTGAAATTTCCACAAGAACTTACCTTTAGGTGAATCTTCTGCAAAATTCTAGATAATATTCTGGCATACTTGGGGCTTTCAATTCTGTTAATTTTATCCACTGCTCTCTTGATGCTAATGAAAGAAAAAAGAAAAACAAATGTGAGATGAGACTGAACATTTATCATTTATACATATGGCACTTTGGGAAGAATCCTCAACTCCTATTGGTCCATTTCAGTCAGGTGACATGCATTATCCTACAGATAAAAACACAGTTGATGAAAAGAGATCAATCACCATGTATGTATACAATAACCAGAAATTCCAGTATGCACAAATGCATTGTGGCTTCAATTAATTCATTATAAGATTTTTTTTGTAATGAATCTGACATTTTGCACAAGGCGAGTAAGTGTAATATGCTTGGTTGTTGTAATTTTACAGTAATGTATCATATCACCAACTGAGATGTACAATGACCTCTGCTGACCTAAGTTGATGACTGATATTGTATCCATCTGAACATGCACAGCTGCATGCTACCCAGATGTACGTAAGAGCTTCCCTATATTATCAAATCTGTGCAAGCTTCTCTTCATGAGATATCATGTGCACAAGATTGCCTCAACTTGATGCGTGTTGACATCAAATGACCTTCGACCATAAAAAAAATAATGGGATATTTGTGTTCAAAAAGTTACCTTTAAATACCAATATGAGATCTGTGCAAGCCTCCCTTCTTGAGATACTAAGTTTAAAGGTTTGACTCTTTGACTCCTGCTGACCCCAATTGACCTTTATCTCCACCAAAACATTGGGCTTCTTGTGCGCCATGAGTCCCATCCACGTACCAAGTATGACATATGTGCAAGTTGCCCCTCCTGAGATATTTTGTTTACAAAGTTTTCACTATCTGACTCCTATTGAGTCCAAATGACCTTCGACCTCCACCAAAAACAATAGCTTTCTTGAACTCAGTAAGGCTCACACACCTATTACATATCAGGTCTCTACAAGTTCCTCACCAGTGAAATATTGTGTGTGCAAGGTTTTCACTATTTGAACCCCTGCTGACCCCAAGTGACCTTTGACCTGAAACAAAACAATATGCTTCTTATCTTATAAGGTATACCAACATAGCAAATATGAGGTCTGTACAAGTTTCTAATCTTGAGATATCGTGTTTACAAGGTTTCACTATTTGATCCCTGTTGACCCCAAATGACCTTTGACCTCCAACAAAAACAATAGGCTCCTTGCACTCAATATGGTACACCCACACACCAAATATGAGATCTGTAATAGCTTCCTTTGCTATTGTGTTTACAAGGTGAGCATCAAGGTTGACATCACACTGACACACATAAAAACACACATACACACACAATATATCACAAGGTAGGCATCACACACATATATACAAACATACATACACCCACATGATTACTAAGTTTGCGATTTCATCAAAATCAAAAAAGTATGTGGACAGTGTTTTGTCATCTGATATCTTTCACAAAACCAGCAGTGTTGTAGTCAAGTCACCACAATCAGAGGCCAAGACCGAGTCACCAGCCCTCAAGACAGAGATCGAGTCACCATCACTGTTTGCATTTTTACGCCAAAACAGATGTTTTTTACGCTGACGGAAATTTTAGTTACGACCCAAAATACAATTCAGACGTAAATATGAATTTTAACTTGCCCATCTTTACGACAGAAAATTCAACTCACCAAACACCCACCTGCTGAATTATAATATTGTTCACACTAAGCATTTCACTAGTTTACCGTGACAATAAAAAAGCTTAAAAACCGGTTGGCCTCACGTTACAAGTTTCCATTCTCTGCAGCATAGGTCACATCGAGAGTATGATCTACTGCATGACTGTATGTTTTATTCTATACTTAGTGCTATATAGTAGGCTAACGTTAAAATGACAAGTGCTCACCCACAACAAATTCTTTGTAACGTGTGCGCGGTCTGTAATACTGGGCTACCCTGGATACAGCGCTAGCATACACTGCATGCCCTGGATGTTCAGGTCCATGCGAATCAGTTGTACAGTATTAAATGTCATTCACACTTGAATATATGGATGAGTTGCGGAAACGTTTTTGTAGGCAGTAGCCTACAGGCTAGGCCTAATGTTGTTGTATATACGGCTTATTGCGGACGGCATTGCATAGTCGATTTATTCGTTTACGCCAGAACTTTTAAAAATTACGATGTGAAATTTTGGCTGGTCGTAAAAAAAAAAATTACTATCATGAAAAATTACGACAACTTTTTCAGCGAAACGCAAACACTGGTCATCATCCCTCCAGTCCAAGGCTGAGCCACTTGCTTCCAAGTCTGAGTCACCATGTTTCAAAGCTCGCAAAGTGATTACAATATCACATGATTTATAGGTCTACTTGTCGTATTGGTAACAGTATTTGTCTTTTATACTGGTCTGCTAGCTAGTATTAAACACTTTCAAAGGTACAATAATCAATCAAGTGGATCACTTAATCATGTGTTTGTGTTATCAATACAAGTAACATTCATCCAAAACCTTTCCACTCTTATAGAACAGTGGAAACGTGGAAGAAATACAAATCAATAAATATATGTCTTTTTTTTTTAAGAAATGCAAGAAATCTTCAAAGGAAAACAGTATAAAAAATGACATTTAGTCAGTTCATCGTCAAACTTGCTACAATGCTGCACAAGCTTGCAGGTTCAAACGAAATGTTTGTTGCATTTTGAGGAACACGAGTGTCTCCAGCATACAGTAGTAAGGATGACTTTGTGCTTGATGTGGTTTGTGGACACATGATAATGCCACAGTTTACCAAAGAAACACACAATAAGTGAACTACTTACAGGCACTGACAAAACATTGCAAGCCGAAGCACATAGGGCATATTTCATCCCCACCATACTCGGGTCCTTTTGCATAGATGACTTTGAAATGTGAAAAGATGTCATCTTTGTAATTTCTCTCAGTTGCCAGCATGAAGCAATTAGTCTTAAACTTTCTTAAACACTACCTATGGGCCAGCCACGTTTTTAGTTTGTATCACTGTTAACAGTCACATGAATATTGCCCAAATGGACTACCAAACAATGTGTGACAATCAGAAAAGTGCATTGAATTATGGGTCGCTAATTATCAGTGTGCATGATGTTGCATAATATTGCAATCTCCTTCTTTTTTAATGTTTTACACTATAAATTCTAGACTGTTCAATGTTGCAAATACGTTTCAATTACACCATGGTTACATATGTTATTAGTTTCCATTCCTTCATCCCTTTCACCTGTTAAGGTGAATGCTGTATACTTTCACTGTTTTCAAAGATAGGACAATGAGTATTTACAAAATTCGTGCCACTGGATTTTTTCTCACAGCGAATGTAGCATGTGGGGGGGGGGGGGGGGGAAGAATTCATGCCTGGTTACATTCAAGGCTCACATTACATAAATTTGTAATTCTGGACCCATTATTGCATTTCTACCAAAATCAATTATGAATATTTCTGCAAAAATTGTTTTATGATAGTCAGCATAAATCAATGCTGTGGAAAGCCTGGTGGATACAATGAATAATTTGTTGAAGGTCAAATATTGTTCAATATCTGATACTGCCATAAACTACATATAACTGTGCACAAACTGTGAGGAAAAAAGAAATAATACATGCTTTGGATCATCTGGTTTGTAAATATATATCTAAAAAAAATTCATTAAGTGGTTACCTCTTGTCCAGAAGTTGGTTTGACATCTTCCCTGTTAGGCTTATTGCTGGTGTGCTCTTGTACTTGAAGCCAACCACAAAGTTTAAGATGAGATAGACAGATGTGCAAATTTGTTTTAGCTGCACCAGTGCTTTGTTGTTTATTTCGTTTGATGGTCTGGTTAGCCTACAGGTTACACTGTTCCCTTAGCCTGAGTACATTTTGCTTCACTTGACCTAAGTAAGGCCTTACCTCCTAAGACTAATCAGGATTGGTGGTAGGAGGGTAATCTCTTCAGTTACTGCTAGTCAAATGACTCTTCAACTTCCCTCATTCCCCCAAATGAATATCAGTGATCGTGTCTGTAGTAGCATTATCTAATAATCTTCACCCTTTTCAAAATGTAAGGTGACTGCTGACCTTGGGACTGGCTTATACTAGTTCTGCAATATGTTTATCAAGTAGTCTAACGCAAACTTCTAAACCAAAGTTGCATTTAGACTAATTGCCACTCCCTTTAAATTTCAGAAAAGATGACAATTTTTTTTACTATGCTACATACCATTTTCGACACAAATTTGATCACTACTTATCTCTTCGTTAAAAATGTTGTTTGTGTGCCATTGACGTATACCGTACCAGGCCCAACACTAACTTGACACCAATCAAAATGAGTCACTAAAAGTTTTAGCAAGCTTTGCAATGACCTTTTGACATGTGACGTCATCTTGTTTTTTCGCGCCACACTACGAACTCAGCACAACCAGCTAGTACAAAAGGAGTTTACAAGGTACTACGCAGAGCAGTGCATAAGGCCTAACCGCACAAACTTTGTAAATATATAGAAAAATTAGGCTCGCTCAATAAAAAGCAAAAGCAAAAGAGTTGGCATTCTACAGATTGCTTCCGGCCTCGTAATTACCGAGGCCACAGGTTACGAGACCGAGTCAGTGTACTCCGAGGGCTGAAAAATTGACCTCGAGACAGTCTCGAGACCATTCTTGTGTTCTACAACACTGAAAACAACACTGCGAAAACAACACCGCGTCTATCGCACACAAACATTGTTGACATGTTGTGAATCTTGTCTACCTTTTCTCAGGGTTGTTTTTCAATAACGATGCGTTTATAAGCCCACATGGTTTATGATGTTGTCTAAAGTATGCTTAGGCCTTATGCTTACTGATTCATGACTGTTGAAGGTCTCGAGGCCGATTTCTCACTTCTTGTCGCCTCAGTGGCCTTGGCAACTATTACTAATGAGTTGATCTCCGCCTTAGCCTCGTCACCCTCGGCCTCGGTAATTGACGTCGAGGCCGGCACGACGGCCAAAATCAATGATAAGAATGCACAAGTGATTTTATATATTGCAATGCTTCATTTCCTTCACCTTTTCCACAAGGTTGACCCACGGCAGTGATTTCTAATTCCCTCAGTCTCGCATACTAGATGTTGTATTCGCCGGTTTATCGAGAAGAACGGTACTGGACTATTCGCAAATCTCGATTCGCGCTCGCGTGAATTGCACAGATCAGCTCTCACCATTTTCGTACTCTAGCAGAACTCGCTACAAGTATAGGCTATGTCTTCGAAATCACGAATCGTTCAGTTTGCCTTTATTGAACATGAGCAGTACGAGGAGAACGGGAGAAAGAAACATAGGGCAAAATGCAAATTTTGCAAGCCCGGAACCCCAAAGCACAGCGAGTTCAGTGGGACTACATCAAACTTCACCGTCACCTTCGACGTGCTCACAGAGAGAAGTAAGTAAGGGGAATAGGACAAGCGGGAATGCTAACATTACAAATTATCAGTACGTTAGGATTAGTATAATCATATGGAGCTATTACACATGGAGTAAAAGCAGGTAAGCTTCCTTTTGAGTTTTGAAGTCATCATGGGTTCCGACATTCTATGTTTAATAAACTGTGAATACTCTCAGGGATTAATCTACACTTGACGACAAATAGTATTACAATGAGCTATCACTTGGACCAGGGATTAGGAAGTGACAAGTTGACAACGATAGTTCTTGTCGTCTGCTAGATCTCAAACATCTGCTCAGCTAGCATGATTTCACACATTGTTCTTAGTCGTAAAAAAAAAAAAAATGTTCTATCATTGTAGTTCTACGCCAGTGCCTTCGTTTTAGAAGGGTTCATTACAGTTCAATTTAACTTATTGAATCTGGCACATGTTTCGTTATTTTAGGAACAATCTGGAATCTTTATAAACTTCATATGTGAAAGTTAGACTTACATTAATTGCTACAAGGAGATGTTACTAGCTAACGGGAAAGAAAAGGAATAATAAAAGAATTCGATCCCGTAGAAGTGCATCTACAGTCGCTTAGACCAGAAAACTAAAAACGGTTTCACACTTTTTGGCATTCATGATCACCTCAATGCATTTTTGACCATCAAGTCTTTGCCTGAGGATCACGTTAGTCTGAACAGATCAAATTCTAACTGGGGGAGTTAAGTCAAGCAAACTCAGAAGATAACTTAAGGACTTGTCAATGAAAGTCTCGTCCCACAAAAACGATACAAGTACTTTCAATACGTACTGTCTAAAAGATTAAATTGAATAAAGTGCTTTTGCTCCCCCCCCCACCCCATCTGTAGTAGCTCCATGGTATGACAAACTCATTAGTCGTCACTAGCACTGTACAACTTGCCTGGAGTTTAAATTTTGGTAGGCTAGGCGAAAGGTTTGAGGTTAGATTGCTGTATCAGCCTTGTTGCTACGCCTAACAATCAAACATTTTGCAAGCATTATATGCCTTCAGTAACAATGAAAGAGGAATGGCTTTCATTTCTCAAGATTTGATTGACATAGACGTCATGTTTACTACACTGATCTCAAATGACCTGGATTTCAGACGAACCCCCCACAAGATCTGGAGTTCCGCTCAGCCTAAGATAGTAGGCCTACGCTAGCAACATGCAGGTGTCTTCGGCACTAGTCGGCCATAATTGTCGGGCAAAGTGTTCCACTTGTGGTAAAATCGAAGCACCCCACTGAAAAAGCTGCCTACGGGCCTGGATTGGCGGAGCAGCTCGTCTGTAGCGCTTTGAAGCCACTGGAGACTTACATTTTGGGTGACAATATCTATGGAACGCCAAGAGGGAAAGGGAATCGGTAGGGCGTAGAGTTTAAACTGAAGAAGTGGGGATAACATGCCACAACCAACTGGTTCCTATTTGACTTTACATATTGGGTGCATGGTGCAAATCAACTCAGCCATCAGTGTATTTACGACAGTAAAACAAAATACAAAGGCGATGTAGTTCTAAGGTATAGGCTAGTAGGCCTACTACATATACTAAGATGCAGGCCTACCAGAATTGGTGCATTAATGAAAGTAGAAGACAGGCAGTCATTAGTGCCTTTGCAGCAAATTCAGTATTGAGTATTAACAGCTTTAATTTTGGAAACTCAGTACCCAGCAATATTTTTTTTTATGTCTTGCCAAGGGAATCAACTCAACAGCGATGTGTGTGTGACAATTTGCTTGTAAACACAGTGTCTCAACAGATCTGCCAACCTGTCTCACCAAAAAAGTACAGAGATTTACATTTTTCAGAGCCAAAAAAAATGGGATAGTAGTAAAAAAAATAGGGAGAATGGGTTTGGGAGAATAATACAAAAAAGGAAATTTTCAACAAAAACAGTGCCACAATGAAAATCATCACACATTTGCACAGCTCAAGTTGGATATACAGGCTATCTTGGATAGTTTAAAGAGAAACAAGTAGGAGTCCATCATAAATACGTTTTGAGGAATAAGATTAAATTTGAAAGAGAAAATACTATTTTTACTCTTAACCAGTCTGTAGACAAGAGGTCATAGTTTGAAATCCTTGTAAACACAATATTTGAAGGATTTGACAAACAAGAAAAATTGCTTGAGTTCTCAAACTTGGTGTGTTGGTGGTTGTAATTTGTCCATTGAAAGTAGATGATCTTCATGTTGTTTTTAATGGAGTTTTGAAGGTCAAAAGATCTTTGCAGTGCTGTCAGGTCTACAATGCAGAATGATGGAAACTTTCATTATAGATATTAATAAGGAATCACAGTCTTCACACAACTCTTTTGACTGTCTGGTTGCAAAATTTATAGTAATTCTAGTGAGCCAGCCAATCTTGATGTGCCCAGTCTGATTTCAATAATATTTACCATCAGATTAAAATGACTCTTACACTTACTTTGCATAGGGCAGCTTTATATGACCTGCAATATATGTAACAGAAATCAAAATATCTATGAAGTAGCAGCATGTATCTTGATTAATCTTAATTTCTATCTGTATGTTCTCTTCTCTACAGATGGGAGGAGTATGTTCAGCAAAAGCAGTCCACAAACTTTCAGCCAGATATCAAATTACATTTTCCACCTTCTGCTTCTAGCAGTGCTGGTAGAAGTGCTGTTGACAGTGAAGTGGGAGCTCCTGCTTCCAACAAGTACCGCTACACAAACCCAAGACAAATACAGCTCTCAGATGCCATCATAAGGTTCATTGTAGGATGTGGCTTGCCCTTGTCTATCGTAGAAAACGTGCATTTCAGAAGTCTAATGCAACTTGCTGACCCAAGGTAGTTTGTTTTATGATTCAGAAGATCCACCACTATCTTTCTTCCATTTGTTTAAATTACAAAATTCAAACAATTCAAACATCAATATTGTAAGGCTAAAAATATGGATATATCAGTGTAAGGATGTTTAAATTAGAAATGGATCTGTCTGAACTTACAACTCTCAGAGATGCATCAAAATTGTTGTTCATCTCATTTCAGGTATCAACCAATGGCTACATCAACCCTCATGCAGAAGCTTCCTCAATTGAAAGCAACTGGAAGGGAGAAAATCAGAGAGATGCTGGCAGAACAAAGAAGTGTCTCTCTGACTGCCGATGTTTCCACAGACAGGAATATGGGCTTCTTGGCCTTGGGGGTAACAGCTCACATCCTTGGTACAAACCCCAAGACTGGCAACTTTGAGTTGCTGTCATTGCTACTGACTTTTCAGCATTTTATCCGGCGGCATACTGCAGAGGATATTGCTCGGACTTTTGATGCTGTCATCGAAGAATTCAACATTGGATCAAAGGTTGGCCGATCTTTTACCATATAATATTTTGATAATTACTATGACTTTCTGAATATGGGCCAGGAATCTATGCTGCCATCACCTGTGTGACTGCAATGTATGTTAGGCTATAAACTCCTGAATGGATCAAGCTATACACATTGGTCAATTCTGGAGTGCTATATTGGTTTTATGAATCTAATTACTTTTAGATGGCGGTCAAAAGTCACTTAAGTGCCACTGAAGGCTAATATTTGAAAGCATTCTAAAAGGTACCTAATAAGTCAGACTTCAAAATATATACCACAAGGCTTACAAATATATTTCTATAATCCAATTCCCATCTTCATGTGACATTCCTAACCACAGATATTAAATGTTGAAGTTCTCTCAAATTAAAATGGAAGATTATATATTACCTTCTGATGTCATTCTTGTAGTACTCAAATTACCTCAGCATTTCCTTGTTCCTTTCAAAAACAATTTCACCATGTCACAAAATTTGACCACTCTACAAGCTTTCTCCATACAACATGCTATGCAAGAGATTAGGGTTTTCATTTTAATTTCCAAAAAGAAATGAAAACAAGGCAATAATGTGAGTTGTACATGAAGGACATTTCAAATTATTGTCCAGTCTATTTCATATTAAGAGTATATCTTCGACAAATAGTATCTCAGCAATGGAACAAGCCAGGAGTAGAGTGAAAGGGATCGACTTTCCAACCTTGTAATTCAACACACTTTAAATTTGTTGGAATCAAGAACAATTCCCTAACCTTCATCTAAAGGAGGGAACTTTGAACAGACCCATTGTATGTTTATACAAGTACAGGTTTGCCAGGTAGTACAGCAACTTTCTGATAACTTTTGATTGCCTTTCTCCTTTGTATCCCAGGTTGACTATATCATCACAGGCTGCACTGCCAATATCTGTAAAGCGTTTACAGTTAGCTTTCCGCTGGAGGATGTCAGTGACCCCACAGCCAATAAGGAAGATGAGACAACATGGGAGGACCTGGATGAGGAAAACACACTCCTCCTGGATGCTGCATTGAGAACAACCTCTAGCCAGAAACTTCCATGCTTTGCTCATACTTCACAACTTGTCGTGGGTGATAGCTTGAATGAGATGAGATGTGTTAAACGGGCAATAACAAAAATCTCCAAGATTTCAATGCTTCTACACAAAAGCACATTGTTCAAAGAAAGGCAAGTTTGTTTTATTTCAACATTTCTTTCCTCTTGGGAGAAGAAATGGCAAGGCTAGCTTAACTTAGCACTTTGTTGGTGCCATTGGTGAAAAAACATGACAATTGAAGGGATGTGATGGTAAGCTTTACCAAATTTTAAAGTAAATCTGAAATAAAACCAATCTTAGCTATCACCAGTGTCACATTGTAAGGTTAAACAAGCACTTCAATTTCAAAGAAAAATAAAGACTTCTTGAAATATTTTGTCCAGTTACATGGCAGTTTTGTAAACTTGAGCAAACAGGAAATCTCTATTGACCAGAGAATTCTTCCTTCAAACAGCAGTATCTTGAGTTCAGAGCAATATATTGGCAAGGGGTTTGAAATGCCTCCATTGAAAATATAGTCCTTATTGTTTAAGAAGTTAAGATCCCTGTCACTTGTCAGTTCAGTATTACTTTAACTTAGGAATAAAGTACAGGTAGATTGCAAACTATACTCTGTTTTTGTGAATGCTGATGTCAAAAGTCACAAGGTCAACAGTGAAATAGAAACTTATATTACGGCCTTGTCTGCTGGTCAGCTAATTACAAGCAGCTGTCGTAGCATAGAATCAGGAAAATTTGAGCTAATACCAACACCGCTGATGCTCTTCTCCTTTTCCTGGGGTGAGGGCAATGAGAGAGGATGAAATCACCTGACATTACTTTATAAATGCTGTTGCTTTCAGAAACCTTTATCAAAGAATTGGTACAAGCAGACAGGTATGACTACAGCAAATTTTCGAAGCTTTTATTCGGCTGCCTGAGGCAGTGACATCATTATTTATTTCACTTGATTTCTTGCTCAAAATTAGATTTGAAAAAAAGTTTGAAAGTGATCAAACCATTCATGGAGACAGTGCCACCAGATGGAATTCCACCTTCAGCCAGCTAAAATCCCTAATGGAGATAGGAGAGAAAGATTTCAAGGCACTGGCAGAGGTGTGCAGTACACAGGAATTTTCTCAGGTTGCTTTGACTCAGCAAGAATGGGAGCAACTCTCTGAACTCTACAAAATTTTAGAGCCTTTTGCAGATGTCAGCAACTTAACTCAAGGTAGAAAGAAATCTATTATCCTTTGTTGTGAGAGGAAACTCCACCCAATCTTTCTTTCATAGGCTAGATCATATTACTACTGTAAAAGGGTAATTTACTTTATTACAGTAAATGATTTGGCTCATGCACAACCATCCAAAAAGTTCTATTTAATGTTAGTACAGTCATTGAAAATAATTGATGATAGTTATTTTGTTGTTAGCATTCACTGTTGAGGCACAAGGAATTCATATTTAAAGAAACAAAGATACTTTGAGAGAATGTGCTGAAGCTCGTTTATGTATTTTGCTGCCAGATGGGTAAAGTTTTCAAGCACTAATTTTATTATTACTCTGTCACCTTCTATATTATCACCCCCCCCCCTTTGAAAGATTTAACTTTATTATTTGTAAATTATAGACAACTTATGTTTCTGCTCCCTACTGTACTTCATATTAGGAGATGCGAGTGTGACCATCAGCCAAGTGGTACCTATAGTCCTCGATCTCAACAGCCACCTGAGAAAATGGGGGAAAGATTCCCGTCACTGCAAGGTGCTTGTGGCAGCACTACACACCTCCCTAAAGAACCGGTTCAGGGGGATATTTATCAACTGTCAAATGGATGTGGATGCGGAGAGTGGTATTCAGCAGGCCCCATTCACTCACCATGTGTATCTCATTGCAGCAGTACTGGACCCACGGTATATGCTTCACTGGGTGGATGCTGATGTAGAAACGGACTGGGATGTTCAGCAAACTCGGGCAAGTGTAAAGGATATGCTAAGAGGTATGTACTTCTATGATTTCAATTGTTAGCAAAGAATGCAATATGTCATGTTCAAACTTTCTCAAAATGAGTGTAAATATTTATTTTTTTCTCTTTTTTTTTTTTTCAGAGCTGGTTATCAGTGAGAGTGAACAAATCTGTCAGGGTCATCATGGTGAAGACCAATCACGTGAGGTTAGCGAAGAGGAGGGACCATCTGCCAAAATACCCCAGCTGTTGCTGAAATACAAACCCTTGAGACATCACTTTAAAAGTGTGGACAAAAAGACTGTAAGATTGCAGCTAGAGCACTATCTCTGTAATGAGACCCATGGACAAGATGCTGTCACTTTTTGGAGACCAGATGGCCCAGCAAGAGTGAAGTATCCAGCACTCTATGCTCTAGCGCACAATGTTCTATCAGTACCTGCCAGCTGTGCACCTACTGAGCGGATCTTTGGCAGGGGTGGCACTATTGTGCATCCACATCATTCAAAGTTATCCCCATCTCTGCTGGAGACCCTCATGTTTCTCAAATGCAATGAATGTGTAATTTAATTCTGCATAAAGGGCACTTAGAGCTACGTTGTGGAAATCACTAATTTTTTCAAAACCTGTCTAGTGTCCATCACACACTAATGTCCAATTGTCAGACTGAAAGGATCCATGTGAATTACACACACAAAAAAAAAACATTAATGAGTCAGTAATTATTCAATTCAACTTGGCATTTGAAAATTCATAAAGGCAGACACAATTTCCCACCAAGCACTATTTCATTAACTGTGTGTAAAGATAGTTTCAGCAAGGGTAAAAAATTTTAACAGTTGTCATACCTATTGGATGGGAAACTTTGCTGATTACACCGAAAGTATTGCCACATTATTTTACCTTGCAAAATACTGTCAAAGTTTTATTTGACTGTTTGTGGTTTCGATGATAGTTGTTACCTTCAATTCAAGATGGCATGTGTGTGTATGTGTGCATATATGTTTGTGTCATCTACCTTGAAAACGTGATATATGTCAAAAAGAGAAGCTTGGTATGCAGGTGTACATGTAAATACAGTACCCTGTAGTTGGCACACCCACGAGATTGGCGCTTCCTCTAAAAAATACTCGCTAGCACTGTGGCAACGTTCCTGAAGTGAGCCTAACCTTCTTGAATCTAACCACAATTACGTATTTCACAATTATAAACCCACTTCAGGTACGTTTCTTCTAAATAAGGGCTCATTTGTGACATTTAAAATATCGGCGATGGATTTAAGTGCACCAATTACGGGGTACTGTACATACCAAATTGAGTGCAAGAATCCTGTTGCTTTTGGTGGAAGTCAAAGGTCATTGGGAATCAACAGGGTTAAATCTGTGAAAACCCTTGTAACCATGATATAAAGGGATGTAAGACTTATGGATTAATCCGGGAAACTGGATTTTTGGTTTCGATGATAATCGTAACCTTTGTAATCATGCATGGGTGTGTGTGTATGTATGTGTTTGTATGTTTGTGATGCCCTACCTTGTAAACACGATATCTCACGAAAGGAAGCTTAGAGAGATCTCATATTTGGTATGTAGGTGTACCACATTGAGTAGAAGAACCCCATTGTTTTTGGTGGAGGTCGAAGGTCATTTGGGGTCAACAGGGGTCAAATTGTGAAAACCTTGTAAACACAATATCTCAAGAAGGGAAGCTTGGACAGATCTCATATTTAGTATGTAGGTGTACCACATTGAGTAGAAGAAACCTTTTGCTTTTGGTGGAGGTCAAAGGTCATTTGGGGTCAACAGGGGTCAAATTGTGAAAACCTTGTAAACACAATATCTCCAGAAGGGAAGCTTGGAGAGACCTCATATTTGGTACGTAGGTGTACCACATTGAGTAGAAGAAACCCATTGTTTTTGGTGGAGGTCAAAGGTCATTTGGGGGTCAACGGGGTCAAATTGTGAAAATCTTGTAAAGTATCTCAAGAAGGGAGGCTTGGACAGATCTCATATTTGGTATGTAGGTGTACCACATTGAGTAGAAGAACACCTATTGTTTTTGGTGGAGGTCAAAGGTCATTTGGGGTCAACAGGGGTCAAATTGTGAAAATCTTGTAAAGACAATATTTCAAGAAGGGAAGCTTGGACAGATCTCATATTTGGTATGTAGGTGTACCACCTTGAGAAGAACCCTATTGTTTTTGGTGGAGGTCAAAGGTCATTTGGGGTCAACAGGGGTCAAATTGTGAAAACCTTGTAAACATGATATCTCAAGAATAGAAGCTTGAACAGATGTCATATGAAGTGTGTAGGTGTATCTTATTGAGTACAAGAATGCTATTATTCTAATGGAGGTCAATGGTAACTTGAGGTCAACAAGGGTCAAACTGTGAAAACATTGTAAATACACTGTGTCAATATACCTGGCATACATACCATGGCATTGACACCTACACTGACGGTATCAAACTTAAGAGCTAACATGTATACCAAACATACCAGGTACACTTAGAAAGGTGGATAATACTTAGCAAAAAGTAAAGCCGTGTGAAGGAAGCAATTGATACCTGCTCGCTCACTCAGGTGGTCGATCAGAGAGAACGCAACTGAACTACAAACATATTCTAACCTTCACACAATGGCATGTGCTTCATTGCCCAATGGATGGTTGCAATATACATGCTATAGTTAGAAGTATGAAATTGGAATAGTCAGTGATTAGGGGTTACAGAAAATTCCAAGACACGCGCTTCAAGTTGTGTACACAAAAGCTGCGCACCTTGCGGGGCACATCAAACACAAATTAGCATTTTAGTAGAAAGATAAAAAACTTGGCGAGAATGGAACATCAAAATAAGTAACAATGTTTGTAAGACATAAAAACAATCGAAAAAAATTCTCTTAAGCAGATCATCGAAACCACAATGCATTTCTGCATTCTGGTTAATGTTCGACAACATTTTCCAGGGATGTAAGCTTTCAGTATTGATACAGAAATCAGGATTTTTTTTTCCGAGTATCATTGTATTCTTACATGCTCACATACAAAACGTTTGTTTGGTGATCAATTTATGACAGACGGTAGTTAGGGTGGCCATTCATCCGACTTTCCGCCAGACAGTCTGATTTCGAGCAACCTGCCTTCCATTTGGATTTACATGGTGCCACACTGAACATTCCTCTATTCTAAAAAAATTTTCATGTAGACCTCCCTAACGATATTCAGCACGTTGTTTCGTAGATTTCCAAATAGTTCGAGGGAGAGAATTCCCTCATGCACACCTTTGCACAGATGATTTCATTCTCAGAAACATCATCCCAATTTCGTAACTCTTTTAACACGTGGGAAGTGCTGCTTCTTTCATGCAATATGGCAACTGGTTGTGAAACCAATCTTTTTCTTGCATGCTTTGGGGCAAAACATGTGCTGTTTTGATTTGAAAAATATAGCTTAATCCATCTTCCATCTTTCTCTTCAATTTGATGCCAACCTGGAAAACAACGCCTACACCACATTTGCTTCACTTACATTAGTTTAATGTGTGTTAATTACAGCAGAAAGAAGATTGAATTAGTATTTTCTTTGACTGAAAAGTTACAAGAACCAGGTCCTGTGATAAATATAGAGCAAACAACCACAACGAAAATACTGTGAATAACATTCCTTTTGGAAATTTTGAAATTTTAGCAATTTTTGGACAAACAGACCATGATAAGTTCTATAAGAAGCATAACCAGCTCTTGGGACCTGGTGAACTTTTGACAACACAGGAATAACTGTATATCCTGCTACAAACAGTAGTTTAGGTTGTCCCCCTCTCCTGTCAGCAGGGTAGCCATTCATCAAAGGTAGTGACAGACAGTTCATTTCTGTCATTCTGGGCACCCTGTTCTCTGCTTGGAATCACACCACGCCGGACTTCGAATTCTTCCATTCTAAAAATTCTAATGTACCCTATCAATGATAGCATATGAAGCACGTGTAGTTTAGGTTTTAAAAAATTCTAGGGAGGGAATTCGCTCACATACAAATTTTCTGAGATGATTTTGTTTTAGGACGCTGCATCCCAATTTCACCCTTTTTTTGAGCTTTGTGGAAGTGCAATTTCAATCCATGGAAGTTAATGAGGGCAAATTCAGCTTGTGTGCAACACGCCAACATATAGCGGTGCTCCGCTTAGGTCACAGCTATGGTTGCACTGCTTTTCTTTCATCAGGAAATGGTCACACTACCCATTACCATATCTCTTAAGTTGCTTATAGATTAGTTAAGGCATCCGTGGTAAAACTGAAATTGTGAAAATACATGAAATCACAATATACTGGCCTAGGTCTAACATTACAAATTTGCCACGCCTAATACATTATGGTATCCAGTTAAAATACCCTCGGACTAAAACTTCCCTGCTTTTGGTGACCAAAACTCTCCACTTATTACCAAAATATCCCAGTGACAATATACTGTAACATATAGCAATTTCCCTGCATAAATAATTTGAACATAAAGTAGGAATAAAATGGAAAGATCAAGTATGAAACATGAGGTAAATGAGTGTGGAATTTGGGAATTGATTGTAAGATTTGTCTGTTTAAGTTTAATTTGCTTGGACAAATTTATGTGTTCGGGTCTGTCAAGTGAGCAGTTACAGTAGCCTATAACATTTCATATCATCGTTTGGCCATGCTAATCAAGGCAACGTGACAACAACTGCCAAAGACCCTGCAGCGGGGTCCTCTCTGAAGGGATTGCAAAATGTCTCCAAATTCTTCGCAGGAATTTCCGATATGTTACCAACCAACAGATGTGAAGTTAATGTACTGCAGCCTAAGTTTGGTGTTGATGAAATCTTTAGAGACCAGGTCAAAGTTGATCTGGATCAGCGGCTTTTGCACGCAATTCGCACTTGATGGGCAACTTGGGGATAGTTATGTTTTGGGTTATCACAACTAGAGAGAGAAGAATTTCACTTCCAATGACACACTTCGTCCTTGGCAGACTTCATCTTCATTTAATATAATACTGATAGATACTTAAATGTTCCACTTCTTGTAGGTGGAACTGTCATTCACACTTTCAGAATGACAAAATTATTTCAAAAGTGGCATTCAACCGTTGGGCAGTGGCATACCCGAGAGGGATTGTGGGTTCAAATCCCATGGTCAAAGAAGTGGCAAAATAAAAAATACACATGAAACATTTGAATAAAATAAACAGCATCTGGAAACTTTGATTAGAAAGTTGCCTAGGTTGGTGTTGCTCTGATTGCTCATTACCAGTACATCCTAGAATGCAACATATGCACCCACACACACGCAAGTGTCGTGGTAAGACACACAATTCACCATAAATTGCAACTCAAAATGTAAGTAGCTTGTAGACAGTATGCATGTGATGGTGGGACTACATAGTCCTACACACAATCTGGACATTGTGTACAGTAGTACCGTAGAACATTAATTAAAATGGTACTAACGACCGAGCCAATAATCTGACACCGACAGCATTTGCAGCTGAGGGATGTTTGAACTAAACAAGCCTAGACTAAGGATGAAAGTTTGTAGAAAGCCTACTTGTTCATTGGAAAGGACTAACTGGTTATCATTTTATGTATACAAAGGTGATTTTAAATGCCCCACTTTTTAGCAAATTTTAAGTTGGTCTTCAGTTTCTGTTTTATGTTTAAAAGAGATCTAAATACAGCCTCACACTGAAAGTCATTTTAAAAGCCTTAAATCATTATTTTTCCACAGGATTTGTCCCCTGCACCCAGAAACCATGCATGCAGAGAACTGCATCAAGCGTTAATATGTTGACTATTGTTAACTTCTAAACATTTAGACTAACAATATGAGCAGCAGAAGGCTTCCAACTACTAAACCTGGGGAAGTTTTGACCAATAGCAATTTTGGTACAAGGACGTATATGTCTGGGGACCGTTTGAACTGGTAAACTAAACTACCTCATGTGTAACACGGACTAACACAGTAGGCTAAGTCTACTTTCTAGTCTACAGCAGGCAGACTGCATCCATGTTTTGCAACTAGTCCATTGATATAACTGAACTGGTTGAAGTTAAATCAATTTGCAAAAAAAAAAAAGACAGGACAATGACCTCAAACTGTTGTAACTTAAAGGCAGTAACTCATCACTCCAAGCTATACTTTTGGCTTGTAAGGGGTAGCAAAATTCTCAACTGGTCCTACTTTTTGATTGCCAGCAATTTCAAAAGATCCAGAGTAGCTCATATAACACAGAGTACACAGGGATCCATTGTTTTGATTACACATGTGGAGGAATTTTAGACTGGCTGTGGGAGGGCGTGGAAGTTAAGTGGTTGGGGGAATCATAACTGTCAATGGCAAGCGTTATACAGTCACGGTTGCTGTAAACAATTTATAATACATGTTAAAAATATACTCTTATGTATAAATACAGCACAGCACAAAGATGATTTTTGTTCAACTTTTATAGTGTGTAGCGGACTATAAACGTCTCCGATTGGCTGACGGGAAGTCATGCCATTGTTACAGACCTGACCAAAACAAGCATTGCTTAATGCATGATGCGCTTGATGACAACTATATATGAGTAACCTATTGATTACAAGTGTGCAGAATTTTACAGGCACTGTGTGATCACAGCATCCAGCTCTATACATATATCATTAAGAAGTTAAACACTTGGACAATTGTGGCATCTCAACAAGCATGCTACAGTAACTATATACATGTATTTGAACGATGTATACTACGATCGAAAATTGTGTGATTGAAAATTACCATGATAGTAGTTTTTCATGGCCATCGAAGCTATACACGCAGTATCCAATGTACTGTACACTACACACTATAAGCTGCTATTGTGTTAGTACAACGCTGTACAGTAGCTGTCTACATGTATAGTACATACACCACGCTGTCTTCGTTTTCACAAAAGGAATGTTGTTGGGTAAGAGTGTACAACCTAGGCCTATTAGGAGCCATTTTTGGGATCATGTTTGTTCTACAAACAATTACAGCCCCTAACAACAATAAATTAGAACTCATATTGCCTTGCTACATAGCATTAAATATGAATCAATTTTACAGCAGTAAAGAATGTGACTGCTGGCACATAAGGGGAATTTTTTTTTTAATTTTAGAAGTGTCTACATGCAAAATGGTAACACTTTGGGGGCAAATCAGTCAACACAATTTCGCAAGGTTACTGCCAATAAATCACTTCTGTAGGCCTACTGATTTTTCTGTGGTAACTTTGAGAGATTGTGTGATTCATTTCCAAAATATTCACACTTCTCACATGACATTCTAGCCATGAAAACAGTCAATACACCTTGCAACGAACGTTTGTTTGTTGCAGAAAGGCTGAGAGAAGCCCTACCTCTAACCTGCAAAAACGGGAATTTCTTTTTGGCTATGTACAGTAAGCAGTGTTTCACGGCGTTATTGCACCAGGAATATTTTCGCAGTAAAAGGAACATTTTTGATACCTGCAACAAGGGCATGGCGGGTCAGCAGGTATAGGTGTTCCGATGCAGATCAAACACACAAATTGTGGGTTACTTGGAAGGTATGTGGCTTTAGTCTAGCTAAATAACGTGCTTCGAGTACACTGGTATATGAACGAGCCTTTTTACTAGCCTTACGCTTATCACGATTGATTGGCTTAAATCTTGTTTGTGCCAATATTCTATTCATATGAATTTTTTTCATTGGCAAATAAACACAACAAAGTGAATCAGACTATTAGGACTATCCTAGGAGCACAGGTCATCTTAGCATTCAGTATACACTATTACATACACATACCCCCTCCTGTGCATAGTAGGACTGGACCTACACTTGGTTATGTGATCACAGCCCTATGGTCTGACACCCCCATGTTCCGACACTTCCATGTTCCGAAACTCCCATAGTCTGACACCCCCATGTTCCGAAACTTGTATGTTATTGTTAAATAAATGTGAGCGCAAATGGCCGGAAAGAGCTCATATACCATTGAGACTGCGATACCATTGGCTTTTGGGCCAAACACTACTTATGGGAGGATTGGCTGCACTGGTCCTACATGTCCATGGGAGCCAGAGGGTCTTCCTACGATGCTGCTCTCGGCATAAGTGTGTCAGAACATTGGGGTGTTGGAAAATGAGGGGGTATCTGAACATAGGGGCAG
The DNA here is from genome assembly GCA_021234535.1 of Stichopus chloronotus. Classification (NCBI taxonomy): domain Eukaryota; kingdom Metazoa; phylum Echinodermata; class Holothuroidea; order Aspidochirotida; family Stichopodidae; genus Stichopus; species Stichopus chloronotus. The sequence goes on along the minus strand of CM037836.1, from coordinate 18,704,380 downwards.
GGCAGTCACAGGCTATGTACGATCTTCCTAGTATCCCACACACTTTGAACCTGAAATTAATACGCTACTGTACTTAACAGTAAGCCAAGATTTAGCAACGTTACTGGTTAACTTAAGCCTAGGTAACGTTACTAGTATAGTGTGTTGCCACATTTTCCCGTGTTCCCTTTTTTTTTCGTAGAGTAGGCACATGCAGTATTTAGGCCTGGGCCTACATCTATTTTAGGCTACCCTAACTCAACTGCACGAAAATGCGAACCTTCTGTAGGCTAGCCTGATCTCTTTCCACCAAAAACTTGAAGGGCTCTATTTGTTGTGTGACTAAAAGCGTATCCCTAGTAATACTAATAGGCGCAATACAGTAGACCTACCTTGTTGTCTCAGAAAACATTAATGCCATTTTGTTTAATAATGAGGCGACGAATGTATATGCTTTTCGAAGGAGACTTAGTTCATTTCGCTAAACCGGGTTACCGGAAATAAGATGGGGAGCTAGCTGCCTACTATACTAGCTACTTGTACGTGCCCATGAGAATCACTGACCTAATTAGGTCACTGATGAGAGCTGGAAAGAGGTCCCTTGTTTCAGTGCGCAAATTATAGGATCTAGTTCAGATTTCTTCTTAAGTTAAAAATCATGTCTAAATTTAACTGTGCAGTAATCAGAGATATGTAAAAATGGAGTACAGTAAATGGTGCAAAAGTGGTACTTTGATATCAGTACTTGTAAGTGAACTACTTCACTTGTAAGTATTAGTTCATCTTCGTTGCGTTGATTCGTGACCTGAAAACTCCCACCCGGACAAAACCCCTACCCCAAAAATTCCTAGTCAAAAGAATTCCGCCTCAGACGAGTCACCCCTGACAGTTCCTTCGGATAAAGGGTTAGGGTTAAGGAAAAGAGTTGCCGGAGGGGGGGGGGGGGGGCAGGGGGAGTGTCTGGGAACAGATACATCGACAGCATGTCGACGCTATCAATCAAGGTAAGCCAGCCTGCTGAAAGTAGCCTATTGTTGTTTGTGAGTAAACTAGATTAACGTTCTGTCTAGGTCTTTGGTTTTAGTCCAAAAGACATACTCACTACTTGCCTACATGGCATACCAACGTCAGGTACGGTAGAGGTATATTATGATTACTGAAAGAGCGCCATCTGTTTAGGGCACGTCAGAGTAGGTAAAACACAGATGAAGCATTTCGTATCTATGTTTTGCACACGGCACTTATGTACGTTTGGGACTTGTATGATCCTTGTGCGCACTAGTAACGTCGAGCAGAAAGGAGCAGGTCTGTTTTAGCTGAAGTGGCGAGTGCAACCTACGAAGTGCAGATCACTGCCGAACCGTCATAAATATAGCAACATACGTGACCAACGCAAATTTCGTAATTCGTTTTCCAGAAGGTTCTTTGTTCATTCTCAGTTTTCAATTTTCTGTGATCTCTTATAACAGTGGTGGAACACTGACTGAGGAAGGGAGGAGCGGCTCCTACAGGGACCGGCGGAAGAGTAAAATGAAGGACAAAAAAAAAAGAAAAAAATATAGGACTGAAAAAGTTCGAAAGACAAAGAAATGAGAAAAAGAAAGCTCCAGTAGGTATAAGGCAAAATGCAAACTTGTGTACTCTTAATCCGTGCACCACACTGAACGATGATTTTATCAGACTTACCGCATCGGAAGAAAAAAAAAAAAAAAGTTCACTAAACAGTGCTGAGGGAAAGGGTTGCCCATCCAGGAAAGTACGGTATATAATGGGCTTACACTTATACTTGATGATCTAGAGGATGGTTCTTATCAGTTCCAAAAGTTTCTGGTACCCTCCACACCACCTGATAGTGACCCCCGATTAGATAGCCTTCCCACAGTTATAACCCACCACCCCCTCGAAGTGGGGCGCGCCTCTAGGGGTAGAAGAGGAGGCACGTAATTTGATACCCCTCATGTCCCAAAGTCGTCATTGCATTTGGAACAACCTATTCGCCAGTCTGTGCCCAGGTTTACTCCCCCCCCCCCTACCTTTTGATTCTTTGGTTTGGTGAATTCTGTAAAAGACTTGCTGAAGGACAACAGTTTCCATGCATCAAGAACTCAGTGGATACTGGCAGCACCATCTCCAGGAACTTACTTTGTGGAGCCTGCAACGGAGAGAAGGGGGGGGGGGAGTTGCTGATGTGGACACAATCTGGGGGGGGAGGGATTTTTTTCCAAAAAGTTTCTCGTACGCCGCGGGTCAACTGATCGTGGCTGATCTACTAAGATAATCCGCTCGCAATTCCCTCCCCGCTTTAACACCCGTTTCCCTTTTCGAAATGTCTGGAACTGCGTCTGCGTAAATTTGGTCTCTGAATATATCGTGAGTATCAAAAAATACCGAACCATAAATTGAGTACATGTTGATGTCACCATAAACCTCTTTGGGTTAAATAAAAACAGACAAGAAAGTCGAACACTTACAACATTTTGTTTATTTGAAATCGAAACTGGCAACGTTGAGACTGAGACTTATCACTCAAGTTTTTAGCTGATATATATGGATATATTTTAAAGCTATCATCACTGGATATTAGAGACCAGTGGCGAAGCTAGCAGTTTCAGAGAGAGAGAGAGGGAGGGGGGTATGGCTTGTGAGGGTGATACTTAGAAATACCAACCCTACAGATACCACGCAATCAGGCTCTTCAACCTACATAGTAAACGGTGAGTACGGCAGCTGCTGGACTAAGTTAAGTGCCACCATCTGTTGGCCTGGAGCGTATAAGAATTCTTTTGCTTTCCAAAGTGCCCAGAACTGGCCTGAAACGGCACTTCTTTGGTATACTCTTAAGTCGCATATGGACAATCTTGATATAGTGATCTCATCTCTGCAATTTCTCAGGTAATAAGAACAGAAGAAAAAAAAAGTCTATGAAAATGGTGGTACTTATCAGCAAGCTGAGTTGAGGTGATACAAAAATAATGATGGATTATGCATCGTCTTTCATTTATTCTTGGAGCAATGGGCATATATGAAACATGGGGGGGGGGGGGGGGGGGGCGCATATCTTTACCTCAACTTTTTTCATGGGGCAATGACGTCACAGGGATTGTTTTCAGGGGTCAAGAGACAATACGTGCGCCGTTATTACTGGGTCTGGGACATACGGAAATGCAGTGTACCTCTTGCTGCACCATAATTTTAGATTAGCCGGGTGAACCGATGATTCTGGGAACACCATCTAAGAGTCAGTGAACGCCGGCACCCGAGTTGGAGAGGAGCTTAAATTACCAGGAAAAACAAGATACAAATATACCCCTAGATCACTGGAAGTGGTCCATCGCATGGGCCAGAAAGTAAGACCCAGGAAAAATGGTACTGTCAATATTTTCTTGGAACAGAAAATCTATCTCCTTACATAATTGGCAATTTTCCGATGAAAAATGTCGGTAAAATTTGTACATTTCATGGAGAATACTGTATTTGCTCGACTTTTGAAGGCTGAATATGGGCAACGCCACCATTTCCTTAGGCTCATTATTGGACTTTAACGGTGCTTTATTACCTAATTTCAAGTTATTTTCTCATTCCCATGCCTATCTCTCTCTTTCTTTCTTTCTTTCTTTCTTTCTTTCTTTCTTTCTTTCTTTCTTTCTTTCTTTCTTTCTTTCTTTCTTTCTTTCTTTCTTTCTTTCTTTCTTTCTTTCTTTCTTTCTTTTTTTTTTTTCAGTTTTTCCGGTAAATGGTGCCCGTAATCCATCATTTGAGTGCCCCCGTCCCCATCACTGTATGGCACTGAGCACCACCACTGTCTGTATAAAGTATACCAGAGGGTACAGCCTTAATTCAATATTAGGGCACCCACAAAATGTGTCCCCCCATTTTCAATTTCCGTTTAACACGTTTTGTTTAAGAAAAGCCGCAAGTCTTTTCACCAGTTTTTTTTTCTTTTTTTCACCAGCGCAATTTCAAATCTGTTGACTCACTCATTTTCACCGGCAATGCTGATTCACTCGTTGTTTTGCAATGTCCTGTTGAGTAACGTGAACTCCAAAGGTTTCAATCGCGCGCCACTCTTTGTCACAGAGAAAGGGTGTTTCTGATCTAAATTATGCACACTATACCCCCTATTTAGTATGAATGAGGTACGTTACCGCTGTGGATTACGGTGGCTTAATAGGGACATACAAAGAAAAAAAAAACGCCCCGAAAAGTCAAAATTTCTTAATGTTTATATCAAAATTTTGAAATATTTTTCTGAAAATTTTGACTTTTTATCTAAAAACTATAACATTTTATCAACATTTTATCAGCATTTAAAAAATTATTCTAATTGGCTCATCACAAAATCGATTTGATGTTAACATGAATTCGATTTAATGTCAACAGTACAATGGAAACTAAGCCCGCCGCAGCCAGCCATAGCCGTGGAAGCACAATAGTCTAAAATTCCAACAATTTCAGAGTGTGAAAGTCAAGCGATGAAAATAAGTTCGAATTAGACGTTCCCGTGTCATATTGGTGAATTTATCCATTGACAGAACGAATGGTTTTATCCAGTGTTGCCACGTCTGTCGGGCTGTTATCCGCCGCTTATTTCTTAAAAATCGGCCTCCAACCACCTACAATTCTTAAACCCTACCTCAAAACCATGCACCTAAGTGTGTAAACATAGGCAATTTATTACCAATCAACGTCAATTAACTAATAAAGATGTTGAGATTGGAAGTCAACCTTTTGAGATAAAAAGTAAAAATTTTGACTTTTAAGTGTGTTTTTCGTGAACTATGATTCCCTTTGAGTTGTTCGAGTAGGGAGGAAGGGAAGCCGGGTGTGGGGGAGGTGGTGGGGGTGGGGGGGGGATGAGATCCGCTGACTGTATGGTGGCACCGCAACTGTTTCTAGATTCTATACGAAAGGATCTCTAGTGCCAATATAAGGACATGCACAGTTGCGGGGCCAGAATGTCAGACTTGGGTGGGCAAACTGGGGGCAGAGGAAAATGTTGGGGGGCAAAGATTTTCGAAACCGAGCACGAAGCGCGAGCCCTTGCGGGTGGGGTTCAGGGGCCCGCCTTAGGGCCCCTGGTGGGGTCCAGGGGCAAAGCCCCCCGAAGCTCTGAGGTCTTAGCATATCTCTGGGTGGAAAATTAAGTACCAAGAGAGGTATATTATTTATTTTTTATATTATTTATTTTTTCGGTTGGACCGTACTCCAAGGTTCCCAACTTGTTTCGTTGGGGGTACCATTTCACATTTACTCGGTGCCACCGAGTACACACACATACACATAGGCTACATACATTTCCATTCCATTCCTATATTTAGGAAAACAACGACATTCCTATATTTAGGAAAACAACCACCTACCCGCCCTTCCCTTATGCTGGACAGTAAGCATTCCAGAGAAAATTGGTCTGACCAGGCTGGCCTACTGTTGAAGTGCCTACGGACACGATTTGAAAACTGGCAGCCTGTGTAACATAAATTAAGCATTTATCAATCATGGTTCCCCGGAAGCTGTTCTTATTCAGTCCAATGCCAATACATAGTTTTGTGATTAACTTAATTTTGGATGAGTACAAGATCTGATTGGGAAGGGTGAGAGCAACTTAGGGGCAACTGGGGGGATGGAAACAATCTGGAGGGGCAAATGCCCCTCATGCCCCCCCCCCCCGGAACGCCGCCACTGGACATGCACAACCTGCGTCCGCATATTTTTCCTTTCACTTTAAAGACGTTTTCCTCAAGAAAGATTCTAGACGCGAACCTTTTCACCAGTTTAATTCTCTGGAGCAATTTCCAAAATCTGTTGACTCACTCGCTATTTTCACCAACAATGCTGATTCATTCCGTGTTTTGCACTGTCCTGCTTGAGCAACTAGAACTGCAAACGTTTCAATTGCGCGGCACTCTTTGCCACAGAGAAAGGATTTTATGATCTGTGTTATGCACACTACCCTCACATTAACAGTCAAAACGCACGCGTACTTAAGCTAATCAGGAAGGACTTCCATGGTGATTTGCACACGCTACTACTATTTGTAACGTTGTTGGTACAGATTGTAAATTAACATCTGTGGTTGGTGCACACTGCCACAAACACTTTTGTCAATCAGTAATCACGTGAGAAGTCACATGTCAAAACATGTCTCTGTTTTGAACACTGAATTTGCACACGTTACTACCCTCTCCTACATCATATAATAGGCACTTCGATGCGAACAGCATGCATTTCTCAAAAAAACATCTCCGCTTCAACCGAATAAGTGTCGCAACAGCAGGAAAAGCTGAAAGGTTTGCCGATAAATTCACCGAGTAGCACCAAATCATTTACAAGATGCCTGACATGAAGTGTACATGCTGCGTCGGTAAGTTTTTCTTTTCTTTTTTTGTGAAGTTCATTCTAGACATTGCTTCGTTTTGTTACAGTACGGTTTGATTTGCAGTGGCGACACCAAAGGTGTGAGGGGGTATTCCCCAGCCAGTCTTTTCCCTGAGTTTGCTCCCACTGAGCTGAAGTGACCAGACAAATGCATACATGTACATGTCTATTCACTGTTTTTTTTTTTTTTTTTCATTTACTTTTAATTCGTTCAGATTAGAGACAAAAACTCATCACCCCAGACAGTTTCAATTCTCCCAACCACTTACGTGTAGTCTCCCCCCCCCCCTCCACAGTCTGTCCAAAATTACTTCACGTGTGTAATTAAAACAATGGATCCCTTTGTCCGCTGTGTAACATGACCTACTCTGCATCTTTTGAATTTGCTGTCATTCAAAGAGTGCTGTAACTTGGAACCAGTGGAGAATTTTGCTTTCCGAAAAAGAAAAACATAGTTCAGGGTGATGAGTTACTGGCTTTACTTTACCACCCATATATAGATAGGCCTATGTTAAAACCGAGGGCTCCACAACGGGATCTTGCCCATGGACCTCAAAAGACATCCTAATTTCTCACCTTGTCAAGTAAGAGGAGAGGAATAACCGAAATAATTGAAATCTTTGGGTATAATGATGCACTTTCCGGCACAAAGCTATATACCTATCCTGAGATTTAATTTTTCACCCAGAAATAGGCTAACACCATAGAGGGACGTCCACCCCCCCCCCCCCAACAGGTTATTTTGCCCTCAATTCCTCCTCCCCAAATCTGAAGGCCTAGTGACGTTGATGCTGTGTACAAGTTTGTCTGCATAATGACTAACTCTAGCACTGACTGTAGTCTAATTCGCTAAAGAACGCCAAATAATACTGCCCCAATTTACATTACAAGAACATTGTCAACGCATTTGTGCTATATACCCAATAGTCTTTGGCAAATTTTGAATTAGACTAGCCCAGTATTTAGGGCTAGACTTTTTGTCTCTTTGCACAAAAAGAATGATTTGTGACTCATAAGGTCTTACTGAGGCAGGTTAAAGTTATGTAACTAGAGTTTGTTAAAAGGAGCAGTAATTGTTAAGTTGCTTTCCGTTTTCAGGCAATAAATTATGCATTTATGTAATTAGAAAGTTACTTCGACTTTTCACGGTCCCTTATGTGGCTGCTAAGTAGAAGCCGACTGTCAATTTGTAGAATGTCCATAACTAGATGGATATCATGTAACAGCATGGAGTTGATCAAATTTAGCAAATACTATAGGATCTGGACGAAGAGACCAACACATGGCCGTGCCTTGCAAAATTTTCTCCCTGAAATATTGCCCAATACGCGCATCATCACATACCATCAACTGCAGCCTTGTTCACACAAATAGTGAACAATGTCATTAAAATGTGAAAATCATAAAAAATTACAAATAACGTAAAAAAATAAACATGGTAAAGATCGGGGGAGACCGAGCTGATCGACAAACTGCTCACCGCAGCCGTTATAAATGCATTTTTCACTAGCAATCTTTTTATGGCATTCTTCCTCATAATGTCAATGTTATTCAATCCTGTGGCCCTATGCTACTGTAATGGACCCTGATTACATGATCTTTGAGGACTTTCTGCTTTTGGTATTTTTTTTTTTCAATTTCCCATGTCATTGTACCAGTTTCCCTGTATTTTCCTACCATTTTTTGGATTCTTCATGTACATCTATTTCAGTCCTGACAGTGTGACATATTGGCATTATTTCGCATATATTTTATGTAGGCTAAGTGACAATAGCCTATTTCCATATTGGCCATGGTTTGATTGCAGTACCGGCTAATTACATATTCCATTACAGAATTGAACCATTTTTTTTTAATGATTTCATTAATGGTTCTTCACAGCAATTGTCTGGTGATGTGTGTGTGTTAATAATGTTATATAAACTGACAATTTAACTTGGCCCACAGGACTTTTGTTCAGATTCGTGGCGAAACATATATGTATGTGAAAAAGCTGCGTTGTGTAAAGAGACTTCTAACTGGATCTGAATACCTAATAATTTCATTCCAATAAATATCAAAGAGAAGATTTTTCAGATAAAGCTGTAAAACCACAATATGTACATCAAGAAACATATTTTATTTTCCTGCAGAGAGCAAGGAATGTGCCTGCGTAGGACAGGCCTGCTGCAATGATGGAAGTTGCTGTACCTCAGAGGGCTGCAAAGGGAGCCCAGGTGCTAACAGGAAATGTGAGGATTGCTGTCCCGGTGAGTATATGGTGGACCTATGTATAATTCTTTTTTTTTGGCATATTTGCAAAATGTCTAGTTCTATGTGTAAAAATATGTGTAGTAGAAAAATCTCGTGATGAAAAGAGTCAGTTGTTGGTTCTTTTTCAAGACAAATTGAATGAGTTACCAAATCACTGTTGCATGCCTGATTGTAAGCTGTCTGAATTTCCTTATACCTGCCTTCTTTAATTTCTATCGATCAAAGTATGAGACATGTAACCCTGGCACCAGGTATTACCGTTTTTTACCACACTGGAAATGTGTTTGATTTTTTTTAGTTTTCCTCACAAACATTCTTGTGATGATATTGGGACATTTCCTTTGACCTGACAGTATTTCTTCACTGTTCACATTCATGTAGATTTAACGGTTTTTCACCAGTCATTGAGATGTCGCTGAATGTTGTTATCTGTCACAGAAATGATTTTATTGCTAAGTTATAAAGATACCAAATGATTCTAATTTAGGAACTGCCATTCTAGCAAAGTCATCAGAAGTGCTAGAAATGATTATTAATGTTTCATTCAGTTTCAACATGACAAAATGGGTGTGTCGATCCGCGCAAAGCCTACCGTAAACATTCCTTCCATCACATGATGGCACATATTGTGGTCCTGTGGTATGATGGAGTAATGAAAATGAAAGTCAAATCTAGTTGAAAACTTGAGAAGGCTTTGGAACATATGACCTGCTACGGTAGGAGTTGATCAGATTGCACACAAGTGCGGGTTCACTTTAGTCATCACACAGAGATCATGGAGTGACTTGTATTTTATAACTTGGACATTTCATTTCATTTTCTTTATTTTTTACACAGATTGCGAGTGCTCCCCTGGATGCTGCGACTGCTGCACGAAGCGTTAACCGGTGTCCCTGATCAGAAACAGTGATATTAAGGTAAAATTTGAAATTTTCATTAAGTTGAAACACACAAATTTAAAATATTTTCAGGAGGAAGATGTGTTTGCTGACATAAGCTGACCGGATTATTTAAATCTCATTTTTAGCTCATGTCAGCTTGCTAGTGTGCATGAGCTATTTCGATGGTGCGGCATCGGTCTGTCTGTTCGCAATTGTTCAAGACGCTTCTCCTCCGCCATACTTTCTTGGATTTGTATTTATCCTAAACGCAATATTCTTCAGGTGGTAGGCCATTTGGGGTGTTCCAAAAGTTTTGGCCTCAAGGTCCCATGTGGGACCTATTTTATTGTGGCCCATTTTAAGAAATTCTGCATAATGCTCCTCCTCCCACAGATTCCCTTGTACAATGTTGCTGGTTTGGCATAATGGTACTCTGTTAGTCTGTTAATGGTATCCTAGGGTGCTCATGAATTTGTCCATGGTTCTATGGGCAAGTTTTGTGAAATTTTGCAAAAGTTTCCCCCTACTTTACATCACCTCTTTAAAATGTCTTGCAACTTCTCAGATATCTATGTCGAATTTCAGGAAGCAATTCACCGTGCCTCTTTAAAAGAAAAACCACCGATGGGTGAAATAACCTTAGCAAAGATGCTGCTGACATTGTCCCAGTCCGCCGTCCCCTTGTCGAGCCAGGAACCAGTTTACATAATTGTTGTGATGATAAAGATTGATGTTGGTACTTGGTGAACATTTAACAAAAAACATGTCCGCTTCAGTCCAAGCTCTCCCCCCCCCCCCCCCTCTCTTCATACTAATCTTTAATTTATGCCACTTTTCAACACTGACAATTTAACATCACAATCCAAATTTTTTATATTTCCTTCGCAGATGAGTTCCTGTAACGAAACCTGACAGTCCTGGAAAAGTTGGAAAAGACATCATCTCTTCTTGTAATCACAGAGAAGATTGTGCTGGAGTTATCATTTACCTAGTATTAGGCTGTTATTGTATCTATAGCTTTTTTAAGTCCATATCCATGTGGTAGAAAATCTACGGATCCTGATATGTGATGCTTCGTTTGTACAGCTATTTGTATCATCGTTTGTACAGATTTTTAATTAGAGTATCTTACTCCATTATGCATCTTGCCTATCATGTATGGTTCCCTTCATTTTTGATCATTTGTCTCAGGCTTTTTGGTATCTGTTTGGATAATTTAGGTGCTATTTCCTTTTCTCACTTGCTTGGCCTCAGTCCCCTATGCCCTGACATTAGGTCTTTCAAATCATGTAGTATTTTTTTGTGGTTTCTGGGCAATCCTCCCCTTCAATACCCCCCCCCCCCCCTCAGTGAACTCCTCCCGACAACTTTCCTAACCCTCCCCTTCACCATAACCCTTTTCCATGGAGGAGACATTTTCAAGGAGGAGTCGTCCAATAGGGAACTCTCTGGGTTGGGAATTGTCGGAGACTTTGTCAAAGTGTAAATTTTCTGGGGGAAATTGTCAATGTTACCACTTCTTAAAGGAAAAAAAAACGTTTGACACTGTACTGGTATTGTCCACTGCCCTATATTGCTTTTGATTGGGTGACTAATGCTATTACAACTGTCTGTTAGCATTTAATCCCAAGTCACAAAAGAAATGTAAATATTCTTAAAACCTGCAGAGAAGCTTCTCAAAGCTCTGAAAGACTTGGAATAAAAAAGCTGGAATCATCTCACCAGTCGGACGAAGAGGACTAGTCTATTGGCAAACTGTCTTTTAAATAAGATCAATTTTAAGCTTTCGCTTCCCAAAACGGACTCCTGATTTTGCAGTTGCCTGTTTTTAATACCATCCCAATATTTGTATAGTATCTACTGTATGGTCTTTTTAATTTAAAAGGTGTAATAAATATTTGCGTACAAATATGAACTTACAAGACTCCTCTCAGGTTTTTGTCTGATCGAAAGTAAACATTTTTTTCGATAATTTTTAGAATGATTTTCAAATGGAGAAAGCGATGTTTGGACAGAAACGTTAATCCGGGATATGATTCGAATGATGCTGATGCGCTAGCTACCTCTGTCACTGCACTGAGGACAAACATGGAGTGGTGAGGGGTACACTGGAATCGACACCATTCAACAAAACTGCAGAAGGATGTGTCTACATGTTAAACATATGAGGAATACAAAAAAAAAAAAAAAAACAGTGACAGAAATAAACAGGGGTCCTGAATAAAAAATTTTAAGACTTTCTCACCCTACCAAATGAAGAATTTCTGCGAGCTTCCTGACGTCTAACATTAGTTTTCAACTACGACTGCAAATGAAAAAAAAAACAAAAAAAAAAACGATATGCTTTAAAGGTGATGATCAATCTTGCCAGTGGTGGCACCAGGTATTTTAAATTAGGGTGGGGGTTGTGTGGGGGTGGGGTAAATAGAGGGCAAAAAGAAACTTGGTTGGGACAAAAATTTCTCGTAGTGCATGATCTTAGCGAGAGAGGCCTAGGGTCCCTTCGAATGTGTTGACGTTTTAGCATATACCTTTGTCATAACTTAAGGCTGATGGACCTCCTAAACAGAAAGAGAAATGCAAAATTGAGAATATAAACAGGGAATTGTATGAATTAATCTTGGCAATTCAGCTGAATGTGTGTGTGTGTGGGAGGGGGTGACTGGGACGGGGTGACTGGGGTAAAGGTTCTGACGTGGGTAAATTCCCCACCCCTTTTTCCCGGGTGCCATCACTGGTTTTAATTTAAGAATGGATGGAGGATGCATTTGTAAATTGCTAGAAAGAAACGGTGTCACTTGGTGAAAATTTCCAGGCCCCCACACAATTCCCCTGAATTTCGAGACTTTTCCAGACCTTGGAATAATTGTCTAAATTTTCACGAGTTTTCCAGACTTCCCATGACTACAGGAAACCTGAATAAAATTTAACCAAAATAACCAATAGAAGACTCGGTCCTTTTCTTTCACATCGAGTCATTACACCCCGGGTCTGCGTCGTGGCTCCAGGATTTTTATCTGTTGGTCCAATGGATTCAGACGTTGTTGTACAAGTTCCATCTGAATGAAACATCAAAACCGTGTTGAAAAGAACAACTACGGTGAGGTATCTGAGATATAATATCAGAGGCACAATTGATCAACTTTGGGGTTTTGTTTTGGGGTTTTTATACCGTGGCATATGCACCCCCTCCTCCGGATCCTCTCCCGCTGTGAGGACACCAAAGCCATACCTTATGACATCACGAAAACTTTAGGGAACATTATTCATCCACAGGGGCGGGAACTGAAGAAAGGTATTGGGCAAAACTGATAAAAGGCAGAAACTGATGAAATGAGAACATTTATTTAGTAGGTTGACAAATATAATATTCTAGTCTTAAATCTCTTATAACCTTACGATCGATATGAGTCAATCAATTCCATTTTACACAATTGTACATTATTTTTTTTTAATTCTACTTTAAGATAGTAGCCGCTTTGCAGATGATGCAATTTGCACATTGCCACGAAGATAAGAGTGACCAGAAAGGGAGCACACTTCTTCATTTAAAAAAAAAGAAAAATTAACCCACACTATATGTGGGTATATGTACTTTTCATATAATGTTTCACTGCCTTGTGAACGGCCAATCGCTACTTACCATAATTTTAAGCCTTCATTATTCACTTTTGCACTCAACACTCTTTAAAGAAAGACAAAAAAAAAACGAAAAAAATCTAAACGAAGAAAAATAAAAACAGCCTAAGGCCATACCGCGTACAATTGGCAAAGGGCTAACGGTGAATTGATGAGTTTTAATCCAATGTTTCGTTTTGTACTTCCTCCATGCTATTTTAGCGTGTGTTCACCATCCCATGTTTCTTGGTAACAGCCACCAAACCAGAAATTTTCCCCTCCCCCCACCAACCAACATACCTCAGGACAACTATATAGTATAGCTAACAATTTTTACTTTGTTAATGATGTTACACAAAGAAATTAAAATTGATCACTGACAAAGCTATTCATGACGGTAACTCTACTATATATTCAAATATACGAATACACACCTGTAGTCAGGTAAACTGTGAAGAAAAGGTGACTGCTTCTACTTAAAAAAAAATCTCATCAAAGGTGTGAAACACACTAAAGGTAGCACACTTAATTGACTTAAAGGCTAAATCACAAAAGTAACGTGGTCTTCAAAGCCTTGTATTAGTTTTATGAGCCACCACTCTATGGCAGGCTGACATTTTCTTGAACATTCATAGCATTTTCACTCAAGAGAGAGTACGGAGTCACCATTTCTTGACCTAAAGCCACCTCTTAAAAGAGGAGACCTTTTAGGTACCGCGACTGAAATAATTTCCTTCACGGAGTGTTGGGGCTATGTTCAAGGAAATCCTCCCTTCCGTCCGTTTATCAATTTATCCTGTGTGTGTATGTTCCATGGCATAACGTCGCTCTAAATTGTTGCTAACTCCACTGGAACCTGCCAAATTGCAAAGCTGAAGCATCGATGTTTCTTTCAAGCTGATTAGCAGTGACCTGGTTGCTACATGATATCAAGCAATTTTTGTTCTTCCCTTTGATCAGGTAAGTCTACAATTTGTATTTAAAGGATATATCGTCAAATTTATTCCCTTCCCTTAAGCAGCAATCACACCACAGACAAATCACGATGATATTTGATCCTTTCTTTCAATTGGTCAGATTTTACAAATACCACAGGATCATTTTTTTAATCAATCTATCAAATTAAAGATATTTAATTTGAGTAGTGAAATTATTGATTTAATTGATTAAATTATTCATTTGATTGATTAAATTATTAATTTGATTAATTAAATTTTTAATTTGTTTAATCAAAGTATGAATTCGTTTAATCAAATTTTCAAGTTGTTCAGTAAATACAAAAACTGTTTTTTTTTTTCATTCGTCTAAAAAAACATTCCCCTAATAGAGTTTCGTAAACCATTCATAGTACATTGCTTGAGATCTGAGAAGAGTTTGATCAAAGCACCGAACAGATTTATATGACCTATCTCAGTTTATGACTTCTTTTTAAAGTTAAAGACAAAAACTCATCATCCCAGACAGTTTCAGTTCTCCCAACCACCTACCTCTAGTCCCTCCCTCAGCCTGTCTTACATTCCTCCACATGTGTAATCAAAACAATGGATCCCTTTGTAAGCTGTGTAATACGAGCTGCTCTGCATCTTTCGAATTTGCTGTCAATCGAAGAGTACTGTAACTTAGAACCAGTTGAGAATTTTGCTTTCCGGGAGGTAAAAATATAGCTTAGGGTGATGCAATACAGCCTTCAAAAATATGATAACAATTAACTGTACAATAATCAGCCTGACACGAAAAATGAAATACAGTTCAATTTGGTGAAAATCGTGTTCCTATACCAGCACTAACGGTGATTTAGTCGTTCATACGTAATGTGGAACGGAATGAAATGATTGGTTTGGAGTCGTCTGGACAATCACAGATAAAGGATTTCTCATCTATGTTATGCACACGGCCCTTCTATTAGCCATGCCATTTCGTACACTTACACACTAACGAGGATTTTTCTGGAAACTAGGAAATGTGCCCATTCCTGCGGTTTTACCTGGAAGTGGCTGAAGGAATTAATGAAGGGTGTACTGCAAAAATTAACTAATCAAACGCTTGTGATGAGTGGAAGATCACTCCGTGATAAATATAGCAACTTACCAACGCAACTTTCGCATTTCGTAATTCGTTTCCAACACATTCTTCATGATGACCAGTGAGCTCTGATATCACAGATAAAAATATGAATAGGGGACATTTACAACTTCGTCTCCACACACGGTCCTCACTTACCTTCAGCTGGGGTGTATAATTTCTCTCAAAATTGATATATTCAACCACAAATCAATGTCAAGTTCAACTCAAGTCCCGAAAAACGGTCACGGTAATTCAATGTTCGCATGCAAAAACGTAAAACGCCCAATATATATCAAAAAGTTTGAAAATATGACAAACATGCAGACGATGACTCCACAGCGAGACCAATTGTCCGCATACATACCGGTAGGTTAACAAAACTTTGCAAATTAAATAGCAAAAGCGCGACGAAAGGGTATTTTGAATGAGGGGAGGGGGGGGGGCTATATGAGATGAGTGACCGCCGGTCTGATGAGGGGAATCCAAGCGGCCTTTCACGTAATTATAATCTCCCCCCTTCTCCACATTTAAAAATATTAATACGCGAAAGTTATCGTAATGTTAGACGATAGGAGAATATTAAAGGGGCCGGGTTCCAGAAGAGTCGAATTTACGGCACCACTTTGGATTAAATAAAAAAAAAACAGAACTTTTTTATATTTTGTTTATGAGATCGGAACCATATGGTAAGCGACTTTGTGAAGACTTTAATTAATCAGCTCATAACATGCATACCTAGCTCAATTCATATAGCCTATCAACAGATATTATAGACTACCAAAAGGTGTACGTCTAATGGATAGGCCATCCGCAAGTTTTGTCCTCTATTTCGCCTTTTTTTTTTTTTTTTTTATAAATTTTGTCAGTCTACGAACAATCAAACTCTTCACTTCATTCACCGACGCAATTACTTGATTCACTCATTTTCACCAACAATATATGCTGATTCATTCCTTGTATTGCAACGCGATGTTATTGTCCTGTGGGTAACAATCACTCCAAACGTTTCAATCACCCTCAACTCTTTTCCACAGACAAAGTATGTTTAATATCTGCCTTTTGCACACCACCCTAGTTTTTACAAAACATAACGTACTGTCAATGGGTTGGCTCACAAGGTGAATACTTTCTCTAATAGTGAATGGAAACAATACTAGTGTTTCAAAGCAGAAAATTACGCGCCTTTTTCTCTCTTGGAAAAATAATATCATAACACTTTTAATTGTTACTGAGGAATATCACTTTACTTACGTTCACAAGGGTACATGCACATACCTTGAGCAAATTTACAGTACCCTATTATAATGTCAAGTTGCCCGCAGCATCGGGGATCTACTACAATTGATTCAGTCAGAGCAGTGCGCACCAACCTAAACATTTTGCAATCAGTCGTAAAATAATCACCTGAGACGTCACGTGTCAAAACATGCTTTTTTTTGTTTTGAAAAATGAATTTTGCACCGAAAATTAGATTTGCACACGTAACTATACTTATTTCTGTATAATATATAGCAGGCGGTTTTTGTTACAGCATGCATTTGCAAAGAGTCAGTCAATTGTGCAACCGAGTAACTGCGACGACAGCCGGAAAAGTTTTGCCGATAAATTCATCAAGTATCAGTAAATCATTCGCAACATGCCTGACATGAAGTGTAAATGCTGCGTCGGTAAGTTCCCTTTTTTACTTTGTGAAGTTTATGCTAGAACATTGCTTGATTTGTTACTTCTATTTGTGTGTAAGGTTTTTGTCTGCTAATTAGCCTCATACAGGATCGGTATTGTTGATTTGCCAAAGAACCCTGCATCAACTGGCACCCTCTTTATTCTGTAGAGATACTGGATAGCCTAACTTACCGAGATGCATTTTGTGAAATGACTTAGTTGCTTGCATTTAGCTGTAGGCCTCATAGATCGCTGTAATAAATTTATTTTTAACATTAGTATTAGTCGGCTATTTTTAACATAAGACAAATTATAACTAACTTGACCAACTTGATAACTAACGTGACAAGTTACAATTAACGTTAGTAGCAGGAGCAGTACAGGTACTTGCAAGTTGCTTTCTGTTTTCAGGCGGTCTATGATGCTTTCTTTGAATTCGAAAAGTGTAGAGAAACATTCTATCCGCATGTGGCGTTCTCAGTAGTACTGTCATTTGTAGAATGTTGCAACTACAGAATGAATATGCTATTTAAAGGAAAGTGAAGTTAGTCAAATTTAGGAAACACTAATGAGATAGGACTAACTGAAGGGGTTTCCAGTGTTTTGCCCCTTGCAAGTTTTCCCCAACCAGTTTGCCTTGGTCGCTTAACTTGCCCCCCCCCCCCCCTTGCAAGTTCGCTCCAAGGGAAGTCCTTTTGCTCCCAAATACCTACCAGTTTGCAACTTTGAACTAACTGACATTAATTACCTTTGTGATAAGTTTTCAGCTATAATATTCATACTAGCAAAAACTATTACAGGGATGATGTAAGTTGTGGGAAAAAGGGGAAAACTTGGGTAACTACTATAGGAGCCAGCACCCACTATTGAAAAAAAAAATGCCTTGTTCAGATGATATTGAACTTGATGAACATAATAGCTGAAGTTCAGTAATTTTTTCTTTCTGTTTTTAATGGAAGATATTTGTTTTGAGAAACATTTTTATTCCAATTAACTGACTACTGTAACACACTTTATTACAACTGACTGTAACGCACTTGTCATTTGACAAACCAAGCAAAATGTTTAATTGAAATTGTGAGAAAAAAATGGAAGATGAGATAACACATGAACAAAGCAATAAATACACAAAGTTAACAAAGTACCTCAATAACATATAATATAATATTATAGTAGTATATAATATTAAAATAGCATATAACTTATAATGAGAAAATCAACATAGAGGTGGAAAAGGAACAGATACGGTAGGTGAAGGTGAAGGTTGGGGAGACATTTGATCACTGAACAAACTGCTGCAACAGATACAAATGCATTGTCACAGTTTGTAATTACCTTTGGCATATTCCTCACCATACTGCAGTCAAAGGTAATAAATCCTGTGGCCCTATGGATCCGATTGGATGCATGGTCTTTGAGGTTGCTGTTTCTGTTTTCTTCATAGTTGCAATTGCAACATTTTTCCTACCATTTTTCTCGATCTGTATTCTTCATATGTACATCAGTTTTCAGTACAGATAGAATAGCTGGTTGTAATGCCGGATTATGACATATACTGCACACAGTACAAGCATACTCCCAAATATTCGCTGTAGTACTGCCAACACTTCCTACAGTCTGCAGGACTTTTGTTTACAGTCATGGCAAGACATTTTTATGAAAGGGGTCAGAAGTAGCTGAGTACCAGCTTGTGTTTCTGCTGTAGACATAATTAGTCATGGAGGAGAAAACCATGTGCATGTTCTTTGACATTTTGGATCAAAAAGCACCATGTAGCAGTCATTGGCAATTCTTTTTGCAATGTACCTGACCATTGAAGCACATGTATAGAGATCATGTACTGTGGCACATGTCTTGTAAATGCATTGTTTTTTTCTCCTAGTGCTGGCAAAGTGTACCATATCGGTCTTAGAGTTACGTATTAGGATATGTCTATGTGCATGACTGTATACTGTACGTAATAAAATATACTCTCACTGAAATATCGATGAGGAGTACATGTATATATACAGTTAGACACTAATAAACGTTTTCATATTTCTGCAGAGAGCAAGGAATGTGCCTGCGTAGGACAGGCCTGCTGCAATGATGGAAGTTGCTGTACCTCAGAGGGCTGCAAAGGATGCCCAGATGCCAACAAGAAATGTGCGGATTGCTGTCCTGGTGAGTATACAAACATATTGTACATCCATGGGCGTGGCTCCATCTTCAAAAGTGAGGGGGATGTGACTTTTCACAATTTATGAATTGCCGTCCTAGCTGGAGGGGTCTAGGGAGATGGGATGACCCCACCTTGAAAAAAAGGAAAAGGAAGGTGTCTCTATTGCAAATAGTGCGATATTTGGTCAAAGTTTACCTGTTAAATGTAATGTCAATTTCGCAGTCTTTGATGTATTATTTTTACCTTTTACGTAAAAAGTTAATTGGAATCCTATCACCATCATGTCCCTATATCCAAAGTCAGCCTGAGGTATTTCACTAGCTGCCTAATTATCTTCAGTTTTCTGAAAACATACAGTCATTGAAAAATTAAAAAAAAAAAATTCTTTTTTTCTTTGAATGCATTTGTCCAACTTAGTGTAATGTTTTACGTCTGTGCTTAGATACTCCTTCAACTCCCCAAAAAAGTTATAAATATGATGATTGATCAAAAGGCCAAAATGTGAGTTTTTGACAAGATTAATTGGTGTTATCTTAGAACTGTACTTAGGGTGTGCTCTAGCCTAGTAGTGGGTAATAAATTGAATAAATGGTAGGACTTAGTTGTCCACTGCATATTCATATAAGAAGTTTTGTGGATGCAGCACTGAAGGTGCAGGTGACTGTGACTATAGCCTTACGTATTGATAAATAGAAATTCTATGAGTGGACTACAATATAGAGTGCTTCCTACTAGGCCCCGTAGTTGGTGGAACACATGTCATCCGTTACAGCTTACAAGGAATGCTGTAAACCGCAACTGTCGTAGTGGTCCATTTGTTATCGGAAAACTATGTGTGATATGGCCACCCCACCACTATAACCTCGCCAGTGAATATATCCCAGTAAAATTGACGATGTGGATGTTTGAAATCAAGAAAAGTGCGTTGAATCCAGTATTTTAAACATTCATCGCAGTTTTGGATTTTATCATTCTAAAAAACTGGAGGGGGCATTTTGGAAATGTCCCCCTTACAAAAAAGTGAGGGGGACATGTCTCCCCATCCCCCCATGGTCCACCCCCATGTGTAGACCTCTACAGTATACACAGTATTTTAGATAATGGCTTTGCCGTGCATTATTCTAATATCAAATTACGTAATTTATCTAATTGGCACTGTGAGCGACATTAGCTGAACTGAGGCTGTGAATCAATGTATCTATATTTTGCAAAATGTCTATTTACAAGTATGTCAGGTAGAAAACTCGATTGATCAAAGAACTCTAGGTTGGTGGTTTTATATGGCAAATTGTTGAACGAGTTACCAAATGACTGTTACAGGCCTGTTTGTAAGCTGACATTTCCGCGTATGTCTTTTTTAGTTTTTCTTGATCAAGGTATGGAAGTAACATGAAAACCCGACATCAGCTTACCCTTTTTTAAACACTGGAAATGCACACGTTTGATGTTTCTTCGTGTAGTTTTGCTCCCAGACATTCTTGTCATTTTATTTTGGGACATTTCCTTTGCCCTGATTTCACAGTATTAATACATTATTCATATAAGTTAGTCCTCGTCAATTGGTCAGATGTTGCTAAATTAGGTTTTTCTGTCACAGAAATGATTCTGTTTCTTCGTTAAAAAGATCTAGGAAATTAGTTTGCAAGCTGTTGTTGTAGCGAAGTCATGGATCAGGTACTGGAAATGGTTGTTCCGTTTAATCTCAACATGGCAAAATGTGACTTTGCAGAAAGCGCATCGTAGACATTTTTACCCTACATGATCGTTCATGTTAAGGTCCTGTGTGGTTGGAGTAATGGAGCTGAGAGCGGAGTGTGGTCGAGATTTCTTTGCAAACTTTTGTCGTGTGTGACTTCCACAGAAGAAGCTTTCCTCATAAATATGAAATAATTTGTGTTTTGTAATGTGGCATTTTTTATTCTCCTTTTTTTTCTGATACAGATTGTGAGTGCTCCCGAGGATGCTGTGACTGCTGCACAAAGCGTTAGTGGGTGGTCTCTTGTCAGAAACTTCGATAAGGTAAAATTTGAAAGTCCTCCCTCAGTAATTTGAAATAGTTTCAGAAGAAGATGTGTCACCTGACATAATCTTAATGGATAATTTAAAAGGGAAATGAGCCATTTGCTCTACAGAAAAAAAGTCTTACTTTTAAAACCAGTGTTATGTGGACACAAAAAGATGGATTACTCAAAATAAGGACGGTGATCTTCTGTTTTATGAAGTTCATCACACATAGAAATTCAATTACTGTGTTTAGTAGTTTCTAAAATTCAAGTAATGCATCTTCTGTAACTCATCATATGCATAATGTTTTGAGAAGGTAACATTTGCATATGGTGTTCATTATGAGCCTGGATGGTCTGACAATGATTAAACCTATTTTCCTAAAGTATGCCATGTCGGTGCAATGTAAACACTCTTACCTTAATTATTTCCCTTTGTCTTATTTTACCGTATTTGTATTATAAAGTCGATCTGCTGTTTCGGACCGCAGTTTTAGCATTTGATAAACCTTTAATCAATTAATTTTGATCATGAAGCTCAACAAAATTGGCTCACAAAGTGTCCTCAATGCATGGGTATTTCTTTTGCACCTAGTATCTTGGCAAGGATGGCATCCTTGAGTAACAGATTACAATGTCATAGATCTGTGAATCTTGAAAGCCCTGTAATTTCTTCATGGTCTGATTCTCTCGGGCTCAAAGCTTGCTTTCTCATTAGATCACCAGTGTTTTATGAGCGTAGTCCATTCTTGGCAAGCTTATTTACCTTTGAAAATATTGTGACCCATACCTTGTTGCAAGCAGGCATTTTACATGAGTTGTACGTCATCTCAGGGGACCTTTGGACCACCATGAAACATCCATCATTACAAAATTTGTTAAAGTAGAATCTTTTTGTCAAAGTTTGATTTGGTCTCATTCTGTTACCTGCATTGCCTCCGTAATTTTTTTTTTTACATGCAGACCATCCATGCAAGTGTTTGTGAGGGATCCTGGCAAAGGGCACATTGCATGGGGTTCTTTGTTTTGAAGATGAAAGTGGGTGATGCCTAATTTGTGCCTAATTCTAGTAAATCCAGCCTAACTGCACTTTGCACAAAAAAGAAACCTTGATTAAAAGTTAAAAGAAAAAAACCAGTTGTTGGGTGAAATAATTTAAAAAGAACAGTCGAGGGAGTAAGTCTCAGCCGCTCCCATAAGTGGGCCAAGAGACCACATATATAATTGAAATAACAAGAATTGAACAATCCTACTTTGAGGAAACTTTGACAAGAAAATGTCCCCTTCAGTCTGCATTTCCCCTGATCTTAAAGTTATGCAGTACTTCTAAAACTGACAGTGACATCGCTACCTTTTATTTCGTTGCAGATTAGTTCCTTTTGAAAACCTGACAGTCGTGAAAAAGCTTGGAGGAGACGTCACGTACCTGAAATTGCAGAATGTACAGTTCAAGAGTTACCATTTACCTATAAGGCTGTTGTTATGTGTATAGCTTCGCTCCTAAGGTTCACATGTATGCATATGGTGCAAAAAGTCCACGGTGCAGTGATTGGGAAATGTGAAGCCTCATATATGTACATGTTATTTTAACAATCTTTTGTACAGATTTTGAATTGGAATATGTTACTCCATTATGCATCTTGCCCTATAGATTGCTTATGGTTCCTAAATCTTCAGTCAACTGTCTCAGGCTTTTTGATATCTGTTGGGATAATTTAACTACCATTTCCCTTTTTTTTTTTTACTTTCTTAGCCCTGGCCCCCTTACATGAGGTCTTTCAAATTGAACCATGTAGTATTCTGTGTTTATGTTTGCACCACTTAAAACAAAAATTTTGAACTAGACTGCTATTGCCTTTCCAGATTTGATTCTAAATGGGTAACAAATGCTATTACAATTGTCTGTTACCATTAACTCTAGAGTCACCAAAGAAATGTAAATATTTGTAGAAGCTGCAGAGAAATTCCCCAAACTGTAAAAAATGTTTCATGTAAAAACTGAAATCTGCTCTGTAAATGGAGATAAAATGGAACATTTAGCCACTGCTTACAGTTCAAGACTCGCCGAATCGAGTGAAGATAAAGCCACTTTATTCAGTTGGCTCAAAGGCTTTTCTTAATTCCCTTTATTCAGGGGTTCCAGTTCAATATCCTTTACAGAACAACATCATTCAAGTTAACTAATTCTTTAACAAGTAGCCGGCCCCGAACAGTGTTTTGATGTGTAGGTTTGCACCGCCAATGCTTTAAGGGAAGGTGACATAAAACTCAAAAAGGTGCCTCTAATTGAAATAAATGCTTTAGTTTTCAGTTTACTTACTATTACTGTATCAGCCCATATGGAATTGTCAAGAAGTATGCCAAAGACAAATTACTGATTACTGTGTAAAACCTTTACTTAAGAGCCATCTAAACAACTCCTTGATCGAACCAAGAAAACTGTTGCCAAACTGTCACAGCAAGATATATTTATATGTTTCATGCATTTGCTTTGCAAAATGAGGGTCTCCTGACAATAGCCCAATATTTGTGAATTGTATTATATCGTCTTTTTAAATGGTGTAATAAATATTTGTATACAATTGCAAACTCACACACTCCTTCTCGTCTTTTGTCTGCTTGAAAATTGGAAGTTTCTATTGATGATGAAGTTTTTAGAATGCTGCAGTCTCAAGGTTTCAGAAAGATGAGGGTAATGCTAGGTCAGAGCTTCTATAGGAGTAACTGATTAGATTAACGGTTAATCTAGGATGTGATTCAATACAGTACTTCATCCCAGTCGTCCAAGTGACAATTCATCTTAAGAGCAACTGCGAATGGTGCTGATGCAAGCCACAGGTGTTAAGGTATCCAGGCAAAACTTGGGATGGTGAGATGCACTCTGGAATCATGGCCCTTAGACCTCATTCTACAGGAATCAAGAATATCAAAATAAACGATGAAGGTTCAACGGAGACAGACAACAGAAGTCTTGGCACTGAGCCATTCCACCGTGAGGACACCAGAGCCTGCTGAGTTATTACGACATAAGAAAACTATGAGGAACGCAAACCAGTCCTTGGACATGTTCAGCAAAACTGACAAAAGACGGACTCTGACGAGATGAGAACATTTATTTCATCACTTGGCAAATATAATCATCTACTCTGAAATGTACCTCTTATAACTTCAATCAGTCCTATTTTACATATTTGTACAATATTTTAATTATGAGTTAGCAGAAGATGGTTAATTCCCATAACATGAACTCATCAACCCACACTATATCTGTACTAACATCAACCCACGCTACATCCATAATGACATCAACTCACACTATATCTAAATTCATTCACTGGATTCCACTGAAAAGTTCTTTTAATTTACTACTTCAAAACCTTGGGAATGGGCAATTGCTACTTCCTGTAATATATATTTTCAAGCCTTCATTATGAACTTTTGAACCCAACACACACACACAAAAAAGAAAAAAACAACAGCCCAAAGGTATGCCACAGTGGCAACAGGCTGAGAGTAAACATAGGAATACCATGATTGATTCCATTTTAATCCCACTTTGTTTTTATACATCATGCTATTTTAGTGCATGCATTCACAATCCCAGCTATTGAGTAACAGCCACCCTTTCTTCTAACCACCCATCACCTCAACCTAACCACTTGCTAAAGCTACACCATTTATTGCTTTGCCAATAATTTCAACCATCAACCGAAATAAATCACTGACAAAACCGTATTCATAATGGTAAATCTATATATATTCAGATATATATACCTATATACACCTGCAGAGCTCTGCAAAAGGGTAACAGCAATGCTTCTATCTACTTAAAAAAGTCTCATGATAGATGTAAACACACTGAAAGTAGCATACCCCATTAACTTACACACTAAATCATAAAGGTAACATGGTCTCCAATGCACACTGCCAGAACATTGGAAAAAAGGTGATGGCTATACTTCCACCCGCTAAAAAAATTTCTCCATTCGTGGGAAACAAAATAACCAATGACCAAAATGAAACCTATATACAAGTTTATATACCCTGTCTGCCACCTAGTTAAGAGCATATTTTACAATGACATAAGCAGTGAGAAAGGCAGTTTTGCATAATACCAACATTAACACAGGACAACTTGAGATACCATAGGCCAGCTGTGGCCCACCTTTTTCAATCAAGAGACAACATTGCCAACTTTAATGGTGGGCCACTCAGCAGATTATCAGCCTGCCTCTACTTTTAAATCGGGATCATCCACATATGCAACCACAAAGTGAGTGTAAGATATCAATGATACCTTAGTCACTTTTCCTCCTACACTCTTTCATCAATTTGTTTCTCTCATTCTCTTTTACATTTTCATTTCTGTTCAAAAGATTGGTTTGAAGGGGTCACATGATGCCTTTCGTTGGGCTTCATTTGGCTACCACTGCCACAAACATACATACCATAAAAAAAACCTCTTACAAGTGACTGAGTCTATCAAAATTCTACTTATGCTTTAAAGTAAACCCATACAGCTAAAAAAAAACTGAGTGCTAGTTCCACATTTCAGAAGTTTTCTTCAAATTTTTGCCTAAGGACTTTCCTTACATCCACCATACCTTTCTGGAACTCTTCCAACGTCATGACCTGTGGTTAACCTTTCTATGCAGCATATGATCTAATACATTAGAGCAAAGCTACTCTGAGTAAAAGTCTGATAAATAGGAATTATTAGTTGCTATGACACTATGTCATAATCTTGCATGTCCACAATTTACTATAAATTTTCCAAAAATCACAGATTTTATCAACTTTAAGGAGATTCTCCCTCATAATGGGTAACACTGCGTTCCATAATCAGTTATCTCTTCCAGCATTCACAATACGACAGATAAACCCTATCAACATTTTGCGATCACTTGGACGTCCAGTCACTACCTGACCTCAGTCCTACCGACTGGATAAAAAAATGGACGTCTGGCCAACGGCATGCCCACAAGGAAATCTCAATCACTTGTCAACACATGATGGAGATCTTTGCTAATATCATGTATTGCATCACTCAAAATTGCCCTGTTAAAAAATTTGCCTTGTGAACAAAACTGTCTTGTAAACAAACTTTAATTGTCTTGTAAAAATTAAGCAATTCTATTTTCAATCACTTTGATGACAGAAATGTCTCAAATTGTTGTTTTTCTTCCTTTCGAGGAGGTGAGTTTTAAGGCACCCTGTAAAAAATATTGACCAATATTTCCTTGGCACGGTCACTCTGACAAATGTTCATGCTCAAGGAAAGTCTCTCATCCACATATCAATTTCGCTCATAGGCTGGAATAAAATCTGTTACATTTTCACCTCTTGTACCTGCCACTTGGCAAAACTGAAACAACGCTGATTCGAGATCTTTCAAAGCCATTTTGCAGTTGCTTGGTCACTAAGTGCAGTTTTATTCAATTCTTGATTATTGATATATCCATAGGTGATATTGCCATGGATGATGTACAATCTACAAAAAAAAAAAAATCAATCTTTTTATTTAACAACCAAAATAGTCATAACATCAATTTTGACTGTCTCATCAAACTACTCTTACTAAAATTTCTCAAGAAATCTAGAAATTGTCACTTCCGTGCTTTCACACAATTCTTTCCCCTTTTTGAACAGTCACAGTATATACTTTAAAGGATAGTTTTAAACAGCAATCACGCTACATAAAAATCTCGATGAGGTCGATCCTTCCATTTGATTAGAATTTCTAAATATCGCACGCTCGATCTCCAGCCGGAGTAAAAATCTGCCCTTAGTCAGAAATAGGAATCACACCTTACAAACCACACCAGGCTGTCTGTACATATATACAAACAAACGACTGTAGAAAACTAGACAACCAGTATTGGTGTTCATGTAAGGCAAAAGGAAAAACAATATGGTCACTGCACCCAGCAAATTGGAAAGACTTCAGCAAAACTTTTAATCACCATAGTAACTTAAGTTGAAAGAGATAGAGCACACAAATTACACCTCACATCCATTTTTTTTTTATTTTTTAAATTGCTTTTTCCTTTTTTTTTAAAATTTTTCTCTTAAGAACAATTTCTTCTCCTGTTTAATTTTCAGAAGAGTAATATACACCATGGTGAGGTCCTAATAACAGACAAAATTGAAAGAAAAAATATATATATATGATCCATCATTGCATGGTCCCTCTTCTATATGAGTTTGATTTATCTATAGTTTGATATGTTAAAAAGACACATTCAAATGGACAACACAGAGAACCTGGATTTGAGCTAACAGCAAAAGAAGAGAAGTAAAACAGCAACCTCCCCTTCCCCACAAAAAAAGGAAAAAGGTTGAGAAAAAAAATTCTGTTGTATTTCTTTGCATGCTGCAAGCATGTACCATGATTTGTCCTTAGTGCAGCATGTATGGTCAGTGACAGTTTTTAGAAATGAGCCCTGACAAAGTCTGACATGGCTAGACGTGTCTGACGATGCTGGTGGCTTGTTCTCATTTTGGAATAGGTTGTCACTCCGTCAGATCATGCTCTTAATATCGGTGATTACATCGACCACGGTCTTGAAAAACACTCAGGCTGCAGGAGAGAGAGGAAGAGCCCCCTCTCGCAAAGGACTTCTGTACTTCTAATCAATCGACTCCAGGAAACAAGTGCATTTTTTTTTTTCATGTGATTTCATTGGCTTGACATGAGATGCCTAAATCAATGACCGTTGAACCAGCATCTTTTTGTACATTTGTGCTGTTTTGTGCAATTTAAAGGAAGGTGAGTGTACATCGCATAATGAATACAATACAGCTACAATAAACTGGCGAGACAGAGGAAAAACAATTACAACTACATAGAGCCTCTTCTCATAATTTGCTTTATATGTAGCTCACACACAGATCAAGGAATATTTCACATCTTCAATACTAAAGGGTGCAGGGCAAGCAGGGCAAGCACGGCAAGGAATAAGTACCCAAGCACATCCTCATCGCAGTATGGAAGCGACATGGTTGAGAACCAAGCAGAAGGATGAAACCTCTGATCGTGCCTGCTCGTAAATTCACCACTGAGAGATGTTAAGCATGTTTGGTTTGAAAATGCTAGTATGCAGAACTCCAAGACGAACGATGAGTAACGATCAGACCACAGGATACGACATGTCAGAGCAGGCTCTGATGAGTGGATCACTTTAGGGAACCATTACGCACATAAAGAGTCTGATGACAGTGACTGAAATACAATGATGGCTGACATCACTCTTTTTTCCATTTCAAGAATTACAACATTTTGTTCTAATCCCTATCATTTATCATTAAGCTCCTCTCAAATGGAAAAACAGAAAAGTAGAGAATGAAACGATCCGTAAGACAGGAAAAAAAAAGGGGAAGGGGATGTAACACTGCTTTTGATTACGAATGAGAATGAACTACTACAGACCACTTTCTATGAATGCAACGACAAATGTAACTACCACGCGACATCAGAAGGAAATGTCCGCTATCTCTGCTCAGCCTGAAACTATCCTATGGTTTATCAAACACACTTTTTCTGGTATAAATACATGTACATGCATTTAATATACAATTCTGTACAATATTAGCACGCTCAGAACGTCTTCTTAAGTATTTACGATGTGACGCAAATGTCTGTGCGTTACAAAGACGTACGGCTGGTACCTCTGATCAAGGTTTCTCGATACATTGCATCCGTTATTATTGAGATTTCATCTAAGTAGAATAGACTGGTAAATTTCTCCATTGCATTTGGTTATTCTGTTGTGGCCAGCTACAAGAAATGATCTACTTTGGCACTTGCTTCAAGTTTCACAAAGAAAGAGACAACAACATCTTAAAAATTGCCATGCAGCTTTTACACAAAGGTGTAAAAAAATTTACTTTGATCTTAGCTGTTGCACATTGTACACAATTTTCAAAGTAAGCAGCCCCATGGCATCATTGTCAAATTATCTTTACATTAATGTTATTGAAAAAAAAAACAGCACCATGACATCACAATCAGACTAGCTTTTTATACATAAATGTAATCTAATTTTGATATTGCTCTGTGAAAGTTACAAAACCATTCTTAAATATTAGCAGAGGCTGTATTCAATGAAAAGAGTTATGATATTGCTCACCTTTCAGATCAGTCGAAAATAAAATATAAAATGAAATTATGTGAAACTGTCCATATTGCTTCCTTTCAAACCAATCCTACTTTGAAAACTGATCCCTGATGCCAACGTGTAGGTACAGTCGCGACGAAACGAGTCTTTGATGATTAAATAATCATACTCACTGATTCGAACACAGAAAACAGCGTGGGGTTGCCTTCAAGGTGGCATCAATCACTATCACTGTTACATATTTGTGTGAGACTACGGCAAAGCAATAGACTCCTTGCATGTGACATCGCAGAGGTGCAGTGAAGCGCCCTCCTTGAGGTTTAACTACTAAATTTAACATGAGCACACTGAATTTCTGCTATTCCATCTACACACTCTAGTGTAGCCATAACACCGGTACTTTGTTTGTTTTAGAAAAGGTGGCCTTGTTTGTTGCTATGTGACTTTAGTGGAAGGAGGTTCTGTGTGACCAATCGCAAGCTATCCAAATATCTCATAACTGAATGATACTTGACATTGAAATGGTTTTTCTGTCGGTCAGAGACAAACAGACATCATCGACGTTCATGAGTAACAAAGAGGCATGAACTTCTCAATACATTTGCCACGTGTAGTGTGTTTGTATCCTTTCCACCAGTGTTTGTTATTGCATTCTTATTTGCGACCAAGTCTCTCTGACCCACTTCAGCTGAAGTAACAAAAAAAACAAAAAAAAAGAGAGAAAAATCTCTTTATTAAGAGATGTATGCATTTTCAATACAGGCCTGATGCAGGACGGGAACAAATGTTCCAATTGTTCTTGCACTCATTTGAAATAATCAGCTTCAAATATTTTCATGTTCCCAAATTTCTGGCGGTAAATATACACGGAAACTTAGGGGATGGCTGTATTTAATGAACTTTAGGAAAGAGAAATCGCTTTGCACATCATCAAAAAAAAAAAAAATATGAAAGAATGAAAAAGGAAGGCAAGTACATCCCTCTCCAAAAAGTTGTAGATGATGTTCACACATCAAAGTGGACACACTTTCGTTTGTCCAATTCTTTATTGATGACTGCACTCTAGTTACCATGGTTACATCTCACTGCCACACTCTCAGCTACAAATGCTCTCGAAACTCGAAAAGAAGAAGGCAGATTTGATCAATCTTTGACACATTCGATCTAATCCCTCGGTGTTTCCGTGTCTGTGTAAAATTGGTCTGAGAGATCTGCATACATTTTCATCACCACCGGTCGTTTCAGTTTCAGAGTTGGTCCTGGGGAAGGGAAGAAAGATGGGTTAAATAAAACATCTTTGATTTTTTTAAATATTGGATCTGCTTGTATTAGACAGTTAAGTTGTATTTATTCCTCCACCACTCACAATCACTGCTTTCAAATACAGCCACTTATCCACACTATATAGGTTGCATGCAAGGGGAATTGATAGTTGTGTAGGAGCATATGGGAATTTCCTCTGAAATTTAGTGCAAATTTTGGAAGTTTTGTCACTGTAGCTCGGCAAACAAGTTTCAAAGCACATCTTCAGAGAATCCCATTTCCATGATTTCTGTATAGAGCTACTGTAGTTGGCTATTGAATGTTTTCTCCTTTTTTGGAAATCTTTGTGTGTCAACTTCATTACTGAAAGGAAAGGTGAACAAACACCCTTAACAAAAAAAAAAAAACTGTTTTCTTAAAATATCATTGTCTGTGTAGGCACACGAATAATTCCAACCATAAACAGTTTATACACAAATGAGAGACACAGACTCTTCTCCAATGCTTTAACAAATTTACAAAAATTTAGACACCTTTACTGGAGAGAAATATTGACGGTTGATCGGGTAAACGGTGAGGGTGGAAGAGATATGAGAATGAACAGCATGGGCAACTTCCCCTGGTGAAAAGGGGGACTTGCGGAATTCTGTTCCCCTCTCACGGCATGCCCACCGAGAGCCAACGTACCAAGTTCGCCTCCAGCTACGGAGAAATCCTTCCTGAGAATCTTCCACTTCTGAACCTTTTGTGCCCTGGACACAGCCTCCTTGTTGTACGCGTCGATGCCACTCTGTATGTGTGCCCTGACGGCTTCGTCCTTTTCTGCCTCCTCTACTGTCTTGGCGTTGCTGCCAATGCCTTTGCATATCTGAAGCGCTTCCGCATTCAGCTCTTCCGTCGGCAGTTGTGTGTCCGGATCGATGTTGACCTGTGTGCCGTGACGACAAACATAGAGAAAGCGATGAAAATGCTTTAGAGTTTAGACAGTGGGCTTTCACTACATTGGCATTTCTTTTGTACAGATTGCTTACATATCTACACACATTATTCAGTCTATAAACACAAGGTAAAGAATATTTCATGCGTAGCTACATTTGTGCATGTTCATTTCCATTGCTTCTGTATGTCATGAGTTGTTGATAGCTGTTTGGGACAACCCCTAGCAACACTGCCATGTTAAACGGCCACAGTATACTGCATCATGTTTTCGGTAGCCACCAAAGAGGGCCTGGCCACAAATTGATCAAGCAAAGTTACCCACAGCTATCTTCCTTTGCTCTCGTCAGATATCCAAACTTTCCACCTCATGAATTTACCTTTTGTATTCAGTTCTTTTAATTTTGTAGTGTTCCATGGACCAAGAGGTATCAGCATGGACCATGCCCTCTTCATTGCTCACAACTTTTCAACTGATCTTTCCCCAACCCATTTACGACAGTATCTGGGGAATGTTTTCCACTTTCCCATGCAGTAGACAAGGCCTCATCACCCCATGCTTCATATTCACCTCTTACAGCAAGACAAATTCACTCAGGACTGCTCCTAATTTTCTTCCAATTGCCCCTCCCTCCCTTTTTGAATGCTATGTGAACCAAACTGTATCACCTCCTGTCCATGTCGTTACTTGCCTCACCACACAGAGCTTCTTCTTTAGCAGTTCACAAGTGTGGATGGTATACAATTTCTTTTATTTTATATCAGGTGGTGAAATATTAGTATAGAGCTCATCTTTGCAGAGTTTCACCACATACCATAGTGAAAATGCCACAATAATAATAATAATAAAAAAAAGGAAAGCACGAATGCGATGTGGTTTCGATGATTTCATTCGAAGGATTTCCTTTCATGAACCTGACATATTGCGTTACAGGGTTGTGCAACACATGCTTGGTTGTGTGACAGTTATTTATCATATCACCAATTGAGATTTACAATGACAAAGATCTGCTGACCTAAGTTGACAACTGATGTATCCTTCTAAGCATGTACAACCGCATACTACACAGATATATCCAAGAGCTTCCCTACATACCAAATATCAAATCTGTGCGAGCTTCCAGTCTTCAGATATCATGTTTTCAAGGTTTTCTATACTTGACACCTGTTGGACCCCAAATAACCTTGACCTCCACCAAAAATATGGCTTCTTGTCCTTACCAAAGTACACCTACATAACACATATGAGATTTGTACAAGTTTCCCATATTGTGTTTACAAGGTTTTCAGTATTTGACCTCTATTGACCCCAAAAGCTTCTTGTACTCGATAGGGTACACCTACCTACCAAATAAGAGATCCGTACAAGCTTCTCTTCTAGAGATATCATGTTTACAAGATAGACATCACCAACATACATACACGCACAAACATACACCTGCATGATTACAGAGGTTATGATTTCATCAAAACCAAAGACTTTGACAACAGCACTCGAGAGAGAATTTATTTACCAGATAATTACAGGCTGCAATTCAATGACTCATCAGTTCGCTCGGTCTCAGCAGGCTATGACCTAAACTGCGAATCTGTCATCTCCTAATCCTACCCTACCAGTTGAATTCAATACTCAAATAATATTCAATTACTCCAAGCATTTAGAGTACTACATTCTAACGCTGAGGAACACCATCCATCATCACACACAATACACAAGTCATGACTACACTGACTCCAGAAATGGAAATAGGGTCACTGCAAATAGCACCTCACAGAACTGTCGATGCATTCACAGCATGCAGCCAGTCTCACCTTGAGGGTCACGAATATTGAGAGGAACTTCCTCTTGTCTCCGATGAGCATACAGTTGCTGATGAGAGGGGTCTCCTTCTTTATGTCATCCTCAATTAAGACAGGAGGGATGTTCTCACCTCCGGCAGTGATGATTAACTCTGAAGAAAGAAGAGGTAAGAGGTTGAGGAATGGTGTCCAGGGTTTTCTTTACAATTGCAGTATATCTAATTAAATATAGTAAGGTGATATGTTAATTAAAGAGGCTCATCGAGTTGTTTCATGAAAATCACTAAACTTTCCAAAACCTGTGAAGTTTCCTTCACATACTAATGACAAATAGTACAACTAAGAGGATCCCAATGTGTTACACACAAAGGAACACTAATGAGTAATTCAGATTCAATTTGATTTTTGAAAATTCATGACCAGACACTTTTCATGTTAGTACTAGTTGCACACATCCAGTTAAAGTCAGGGTCAAAAATTCAAAACTTTTTGACAGTTTATCAAGACTATCAGATGTAAAACTTAAATAATCATGCTAATTATAAGCACTGGCGTGTTTGCACAATTAAGAAACCTTGCAAACTTATCGATATCGACTCAATGAGCCCCTTTAATATATGATGGGAAAGGTCAGAACTTGCACTTTAACTCTGATGGTCTAAACTTTTGATGGCCAGAAGATGGCAAGCTCACCTTTGATCCTTCCAGTTATGAATATAAAACCATCCTTATCTTCGTAGCCTAAATCACCAGAATGAAGCCAACCATCTTTATCAATTGCTTCATTGGTTTTCTCGGGGTTGTTGAGGTAACCCATGAAAACATGACGTCCAAAGTAGCACACCTGGGAGAAAAGGAAAATCAAAATATCAAGAGTAACACTTCAACCTTCAACGTAACAAAATAGATTTAAGAAACAGATTTTGTTTAATGATCTCTCTCTCTCTCTTAGGACTATATCACGCTGGAGTGATATAGGATTCAATTGCGATGCAATTTTTGCAAGTTTCAGGTAGAAACTCCTCCAAATTAAGTGAAAAAGAGCCAAACATTGGTGATCTTGTACAGCCATAAGAAGCCATGGTGACGAATACTAACATAGAATGCCAACCAGTCCTGGCATGATGTCCTCTTGTAAAGATAAAATAACCCTCTGCCTAAAGCCTCATATATCAGATTGGAACAATTTAAAGCAAGATAGTTAGGAATCAGATATTGGTGAAGAGTGCAAAACAAATGAAAACACTGAAAAAACTTCAGGCTGGTCTGATATTTTACAAAAACTTTAATCTGATAAATCCTTGTAGTGTAACCCACACTTTTCTCTGTCTGCCAAAAAAAAAAAGAGCAAAAAACAGGAAACCAATTTTAATTGGTTTAAACAAACAGTTGCAAAGAGGGTAATTAAAAGTATGCTTCATGTGTGACCATTTCTTGACTTCCTAGCATATTCTACACATGTGTCAGAGCTCCACATATAACAGTGCCCTTAATTGCATCTGTGACCTCCTAGAGCAAAAACAATATTTAATATTGAACTGATCTAGTCAAGTATCTAACATTATTTCAGCTCTCAATAACTTTCTAATTGGGAATAATAATTTTTTTTAAAACATTATAGATCACTTAATGATATGTTTCATACTATGGGACTGGAATCCGTATGGTAATGTAAGTACAACAGAGATTGAATCTAGGACACTTTTGCAGAAACAACATATGGCAGACAATGAAATACCTCTCCAATGCCCTCAGAGTCAGGGTCCACAATTTTAGATTGTCCTCCCCAAATGGTCTTGCCGACACTCCCCAATCTGAAGTCGTTCGGTAGATTAAGCGTGTGAGGACCTGGAGATGGAAGGTAGACAAAGAAATATATTTTTCATGCTGTTTCCCAAGATCTGCAAAATTCTGGAGTTAGCCAATCCGCCAAACAGACTGGAGGATAAACAGCATCTCAAAGAGGAGCTCAATAAGCCGTTCGCAGTCTTGATCTCGATCTGAGCAACTTGGTGCAAGGAATTGTGGGATGCACACAGGATAAGCGCATGCAGCGTAAAAACACTTACACCTTACAAAGAGTTGTAACACATTTGTTTAGAGGAATGTGGCGATTTAGATGCAGTTCAAGACACAAAGCGCTAGCTGCAAACCCTCCGTATTTTGGCAGTTGGTCTAAAAAAGGAGGATTTGAATTCTTGACAAATAAAGTCAGTTTTTTGGCAGATGTAGGCATGTCAGTGTGGTTGTGTACCTTCTGATGTTGAGCAAGTGGACATGTGCAGTCGAGATTGCAAAAAACGCTTGTTTACTTTAGGTGGTATGAAAAACAAACTTCTTCATTACCAAACTTCGATCACTTTCTCTGCGATACACAGATACCTCATCAAACATTGGGTTTTAAAATAACCAGACACCTCATCAATTTCTGGCACGTTCTTTCAGTTTATTATTTTTGAGTATCTACCAGCACAAATAAAATGCATGATCACTTCATGGGCCAAATTAAAATCTTTGAAATGATAATGAAAAAACCACTATTTTAAGTGGTATACTGATCACCAGTATACAATATCACTTCAAAAAGCAACTGATGACAACAAGCTAAACAACACTTCCTTGGTTCTCTTCAATTTCTATTACTACTTTTCAATAAACTCTCTTTTCTGATTAATAAATGACTACTATAATTCTTTTTAGAATTTTAAATGGTAGACACTTTGGTCTCAATCTCGAGCAAGCTTCACAAAAATACATATTCAAATTGACCCTTTGGTGAGAGTGGCCTTAGTCTGAAGGCAGCTTCACGCGAATGAAGATTTGCACAGACAATTTGGTGGCAGATATTTATCCTTGAGTGAGCTTCACCAAGTACACATTTAAACACCCACTTTGATGGCAGTGGGCTTAGTATCAACCAGGAAAAGATTTAAACAGCCACTTTGCTGGCAGTGGCCTAAATCTCAAGGTAACTTGACAAGGATAAGATTCGCAAAGACAATTTGGTAGCAGTTACTTAGCTTCGAAAGAGATTCACCAAGTATAAACTTAAACAGCTACTGTGATGGCAGTGGCCCTAATATCAAGCAGGAAAAGATTTAAACAGCCTTTGTGGTGGCAGTGTGCTTAATGTCACGTTAACTTCATGAAGTAAATATTCATACTTTGAAAAGAGTAGATTTAATCTCAAGTGATCTTCAGCAGGCACAGATCCGCAAAGATACTTTGGTGGCAGTGTGTTTTACCTCCAGCAAACTTTCAGCTGGTACAGATTCACTTTCAAATTACAACATCTTTAAGACTTGCCTAGAGCAATTGAATAGCCTACACTAATCTAGAATCAAAGGCAACTGACTGCATGATGACAGATGACGCAATCCACCATATTCCTTTAATTCCAACAGATTCCTTTAAAATGATTTTTTTTTCATATGCAAATGTCTTTGCACGAGATACCATCCATTGGACAGTAGTTCAGTTTATTACAGTTCATGGTAACTCACAAACTATTTTCATAAACAGATACATCCAGATCAACGTTTACTGTCAAAGGACCAGACCAACATTTACCGAACGACCCAAAATTTACGCAGAGTCTAGAAAACATAGATCTACATTCATGTGTTTGTTGATTACAAGCAGTAAAATGAGTAGTCTTGTAAATACGATTTTAAAGAGGCTCATTGAGTTGATATTCTTCATTTTGTGACATGTTTGAAGAAAACAATGACATGTCAATAATTCTAATCAGCCGCATTAGTCATGCATCTATCCCTACTTTTCTTGAAAAGGTGAGAAATTGCAGTTTTCATGCACGGAAGTTGCCTATGCTTAGCACCGTGTGGCAAAATGTCTTGTCACAGATTTTCAAGTAAGAAATTTTTAAGATGTGATTTCAATATTTAATTTCATTATTTAATTATTTCTGTTGCTTCAGTTGTGTGCCAGATCTTTAGAACCTCTTAGTATGACCATTTACCATCAATGTATGAGTTAAGCTCAACAGATGTGACAAAATATCTGGAATTTTGTGACCATCTCAATGAGCCAATTTAAGTAATGCAGTTTTGATAACCAATCTTCAGCAACAATCTGTGAAATGACACAAAAATTAATGACTAAAATATTATATAACCTATTTTACACATGCATGCAACTGCATAGGTCAACGATTTAGTTGGGAATTAAACATCATATGGGTCCTAACAGAGGATCCGAGGGTAAACGTTGGAATGTATGTATGTATACTTACTGTACAAATACAAAACTTGTGAATGCACTTTCCTGATCCATACTGTACATATTGTATATTGTGTTATACATGTCTATTCTACATGCATAACATATGTGCACACTGTGTGTGTGTACATATATCTGCATGAGAGTGTTTTTGCACATGTGTAGTTCGTATTGCATTTGTGTACATGTATATAATCTGTCCTTCCTTTCACCTTTATTGCTAAGTGCCTCGAACAAGATGACTCATTCTGGATTTTGGCACTTTAAATTTACATTATTATACTGTAGGCTCAGCCAATCTTAATCTTTTGTGCCTAAGTTAGGAAATGCATCATGTGGGTGACGAATGCCAATCGGATCTCACAGACAGTTTGATTGTCATGGCAAAACACTAATACTCAAAATGTGGATGAACCACAACAGAGACAATGACTAACAGACTGGAAGCCACTGCACAGCATCAAGCTGGAGCAGCAGCACAAAGCTGTACATCATCAGCAATAAAAACACATCCAAAAGTACTTTTCCTGTTCAGAGATAATCAATTCTCTCGCACTTAAAAAGCTACACAGGATGCATGACCTTCATCAATGACAGCGGCAGACTAATTGTCTCCATCTGCTGGGGACGGAGGGAGCTTGAGGAGTCAGCCCGTCTCATTCGCTAGCCTAGACTGCGATTCGAACATTGGGATTTACCGTGTATATGTTGGGAAGTTACGATGGACTTTTCAACAATTCCGCATGACAAGGGTTGCTGAAACGGGCAGATTGTTCCACTCTGTAAACTTTTGTCTCAAAACTGTGGGTCACACAAAGTGCAGACAGAAAATTGGTTTACAGCCAAGGCTGATGCACACATGGACTTCATCTGAAGTTACAATAATACTTTTTAACTACTACTAATCTCTGTACAAAGATTATGGGTTGAACTTCAAAGTGAAACTAGTCAACAAAAAGGGAATCCCAGAATATGTCCATTGACTGCAGTGTGATCAGGTGTTACAATGAATGTATTATGTACCAGCACTGCCTGCACTAGGAATGTTAACAAATCCTTGAGCAGCTTCCAAACCAAGTCACTAACATGGTCAGACAATGAGTAGCGGAAATTTAGTATATGCAATTACGGGTCCCTTTGAAAGCTTTGTTGTCATCACTTGTCACAGTGCATACAAAAAGAGGCAGATCGTAAAAAAAAAAATTATGGCTCTACAGCCTGGTTTTCACCACAACAAAGAAAAGGAGCTGAATGAAAAAAAAAAGAATCTGTTGTGAAGTCATTGTCATGAGTGTTTACAATTCAGTGGATATCTGTCCTTGATCAGTGAAGGTCTCATTACATTGACAATCCAAAGACTGCTTCTGCTGACACAGGCTTCATGTAATAATATGGGGGCATGTAATAATATCTTGGGAAAACACATGACAAAACTCCTTGTCTCCAACAAAGATAATTCATTATCAGACCTTAGATCTTCATTTGCACTTAAAAACCAATCTTTTCTTGCATTTTTTGCAAATCTGCCAGTCTATAATTAGTGAGCTCTTAATTTCAATACATCACTGATTTTCATTTTTGTTCTACACTAGCATTGACCCACATTTACATCTGTCACAAAACTTAAGTAAAAAATTATTGCGCTAACGTTACTCGTCATTCTGGGAGTGAAAGATGAATGATCAAGCTTGTAACTAGCACACTTGAAAGAAAAAGAAACCCACAAGTACAAGACCAAATGTTGCTTTAAATGTAATACAAGATCATGAGGTTTTAACGTTTGTCCCAAAGGAGACACTGAAGCAACTGGTGTTTGTCGCAGCAGCATGCCGTTTTGATTTTGAGTAACGGAGTGACTTTACTACATTGGCATAGGTATGTCTTGGAAACTAGATGACCCCTGTAGGGTACCCTGAATACCCCCCAAAGCCTAGGCTCAAAACAGCTGGGTACAACCTTCATGTTCTTATTGCATTCATCCTCTCATGGATGACCTCCGTGAGCGACAAACCTGTACTCTCGCTCATCCCATAGACGTCGTAGATCGGGATGTTGACACCCAGAAAATATTCCTGTATCTCTTTAGCCAGTGGTGCTCCAGTCGAGATGAAGAGGGTACATCTGTCCAAACCGAGCGTGTTTCGCACCTATCATCGTGTTTGAGGAAGGAAGGAAAAAAGAAATGCAAAATGAATTTTAAGCAGGTTCAACAGCAGTGCCAGAATTAATCGAAGCACATAGCTTCGATTCTTGGATTTACTCAGCTCGTGGTGAAATTTTTTTTCTGATTTTCATCTGCCTTGGTGCCCATGAATAGTAGCGTTATACGTTCCTGAGCACACAAGTAAAATGCAGATTCAACGTGAAGGTGAACAGTGACGCAGACATTTCTATTGTTTGATTAAGTTCTTGCTTTCCTGCTTGCAAGACCCTTTGAGTTTTATCATAGTGTGTAACACCGAGTACCTTTTGAAATACTACCGACTTTCACTCAGGGAAAATAGGAGATTTGATTGATTGCTTCAAGTTGTTTCCACCAACCCAGTAGCATTCTGTTCATTGTAGTTTCAAACTGGTACTGACAGTGACATATGCAGCTAATGCGCAAGCTGCCTGGTAGTCCTTATACTGTACTGATAACCACCATACTATGACGAATGACATATTAGTGCGATCATTGTGTTCCTTCTTTTCACTTCGCTACTTGAAGAAGTATCTTTACTGCCAGAATCCATTACTAATGGCCTAGCATTACTCCCACTTCGTTGTTAACAGAGTTTGTAGGTTAATTTATATGCAGGCATTACTTGGCATGTGTGAGTTTTCTTTCACTGTGGTGGTGTTTCATGTGCGTTCTCGGAGCCATACATACATGGCTTTCAGTGCAAGCCGTTATACCATCTAGGCCTGGCTTATTTGTTTGCGTTACAGTTTGTCGATCTCATTTTAGATGTACATATCTCGTAGCTTGAGCCATACATGTTACTGGGCGAATCTGCAATCAGGGGTGCAGCATATATGTCCACAGTCCCAATGGGCATCAATGTACTTGCCTCCAAGTTCAATTCTTCTAGTTACGCACAGGTCGTTTCCTAGAATGTTTCCAGGAATCAAGGAATGACTTTCTCAACTGTTACACAATGAATGACTTAAATAATATTACAGAGGAGTCTGGCTAACATCAATCCTTTGAAAGAGGTAGCCATGAAAAAAAATGCAGAAGAAGATGACCTCCCTCTAGCTGGGCAATACAATGTATGTGGTCAATGAAGTTTTGAACAACCAAAAAAAAAAATAAAAGCCACCACAACGCCTGCGCAGGCTAATGACCTCTTACCTTTTTAAAGAGTACCATCTTAGCCAGAGACCATCCCCATGGCAACTGTGCTCTGATAGGAACAAAAAGAAAGGAATATTTTTTTTATATTAGTATAAACAAAACAAACTTAAAAAACCAACCTAAATAAGCAGGATGGTGTGGCATTTATAAATCACCCCGAAAAGGGGAACCTCCCACACATTCACTAATGAGTACTGAAAGCATTTGAATGATGCAGCTATTGGTGCAAGGACTATTGTTCTCTGAGATCACTGGTGGAGTCCTGTACCACCACAACCTATCTATGGAGTACAGACTACCTAATCTTCCTGTGAATGCACACTTCAAATCCCAATCACATCCAACGAGGGAGATAAAAATCCTTGGGTAGCTGCATGTGTGAGGTTGTTTATTACATACAGGTACTGCTATCCCCAAAGAGCAATAGCGCATGCCTCCATTGATAACACAATATGGAACTTTTATATTTCACCAATGTTACCGTGGGACTAGATCACATTCCCAGGCAGACAGAGCTTTACCTTTGAGGGCACAAACCACTAGTGAAACAAAGCTGATCTATCACAAAGCACACAGATCTTGTAATCCTGAAGGTAGTGGTTTATAATCCACTTTACATGTCAATGATTTCTTCACTCTGTTTAAACAGAAGCATGGGGGTGTAATCTCAGCTCTGTTTACATATCTTTTATCTGATGATACATCTGACCTTTTGGGGATCAGTTTAACTGATTGAAACGTTGTGCAGACCTTGTCAATTTCATCCCTACACTACCCTATATCACAGAAAATGTCATTTGAAGTGGGGAATGAGATCACTTCAGTTTTGCATACACGGTCAGTTTGACCAGTTTTTTTACGGAGTTCAATCTGCTGATTAAGTATCAAACTCTCATGATGTAATCACTGGTTGCTCCAGGTTGCAAGTGAAGGACCTTGACAACTCCATCATCCAACAAACCCTTACAAATTCACTCAGCACCTTGTGAAACTTAAAAATACACAGTACAATGGTCCATACCCTCACATTTCATCCTACCACCCAGCAAGTCATCCAAACAAACTTCCGTAACTACAGAAAGGAGTGGTCTGGCAACGTAGCTGTATTTTTACTTCTTGCTTGCCTCTATTCTCTTTTACATTCGAGAGTGCGATTCTTCGCCAGACATTTCACCTTAGTAATGTAGTGAAATCGTTTTTTAGGCATCTTTGATGGATCATGTAACGGTAGGACAAAAAAATTAGTGAGACTTATTTTAAATAAGGAGACATACAGTACTGCAAAATACCTTAGAAACACAGTGATGCCCTTCCTCAAATAAGAAACAAACTTGCGATTATAGAGGATTAATGAGTAGGAATCTGACTTGTCAGCTGAAAGTTTGACAAAGGTCTAAAGTGGTGAGGAAAGACAGTGTAATAAGGAATTTTTAGTAATTCTTAAAGCGATACAAAGTTTTCTACTGATACAGCAGGGTTTGTGACAGTTATGTCTATAGAGATATCTCATAATCTGGCAATATTTCAAGGTATGTTGGGTCGGTATCGGCAGTGAGATTGCACGAACATATCTAAACTAGTCTTGGTCAATCAACGGCAAGGGTGTTGTAGACGCACTAACATTGCATGCACAGAAAATAACTTGCACTATTGCTTAACCATAAAGGCTCTTCAATAAACATGTGCAAAAGCTGTCTTCCCAAAACACAATGTGTAAGATGAGTTATACAAGATATAACATTTGAATTTATGAAAGTTTGGGTGGAAAAATTATTCTTTGGCAACAAATGACTAAATTTGTGAGAAACTAATTTCTTGAAAAGGTAGGCCATTGTCCTTCCTTATTTTGAAATGATATATCATTCTGTGTTCACAAAGATTGGTTTTCAAAGCATCTTTTTTTTCTGTAAAACAAATACCTCATTTACCTCTAACCCTTTTGACATCGTCATTATTAAACAATGAATTGCTGATGGTGCAAAATCTCTCAAATATATTTAAGGATTACTCCATTTGAAGCCTAACATTCACATCATATGATTAACACCCTCGTTGAACAGTGGGAAAGGGAGTTTACATGAAAATTAGGCAATGACACACGTCTGCCGAGTTCACATTTTGCAGAGAGTGATCCGATTGGGACAGTCCCTGTCATGAAATTTACAGCCATTAGGACTGATGACAAGGCAACTTTCACACTTCAAAGCTACTCAGGCCTCCACTAAAAATAACAAGTTACGTACTTCACAGGAATCGAACTTTGAGAATGGAATAGATATTTGCTTGACGGGCAGTGTGATGAAGAGGACTCTGATAAGGCACTGTAGAAGGCACAAACACTGCAAAAGTTACATTTTTCTATAAAAGATGACAACAGTGTCTCTCCTTACCCATTCATCACTGCAATGTTTCCACGGTAACCGACACCTTTGGCCCATACAGCGACTTTCTTCTTCAATCCGCCGATGTTTGCAGATGCCGCCCTCATCTGTTCGTATATTTTTTCCCACACTCGTGGAACTCCCATGAAACCAGATGGTCTAACTTCTCGTAACGTTTCCACAAGAGTCCCCTGTTATAGGGAAAGACCAAAATCATGAAGCTAAAAAAGAAATATGCATATTTCTGTGACAACTAAGGAAGAAGAATGTTTTGTTGATCACTGATGTTTCAATCTTTTACTTCCCAAAGCTGCCTCTTGGAAGAAGAGATCACACTTAGACATATCCAAACAATGGAAGACCAGGGACTGAGAAAAGAAATGCCTTTCAACATCAAAGGCAGGTTGTCAAGCAGAAAATAAAGTACATGCAAGATGAGAAACTTTCTTGGAATCTTGACTGACTTAACCTTAAAAAATGTTGAGAAGTAACCACAATTTCCATCAAAATCCACTAAACAATGACTATTTCACAAACAAATTTCTGTTTTGCAATTGCTCATGAATAAACATGAGCCAAATGTGCAAGATTGTGACATCGAGGGAGGGACTCCCATGATATGCCTTAGGTTATCCTTTGTTTACTAAACCTTCATTTCAAAGACAACCAAGAATTTGCATACCCCTGAGGGTTTAATTTGGGAGCATATGTTGTCCACTTCAAAAATACTGATATCACTTGCCAAAGTGAAAGCCAGTTAAAAGAAACAATATAAAGGCCTAGCAAAGAAATACTGATACTGTTAAACACTCCACATCATCAGTTTGGCCTTTTCATCAAACTTTGAAAAGCCATATCTGAAAAACTGACACTGGATATAACCACAATTCCACCAGGTTGCAAAATTCACGATTTCACTCTGCAACTTCTGGATGAAGCCAGCTCTTTGCTAGAGCATGTCACATGGTCTTCAAATATACTCTCATTTTGAAATTACACTGTTTCTTTAAACGAGATGAACCCTGGAACGAGTTCCTGCCTGCAACGAATACTTCATCGTTTGAGAGGATGATGCATGCGACACAACTCTGCAGGGAGTGTATTGACTATCGTCATGGAAATGCGATTCACATATCCACTTGACTATCCTGGGTATGAATTTCTTATTACAGCATCACGCACTAATCACATGATCTACAC
Organism: Stichopus chloronotus; assembly: GCA_021234535.1. NCBI lineage: Eukaryota > Metazoa > Echinodermata > Holothuroidea > Aspidochirotida > Stichopodidae > Stichopus > Stichopus chloronotus. The sequence continues at coordinate 18,660,108 of CM037836.1, read as the reverse complement.
ATGGTTTGTTTACTGGAACCAAACTCCTACAAAATGATTTACAACTGCATGTACAGAGTTGATGTAACACAAGCAGAGCTTTTTAGAGGGTCATCTTGTCATGGATCTATGCATGGTAAGTAAGAACTGATGACAATCCCTGTCTTTCCTGTTTCCCACTTGCCTCGATCCCAACATTGACACAGACAACATCAATGACAAATTCCAACTTTTACGAGAGCATAGAGCGTTGATAAAAGGACACAAAACATCCTGCATCTTCTTGCAATGTCATTTGATCCCACATAATGTCCCAGTTAGCATTAAACTGATTGGTTTAACTGTTTTGAGAGGACGAAAAAAGAGGTGGGAGGGGGCAGGGGATTTCTGTAGGCTGAAATCGTCTCTATATTGATGCTTTGAACTACAGAATGTTCCCCTTTTCAGACCACCTCCATTTTGTCATAATAGTGTCTAATCACGTATCATGATTTCGTAAAACATGGAATTAAAAAACATGCTAATGTCAAATTTCTACTGGCACCAGAGATTTCTGGTGAACATTATTTCGTCACTAACAAGGACGATTTCATAAATATATGCAGCAGCAGAAGAACAACAAAGATTCAGCAACTTGTCTCCCAAGGTAAATTAGACAGATTGTCATGAACATTGTTTTTCTTCTTTTTCCATTTTCTGACATGTTTTTAAAACTATCCTAACTAAACTATCTTCCTTTTCAGAGTGACTGAAGTGCATTCTTTAAGTTTTTTTCATACTGACATGCTGGTACTCCTTGTACAGCTTGAGTTACCTAAGTTTCGCTTGATCAAGTCTAAGTAGCACTAGGCACACCCTCACACGCAGATATTATCAGATTCAGTGACCGTATGGGTTTGTTTGTGATAGACGGGCGCTTCTTGCAATGAAAAATGAGAGTTGCCTCTGAACTGATGGAAACCATCCATCGATTCAATGGCATTAACTGTAATTAATTGTAATTAACTATAGATGTTTATTTTGGTGTAGAAACTAAAATGGAATGTGTCCACCAGATGTTTCCTCACAGCATTTGGCTGCAAACTTTATTGCAGCTAAAGAAACAGCGAGATATACACCGCTAACAGCTAACTTCCACTACTAGGCTGTCCATTTAAGATGATGATGACTGACTGTTGGACGAAATGGAGTCTTGCAAAAGCTGCCATTTAGCATCAGTTTTAGCACTCCTCATACTGCTTATCTACTGAACAGGCACAGACTTTGTGAACTATAGAGCATCATGCATGTCTATCCTGACCAGAAACTTCACAGACAGAAAATTAAATGGCTAAAGTCTCAACATGTACTTGATAACATCTCTGTTACAAAGAGGAAGGGCCCCTGATTTTTGTGCTCTTTCTTTCAAGAACAAAACTTTTTGAAGTTTTTTTTCACCCCTCACTTCCTACTGTCTCAACAGTTCACTTATATTACCATTTTCTCTATCATACTATTTGCACAAATTTCTTGTTCATGTTGCTCAAAGCTTTGGCCCTTCAAAGAGTGGTTGAACCTACCTGGCCTCCTACTGTGTAAGTTCATAAGATAAGAGTCTATAAATATCTTTATAAAGTACAAGCTGTAAAGACTACACAATTGTTTGTTGATTAAACACACCAGCTAGAGACTACAAGCCTTCAAACTGCAAGCTCCACACTTTGCATCACGCATGCTACAAAGCTGTGCTTCTGAATTGTAAATGTAAAACTGGTAATAGATGATAAATAAAGCCATAAATTTTAAGATTCAACAATTTTTAACAGAGAGGAGCGTGACTGCCACGACACGATTAAAATCAGTTTGAGTCCAACACTTTCCACATTAGTTTCCGCTGGCTTAAAATAATGTTTCATGGCCGCTTCCTCTTAATGTATAATTGTAGCTTTTACCTGCAGCCCACTTAGGAAACATTTAAATGTCACTTGTGTGGGAGTCACTTCTCGAGGATAAAAATAACTGTTGGTGAAGCATGCCCTCTGAGGAAGTCATCAAGAGCTATTAGATACGTGGAGAGACACGGTTGCAGTGAACATGCCAGACATCCTAAAGATTATGTACATGTCTGCCTCCTGTATGTATGGACATACAGAATCAGGCTAAGTGTCAATAGTTTGTGTGTTTATGTAGCAACTGCATGATATACGTGTATTTTGTTACTTAAACAAGAGGAAACAAGCACAGTTTTGCCCAACCATTTGTAGCTGTATACGTCCTTCATTCTTTAAAAGTTATAGCATCTACAAAATGCTGCCACCAGGTACTCTGCTCCTTGTTCTTTATTTAACAATTTTGTTATTTTCTTACTGACCAAAAAAAAAAAGAATAAAAGAAAAGAATACTGCTTTGATTAGTGGATTGGAAAAAGAGGTTTGAGTAAATTAATTTGCATACTGCAAGAAAGAACAAAAACTAAACAAAGAGTGACTCAAAGGAAGATTTCTCTGAACTATAATTACCAAAGTTAACCGAACTTAATTTTAATTAATTTCATACGACAAAACAACAAAGTCGACAACAACAGTAGCAACTAGATACCTCGGATAGAGGATTTGTGATGGCTTTGCATGATCAGTGTTATTGAGGCTGCTACGAGGAATATCTGAGACTTCTAGACATGACAGGCAGAGGTTGTTTCAGCTTCACCTTTAGGGTTGGGTGGGAATAGGGGGGTGTAATGGGTAAGTTATTGTAGAATGAAATAATCACAAGAGGAATATTAAGAGGTCTTAACAGTATAAGATACTATGATGATAACCTACCAGACACAACACAGGTTACACACTGTACTCATAAATAATATCTTTACTGCTCACTCATACCATTAAACATCACCTGAAGTTTCCAAACATTCAAACTGACATCATTCTGAAAAATGTATTTTCACTTGTGTCCATGCTTCTGTGGGGGTAGGGGGATATATGTTTCTAATCCTGAAGAGCCTCTACAGGCTTACTTAGATAGGAATCTGACAAGAATGTAAGAGTATGTGAGTAATGTCAGCCAGTAAAAAAGGGCATTACATATGAGAGAGAGAGAGCGTGAAACGACCAAAAATAGATTGTTGCTTGAATTGATGTGAAAGTTTACCTTCAGGGCATCAGGCTGGGCAAAGTATGTGGTACCAGCCAATGCAATGGGTGTGTAGAGGTCCATAACTTGAGCAGCAATGTGGCTGAGAGGCAGATAGCTGACAACCTTGTGAACGCCGTACTCCATCCCTGCCATTCGAGAGGTCCCCATTGCAATCCATATGACCTACATTTTACGACCAAGTCAAAATGGATAAAAAATTAAGAGGATTTCAGTGAACCAAAATAGACAAAGGTAAAAACTAGTTCATTACCAATTTTGAGACAAAAAAAAAGAGAAAAAAAAAATAGGGCATTTGTAGAAGTCACATGTTAATTCTTAGAATTGAGTGGACTAAAATGATTGCAGGTTTAAGCACAACTGAGGTCTAGGAATCACTAGTTTTCAGGTTGCTTTAAACTGGAGTAGCACACATGTTTCAAAGATAAAGACTAAAATATCATTATGAGACAAAATATGGATAGACGCAATAGAAGTCTAAATGCCTTTCATTTGCCAAAGTAAAGTACCAAACTAAACTCTTTTTGGTGACTAAACTTATGCTACAGGAAAACTTATTAGCTTGTAGCCAATTAACCAACACTCACAGCATATATGATCTGAAAAGCCAGCCTGATATTTTCTCAGTTGTACAACCAGTAGCAAACTTAATAGCTTGGACGGTTTCAACTCTCACCACATACCATCAAATTTTATAAACAAGGCCATTGAAAAGGTCTCCTTGTTGACAAACAGATATCATGCAGGCACATAAAAAGCAATGTCAATGCACAGAGATCTGAGTCAAATATAGTTGTCAGTATGGCTTCTCTTGGTGAGTACTGGTTGGCATTCATCCAACGCAATCTCACTGAAGAGAAACTGGTCGAGTACGAGTATTCCCGCTTACACTTTTATTTTTGTAATGCCACATCGATACATTGAGGACTGTCTTGCCACATTTTCCTTGCATGTGTGTTTATACATAAGTAGCAAACTGCATGCAACCTGATTTATAGCTGCCATGTTAGATTTAATAGGTCACAATTGATGACTTCACTTTGTTTGAATAAACCTTTCTGATCTGTTATGTTTAAAACGATATGATTTTAAGTTGCCTGATGCAAATCCAGCTGATCCAGTTTTAGTATTATCTACATAAAAGCTATTTGATCCAATTTATCAAAATATGAACTAATAATGAGAGATGAAATTTGCCCGGATTTAAAGTTCTCTGAGGTAGCTTTAGAGGCAGTTTTAATAGCTTGCCAGAACCAACAAAGATGGAGTGCAGATATACTGTGTTCAGACAGGTTAATGAAGCAAACAAAACAAAAAGCTAGTCGATTTACACCTTTTCCTCATTTCACATCTATCAGATTTACATTTTAGTCAGTGATTCAAATGAAGTCAAACATAACAAAACTTACCTGGCTTGGCCATTTATGAACGACCTCATTTACATGTCTCAACAAGATAACAGAATGATATACGAAGATGGAGAACACCTGAGATTTCCACACTCCTAGCACATAGGATGGCAGAACGGGAAGACGCCTCGAGTCTGGTATTAGACCGGAGCGTGCGGGAGGCAGTGTCAAAGGTTATCGGCACTCTTGGCACCTTGGATGGGAATGCATTTGTTGAGTTTAGACAGGTGTTCAAGCGAGGAGTGAAGTAAATATGTTTGATTTGATTCACTACGGTATCACAAAGATCTAATGTTATGAATTCATACGATTCACACAGACTGCAACTCTGATAAAGTTACAATTTCAATAACTCTAGTCTGTGTGTTAGAGAACACGATAAGTCGAATCATTGTTCTGGCAGGTCGGGGTAGAGGGGCTACCTGTTACGAAGAGAATGGAGATGGCTTACATTGTCATGACTCAGCATGACTCCCTTTGGATTTCCGGTGGTCCCAGACGTATAGATCAACGTGCAACATTGGTTCGGTTTCTGGACGCCAATGATGGCATCTAATGGTTCATCCGCCTCCTTTTTGCCCATCTCCATCAATTCTGACCACTAAAGGGTACAGAGAGAAAAAAACACACTTGAACAAAAATCAACCAACTTGATACAGTGTTAGAAAAGCCGAGCAAGCAACCTTGTAAAGCTACGCTGGTTGTTCTTGGGAAAGCTAAAGGTTAACACAATCCCCTAAAGTGAAAAAGTTGTGCTTAAATTGGTGCCAGATACAAATTAGGCTGATGGCAGAATAAATACTGGAAAATGGACGAAAAAAGAAAGCTCAGACTACATTATTACTTTACTTTATCCACCCTTTCATCTACCAAATTTGGCAGTATCACTCTGGTAGTATCACTTTGGTAGTATCACTTCTGACATTTTAATCAATTGTATCTTTTTCATATAGGATATATCAGCCTGAAGAGAAAACTACATTTACAGTGACAAAGGTCAAGACTGGACAACCACTGGACAATCTGAAAGGACAAACTCAAACCAACTCTTAGACCATATTCCTCCATGATAATACTGTAAGTGGATTTATACATAAAGTAAATATTGGATTTTGATCCTTGTGACTGTGTGCCAAATCATCAGTGTACATCTAACAATACCCACCCTGCCCTGGCAGTGAAGTTTTATGGCCATCGACACAGCCACACTTCTTGGAGAAGAGATAAAGGATTCTAAAGATGTGTCTCTCATAGCCGTGCACTTACGTTTACTCACTTGCAGGTAGTCATTGTACTACTACAGCAATAACCATATACAGTCATAAAGTTAGGTCAAACCCAATGGTGGTACTTGATCCTCAAAAGTGCACTTCGCACACTGTGGTACGCATGGATGACAAAGGGCGGTGTCATACATGAAGAGAGAATACCCATGACTTTGTAGTTTTGTTTTCTGGAGTTGCAATCCCACATGAAGTTTTGCTGTGCTGAACAAAATGAACTGACGGGTCACTCGCAGATGGAGTTTCAAAGTATCTAATAACTCTTCAGGAGATATGCAGTCCTATGCATGCCAGTGCAAATATTTTTCACTTCAAAATAGCCTTTCACCTTCCAAAAATAAAAGGCCCTGATGAACAAAGACTGCAATTGGTGAATACTATACAGAGCTTTGTATCTGTTTGTTTGCTTGTTTGGGCAGTATTGTTTGTTAACAATCAATGCACCCAGCATGAAGGTCACTCTCAGCTGGTGGATATATTCTATTTAGAGTAAATAAGGATACCATCAGAACTCAAAGACATGTTCTTGAAAAGGTCGATCATCTACTACAGTACTCTACTATATGCAGTTTAAGCTGATTGGAACTTCCCTTGAGAGTGCTTTCCTTTTCGGGGGAGGGGGCCCATTTATTACCTGAAAATCTTTCAAGGTACATCCAGTAATTTTAGGATCACTACCCATTGATTCATAAAAGGTCATTTCCTTCATCTGTAGCTCTGTTTCATATCCATCCCAATCTCTTGAATGCCCATTTTGACGGAGAGAGACAAACAAGACTGGGAGTGACGAGGAAATCCGTGCCATTATCAAATAACACAAGGGTATTTTGCTTCCTAACAATCACACCTTCAGACTATCAACACCTTTTATTATGTAAAATGTCTAAAGATACATCACTGAGCATAGGATCATACACTGTTCATTCACAAAGGTCAGTTCCCTTCTTCATGGAAAACCCCTTTAACCTCGACTCCAACAACAGACTGCTGTTAGCTGATTTGACAGAAACAGGAAGACTCACGCTGAAGGTTTTTTTTTTCCTTTCTTGAAACCCAAAATGACAAATTCAAATTCAAGACACAGTCCCTTTCATCAGGCTGGTGGTTTGTTTATATTCACAGATGTCCATGCAACTGCCTTGTAGAATGGATGAATAACATGGAGAGCTTACTCACATGAAAGGATACATACTTCTCGTACTACATGGAACCCTACGCTAGGTGCGTGCAGAAAGAATGGCAGAGACTCAACATGCCTACATGTGTTAAATTGAGTAGCTTATCCTCGAGGGCACTTCACTTCATTCTTGCACATCACATGCAAGAGGTGTATTGCATGCGACAATAAAGCGTGAAACGATTTACAGTCAGAGTTAAGTAATACAGTTCCATGACAACAGAGGAGAGTACTACCATGACAACCAAAGAGTGCGCCACCATGACAACAGAAGAGAGCGCTATCATGACAACCGAAGAGTTTACCACCATGACAACAGAAGAGAGTACCACCATGACAACAGAAGAGAGTACTATCATGACAACCAAAGAGTGTACCACCATGACAACAGAAGAGAGTAACCACCATGACAACAGGAGAGAGTACCATCATGACAACCAAAGAGAGCACTACCATGACAACAGAAGAGAGTACTACCATGACAACAGAAGAGAGTACCACCATGACAACAGAAGAGAGTACCACCATGACAACAGAAGAGAGTACTATCATGACAACCAAAGAGAGCACTAACATGACAACCAAAGAGTTTACCACCATGACAACAGAAGAGAGTGCTATCATGACAACAGAAGAGAGTACTATCATGACAACCCAAGAGTGTACCACCATGACAACAGAAGAGAGTACAATCATGACAACGGAAGAGTGTACCACCATGACAACAGAAGAGAGTACTACCATGACAACAGAAGAGAGTACCACCATAACAACAGAAGAGAGTACTATCAGGACAACCGAAGAGTGTACCACCATGACAACAGAAGAGAGTACTACCATGACAACAGAAGAGTGTACAACCATGACAACAGAAGAGAGTAACCACCATGACAACAGAAGAGAGTACCACCATGACAACAGAAGAGAGTACCACCATGACAACAGGAGAGAGTACCACCATGACAACAGAAGAGAGTACCACCAAGACAACAGAAGAGAGTACTATCATGACAATCAAAGAGAGCACTACCATGACAACAGAAGAGTGCACCACCATGACAACAGACGAGAGTACTACCATTACAACAGAAGAGAGTACCACCATGACAACAGAAGAGAGTACCATCATGACAACCAAAGAGAGCACTACCATGACAACAGAAGAGAGTACTACCATGACAACAGAAGAGAGTACCACCATGACAACAGAAGAGAGTACCACCATGACAACAGAAGAGAGTACTATCATGACAACAGAAGAGAGCACTAACATGACAACCAAAGAGTTTACCACCATGACAACAGAAGAGAGTGCTATCATGACAACAGAAGAGAGTACTATCATGACAACCCAAGAGTGTACCACCATGACAACAGAAGAGAGTACAATCATGACAACGGAAGAGTGTACCACCATGACAACAGAAGAGAGTACCACCATGACAACAGGAGAGAGTACCACCATGACAACAGAAGAGAGTACCACCAAGACAACAGAAGAGAGTACTATCATGACAATCAAAGAGGGCACTACCACGACAACAGAAGAGTGCACCACCATGACAACAGACGAGAGTACTACCATTACAACAGAAGAGAGTACCACCATGACAACAGAAGAGAGTACCATCATGACAACCAAAGAGAGCACTACCATGACAACAGAAGAGAGTACTACCATGACAACAGAAGAGAGTACCACCATGACAACAGAAGAGAGTACCACCATGACAACAGAAGAGAGTACTATCATGACAACCAAAGAGAGCACTAACATGACAACCAAAGAGTTTACCACCATGACAACAGAAGAGAGTGCTATCATGACAACAGAAGAGAGTACTATCATGACAACCCAAGAGTGTACCACCATGACAACAGAAGAGAATACAATCATGACAACGGAAGAGTGTACCACCATGACAACAGAAGAGAGTACTACCATGACAACAGAAGAGTGTACAACCATGACAACAGAAGAGAGTAACCACCATGACAACAGAAGAGAGTACCACCATGACAACAGAAGAGAGTACCACCATGACAACAGGAGAGAGTACCACCATGACAACAGAAGAGAGTACCACCAAGACAACAGAAGAGAGTACTATCATGACAATCAAAGAGAGCACTACCATGACAACAGAAGAGTGCACCACCATGACAACAGACGAGAGTACTACCATTACAACAGAAGAGAGTACCACCATGACAACAGAAGAGAGTACCATCATGACAACCAAAGAGAGCACTACCATGACAACAGAAGAGAGTACTACCATGACAACAGAAGAGAGTACCACCATGACAACAGAAGAGAGTACCACCATGACAACAGAAGAGAGTACTATCATGACAACCAAAGAGAGCACTAACATGACAACCAAAGAGTTTACCACCATGACAACAGAAGAGAGTGCTATCATGACAACAGAAGAGAGTACTATCATGACAACCCAAGAGTGTACCACCATGACAACAGAAGAGAGTACAATCATGACAACGGAAGAGTGTACCACCATGACAACAGAAGAGAGTACCACCATGACAACAGGAGAGAGTACCACCATGACAACAGAAGAGAGTACCACCAAGACAACAGAAGAGAGTACTATCATGACAATCAAAGAGGGCACTACCATGACAACAGAAGAGTGCACCACCATGACAACAGACGAGAGTACTACCATTACAACAGAAGAGAGTACCACCATGACAACAGAAGAGAGTACCATCATGACAACCAAAGAGAGCACTACCATGACAACAGAAGAGAGTACTACCATGACAACAGAAGAGAGTACCACCATGACAACAGAAGAGAGTACCACCATGACAACAGAAGAGAGTACTATCATGACAACCAAAGAGAGCACTAACATGACAACCAAAGAGTTTACCACCATGACAACAGAAGAGAGTGCTATCATGACAACAGAAGAGAGTACTATCATGACAACCCAAGAGTGTACCACCATGACAACAGAAGAGAGTACAATCATGACAACGGAAGAGTGTACCACCATGACAACAGAAGAGAGTACTACCATGACAACAGAAGAGTGTACAACCATGACAACAGAAGAGAGTAACCACCATGACAACAGAAGAGAGTACCACCATGACAACAGAAGAGAGTACCACCATGACAACAGGAGAGAGTACCACCATGACAACAGAAGAGAGTACCACCAAGACAACAGAAGAGAGTACTATCATGACAATCAAAGAGAGCACTACCATGACAACAGAAGAGTGCACCACCATGACAACAGACGAGAGTACTACCATTACAACAGAAGAGAGTACCACCATGACAACAGAAGAGAGTACCATCATGACAACCAAAGAGAGCACTACCATGACAACAGAAGAGAGTACTACCATGACAACAGAAGAGAGTACCACCATGACAACAGAAGAGAGTACCACCATGACAACAGAAGAGAGTACTATCATGACAACCAAAGAGAGCACTAACATGACAACCAAAGAGTTTACCACCATGACAACAGAAGAGAGTGCTATCATGACAACAGAAGAGAGTACTATCATGACAACCCAAGAGTGTACCACCATGACAACAGAAGAGAGTACAATCATGACAACGGAAGAGTGTACCACCATGACAACAGAAGAGAGTACTACCATGACAACAGAAGAGAGTACCACCATAACAACAGAAGAGAGTACTATCAGGACAACCGAAGAGTGTACCACCATGACAACAGAAGAGAGTACTACCATGACAACAGAAGAGTGTACAACCATGACAACAGAAGAGAGTAACCACCATGACAACAGAAGAGAGTACCACCATGACAACAGAAGAGAGTACCACCATGACAACAGAAGAGAGTACTATCATGACAACCAAAGAGAGCACTACCATGACAACAGAAGAGTGCACCACCATGACAACAGACGAGAGTACTACCATTACAACAGAAGAGAGTACCACCATGACAACAGAAGAGAGTACCATCATGACAACCAAAGAGAGCACTACCATGACAACAGAAGAGAGTACTACCATGACAACAGAAGAGAGTACCACCATGACAACAGAAGAGAGTACCACCATGACAACAGAAGAGAGTACTATCATGACAACCAAAGAGAGCACTAACATGACAACCAAAGAGTTTACCACCATGACAACAGAAGAGAGTGCTATCATGACAACAGAAGAGAGTACTATCATGACAACCCAAGAGTGTACCACCATGACAACAGAAGAGAGTACAATCATGACAACGGAAGAGTGTACCACCATGACAACAGAAGAGAGTACTACCATGACAACAGAAGAGAGTACCACCATAACAACAGAAGAGAGTACTATCATGACAACCGAAGAGTGTACCACCATGACAACAGAAGAGAGTACTACCATGACAACAGAAGAGTGTACAACCATGACAACAGAAGAGAGTAACCACCATGACAACAGAAGAGAGTACCACCATGACAACAGAAGAGAGTACCACCATGACAACAGAAGAGAGTACTATCATGATAACCGAAGAGTGTACCACCATGACAACAGAAGAGAGTACTACCATGAAAACAGAAGAGAGTACCACCATGACAACAGAAGAGAGTACTATCATGACAACCAAAGAGAGCACTAACATGACAACCAAAGAGTTTACCACCATGACAACAGAAGAGAGTACCACCATGACGACAGAAGAGAGTACCCCCACGACAACAGAAGAGAGTACCACCATGACAACAGAAGAGAGTACTATCATGACAACCGAAGAGTGTACCACCATGACAACAAAAGAAAGTACTACCATGACAACAGAAGAGAGTACCACCATGACAACAGAAGAGAGCACTACCATGACAACAGAAGAGTGTACCACCATGACACACAGAAGAGAGTACTAGCATGACAACAGAAGAGAGTACCACCATGACAACAGAAGAGAGTACTATCATGACAACCGAAGAGTGTACCACCATGACAACAGAAGAGAGTAACCACCATGACAACAGAAGAGTGTACCACCATGACAACAGAAGAGAGACTACCATGACAATAAAAGAGAGCACTAGTTACTATGTCAACAGAAGAACAGAAGAGAGTGCTACCATGACAACAAAAGAGAGTACCACAAAGGCAACACAGTAAAGTAATAGCATGTCTACAAAAGAGAGTATCACCTTAAAAGCAGAGGAAGGCCACATTTACAACAGGACATGCTTCTGTTTGCTGTTGATTTTGGAAGCACGTCTATTGTTTTGCATGGATCAAATCCAAGCTAACACCACCATGTAAACTACTAGCCATACCACTACAGCCAAAATCTCAATGCCAAGTTTACGTTGGAGCACAGAATATATATATGTGGTAATCTCCCCGCATTTGTCATTGAATGTATACACTCAAATAACATGACATTGTGAAATGATAGTCATGAGTTACAAACTAATACTAAAATCAGGGTATGGGTCTTGCTCAGGAGGGCCATGTTGCACCATAAGCCATTTATTCTCCTCAATGCATACTCTTATCCTGGATCAAGTACAATTAACCTTCCACTTAAAACCAATTATGATTCTCTTGTGCTTTCAAATATTATGTACCATGCACCCAATGTATATAGTTGAGAATAGATGTAAACTGCACTGCAGAAACTTGCTTGTCTTGCAGAAGGAAGAAAAAACACTGAATATTTGTCTCTAAGTACAATTTGTATTTGAAATAATTTTGTCATGGACATAATCTACAACAATACATCTACGGTATTATTGTATTTTTATACACTTTTGTCTTCATGTACATGTTACTGCTGACACACTCAATATACAGCCTAATATGCAAAATTCTCTTGGTTTATAGACCACACACTTTTCTTTTGCACACAATGTCATAATATCACATGACTGTGTAAACATTCTAATGTATGTACACCCCTCACTTGCAGGTAAACTCTTGCATCTAGACGTACTCTTATACTTGAGAGAAAACATATCGCCCCTTGCACTCGCAGATATTCTCTGGTAAATAGCAGATAATGGGTAGCAGCGCAGCTGTTTTGGTCGATGTTCTCGTCTTTGATGATATAGTCTAGACTACTATAATTGACAGATGATAACTGTTTGTAAACACAATCCACACTTTGAGACACACTCTCCTCTCACAACATACTCTTACAGTGTTTGCAAATCATATCGTTGAATAAACTCTAACGTGGATCCACACAGTTACAAGTCTGAAACAAACTCTGCCACTGTCAAAACCGCTGATTATGTAAACGTTCTAAACAAACACTGCTTTGCATATATCCGCACACTGCTGATCGGCACCTGCAGTCTGGTAAATGCATTACATATTATGAGAACGTTTCCTTGTACTCACTGAATACAAGTTTTCTCTTTTCTCTTCGATGACTCCGGTGTACTGAATAACAGCTTTCAAGTGAGGCAACTCTGGCCAGACTTTGAGGACCTTCTTCAGCTGGATTGTATTTTCCACGACGATGATGTTCGCTTCGCAGTTTGCGGCGACGTACTGGCACGCTTCCGGTGAATTTGTCGTGTAGATCCCTGTTGCAAATCCCCTGGGTGAGATGAGACGGACCAAAATTGTGGTGAATATGATTTGAGATAACGTAACGACAATTCTGTCAGCTATGTATTCATAAAAATGAGGTAGAACTTTGACACATTCTCTGCCAAATTGACCACCGATGGATGTGATCCCACTTAAAGTACATCATTAAAGGGGCGACCCATTTTTTTTTTTTTAAAGTAATTGGAGGGTATGCTTATTCATAATAATCCAGTTTTGGATCTTGCTTTAATATTTTACAAAATCCAGGGCCTGCTGTAGGGCCCATTTTAGCAGAAAGAAACGTTGGAACCAGGGAATGGTACAAGGAGGGACTCCCAAGCTGCCAAAGAGAGTGCACACCATTATACATGTGTGTCATCCGGGGGTAAACATAAAGTACCACCACTCAGACCCCTTCACTAAAATCTGTTGGTTAACTTCTGATACTTAGGGGAACAAAAATAAGGCAAAAAATTCATAAAAGTGCCTGTAATTTTTAATGCTACCCAGAGCCCTATATTTGTCATCAGATGATCCATTTCTACATATTTATAAAGCAAGTATTAGTATTTGCAGTCAGCGCTAAGAACTATGCATTTTTGTGCCGTATTCATAGCGTGCCACATACCAAACACAATGGTTAATACAGACCTGAATCACTGCCTGGAAGTTACTTGTTCTGTTGTTACCTCTGAGGGAGCCTTGACTGAATACTGCTGTACACGTAGACTCTACAGCACAGAATGTGCTCACGTGAGAAAACTTTATCCTCAGACATTTCCCAATGAAAGCAGACAGAAAACCGCTAGGGAGAGTGAAGTGTCCCTCAGTACAGCTACACCTTAGGCCAACAAGCCCCCTGGATGATCATCATCCTCCCTGCCTCTCTCCTGAAAATTGCACTTTTTAATTTTTATGGTATATAAGTCTCATGGTGGCCAAGGTTGAAATGATTGGTTTCACATGCTTAAGGAGATGGGTAACACCTAGCCTTTTTTTTTTTCTTCTTCTTGAAAGACTATCTGCAAACTTTTAAGGATTAGTTTCTCCTCATGCCGATGATCTATCTACCATACTGTACAATTTAGAAGGTGGAGAAAAAAAATTCCGAAAGTACAGAAATTTGTGTACTAAAATTGTTCATTTTACATTGTATGAGATGTTTCAAGTACTTTTGGCACAGATTGATCACAGCAAGGCTCACTGATGCCAGACATAGTGCATACTACACTGATTACGGATATGGCCACACTGCTGCTTGATCACACAGTGCATCTGCAAATCTCACTCACCCTGCGAACATTGCTCCGAGTTTTGCCAGAAACCATTCTGGGGCATTGAACCCAATAATTCCAACACCATGAAATCTCTCCAGACCGAGCTGTATGGGAAGAAAAGATTAAGTTTGCTATGTTATGCTAAATTTGGCACAAATTGTCTTTAAACATTTTAATTTTGTTCCAGATACTGTATGGATGAAACCACCTCTTTCAAACTAAAGTGAGTGAAGCCACTACCTTAAGGAATGCTTTAGCCACTATGCGACACTCTTGGTAGTACTGGGCGTAGCTCCACTGGGTCCACATGCCATTTCTCTTTATACTTAAAGCAGCTTTGTCGGGAAACTTATCCACAACTTTCTTCAGAAAAGTGTGCACTGTCTGAGGTTGGTACTCGCAGTCATCCCTGCTAGAAGACCTCAGTTGAACGGCCCCATCAGCTTCAACAGTAGAAATCTTGCTAGCTGGGGCCAATGGATCTAGAAATGAATAAGAAAACAACAATTGAAGAAACATTACAGTATATACCAATTTACTGTGACCAACATCTACCCAGGTGCAGTGAGATGCAATCAAGCCAGTCACACCTTTTGTAGATCTACTGTATGCAATATGAGCATATCAAATTAAAAGATACTGAACCTAAACCCTAAAGATTTAAAAAATATATGTCACAATACTTTCACATTGAATTCAAATGTTACCAACTCCCATCATCATATGATATTCCTAAGCAGAGATATTGAATGCTGAAGTTTATTCACTCAAAATTTGAAAAGTTAATCTTTCAACGGTGTAATGGAAAAAGCTAAGAAGATAGGAGTTCATGGGTGAATACAGTAGGATTAATTTTCAAGCCTTTAAAAATATACTTTCTTGTAAGTCCAGACTTGTGATACACTTGAATGGGCAAATGTGTAACTAATTAGTTTCTAGTCTGCACATTGCATGATACAACTTAAACATGTGCAAGCAAATCCTGTTAATAAAGTCTCCATTTTGCTCAACTTCCATTCAGTCCCAGTGTTCTTCAAGGGAGGTTTGAGGGGCAGCTTGCCCCAAGTGAAATTACCACCACCTGAGGCAGTGACCATCCCATACAAAATTGCACCCCCACAAAAAATTCCACTCGGTCCAAAAAAAGAAAAGAAAAAAAGGGTCCACAAAAGGATACCTACTTTTCAAATCACTATGAGGCAATCGATCACTTTGGACATATTCCCATTTGAGTGAGAGTGGTTGAACATAGTCCTCCTGCCCCAACGGAGGTTATGTGGCTTGACCCGGAGCTGGGTTCACATTCGAGTGAACACGGCAGGTCAACGTGCTAGAGTTAAAGGTACTCCCTCCTTTTAGATAGTCTGATTTCTGTGCCATTCACAAGCTGTCACTCTGACCTCATGTTAGGGGATTTTAGAGAAAAAAACACCAGCGGCCTCTTTTAGGCGCATGACGTTTGGAAGAAGGTACAGGTACCCAACCACTATCTCATGTGTATATGTTTTAAATCCTTTGCCAGAATCAAAAACTTTTGTATTTTTTTCATGGAACTGTAAGAGGTCAAAATCCCCCTTCTTTCTCCCATTTTTGTTTTGAAATCCAGCATGTTAGCTCATTCCTGAGCGACAGGAATGATGTTAAATGTACAGTACGACACACCGACTTAACTACTAATGCCCTAAATATCTACTTGGTAGCATTACAAATTTTTACATGTGTATCACAATTTTTTTACTTTCTCTTTAGAAGAGCAAAAGGTTTGCACTAGGAAGGTGGGGATTTTTTTTCTAACTCGACCTGCCCAGAACAATTGATGGCCTTTGTCTACATGGTGCTGTAATTTCTAATGTTTTGTAAAGAAAAAGTTCACCTTTACATTATTTTGAACTTTTTACTGAATATTGCAATATGACTTAGGGTGAAATGTACACTTTTGACCTGAAAGGTATGATCATATGGCAGGTGGCAGGCCTATGCTTGGTAAACAGATTTTTCAATTGTTTCTTGAATCAGAAGAGTCTGCTACCACCCCAGGTACAAACACAATATAAACATTATGTGACCTTCAATGACTTACAGCTCAAAGGTCTTGGTAAGACAATGGTGTTGTGGCTAGGCCAGTAATAGTCTTTTCTTGGCATTCACTTCCATATACTTGACTATTGATGAATTTGACATGATGGGGTGATTTCTCATGTATCCTGGGCAGAGCTAGTTTTTAAACCTGTTGTTTATGAGAAAATGGCCAGTGATTGCCAAAAATAAGTCAGGTTACTTGGCAACCAACTCTTCTGTTTGTTCTGTTATTATGAATCCCATCACCTGACACAGAACTATGAGGGAGAAAGAATGGAAACTTGCCCTTTTGCTCTTTGCACCTGTACAGTCACTACCATGTACACATATTATTTTATTTTATTTCACTTTTCTTTCAGTTCATTAAAGCTAAAGGTCTTCAGAGAGAGTTCTGTTCCTAGCCAAGGTGTCAGTAGAGGGGATGGGGGGATGGGGGGTGGGAAGAGGGATGGGAGTGGTGGGATGGGAGAGATTGAGAAGTGTGGGAGAGGGCAAGGAAGAGCATATATCATGTACGTTTGTAATATACTCAGATTCAAAATTTAGTACTCCAGGTATTGACAATAAAAGTTATTAAAATGTGATAATAGTCTCGGTTGTGTGGATAAAGGGGCAGCGGGAGTAGAGACACAAGTACAGAAATAAAGCAATGTACCTAAAGGGCCATTACACAATGGACAGAACAAAACACATTGAAAGAGAACTTTAGAGGAAATAGGGCATTTAGAATACACCAACATGACACGAAAAAGAAATAGCTTTAGTCATTGCTGTTAAACCTTCCAGCCTCCTCAATAAATACCTGCCAAAGCTTCATCTCCTCAAAACATTATGCATGTGATGAGTAACGGAAGATGCATCATTTGAATTTTGAAAAGTTTGGGCGAACAAATTAGTGTTGAGCAACAAATAACTGATTATCTTTGTGAGAAATTTATTTCTTGAAAAGAAAGGCTACTGTCCTTCCTTATTTTGAATAATCTATCACTCTGCGGCCACAAACATTGGTTTTAATAGTATGGATGTTTTCTATAAAACAAAGCCCTATTTCCCTTTAACAACTGAATGTGTGTAAAAAAATTGAATTATAGAAAAAGGTTGGGATCAAGAAAAAATATAATGCGGGCCGGGGAGGTATGAAAAGGATGGTGGGGTGAGAGGAAGTCATTATACAATAGTAAGCATTGCAAGAGCACAATGGATGATTTATTCCAAAGGACTACCTTAATTTGAAACTACATACTACATTATCATACTGTACCAGGCAATCTGCAACTGTTCAAAGCACTCAATTAGTGGGTGCAACTGAAGACATCACTGGTGTCCCATGTCTCTACTATTGGCATTACAGTACCCCATACAAGGCTTGCTAGTATACAGTACTGTACCTCACAGCCTGTATGGAAATCATTTACCTTTGGAAAGTTCATGATACTCAGGAATTGACCTGTACAATCTGTGGCCAACTGTGACTTATCTTGTGGTTTTTGGCTCACTTTTGAAATTCTTATTGAACAGTGCTTGGGATGTCAACAGCTAAAATAGGTCTGAGGTTATCAAATAGTTGTTTTTCATAGTTTTTTCGTGTTCCTTGTTTGTTCCACTGCAGGTCTGAGTGGCTTTTGTAGTGCCAATTTCACAAAAAAAAAACCTTTTGAAGGTTACAGAACAATTAAAGTAGCATCTATAAATCTAAGTAACCACAGCAAAACAAGTCACACACACACACACACACACACACACACACACACACACACACACACACACACACACACACACACACACACACACACACACACACACACACAAAAAAAACAGCTTTCAAACAATTTCAAGGACAGCAAAACATATAGTCTTGGCATCTGCAGTTTAATATTGTGGGAATCTTTACACAATACTCCTGTTTAACCATAATTTTCCCTGATAATGACATCACTATCATGTAATTTTGCTAGGAGCAATAAAAATTAAATAGGACAGCAATAAAAAATAACTGTTGCACTAGGTGAAGAAATCTTGGTGGGTGGGAGGGATATGAATGGGGAAGGGTAAAGATGGAGGAAGTGGGCATCTAGCAGAAGGCACAGTAGTACGTCCTGAATGAAACTCATGGTACGAACACTAGGGGCAAAAGTGCAGTGATACTGCTGCTTCAATGAGAAACAATTTTTAGGATAATTACCAGCTGATCTTTTTGACAAAATGATAGAGATCTACAGTACCACTTGTTTGGGCAGGGTACTGTACACTGAAGTTCACTGGGCAATGCCTGCCCCCTCATTGACCCCTGATTTTGCAAACAGTAGCAATGGGTGTTGTTCTGTGACAACAGAGCTGTGAACTTAGCAAACAATTCTGCAGTCAAAGAGCCGGCCTGCTGCTATAAATACGGCATCTATCCTCCCAACCTTATTCGATTCATCGATACTTGTACTTAGCCTGACATGCATTAAGTACTGTCATCTTGAAAGATGCACGAATCAACGTAACACTCTTACTGTCTGAATACATTGACAAAACAGAAGTACTGACATTACGATACGAGCAGGTCCATTATACTGGGAGTTCTAACACCCAAGAAACAAATAATTGGTTAATCTGTTATAATATGCACTGTGCCAATGCAGCTTTTAAACAATTTACAAATATACAGTGCTGGACAAGTTATGATACCATTGCCAAATTATGGAAGTTAAACAAAATGCAAGCTCCTTGTAACAGAAGAACATAGCGACAAGTCAGCTGTGTTCTGTGTCTCCTCCTACCTGCTGGGAAGGTGCAGATCGTTGAATCTGACATGATTTTGTGAACTCACCTGATCATCACCTCATTATTACTCACTGCACATGATCACCTGACGATGGCCTCTGGCCATATGTTATCTGTAAATTACATAGGGGTTTATTACACAATGCTCTACAAGTTGTAAGTCCTTGGTTCTATTGTCTTTGCTTCATTTTAATACAGTAGCTGTTTATGTGCAGTTCCTTTGAGATTCTTACAGTGGTCAATTACAGGAGGTGTGTGTGTTAAGTTTCCATGTTCCATTAACCTAACCTGCCAACAAGATGCAACTGCGATAGATCAGCGCCCCCCCCCCACCTACTCGGTAATACCTATCGTACCTGCATACTACAGGTCTAGCATATATGCAAGGAAGACGGAGTAGATTCAGGTGGTGAAGAATCCTTACATGAACCGTGCTCTTCAAATTCCAGAAATCATGATAGAATTGAATTGAGAGTATGACAGAAGTTGCCAACATTTATGTAAAGTGTACCTAGAAATTATCAGGGAGACCCCCCTTTCTTATACACACGTCACAGTCCTTCCTGCTTCTCAGCAGGAAGGACTGTACAGCTGAAGCACTGTGAGGTACTTATAGATGCTCACACTCTAGTGAGACTAAAAGTTTTTTTTTTTTTCTTTCATAACTTCGCTATCAAGTCTCTTGAACGGTACAACACAAGGAAGTTTATTACAAAGAATTATCAAACAAGGAAATGAAATGGTGTAACGGTACTTCAAATCTTTCTCGGTTGCCTCAGGTTCCCATACAGCTGTAGATACATTGATATCAAATCTACAATACATGTGATTTCAATGCAAGACAGCCAGAGTTGGACATTCCTCTCTCAGCTGCTTCCAAACAGTCTGAAAATTTGAAACAGATGCATTTCTGAAAATGTGACCACAGCAGCTGCTGGCAGAGAAAACTACAACAAATGAACACATTCTAAGCAAGCGACTGTTTGTTTCAAACAATGCTGACACACCACTACAAGCAAACACAATCCACGACACAAAGCGGGTTACATTACTTAGCATGCATGTACTAACAACAAACTTGTGTGCCTCCCATATAGACCTACCTATTCCAGTAATTGCAAATTAATTGCTAACCTCAGCAGTGTACAAGCACCAAATTTGTTTTCTCTGAGGAACCACCAGACTATTTGAATGAAGTGAAATGTAGAGCACCTCTCCAAGGAGATAAAAAGACTCAAAATGTTAATCCCACTGCAGGAATTAAACGAAGCAGCTATACAGGTAGCTCGGCTTTGACATCACAAGTACAACACTATCAGCAGGAAATGCGTAGTTTCAGCTACAGGTAAATTTTTTTTTAACGGAGGTGAACTTACTTTTCAAAGACTCCATGATGCCTGCCTAGATCTCTCCATGAGGCATGTCAAACTCTTTGGCAATTGCAGAACACTATGTTGGCACAATACCTTCACTACAAACTGTCTGGCACACACCTACTGTACGCAGCACATGAGGAAATTTCTAAGGACATTAATATCGATTCGGCCTACCGTGCTCGCCCTCTCATCGTAATAACCACCTGATTACAAAGAATATTCACAATTAACATAGCAGCTGAGAAAAGTTGGGCTTTCAATTATACAAGTGTCTAAGTTCAAGAGGAAAGAGGAAGGTAGCAGTACAAAATTCTGAAAGATTCACACACTTAGTACATGAAATATATGGTTTTTAATTTTATATATTCAGCCCTGCGTTGTCATGGGGTGGGGTTTGATGCACTTTCTCTATATCAGTGCTCCCATTTCACGATGTATCCTTTGAACCGTAAGGTTAAATACACATGCTGTATTGTGCTGTATTGCACTGTGTGGGCACTGAATCTATTTATAGTAAGTTACAATACCATGTAAATTACCATATATACTGTAGGTTGAAGTCTTGAAATTTGACAAAAGTTGTGAAAATACTGTAAGTTCCATTCTTTTCAGTTTCCCACAGATTAAATGTTTTGTAAGTTTATTTCAGAGAGTTTTCAGTAAAGTATTAGTCTATACAGAAAACACATAGGAAACCTATTATAGTTTGTGCAATTTGCATCAGCTGAGCACACTAAGATTATCAATGGATTAAATGGTCACCAACGATTTTCTGTGTTGTGATGAAACATGCAGTAGCACTACAGGTACAGTATGCTCAAGGGTACAATATGTTCCTCATGAAAGCAAGCTATGACGTAAATCGGAGAAACCATCTATAAACAATCGAGAAAGTAACACAAGATTCAGTTAAAAGCACACAAAATGCAGGGGTCAATATTGTCGGACTTACACAATGGTGTGATAGTGACCATCCAGTTCCCTAAGTCTGACCAAATCTTACACTCTCAAATGTGGAATCAGAAAAACCAACTATAAAATACAAAGTCATTTCAATCATACATTCTAGACTTCAAATATAAGATCTTCCAGGCCTTTGTTCTGGATGATTTAGAAACTACATCTGTATGTTATTTTTCAGAAAAATGTAAGCAACACAATCAGATGTTAGGGGCAATCACTGGAAACCAGAGACAAAGACCAGAAATGATTCAAGGTAAAAGTAGAGATCTAGAGCACTTTTAATCGGGTCCAGCAGTCTCATATGACAAAAGAAGCACAGAGCTCTTTGGACATCACATTACACCCAAACTGGTTGTTCTGTAGCAACATGATCTCCTGCTTGATTTCCAGGAAAGACTGTAGTATCGGGGAATGCTTGATTTATTGCTGAGCCTGAAGATCAGGAACAATTCAAAGCTCAAAAAGTGCCCACTCAGTAGGAAAAGTGGGAAGTGTGGCATATGACACATGCATACTGCACATCCCTGTGAGGGTTGTAAATTTTCCCTCCAAGATCGGAATTAATACAATGCCATTGTGATACATATTCAATAAAAAGCATCCCTTCAACAAAAAGTACCCATACATGTACGATTGCCATAATGATTCACTTTAAAGAACCATGTTTTACACAGTTTAAGCATGATGCAGTGGATGATTGTGAGATAAAAAAAATCTAGATAAATACTCTGTTCTCTGCAAGGTTAAGGTTCTTTCTTAGTCAGTTATCTGACCTCTCTTCACCTGCCACTTTTTATGTCTGATCAAATAACCATTAGTGATGACAATTTTCCACAGGAAAAATCTGATATCCAAAACATGCACTGGAAAAGAATATTTCAAACTCAACTTAACATCTTCCAGTGAACAAGAAATTAAGTTACAGTAATTACAGTGTTACAGAAGTTACAATACAACTGCAGTATTATTATTGCTGACGATGGAAGCTTGTTCAAAATTGCCTACTCATTTACGGTGACTTCTATTTTTAGGCTTGGTGGACTTATTCAGAGGAAACCAACCGACTGGGAGGGAAATTGGGGACTACGTACAAGCTAGGTCATCAATAAAGCTGGCAGCTACTGTAGACCATCAAGCCAATAGCACAACAACAGCTTATGAAAAACTATTTATAACACATTGTGCAAAGAAGGAGAAACACATTTGCTCAGATTGAGAAATTTTTTTTCTGGTTCACCATTTACTAATCACTATTGTGACTATAGCCCACCTGTATAGTACCTTGACTGTGTCATGAATGTCATCCAAAGCAGTGAAAATGTTAAGTCTTGAAATTTATCAGGCCTGCCTATTTGTGCAAAACCTTTCATACTGTAGGGCCACTTTCCAGTAAGAGCTATTCATGTGATAAAAGTGCTAACATGGTGATGGTGAGTCTTGCTACTTGCATTTATGCACTCACAAGAATTAAGCAAGCCCCACTTACTAGCCAGACTTGTTTTATCATCTTCGCGTACTCCACTCGATCCACTATACATATACACACACAGCAGAGACACAAAATGCCTGTTTACACAAAGGAGTCACTTTATATTTGATTATGACCAGGTTCGGAATTCTGTCAAATTGATTATTTCAACACATACTTACTTCACACCCTCGTTATCACATGAACAACAGAAATGCAATCAAGGACAATTTAAATACTTAAACTTTCTAAAAAAAAGTTTCTAAAAAAAACTAATTTAAATATTCTGGAAACAAACAGTGCTCCTCCTTGTGATGGAAACATAATATACTTGAAAAAGGGGAAAATGCTATAAACTGCATGTAGAGTACTGTAGATGAACAGCACAAAATGGTCTGGAGTATGCTTCTCTTTCATGCTACATAAATTAGGGACTTTTCCATTTTAGGATGGTTGACAAGGAGGATGTAGCAGTTGGAACACTCAACAAAAACTTGAACTACAAGTATGCAGGAGCAGAAGTCAGCATCCCTCCATGAAGACTTTCAGAACACTTGTCGACTGGTCTAGAGACGGAGGTACTGTGTAGGGGTTACCAGCAACATACCTCATCCATAATGATTTGGCATTCGTCATTGTTGCAGCATAGCCATGAGTGTGGAAGCTGATAAAAGCTTTGCAGCTTTGCACATGTTGACCACTGTTATGATGTCATTCTAATGCACCATCAGTTTCGAAGTGGAAACCCCTCGTTAATGTCAGGACACCAACCACGTGACATGGGCCTTTTTACTCTCCATCCTGTTGATCTACTGTCCTGAATCAAACAGGACCTACAGTACCTGTACCAACTGGCCTATATACTTCATCAGCAGGCCATTTACAGTACAGTAGCAATACACCTGAATGACAAATCCATCACACCTCCAGTCAGTCCCCACCCAAAAAAAAAAAAAAAATCCCTATCCCTTAATAAGAGTGATGAAAGTTTCTAAAGTGTTGATGAAATTTTCTTTTGAGATGTTCTCTTCACTGTTTCTGCCTTTGCAACATCATTATCTGCCCATATCATTGTTATTACTTTTGGTTCCTTTGTCAGACCTATACATATCGACAGCAGTAGACGGGCACAAAAAGTTGCTGTTGCTTTGAAATGGTGTTAAAAAATATGTTTGTGTTGAATTGATGTCGCACAAGGAAAAGATATCAGCCAACTGGGAGGGGACAGTCCTTCTTATGTACAAATACTGTAAGCTCCTTCTCTGACAGCTTTAGCTGATAACTGGTCACTTACTCCCCTTTCCCCCTCTCCCATATATGCTTCCTTCTTTTTAGGGCTCAAAAGACATTCATTCTTCAGTATTTTCAGGTAACCTTGTACTGTACCAAAAAAACTTCAATGCAAGGTTTAATTTTCATGGCTGTCCAGTTATCAGGGATAAGATAAAAGTTCTGCATGGACTCAGTTAAAAGTTTATTGTCCAATGGATAACCTCTTCCTCGGTATGAATCAAAAGGCTTGCTTTCATCTGATTCGAGACAGAAGACAGCAAGAAAGAATGTCTGCAAACCCTCTCCTCCCACCCTGCAAACCTTTCCGACAGGCCAATCCAATGGGAAGAGGAAAGTTCATGCACTGAGTAAAGTGCATAAAGCTACTGTACATCTTGAAAGTCCAGAGACAAAAAATTGCTCAGCAGTTTAAAAGTAAACAAATTAACAACTAGAACGGAATCATTACAAAGAGAGTTTAGGGGCATCTGTAGGTAAACCAACTATTCCTCTGAGCAATAATATCGTTCCAGGTACTGTGTGAATGGATGCAATCATTGCAGTAACATGAAATGGGGTAATTGCGTTGTAAAAATTCTTGCTAACTTCTCACAGGAGATCAGGCTATTTATATTCTCAAAGACAAGTGAAGGTCATACACACTCAGGATATGAATACGTGCAGTTAATTCTACCGGAATGTGTCAGAGATCTGTACTGTACCAGATACACTGACATCCCTTGACGTCAAATGCCGTCCCGGAAAAAGCTTAAAATTTCACCCCTGGGGCTCCCTGGTGCACCTTACTGGGAGGCGATATGATATCCTCACAAGGGCACTTTCATCTTGGAGAACAAGAGGTACTGTAGGTCCAAAGGAACGAGTTTAGGTTTTACATCTCAAACATACTGTGCTATGATCATGAAACATCTCTGAACAGCTATTTATGCAATACAAATCTTGTCATCTTGATGCCAATGGGACCCCGGAGTGACGAAATACTGAGTAGTAGGAAACATGCACATTGCATTTATAATAAATACAGTAGTAGAGCAGACTTGCCAACACTTTCAGTTTCGGACATCGTTTTACAGTGAAAATGCCTGATCTGATGGTGAAAATCACTTTAATGTAATGCGAGATAGTCCCATCTAGACCAAACTTAATGCATAAATTGCTGTTTTAAGTTACTATTGAATACGTGTATCAATGTCACAAAAGTGACTAGATTAGCGAAATATGACACGGACTATCTTACGAGGCTGGAGGAAAAAGGCCAAATGGTCTTTACTTGGTTTGGGAGACTTTTTTCATGATAATGTATTTCTTATAAAACATATCTGGAATGTGATTTCCAGGTTTTCTATGCAACTACAAGATTTCACAATTTTTTAAGGTTGGCAAGTCTGGTACAGCCATAGGGAGGTTACAGGTAAGACTGACACAGCATGTCTTTAAACAATTCTTAGATTAAAACTAACGCAGGGATTGCTTACACTTACTGTATGTATGCTTCTTATAAGTCCAAATAGATCAAGATATTGTATGCTGTTGATTCAGTCAACGTAATGGTGCACATACTTCAATGTCGATGGCCAATTGAATCGACGTTAACCCCCCCTGAGGGTGTCACTCCATTTGGGTGAAGGGGTGTAAACGATGGTACTCACCACTGTCTTGACTCTCTTTGATACGAAGCGTGGGAATATGGTCTGTACCATTGGCCATAGGGAGGCTGTCGTGCACTGTTATGACTGGAGTTGAATCACCGGGGGAAGGGGTACCAGAGGAGCTGACAGATGCACTTAGCCCATCTCTGAGAAGAGAAACATGTCAGTGAGCCAAATTCAAGTGATGTTGCATGAATTACTCACTGGCCATTTCAGTCAGTGCTTTCACCACAGAATGGCATCTCCCATCTCGCCGCTCACATGTAAATATTGAAAATGAAAATGTGGATGCATAGCAACTTACGAGCTTTAGAATGACACAATATACAGTAGTACTGATCTAACAAACAACAATCTGTCCATGTTATTTAAATCTGTGAAAAAAAGCATTAACCTTACAGCTGTTACCATAAGACAAACTGAGCAGACACTCCAGACAGTATAATGCTCAAATTTTTTGATAATGACAGAACACTTCTCTCTACTGCACAACATCCAGCTGACATCAAGTCTGTCACATCTCGCACCTTCTACAGAAGGAGAATTTAATGACCTGAATCACTAAATCAGTATGGATCAATTGCTGCAATCATTGATTCCACACTTGCAAGCATTGAGGTACGGTAACATCAGTAGAGCTAAAAGGTTTTACAGGAGTTAAGCAGATTACTCTAGGGGTGAGCTCAACAGGCTACTGTCCTGTATAAACAAATGTTGACCAGCTGACACAAATTCACTGAACAAAATGCAAAGAAGTCTTTAATGATGGCCTATGTATGATGTTCATGTATTTGCTTGTGACAGCATGCATAATCATGGTAGCATTAACCCTTATAGTACATAACTGTTCACAAGCAATTTAAAAAACACAGTAACACATGTACTGTACATATGAACATTGGTGTGTAGATAGTCTACAGTACATCTTACAAGAGCCTAAGTCTAGGGATATGACATTATACGCACTGGATCAGACTGTTCAGACATGAATTAGTACTGTACATACATGAGTATATAAAACACCATAGTCTCCATAGAGTAACTTTTTATGTTTCCTTGGACCAACTCTTTCCCTACCCCATGTTGTGTGAGAATGGGAGTGGGGACAGCGGTTTGGAGAAATGGTTACTCACCCTTTTTGGGGGGAGATGACAGAATCAACAGGCAGAGATACATCTACTGAGAGGTTGGTGAGATTCCCGCTATCTTCTGGATCATATGGCTTCTCACCATCTGGGACTTTGGTCTCTGAATCAGCCATCAACGGTCACAAATTGTAAATTTTTGTAGATGTCGGTTTTACCCCCGAGCTGCAGAGAACATAAAATGAGTCTAAATTAATTCTTACATACTGTAAAATCCAACCCTATCATCCCCACTTCTGTATATTTAGAGCATGAATGAATCAGTGCTTTACAACTTGTTTGGGGGTAAAATACTGTGCCACAATGCATAATTTGCAGCCAAAGTTACTGACGATGTATGACAAATGAAGATTCTTTTGCTGTAAAGACAGTGCAGGATTGCGGATCCAGAAAGCCATCGCTGTGAAAAAAAGTTCAGGGACTATACATTCTCCATTGTAGTACCCTTCAATAATGTTCAATGTTCAGTGAATTCTCCTTGAAAAAGGATGATACAAGGTGTAAAGGATTTACAGTATGGAGGCAATCATATATAGTACAGTATGACAAATGGCAAATGTGCAGAACTTGAAAGAAGAGTACTTCAAAGACCACAAGTCCTGATCACTAGTTGCTTTTTAATGACAAAACAAAATGACTTTACCCGATATTTTTATCCATGTTTAAAGGAAAATTATTTTACAGCTCTAAGGTTTGGTGTCTAAATCATCGTTTATTACTGCCCCAAGATATCAACAAATACTGTACAATGTTATTCCTTCTCTCAGTTTCAGAGTCCTACTGACATGACAGAACTATCTTTTCTTCTCGACTCGAAAAATCAGTCTCATGAGGCTGGTCTTCTTTGAGCAAAACAAAGTACCAAACAACTACTGTATTATGTAGTACATCAATCAATTTTCACTGCAGTCCTGAATGTACTGTACCACAATATCATGAACTCTGCACATTCATTAATGTTTTCTCAGATCTGGTTTACTGTATCTTAGAAGAGGGGAAGACCTGATAAAACTTTAAAACCGCATCTGCTGGTAGGGAGACAGACTTGTCCTGCTCTGCTTTGCTGCACAATACTGTTTACGATTACTACTGGAACGGATTTAATGCACATTATGGATAGTGAGCTTGCATGCACGATGCAGTCTGAATATGCGTGAAAGGAGCTTGTTAATATTTATGACACATCTATTCATGATCTCCCAATGGTATTCCAATAATTCCTTGGAGCATTTTGGACTACGTCACGACACCTGCTTCTTCTATCATAGGAGTACCGATTACTACACCGAGAACCAGATTCTGTCTGAAAAGGAGGAATACACACTGCATGTTAATCAGAGTTTGAGACTGCAACAGGGTTCTCTCAATCAGTAACTAAAATGGCTACAGTATAACTGAAGTCGCTTTATAATTAGGTCTACTATGCAGTGTAAGCAAAGTACTAGATCAATTATTTCACCCATTTATTAGAGCTTGCAATAAGGAATGTTCAATCCTCTTTCACCTACTGTTGATTACTGTACGTCAACAACAGTACTGTAATATACATGGAGATGCAATGAAGTAAAACAGCACTTCGCAAAATTTCAAGTCTGCGGTCAGTTTCTACACCGCTAGAATGAGACTTATTTTTCTAACATCAACTCAATTGCCAAGGTGTATGAGAGGGTGTGCAAGGACGGTACTGTAGGTGATGGTCCTAACCTACAGCAGTACAGTAGAGCTCAGGGACCCATACAGTAGGAGTCCACTATATACTGTATCTCATCTCCCAATATTTTGGGCAAATCGCAGAAATGGATCACAGTACTGTATACATGACAAAGAGAGGGGTACAGTATAATAAGCACATCTTCAGTGACAGGAAGAGGAATTAAGAAACACACCTCTCCACCTCTCTCTCTCTCTCTAAGAAAAAGAAACAAAAAAAAACAGAGAAGTGAGAAGTTCCCTCTTTTCAAAGAGTCTCCAATATACTATACTTTGGTGGCATTCACTGGTAGAAAAACCAATCTCACTGTTTCCTTTCTACGAGCGAATGCGAAATATAGTACTGTAGTCGCTTTCTACGAGCAAATGGACTTGTCACAGTGTTTTCATTCTGTGTCTTGTTGGTTTTGTTAATCTATAAGTGTTTGTAGATTAATAATATTAGTAATAAATGGAGTTAATGGATTTAAGGTGTCACTAGCGTTAGTGCACTTTGAGGCGTTTTCCTTGACAGATTTTTTAATTGTATGGTTCATGGAACAACTGTATCACGTTCTTAAGCAGCCTTTTCTATGGTTTTTGTCAATACTGTAGCTGTTTAATACTTTAGAAAAGGACTTACACCCTCATCTGCTCATGTTTTGAGACGTTTGAACGATCTATTAAAGGTAAATTTTTTTGTGTTATTATGTTCAACAAATTGTCTGGGTGAACTCTCCTTCAAATAGATCAAATATACTCGGGAAAGAACGACAAACTATAGAGTTACGTTTTATTTTCTTCGGAATTGAAGACTTCCAGTAGGTTGAGGTACAGTGAACGGATAAGATAACGAAGTCGCCCGGATGGAAAAATTGCGCAATACTAACTGCTTAGTTATCTTCGGGCCCAGGAGTTTCAACTGAAACTTGAATTTCCCTTGCAAACAGGCGCATGCTTTGCCGGTGCCCACGTGACCCGACATATGATACAGTTGTGGATTTGGAGTAATAATAGTCAGGCTATTAGCCAAGGTTGTGGACATTGAATGCTACCGTGGCTTGGAAAGGACATTTCGAGATTTTTATGTGTAATGGTAGTACTGTACCTGTATGCTGATTGGAGATTTCAGAGTGTGCACAGGGTGGTACAGTACTGAACTGCATATAATAACTGGTGATTTTTGTAGTGAATTTGTTGATATTTTCCTATCAGTTTTTTTTTTCGTAAACGGCTGTTCTTTATAGAGAGGTCCTTATCCTCCCGCCACACATAGGCCTACAGTATCTGAGCAATCTTATAAGACAGTAGACGGTTCCTTTGAGCAATGGTATCATAAATGAATATTTAGTTCAGCGTAGCTCTACCAAAGCAGGAGGAGTGAGAAACTTATTTTCTTGAAAATTAGACTGAAACAGGTTGGAATGTAAAGACTGGGCTCGGATGAGACAGTTGCACAATGAAAAACGGCCAGTTGTCTCCTTACCCTCACAGCTCATTTCATGAGATAAAGATCGCTTATGCAAGCATGATTACGTATGTGCCTTACCCGGTTGAAGCTAGGGAACAATAAGCACTAGGCCTACCACCTAACCATATCAAGGAATCGGTAAAGAAGTACGGAAAAGTGAAACTGCCATTAGTAAGGAAATTTTGAAGTAATGGATTTCCAATCATAGGTGTGAATTTTAAGCTGGGTTTCGGCTAGGTTGTTAATATTACATTTCTTTTGCAATCTAAACATGTCCACGTCGTAATAGCTAATACGTCACTCCCCAGTATACGGATCAAGTCAATTTTAACATCACCACGGCTTATCACTGATATACTTTTCCAAACACTCCAGTTTGTAGCAAATAAGGCCCTGGCCCCTAACCTCTCATCAATGAGTTACCAGTATTCTTTTCTGAAATTGAAGTCACAAACCTCACAGCAAATTCAGCATAGAGATCTGCAAAACTACCTGTCTTAACTCCCATATCAGAACTGTTAAATGGGTGCACCGAAGCACCGCCTCCACTCGCGAGTATGAATGCCTTGCATTCTGGTTTCTATCATTACCTTTGGAGCTTCTAAAGCTTTGCCAGATTTTCTGCACAGTGTACCGGAAGTAACTTAGTCCATGACATGTTGGCAGTAAGGTTTCAGTCACTGGTCTGCATGTACTGTAGACTTTGCAAAGTCTTTCTTGGCAAATGAATTCCCCTCCTTTGATACATTCCTCACAATTTGAGCTGTAGCCTACTTATATCCAACCGAGGATGTGCACAGAGTAAATTGCGTTCCCCTGTGATCACCGTCCGCGGGAAAGACTTGGGACACTCGATATCATTATGTACACATGGATAGTCACATTTGACGTTACGGTTAATACATATTAAAATACTACATGTTGGTCTCATGAAATGAGCCAATAGCAGCGAATTTCAATTTGGTAGACGGTTTTAGTTAAAAGTTGTGTGCATAATTAAAACGAGTGTCCAGAGTCTGCGAGGGCAGCAATCAATGAGGGGAGTAAACACTCTTCCGGAAGAGCAGTACAGTAAATATATATGGATGTTCCTCCAGAGGTGGCGGAACCAAGATTAGGCACAGAAACTTTTCAGCCCAAGCAGACTCTGCAGAGTCTACATGGTCTGCACAGTACATTGGAGCTTGGTCTGTGCATGGTATTCGCACGTTCACTATAAATTTAAACAGTCATGTGACATGTACAGTAATGAAGTTTTAAATTACTGGTTGTATTAATCATCAAAAATGTTGAAATAGTCACAAATCCCGTCAATATCGATCAACTATTGACAATTGCACAGGCACATTCCTGTCTCATACCTGGAGGTATGTGCAGTAGGTATGAAAATTTGTGACATCTAGAGATGGACTCCTGCAGTATATGTCTTGTTTCATTATTGTTTACTTAACCTTTTTTTCAGGGAAAGTAAACATTTTATGTGCCCAGAGGGTTCTATTTTGGAAGCATATATTTTCTTCAAAAATACTGATATCACTTACAGTACCAGTGTGAAAACCATAGCCCTACAGTAGAACTAAAGAAATACCGACACTGTGCAACATCTCATGTCATCTGTTTTGCGTCTTCATCAAAATTGAAAAAGTAACATCATTCAAACAAACTTTCTTGAGGGCTTCACTCTGCAACTTTTGCATGAAGTTGATTTTCTCGATGCATGTCATATGACCTTTGGAACTGTCCATTTGTTGAAGTACAAGTCATGGTGATTTGATCAGGGAGCTCGCTTATTTGATGAACATAAAGTACACAAGTTACACAGGGCCAGATAAACAGTAAATTTAATTGTAGGGATTACAGTATCATTTGATCTCTTCTCATAATTTAATCCCACTAAGTACACTAAAGCTTGGCGTTTGACAATGAGATAATCAGAACGGCTTAATGACCTCAATAGGGGGTAAGACACACACTTCATGATCACGAAATCATTCACTTACAGAGCATAATGAGCACAACAAGCTACAGTGCAGTAGAATTACTGTACAGTATATACAAAACAGGGAGTTCAAATACATTTACGGTCAGTGGACGAATCGTGATTTTGGATAATTTAAAACACAACGACACAAGCTACGTCCAGTAGCATGAATGAAATTGAATGACCAATGCAGAGCCATGTATGCAGTACTACTGTGCAACAGTGCCGAGAAGTCAATGTCACATGACCATTGATGTTTCATGGTTCGACATACTACAATTCACACCAGATCACTGTTCGTTAACATTTCTAGCACATACACTGTATAAATACTCAGAACATCTTCTAAAGAGGGGTTTGCTATATGGCTTTTGAAAGTTGATGACATGCAAAATGTTGTTTCATGTCAGCATTTCTTTTGCTAGGACTTAATATTTATCTCTTAATTGCTTTCACATTGTTAAGTTATATCAACATTTTTAATTAAGACAAGGGCAAAATTTTCAATTGTCCTTGAAACAAAGCTTCAGTGAAACAAAGCATAACACGATATCATGTGCTGCATGTTCCTCCCTACATGTCACAAATCCGCATGTTTAGTTTGTTCATGATAAAATTGTAAAAGAGAAATTTGTTTGTAAAATGGTTAATGTTGGATGTATTTCCATAAAAAAAACGAGGCTACAGTGATTTTCAACATTGTTCAATGATTAATTCAGGCAATACTCCAAACTGTGTTCTTCATATCATATGTGCTTCAATATGGCAACATTTAATATTAGTTTACAGAATGAACCCTACATGTGTTAATTAATCTTTCCAACTGCATGAAATACAGGCCCTAGAGAAAATTCTGTCTGATAGCAACAACAGCACGATGCCAATTCTCCCTCTGTCACTTGAAGTACTGTAGGCCCCTTAAGGAACCTTAAGGAAGATTTCCCCCATGCTATCGAACTACAGAACTGTAGCTTGTTCTTTTCTGCACATTTCGCTTTACAAGGTGAAAGGTTTGTCACTGTCATCTAGCCGATCAGCATCCTTAGAGACAAAAAGGGGCCCAGACAAAAACATTGCGCCCTTCTAAGGTTTCTATGAATTCATGCAAGATACGGTACAGAACTCTTCTCTTACAGATTGTCCATACAGATGACATGCACATGGTCAGAAATGGTCAAGAAACCACAGTGACTAAGTATTCTGGACCTTTGCTTTGTATCTCCATACAGCGTGCAGGCTGAAATCAAGATCTCTAGTGAGAAGTGACCCATTATGACTGTGCGGTTGATCATGTCTAACAGGAATGACTACGTTGACATACAGCAGTATTCCACAAGAAGTGCCCATCATGCGGTACACTTCCAGTCTGTCATGTTTTGCACTATTGACTTGTCTGTGATTCAGCTTTTTCATTTCAAAAGGGAAACACCCTCTGATCCTTCTGTTTACCTACAGTGCAGTTGGGAGAGCTGGTTCATGAAGGCAAGAGGGTCTGTACTGCATCCAAACATATGAATGTGCCAAAACATGTTCATTAGCAGCAGCTATGCAACTGCTGAAAGATTTGTTACTTGTCAATGAGTGCTAATTGATAGCAGAGATTTTAGTGTACTGTACCTTAAATGCACTGTACCTCTATGTAGAGCATGTTACTGTATTTTGTGCTAGGTTGTCCTATCTAACCA
Organism: Stichopus chloronotus; assembly: GCA_021234535.1. Taxonomy (NCBI): domain Eukaryota; kingdom Metazoa; phylum Echinodermata; class Holothuroidea; order Aspidochirotida; family Stichopodidae; genus Stichopus; species Stichopus chloronotus. Next base: position 18,625,715 of record CM037836.1, on the reverse strand, counting down.
CTGACATCTTGAAATACACTTCACAAAAAAAGTTTGCACATGAACTTTCAGATGCAGTCAAGGCATTACAAATTCTTGCTCTACAGCTGCAGTAAAACAGTCTTGATCAGTGTAGCAATGGTACTGAACTGGGTTAAAAATAAAGGTCAAAAGAAACAGTCAATCAATGACTGGCACAGCAATGAAATTCTGGTGAGTTACTGACTATACTGCATCCTTAAGGGAAAACAATCAAACAGCCTTGTTGGTGCTGCAGGAGAAAGTCACTTTGAAAGTCATTGCAACTACTGTGACACACATGGTGTACAGTATGTACACGTAGGTACAGTGACTTGTCTTTCTGCTGGAAAACGGCAGGTGTAAGCTCTCGTCCTATGAACAGGAATCCATGAATGAGTGATCTGTAGCACTGTATGTACAGTAAATCTGGCAGCTTCAATGGGAAATAAGGTGTTTGCTTCACAGAAAATAATATTTTTAAAAGAATGAAATAGAATCTATCATAGAATGACAGATCATTGAAAATAAGGAAGGACATTGGCCTTCTTTTCAAGAAATAAGTTTCTCAAAGATCAAAATTCAGTTACAGGGTACTTGTTGCAGTTGCTGAACAAGTTTGTTTGTTCACCCAAACTTTCCAAAATTCAAATGAAGCATCTCACTTTACTCATCACTTGAATAGTGATTTGCGGAAATGAAGCTTTTACTGATATTTAATCTTTGAAACTGAATTAAACTGCCTTACTATCAGTCTTCGATTTTAAGCAACTACCATGGTTGTCCAAAGGACAACCATTTGCTGAAATTTGGTTGTCCTGCTGAAAAAATGGTAGTCCTTCATTGGAAAAATTGGAATTTGCACTCTAATGAAAAACAAGAAGGAACATCAGATTTGCCAAGGTAAACAGAATTTATTTACATCACATAACAGGTTTTCTCATCCAGGGATAAAAAAACAGGGCCCTTGGGCCCGATGGCCCTTAAATATTGCTCAGGTCCGTAGGTTCAAAATGAAAGGGGAAATGAATCACAAATACTTGAAGTTTAATTATACAGTCCTCTTTGTCCACTGTGTACAGTCGGCCTGTGTATTTGTTATTCACCTAGTCTCTAAAAAGCTGCACAGCCTCACAAAATTTGGAGGTCGGTCGGACAACCTACAAGCATGTTTTTGCAAAGATTTGGTAGTCCAAGAGATTGTCTAGTCGTCACGGACTACAGGACTACTGTAAAAATCGAACACTGACTATATAAGGCAGTTTATTCAGTCAGTTTCAACTTTCAATGTCACAGTTACATGTACATTTCTGTTAGTGAAGTCCACTTCTTTTTTGACAGCTTGGTCTCATTTTAAATCTTTGAACATGAATTTTATATTTACTGTAGGCCTGCATCGTGAGAAAAATACAAGAATTAACAGGTTTTCTCTTTGAAAGTGTGATACCTAGTTGTGTCTTCAAGTTGGGGCTAATTTAAACAAAGTAATATCGCTCTCACCATCCACAGTGGATGCATAAAGGCCAATTAAAGGTTAATCAACACTGGACCGTGTGTTACTGTAATTGTAGTATAATGCACGATCAGGGGTCAATGCTATCGCTGGATGCACGAGGGCGCAGGCTTGCATTAACCCATGATTGTGCATTATCCTACATCCTACATGTTCATAAATACAAATGAGATTTTGATAAAAGAAGCATGAAAAAAAAGAAAGAAAGAATTTGGTTTTTGAATAAGTGCATTTTTTTTAAACAGAAACCTAGAGAAAAGTTAAACAAATTTCCAACATGTCAACAATATTCGTGCGCGAATCATAAAATAACATGTTAACAAAAAGAATGACAACAATTGACACAACAATGCCCGCTTCAGTTTACTCTATATATAGTGTACTAATATGCTTATGTTGTGGTTCAGTGTACGTCACGTGTATTCACTATGCAGTGTGTACGGAACTCTGAGAGCTTAGTTACACCATGGAAGTACTACAGTACCTCGGAGGTACTTCCATGGTTACACAGTGTTGTATAGCTACAGGGACTTGCTTTGTGCAATTTGCATTAGACTGATTTTGGATAAAAAAAGACTTTTCAGATTTATTGAATATAGATTTTGAGAAATGCTTGGATATGTCTCACTCTCAGCCGTAGCAGCAGCAGTAAAAGGAAGATTTGTTGTGCATGGACCCTAATTTGCGTGTGAGTGTGAGATTTGCCAAATTTCGGAACTAGGCCCAGTTCTACTGAGAAGAAGGATTACACTTGGCAAAAATGTTACTCTCAAACATTGCTGGAAGATCATTTTATGGCTGGCTGGGATAACTCATGTCAAGGCTTTCCATGTTTTAATTTTTCCCCATATAGGGTCTAGGGCTATCAATAGGCCCAAATTATTTGTTTTATTTGGGCCCACAGGAGTTAAGGATTCTTCCTACTGTAAGTACGTATGAATCCATGCACACGATTGAATTTATAAAGTTTTATACTTTGGATCAAGTGATACCAAAAGAAAAATTCTGAAGCCCTCACACAATAAACCGTTGCATGAATTGCAAAACCAGCATTGATTTGATACGCAGGATGTGCACATTTGAAGAAAACAAAAATGAATCTTTATTGTAAATCTTCCATTATTTTGTTCTATTTTATACCTAAGACCCCTCACCTGCCTAAACACTTGCCTTGCAGGAAAAAGTACTTAGCAATTTGTACAGTAGGCCAACTGCACATCAAACTGTCCTCCTTAAAATTAGCTTGTGTGTTGGGCAACAAGTGGTGCACATTGAGAAAATAATTGCCCATGTGAAAAGTCAATGTTAAACACCAGAATACAAAAAGAAATGCCCACAGTAAGAACATCTAAGGAACCCAAATGGACTCTTTAGCTATTAATATTTTGCAACTGAAGTAGCAAAAACAAATAATTGAATGGCGTACACTATGTCCCGACATGACCATGCAAAAGAGTTGCTATTTAGGATTTCAGTCTCCCCAAAACATTGTTTTGCTCTCTGCATTGGCTGCACCCAAATGCTCACCTCTCAAAATGTCCCGAGACCAAATCGTCCCCATACCAAAATGTCCCCACTAATTGGTCAAAATCATGTTGAATTCTGTTTTCAGGAAATTTAGGCACGCATTTCATCCTGGAATTTCAGTGTGACCCCTGATTTATGTTCAAATGTTCTATCAAATGCGGCGATGTGTACGTGTTCAATGTATTAATACCTAGGGGAAGTTTTGGTAGCTAAGAGCGGGTAAGTTTTGGTCTAGGACGTTTTGACTAGATGCAGTTGCTTAACGTTAGGCGTATCAAGGCCCAAATTGTAATTAGTAAAGTTGGTCCTATTCAACTGAGGAGCAAGGTCGTTCGTGAAAAAAATATCAAAATATCCCAATTGATCACAAATGCCAAAAATATCAACCTGGCATGTGTAAAATTAAGACAGTAACGATAAACCAACAATCCGCAATATTCAAAAGGTTCCTGGTGAAGGATTTCTCCTGTCCCTTTGGCTTGACCAGTCCACTGTAGGCCATGGCTAACAATACTAGTAACAACACGCACGCGCTACAGTACATCAGTATACCAAAAAAAAGAGAAACTGAAGTAACTGCGTATACTTACTGCTTTATCAGCTCTCTAACTGAATATTCTCAAATCTCAATTGTGGAGAATAACTCTCTGTGCTACCGGTTTTTCGCTGTACGCTTTCTGCAGGAATAACTCAGCAATGAGGTGGCAAGTTGGTAACAGGGCATGCAGTGATGGTACTTCGTAGTGCTCGTTATAACGGCGGCCGGTCGGTTGTTTACTATGTAAGTTGTATACGGTAAGCTTATAATTATGTATGCGTACGTACGTAGAATGAAGATCGTGTGAATGACAAGCACCGATGTTTTGAATTAATACAATGGCTCGTACGGTTTGGTCAGCGTCACAGTACAGCAAAGAAGTATATTTCTATGCGTCACAGTCATAATGTATGCTGCTCAGTTGAAAATAAGGCGATTCAATATTTACAGGGAGGTAAAAAAATTTTCATGTGTAATGAAGACAATTAGGCAGTTTCATGATTGGCCAAAATCCTACAATTTATACTTAATACCTGTAATATATTAATTGATAAATTTTGAAGATGTTTTATGTAAAATTTGGGCATGATTTTTATATTTGACAAATAAATACAACCCTTAGAATAATATCATGTATCCATATTGCTTTCACTTATATGATGACAGGCAGTGCATGTGATTCATAAATAAAGGAGCAGATGAAGTAGAAATTACTCATTGATGACATATTTTATAAATGAGATGTAATTGAAACTAACAATGATTATCTAAATTTTAATCTTCAGTCTTCACTAAATTCTGCCAAATATAAACCAGTTTTGGCTCCGTATTCCCCATCATATTTTGGAATTTGGGTCATTCATTATAGGCTTGTCCGAGGGCGTAAGCTGATTCGACCAATCAGGAAAACTGTTGTGACACTGAACGCTTGCCCAAATTTTATAATGAGTCTACTAGTATACCTACAGGTCTGTACTACGTACTGCTTATTTGTCATATTCAGTTTCGGATATAAATAAACAATCGTCACGTGCTGGCGTGAGGGTTGAACTTCAGAGGCAGATGACGTAAAATCAAAATAGCAGGAGGAAAACATCTGCATCACGTTTGTATGCTGTCATATATATGGCTTCGGATACAAGCGAGAAGGAAAGAGGAATGCTACTTCCAAAATGCTTCAATGACAGTGACCGATATGTATTACACAGTTGACGTGGTAGTAATTGACTTATGGTAACGCACTGATTACAAAACTGCTCTTGATAAATTCCTTACTTTTCGATTGAGTATCATGTACATATATAATTCTAAAATCATCTAAATAAGTAATATTGTTCACTAAGCAAAAATTGATAAAAAAAAATGTTACTTATTAATGTGGACGCCACCAGGACTTGGTGGGGGAGGAGGCACATATTGCCATATGTCTATAAGTCTATTATTAAGATATATCACCATTATTTCAGTCATTATCAATATTTTCTCTTTGTTTTTAAACATAGGACGTTGAAGAGTACTAATTAAACTTCAGATGACGTGTAAACGAGGACAATTGGATTGAGATTTAGATTGTTTTAGAAAATGGAAGGTGTCGGAACGATATTTCGGTGGGAGAACATTGTCAAGTGGGCGGGACCACCACTCTAAACTGTATCAACCCTTGCAGCACCAAATCAGAACGGTAAACACAGGCCATATTGATATTTGTAAGTGCCACGATAGCTTCCACATGTAGTTATGATATGACGTACCCGCCTTACTGTGCACGAGAGGATCTCGAACATCACTATACATTAAAGTGTAAGTAAATGGAGAGATTAATGGTTGTTTGGTACCTACAAGAATCACGATTTTTGCCCTTACAAACCCACCAGATGGCCGTAGATGGCATTAGCTACGGGTGTCTATAAGCTGCATGTCACCCATGCACCCTGAAAAAAGCGTCTCAAATTCTCAATTATTAGAAAAACATCAATCTATGAAAAATACAATAATTTAGACTGGTTGGTATCCTTATCGAATGTTTCCACTTATTAAATGGCGTTTGACTGGTTCCGGGGGTCGTGGGTTAACCATTAAAAAAAATAAAATATTGTTTGAAGCTAAAAGTCTTGTTGTTGCCTGCATCTTCTGTCTACAGAGTCACACCGGTTGGCGCGTAGCGCACGGGAAAAGTTTTGACCGAGAGGGCGAAGACACTACGCAGATCACTCACAATGGCAAACCCATTTGTCTGTTTATTTTACGCCTCATCCAGCCCCTGCAAATAAATTTGGCTCAAATTCGTTCAAGTAATTTTTTTTTTTAAAACAAAATATCATGAGGATGTGCCCGTGGCGACCCTACTGTTCAGTATGAGAAGAACACATGCATTGGGACATGACGACGCTGTAACCTATCAGATTTGAAATTCGTGTGTAGGACTAATCCAGGTATCGCATCTCAAATAAAATAGGAGATCAGTGCGTTGTTCAGTATAGATACCAACAATTTGGGTTGTACCGGGTCGGCGCAGCCACGAAGTTATAAGACGGATGACGTTTCTGATAACCAAAAGAACGTCAATTATGAATTATACCAGTCTCACTCACAAGTATTAACTTGCCAAAAACGACGTGAATCTAACGTATAATCATATGTCCTGTTTTTTATGCATATTTTGCTGGTTAGATGTCTTTAATTTATCGACAACGGGTTCAACAATCGAGGTCTGCGAACTTATACACACATAGTGTGAACCGAAAGAAAAATGTATGAAATATAGTGCGTATGATAGGCCTTATAGTCATTAGAAAATTCTAATTTTCTGTAAGTTGCGGAGGTCAAACGTCAGCTAATGTCAAATCGAAGGGCCAGCCTCTCAGTATGCCGATGATGCTGTTGGTATTACCGATGGCTCTGAATCATAGTCACAGGAAGTCATGAAAGTGTAAAAGTTTTTTTTGTGTTAGTTCTGGTAAGTCACATTTGTTTTGTTTCTTGAGCCTCTATATACCAATCTTCCTGATTATCTGAACCAGTTTGACTTGGATGTTTTTGGCTCGGTGATAAAGTATTTGAGTATCTTCTTGTCTCACAACAAACATGATTTTGTTTTCTTCTCTTAAACTACACACCCAAGCTTTCTCGTATTTTGTCTGTGGTCTTAAAGAAATCTTAAGATACTTCTAATGAGAGTTTTGCTATCTTCCAACTTGTTTATTTGTTTACAATTCTGCCCAATCCACCCGACCATTTTAGATGAATTTTTTCCTGATTAATTATGGAAGATAGTTTGTTCTTATGCAACGTTTAAAGACAAGAAAGCCAAGAGGCTCAGTGATTCCTTGCCACTAATATATGCACTTCCACTAATTTTTTTTTCAAGTTGCAGTTTACTGTAGTAACCACAGGATATACCAGATGACGCCATTAATACTGCACGCCATTTTCGAATACCTGCTGTATGCATGTAATGTAAGATAACACTGGTGGCCAAGAATTCTCCAGCTTGCACAGTGGTAGCCTAGGTACAGTACCAATTTCTCAGGAACAAGAGATATACTCATATGACAGTTGAAATGACTGCCTATTATATAAACTACATAAATTCCTCCATCTACCCCATCATATGACCAAGTAATAACTTATTTGTCTCTATTGCACAATAAGACTTTTCCCTAACAGAAATCTTCCATGTGCAACTGTCTCCACTTCAGAAAACAAATCTATTCTACACTGTTTGATGACAGAAGGAGGGCTGTATCTCAGATAATGATTCATCTGGGAAAGATAAGGGTCAACCTTTCTCCCATTTTCCACAGATGTCATTGGTCAATCACCATTTTCAGACCAAACAAATGTCTCAGATGGAATTAAAAGCCAATTATGGCTTTGAAAACTAAGTGAGCACTTTTAACTGTCAAAACAAGAGTAATAAATAAAAGAAGCATGATACCAAATACTGTACAGCTGAATTGGGGACTAAATAGAAACTCAAAGGTGTATTGTATCTGCTGAACTTAATTAACCAAATTGGGCTTTTAGATACTTTACAGATGCTTTCAGACATACAGTATTTTATCAGAAACCAGCATGATGCCAGCTGAAGATCCATAGATGTAGTTTCATCATTATATGTCAAAGACTTGTGAAATTAGTACAGCAACTACACTTTATTACCTAACTGACAGGTAAATGTTTTCAAATTGGAACTTCCTAAATGTGCAAGCATTGCTAGTCTTTGCTTGGAAGGGAGCTCAAATACCTTCCACCCATAGGAAAAAACAGAAGGAGAGAAACATCAGCAAAGGTCTTAACACTTTGTACTCAAGGACCTCAGATGAACTTTGACCCACATCAAAACTTAAACCAGTAATTATATTTATATACTCTATCTAAAAAGAACAACTTTAAAGTGTGAAATTGTCTCCCCTTTGTAAATATTGAAATTATCTCCTCCTTTGTAAATGGTGTGTTTACAAGCTTTTTTCATGTTACGACCACTGATGACCCCACATGACCTCTGATCACAAGACACACCCTCATCTTATTAACTTAGAAAGTCCTACACATACCCTTGAAGGTCAAAGTTTGTGCAATGTGCAGTTCATGAGGTACTGCAAACATGTTTTGTCTATAGTCTGTCTGCAGATGACCTCTGGTGACCTTTGGCATCCACCAAAATCAATCCCAGTCAAGATCTTTAAATGTCCTCCCCACACACTGACTTTGGACTCTCTTGCACATTCCCTTCAAAAGATAGAGTGTTCACAAGCTTTTCACATTATGACTTCTGATGACCCCAGATGACCTTTGACCTACAAGAATACCCTCACAATCTCACTTACTTACAGGGCAGTACATACCACCCAAGTTTGAAAATGATGCAACTTGTCGTTTCTGAGATACTGCAAACATAGTTTGAACACGTTCTGCCTGATGGTGACCTCAGATGACCTTTGATCTTCATCGAAAACGATCCCAGCCGAGATCTTCACATGTTCTATCAACACACAAACTTTGACCCACCATGCACTTTCCCTTCAAAAGCTAGAGTGTTCACAAGATTTTGCTCACATACATACATACATACATACATACATACATACATACATACATACATACATACATACATACATACATACATACATACATACATACATACATACACACACACAAACACATACGCACGCACATACACCGAATCACCATCGCAAAGATTCCTTGCCAGCCTTCGGCAAGGAATCAAAAATGGTATTAGAATATCCAATTATTTCATCAAGAATGTCGGCAATGCCTGGTCAGACTTTAAAGTCCATATTCCTAAAAGTGATTTTGCAAATCAATTCGTTGTAAATAGTCATTCGATTAAAGTTGATAATCAGATAATCAGAACATTTTCAATGTCGATGGTACGACCGTTCGATATGATACTTTTGTTGAGAAATACAATGTTAATAATTCCTTTCATACGTCATATTTTGAAATTACATTTGCAATTCCTTCCACTTGGAAGGCAGATCCGAACGCTATACCGATTCTCTTAATCTAAACGAGTGTGAACTCTCTTAAAGTTTCAGTTAATATTAAAGTCATAAAAGTTTGTGCACAATTCTATACAACATTTGAGCTCTCATGAGTACGCCCTCTACTTTCTGAAATTCTGAACTGTTATTATTAAAGCAAATCTCTCTGTCAGATATCAACTTTAAACGGCGCCCTCGATTTGCTTTCCTGTCACGTCTCGACCAAGACTACACCTATACATAGGATTATTGGTACCAATGATTTTTTTGTATTTAGACATCAAAGACTCCTCCGCCATTGTGCTATTTTTGCCAAAGATAACGAAACTCTGGCAAATCTGTGTTGTGTTATTGCCTCTTAGTAAGAAGTTTTGGGTTGAGCCGTGAGTTGTGTGTTTAAGAGAAAATATAAAAATTAATTTTAAGTGAAATGGCTTTTCAATTCGGTTACACAGCAAATTTAATATTTCATTATTTCATTCATTATTTCATGTAAACAAAACAATTAAATAAGGTATCTGAAGCAATATTCTTTTATTTTAAGATAAAGTTTACTACTGAAATTGAAATCTCTACTTCAAAAAAGCAGAAGAACGAAACAAAGGAGCGAGAATTAAGATCTTTCGTCAGTTACCTGTAATTTTTATGAATTAAAAAAAATATTTTTTAGTATCTATATTCTAGATGGTCTGTGGATGGTTACACGACAGTTTGCTTAATTTTGTCGTGATATCGAGTTACTGTGAGTCGTCAACTCGACAAAATTCTGCAAATTGTCGTGTTTTCGAGTTACACCTATCTCGACATCACGACAGTTTGCTTAATTTTGTCATGATGTCGTGTAAGTTTAAGTCATCAACTCGACAAAAATGCAGCAAGCTGTCGCGATGTTGAGTTATCCTGGCAAGATAATTAAACATCTCTCATGTCACCTTATGGCCACTGTATTTAAGGGAAAATAAAAATATTACTTTCAAAGAAAAGCAAAAAGTTTTGGCAATAATTTGCCACTGTTACGTAGCATTTTGGTAGCCTTGAAAATCTTTTTTAACCAGAAAAGTCTCTCTTTACACAGCAATATCTTGCAATCAAGTTATTGACTTTGGGTCTGCGATGAAAAGTTATTCTCTTTTATTTAAAACTTCATCAATTGTCAGTAAAATATGCCATTAATGCCACAAATGTCATTTCTTATTTGTTGTAGAGGTTAAACGTCTTGTCTCTAGTGAAAGTTGGTTGAAAGTGTATTGTTAAATTCCATAAAAATGTAAGAAATTCATACAGGATTTTCGTCAGACCCTACTTTAATGCTTGCTCACCAAGGGAAGATTGAAAGGCCTTATAAAATTAAATATTAGGCCTACCGGTAGATTAAACAGGGATTATTCTGAAAATTACTCCAAGGTCTCGGGAAACTGTTGGTAATATAAAGCATGATGCTGCCAAAAGGATGAAATATTAAAGAAAATGTTTTACCCTTAATATGAACGCACACCTTTCGTGTGGTATGGAAGGCTCAAAGACAAAATTAAACTCTCACATCGGTATGCTGGCATCATGACGGGGACATCCCTATGTTCCGACATCTCTATGTTTCGACAGCCCTGTATTCCGACGTCTCTATGTTTCGACAGCCCTTAATTTCGACGTCTCTATGTTCCGACAACCCTATATATCGACGTTTCAATATTCCGACATCTCTATGTTTCGACGTCTCTATATTCCGACAAAAGTTAACTTTGGCGCCGAAGAAAATGTACATTGGCGCCATAGGCGTAGGAGCCCAATTTGATTGGGGGGGGGGGGGGGGCTGTAACAACTTGCCCGAAAAATACAACCAAAATAACTTTGCTCTTTGCGTGCGTTTCACATGTTAGTGTACATTCCATATAGGCAACCATAGGTTGCTATATCGCAAAGATGGCATGCTTATTACATACAATCATTTGCGTGTCATTTTATTATTATTTTTGGGGAAGTCGTTACAATAATGATAATAATAATGTTTAACCATAACAAAACACGCTGGTGAATTGCCGAATATAAAAGCATAGCTCCCAAGTTTCGGAGAGGCTAGATGCGGGTCCACCCCTGACTTGTCCGTCGGTGGACCGCCGGCCTGGGGGTGGGGTATAAGGGGAGGGGGTGTCCCCCTCCCCTTTTCGAAAAATTTTGAATTTTAGAAGTGTTTAAACGCAATTTGGTGGCACTTTTTTAGCAAGTCAGTCAACACAATTTCTTTCGGCTGCAAACAAAACAAGCCCTGCAGATACTCACAAACTCGCAAAATTTAAACTTTTCCAACTGATAATTATCATCGATTATTGTAATTTGAAATTTCTGGTGATGTACATGCAGTGCGTCAAAGGCCACTCAGCATTTTTGCGTTTGATGCTAGTACCCGGTGACCGATCGTCTGACAATGTCGTGTGACCGTGTAGGTTTAATTGACAACTCTGAAACAAGCCCCTTTTTTACCTCGCGAAGCAGGCATTTGTTTTTGGCTTTAACTTTTGCACGGCGTGATTATATTCGACTGCCCAAGTTGGTGTGGAAAAACTTACCTGTTCGACGATCGTAGGCCCACCTGCTACAAAGGTTACAGTGTTGTGACAACAAACGTTGCACTTGAAAGATGCACTGCAGCGCGATTAGTGAATGTAGGCCTACTATGAAATAGTTGAGTTTGTGTGTCGAGTTAATTGGAACTTTGCAGTAAGTTAACAGAGCTTGATATTTGAGCGTGGCACTTTCAAGACTGGGAAGATTTAAAGTGCTGGTTTTTCAGAGGGCTGGGCAGGTCAGCGGGTTGGGGTGTTCAAATGCGGGTCAAACCCGCCGGCGAAATGCGGATCACTTGGAAGGTATGTAAAAGTGCTTGTACAATTCAAATGATGAAGTATTTCATTCACATACACCCCCTCTAATATTTGTGCATATTAAAAAAATTACTGGTTAAATCATTAAGATGTAAAAAGTTTTGAATAAAAGAAAGAATTTCTGCTCCGCCTGCTTCCAAAAATATTTATAATGTCTTCCATTTGTTCTTGCATTACTCTGCTCGTAAGATCTCGCTCAATATTTAGAATTGCAAGATTATGAAGTCTTTGCTGCCCCATGGTGTTTGGCAAATACGTTTTTAGCCTGCGTAGACCACTGAAGGCTATCTCCGCAGAACATGACGTTGCTGGGATGGTTGCCGTTATCAGATGTTCTTACGTACGCCCTGCTGTATACGCCCTGTGAGAGTATAGGCCTACTACTTATACTATGCGACATGCTAACGTAAACAACGAAATATGTTATGTAGAAAGAGAAAAAGTACGTAAGGCCGATTGTGTCAAAATTCTCTCTTAGATTAGTAGGCCTAATGGCGAATTTAGACTTCCAGTAGGTTGAGGAACAGTGAACGGATAAGATGGCGAAGTCGCCCGGATGGAAAAATTGCGCAATACTAACTGCGTAGTTATCTTCGGGCCCAGGAGTTTCAACTGAAACTTGAATTTCCCTTGCAAACAGGCGTTTGCTTTGCCGGTACACACGTGACCCGACATATGGAGGAGTGAGAAACTTGAGAGTGTTTATTTTCTTGAAAATTAGACTGAGACAGGTTGGAATGTAAAGACTGGTCTCGGATGAGAGAGTTGCACAATGAAAGACTGCTAGTTGTCCCCCTACTCTCAGAGCTCATTACATGAGACAAAGATCGCTTATGCAAGCATGATCACGTATGTGCCTTACTCGGTTAAAGTTAGACTTTGCAAAGTCTTTCTCGGCGAATGAATTTTCCTCCTTTGATACATTCCTCACACTTTGAGCTGCAGCCTACTTATACCCAACCGAGGATATGTACTCATCTAGTAATGGCGTTTCCCTGTGATCGCCGTCCGCCGGAAAGACTTTGGACACTCGATATAATTATGTACAAATGAATAGTCACGTTTGACGTTAGGGTTAATACATATTAAAATACTACGCGTTGGTCTCATGAAATGAGCCAATAGCAGCGATCGAACAATGAGAGAAAATAATGGTACCTAGGCTAACTTTCACCGTATCACCAGATTTGCCTACAGCAGAAATAGGATAAGAGAGATAAGAGAGGCCTCAAACAGTTGAAGGAGAGTAGAATATTGCCATGATAGTTACGTAACTTATCAGTCGTATGTCCTTTCCCAATCATCACTCCCATCATTTCTCACGATGGCCGTGATTGGCTTCTACCGAATTCGGTAGCGAAAAACAATGGTGTTAGTTAAAAGTTGTGTGCATAATTAAAACGAGTGTCCAGAGTCTGCGAGGGCAGCTATCAGTGGGGGGAGTAAACGCTCTTCCGGAAGAGCAATACAGTGTGGGTGTTCAGAGGTGGCAGAACCAACATTTACAGAAACTTTTCAGCCCAAGCAGACCCTGCAGATTCTAGGTTGAAGCTAGCGAACAATAAGCACTAGGCCTACCACCGAACCATATCAAGGAACCGGTAAAGAAGTACGGAAAAGTGAAACTGCCATTAGTAAGGGAATTTTGAAGTAATGGATTTCCAATCATAGGTGTGAATTTCAACCCGGGTTTTGGCTAGGTTGTTAATATCACATTTCTTTTGCAATCTAAACATGTCCGCGTCGTAATAGCTAATACTTCATTCCCCAGTATACGGATCAAGTCAATTTTAACATCACCACAGCGTATCACTGATATACTTTTCGAAACACTCCAGTTTGTAGCAAATAAGGCCCCAGCCCCTCACCTCTCATCAATGAGTTACCAGTATTCTTTTCTGAAATTGAAGTCACAAACCCCACAGCAAATTCAGCTTCTGCAAAACTACCTGTCTTAACTCCCATTTCAGAATTGTTAAATGGGTGCACCGAAGCACCGCCTCCATTCGCGAGTATGATTGCCTTGCATTCTGGTATAATGTTAGATCCAAATACGTGTTTATTGTTCTCAATTTACTAACAAAGTGGCCATATACGTGATCCCCGGCTCACCATAAAAAATAGTCATCCCTCAACCCCCCCCCCCCCTCTCCCTGGAAAAAAGTGAGATACTGCAGAGATAATTAAATTTGCCCCAGTTTTGTGTGAAGACGCTGGTGGTCTTCCAGGTATTTCAATAAATCCCACACAATTTAAAACCTCATGATAGATAAAGTGCATTCTTATTACAGTATCCGATTCTCAAAACCAAAATCGTTCTTTGCCTCCTAGAAATGTGTCTTGGTCTTGCGGTATGTGGGATACCTTTGTTGATTCACACTGAGCAGCTTCAACTTAGGCTATTTCCTCCAGTCGTGTATTTTTTTTTCTAAAAGGAAAACGACACTAGCAAAGAAAAAAAAGGGTAATTCCTTTGGACACATAAATACTGCTTTTGTTTCTGTACACCGTATGGAACTCCGTTTTAACATTTATTCAGGAATTTCAGATATCTCGAATTAATTTTAGATATCTCAAATCATGCACTATTTTAGATATCTGAAATAAAATTCGAAATATCGTAAATTGAATTCAAGATATCCAAAATTGAATTCGAGGTATCTGAAATAGAATTCAAGATATCTGAAATTGAATTCGAGATATCTAAAATTGAATTCGAGATATCTGAAATTGAATTTGAGATATCTAAAATAGAATTCGAGATATCTGAAACTGAATTCGAGATGTCTGAAATTGAATTCGAGATATCTAGAATTGAATTCAAGATATCTGAATTAGAATTTTAGATATCTGAAATTCGTGGTTATTTCGAGATATCTGCAACTATTTTAAGATATCTGCAATTATTTCAAGATATCTAAAATTCGTTTCGAGATATCCGAAATAAAATTTGAGATATCTAAAATTAATTCCAGATATCTGAAATTCCTGATGCACTATTTTAGATACCTGAAATAAAATTCGAGATATCTTAAATTGAATTCAAAATATCCAAAATTGAATTCGAGATATCTGAAATAGAATTCGAGATATCTGAAATTGAATTCGAGATATCTAAAATTGAATTCGAGATATCTAAAATTGAATTCGATATATCTAAAATTGAATTCGAAATAGCTGAAATTGAATTTGAGATATCTAAAATAGAATTCGAGATATCTGAAATTCAATTCGAGATATCTGAAATTGAATTCGAGATATCTAGAATTGAATTCAAGATATCTGAAACAAAATTTTAGATATCTGAAATAGAATTCGAGATATCTAAAGTAGAATTCGAGATATCTGAATTAGAATTTTAGATATCTGAAATTCGTTCTTATTTCGAGATACCTGCAATTATTTTAAGATATCTGCAATTATTTCAAGATATCTGCAATTATTTCAAGATATCTGCAATTATTTCAAGATATCTAAAATTCATTTCGAGATATCTGAAATATAATTTGGGATATTTAAAATTAATTCGAGATATCTGAAATTCCTGAATAAATATTAAAACGGCGTTCCATAACACCGCGTGTATGGTTAATGTACGTTTACTTTGGACTATATTTACTCACGAAGTAACTACGGTAGCGTACTGTGAAAAGCCAACGATTATGATATCGTTATCAGTGGGTTGCTGGAATCCCTCTTCAATAGCAGGCTGTTTTATCTTTGGGCTTGGTTTAACGTATTGCCAAGAAAAAATCAAAAGCCTTGTTATTTCGTGCAGTTGATTCTAGAAATGAAATATGTAGGATAAATAGGCACAGGTGTAGCTCGATCCATGTCAAAGGAAGTAACGTCGAGAGCATTATGTTACCGTTTATGTTACACTGATGAAAAGAGCATTGTCCTCGACAATTTTCCAGTCGAAGTGAGTTTGTAGAAAACATTTTTTTTTGTTGCAAACTCCATAAATAGGCTGGACTTATCGAAGGGTGTACAAAAATGAGACACTAGCCTACTTGTGAACTAGTGGTTTTATTACCGTTTAGTTACTGTAATTATTACTGTTTACAAACTATTAAAGAAACTTTTGTTTGCTGAAAATTGACTTATTCAGTTTGTGCCGCATGTGTTTACCCTTATACGTTCCATGTAGGCCTTCTTCACGAATCAACGCAAAGCTCGTGAACGTGTGAGCGGGGAGTAGGTGTAAAGTGAAAGTAGGTGAAAAATGTAAGTGAACAGAATAGCCCTTTGCCTGGAATTCAACGCCGATGGCTCTGTATTGAATGTCGACCTGGTAATTTCAACGAGATCAGCGTTTCCTGTTAGATCGTCGTCTCATACATGTGAAAGAGTCCTTTAGTTGTGATAACGTGTCACGCCAACAACTCATACACTAGGATGTTGTACTGTGTATTGTCACAGTCTGTAGTTTTGAGACTGATAACACGTGGACGTGGATCACTCGCCATTTTGTAAATACTGACTGTGGTAAGTGTCTTGGCCAAATAATTCATTGTATGGATATGTAGACAAATATACGAGGTGCATTGCATTGAAATTAATTATACTTTCGACTTGTGAT
Source organism: Stichopus chloronotus (assembly GCA_021234535.1). Classification (NCBI taxonomy): domain Eukaryota; kingdom Metazoa; phylum Echinodermata; class Holothuroidea; order Aspidochirotida; family Stichopodidae; genus Stichopus; species Stichopus chloronotus. The sequence goes on along the minus strand of CM037836.1, from coordinate 18,609,172 downwards.
TAAAACAAGATTGTGAGTGAGCGGAATTGTCGAGTAACTTCTCGATAATTTACGTAACGTACTTCTATAGTCTAGCTTAGTCTAAATGAATATAGTTACATTTTATTCAAGATCGTTCACTAGGATTTCATCTTTTTTTTAAAAAAAAAAAAAAAAACCTTCAAAGCAAACCTTGCAAACAAAACTGATAGAAATCAACGAAGTTGCATATTTCATTCCAACAGCTTTCCATAATCATAACCAGAGAGAATCCTATAGCAGGACCATGCTTGGATATATGTTGTATGCCAGCGAAATATTCAGGTTTCTCATACAGTATTGAAAGGTAAGATGAATTTGGAGGAAAACTCTAACAGAAAGCATTATGTGGGTCACGAGGGGACATCAAAGGCTGTATTGCCAGTGGCGGCGCCAGAATGTCAGACTTGGGGGGGCAAACTGAGGGCAGAGGAAAATGTTGGGGGGGGCAAAGATTTTGGCGCGCAGCGCGAAACCTAGCGCGAAGCGCGAGGCCTTGCGGGTGGGGTCCAGGGGCCCGCCTTAGGGCCCCTGGTGGGGTCCAGGGGCAAAGCCCCGGTTGGGGTCCGGAAGCTCTGAGGTTTAAGCATATCTCTGGGTGGAAAATTAAGTCCCAAGAGAAGTATATTATTTATTTTTATATTATTCATTTTTTCGGTTGACCGTACTCCAAGGTTCCCAACTTTTTTCTTTGGGGGTTCTATTTCACATTTACGCGGTGCCACCGAGTACATACACAAACCCACACACAGCCTACATACACTTCCATTCCATTCCTATATTTAGGAAAACAACGACATTCCTATATTTAGGAAAACAACCACCTACCGGCCGCGCTTCCCTTATGCTGGATGGTAAACATTCCAGAGAAAATTGGTCTCACCAGGCTGGCCTACTGTTGAAGTGGCTATGGGCATGATATTAAACTGGCAGGCAGTGTAACATAAATTAGTCATTTATCAATCATGGTTCCCGGAAGCTGTTCTTATTCAGTCCAATGCCAATACATAGTTTTGTGATTAAATTAATTTTGGCTGCGTACAAGATCTGATTAGGAAGGGTGAGAGCAACTGGGGGGGGGGCAAGGAAAAACGGGGGGGCAAAGCCCCCTCATGCCCCCCGTAGCGCCGCCACTGTGTATTGCATCACCCTAAGCTATATTTTTACCTCCCTGAAGGGAAAATTCTCAACTGGTTCTAAGTTACAGTACTCTTAGATTGCCAGCAAATTCGAAAGATGCAGAGCAGCTCATATAACACAGCGTACACAGGGATCCATTGTTTTGATTACACATGTGGAGGAATGTAAGACAGGCTGAGGGAGGGACTAGATGTAGGTGGTTGGGAGAATTGAAACTATCTGGGGTGATGCATTACAGCCTTTAAGTTAGACCTTACACACATTGGACCTAAGCCAAAATATATGCCTACATTATGAGCCTACTAATCTTTACAAGATGGAAGACTCTCACTGTGTGAGATGAACACAGTCAGATATCTGACTTATTCTTCACCAATAACTTTTGATAATCGTAGATGGAGATGAAAACTTAAGGTAATCACCTAAATTAGCTATTCGTCGCAAATACAGCATACTAGTGCCTAGGCCTTCTGTCACTTAACGTAGAATTGTCATACCTTACAAATTTATGTTGTAGCATAGGCCAATCGAACGTTAATATGTTATTGCATTGGTTTACGTTTTAGCCTGGTGTTACGAAAGGCCCAGGCTGATTGTATGCTATCATGACACCTTAAGTTTGTCAATTGTAGTATAGGCATATGCTGGTTGCGAAACGTCAACGTGAGAACTCTAAGAACAGTTCACTGAATCCTTTTATCAATTTGTGTAGCTCTCTGAGACTTTTTGATTGTTACTAAAGTTAGAAATCTAAAGAATTCTGTTGACCTCAGATAGAGTCTTTTCTGAAATAGATTTTCGTCTAAGTTGGGTTGTAGGCATTCTAAGTCTAGGTGTACTGACAATCAGAGAGGTAAATAATTACAATGAAAATATTTACTTATATTACTCGGAAAATATTTACGGAATTGATGGACTCTCTGTGGAATTTCCCTTTTGGAATGACATTATACAGCTGCTCGTCCCCTCAATTAACTATGCATTTGATAAAGGTTACCTTTCTGATTTACAATTTGGACTATAATTTATCTGGCTCCTAAATCGGGGAATAACACTATGTAACGCATCCGATTCGCCCGAGTCCTTAGGGGGATAGTGTGGCAGGTGCTCTTGCTCCAGGGTCCATACCTGCTAGTCCTCCGAGTTCATTCCCCCGTGACCCCTTCATACGTGGTGGATCTACAAATTCATTAGGGAGCCACTCATCCATTACGGCAAAAGTTGGTGAGGCACCCTCCTCGGCATAGCCTGGGTTTTCAAACTCCCTGTGAGATATAGTCTCTCCTTCTGAAAGTATCACCTTGGAGAGAGCGGTGGAGACTTCTACGCACGCAGTGCCTTACGCACGCACCCTTGGAGACAGAGAGAAAGACTTCTACGCACGCACCCCTGTACGCACGCAACCTTGGAGAGAGCACAGAGAGTCAGCCGCAACACCACAGCCGTTGTGTGCAACTGTTTTATAGACAATTATTACGCCGAGGCCTGTATTAGTGAGTGGAATGTTACTTACTTTCTGATACAAGGGGCCTATCGTGGTCTGTGTAGCCTCTTTTAGATATTACAAATGGAAACTGCACCCTAACTAGGGCCTGTCTCTTACAGGTGGCGGGTAGCTCGAAAGACAGCGGTGTTCACTCTCTATTTTTATTGACCCCTGATGACTGTAGTGACGTCAAAGAATACCCAAGGAAAGTACTGCAATTCTATGCAAACCGTTTCTGCGGATAATTCAGTGACTTGCCGAATACCTGCCCACATTAGTCAACGAATGTCGGCACGTCCGCACAGGTTGGAGTCTCGAAGCGCACTGCCCGCCCTTCTAAGTTGCACAAACAATTTCGCGCCTTTCACGACTATCACGTGGGTATATCGTGTATCGCTGGTCATGCGGAACAGGTCGAGCGCCCTCGACTGGATAAACTTTGGGCTTTATTACAACTAGATAATTTCCGCAGCAGAGGCTTAATGCACTGTCAACCACGGACTGCAAAGTTGTTTGCAAATTATATAGCTTTGCGTGTGAAAAATGTTTATGATTCTATTATAGGCAATGAGCAAACGGCTTTTTAAAAGGAAGATTCATAGCTGAAAACATACGATTAATTCAAGATCTTGCTGCACACTGTGATGACAAATCTGTACCAGGAGGGTAACTATTCTTTGACTTCGAAAAACCCTTTGATCGACTTGACTAAAGCGCCATATACACTGTTCTTGCAATTTTTAATTTTTGCCAAGTGGCCATTGCAACAATGCTACTTCGTGTGCTTCAAATAAAGGTTATCTCTCTGAATATATTTGGCAGTATCACGTGGTGACCTCTGAGTCCTTACCTGTCAGTGATTGCAAAGAAATTCCCCGTTGTAGTGAGCCAAATCAGCTAATCAAGTATCGCAGGAGTATCTGGAGTATCTCAGTATGGTGATGATACCTTATCATTACTGACCTATCTGACATGTTTCTGAAGTGCTCAAGTTTTGACAACGCTTTGCGGTAATCCCGGTAAATCATATCTATTCCTACAGGTACTTTTCTGAAGTGTTATCCTGCTCACCCGAACCGCATTAAGTATATAGTAAAATACCACTTTCAGAAAGTATTTGGGAATTTTTATTTCCCATCTCAGGGATGATGATCCGTTTAAATTATTTATATAAGCTTTCTTGAGTAAAAAATACTTTTCAACGTTGGTCAGCGAGAGATGTTACTCCAATTCGGGAGGTTCCTTAAATGAAATGTTTTGCTCTTTCCCGGCTGGTTTTCCATTTTTATGGCACTTCCGATCATAAGCCTGACAAGCTTAAACATATAGTATTACACCATGGAAATGGCGGTCTAAATGTGACGGACGTACGCATTTTTGCTAATACTTCGAAAACAAAATGGGGTTAAATGTACGTTGATCAGAGTTACTGACCTCGGAATATATTTTTCAAGAACGCAATACGTAATTATGGAGGTGATTTTTCTTTTCCCCTGTAACTTAAAGACGGGAAATTTCTTCAAACAACTCCACTCGTGAAGTTTGTAACTTTGGACAAGTGTTAATTTTTTATTCCTTTTTAAACCTTTTTGAAACCCAAGTGATATTAAACAATAACTGCATTAAAATTGTCAACCATGTGGTTTTCCTGTATTTAAAAGGTTTACAAAGTGAGCGAATTTGTACAATTGTACAACAGAAGGCTGGTCTTATTTTATCAAAATTCTTTTGATAAACATGGCATCAAAAATTATTTTTTAATAATTACTATCATTAAACATTCATTCGCACTTCCTCAGCAGATATGTGAACTTTTTATAACTGAGAAAATACTTGGAAAATACTGAGAAAACTCTTGGATTGCCACAAATATGTTGATATCGACAACTTTTCTGAATTGGAGACAGACAATAAGCATTAGTGTATTACTTCTAGAATTTGTTTGGTGTCTTGAAGTTGCTAAATTGCTAATGGTCAACGTCGTCAGTTCTAAGACTTTTTTTTTTTGGTGCAATGGGCAGGTTTCAACTGCAATGTTGGACACCAATTGTCAAATTTATGAGCTTTGTACACAGTTCAGCTAGCTACATTTAAGATGACTTTGGATTGTTTGTGCATCAAGTACAAATTCCACCAGAAACTTATACTACTCTTGAAATTTTAGTCTAAGTAACGTTTGCTCACTGATCCGCAACTAGATTCATTGTGGAGTAGCCTACTGACAAATAGACCTTCACTACCGTGTTGGCTATACGCTTAGTCTATGTAAAGTGACGTTAGCCTTGATACTTTTTTTTCCAAATGGTAGCGGTAAAATCTTTATAGTTAAACATCTAGGTTTTCATAATTATACACAGAAATTAAACTCTGTTAATACTTTCTTTGACACTCATCATGTGCGTGATTCAGTTTCTGTGCACACATATTTCAAATCCTCTGTCTGCTACATAAACAACTCTGAAACCAGCCAATCACATGATATCATACATGATAAGGTTTCATCGAAGGAACAAACCATAACAATGATGGTATGACTCAATATCACCTTATGTTCTATCATGTAGAAAGGGTTTTCTCGAGAAATGAGTTTCGCACATAATGGAAATCCTGTCTGAACTAGGTGCTGAAACAAAGGTCTCTATCGTGCAGTTTCGCAGTCTACCGTTGGGGGCATCCTGACTTTTTCAGATAAATTCTCATATAGTTTAAAAAGTCCGAAGTGTTTCACTTTTTCCGCGTTCGCTTCTAAGAAAACTAAGGTAAGATCTTTCAAAACTAAGTATTAAAGAAGTATTTGTAAGTATTAAAACCGATAGTCTAATGGTTATCGATATTTGGCCATGTGTTTAATTATCTGATCTAAAACTGATCATTACCATTGGATTGAATCCAAGCAAAATTAGCAGGGGAAACGGGCGTACAAACGCTCTAAAGAATAGGTCTTACGACCGTATTGAGTGCGCACGTGGGTTCGCAATGCACGTTCCGGTATCCTGAAACAGAGATTACGTTCATCTTATCGTGAACTATACTGATTGCTGTTGTAATTGGGGAGTCTTAAATGGACAAACAAAAGTGTAGTGTACATAATACCGAAGCAGTTTCCATTTTCCCAATCTTCATCAAATAAAAATCAATGGAAACTGTTGTGCCAACTATTCTTTGGTACAGTGAGAAAAAGCAGACTGTCAGAAACACATTTTGATCTTAGAAATTAATCCAAGCCATCAAAAGTGAGATGCCTCCCTCAGGAAATGACTAAATTGCCCTAACTTTACGTACTACCGTATGTACCTGGGAGCACTTTATTGCACCCAACATTCTCCACCAAACTGAACCAACGAAAAAAAAAATGTGCCAACTATTTTTCGATATTCTGAGGAAGAGTAGACTGCCAGAATTGCATTGATATCAACGATTAATCCAAACCATCAAATTAAATACCTAAAATTGTAGGTATTATCGCACAATTTATTGCACCATATTATCAGTAGTGTAGTGTAGCAAAATAGGGCACATAGGGTGCCCTATATGAGTATAGGATCCAGGATAGGGCACATAGGGTGTCCTGTATGATGAATGCTATATTTATATGTATATGTATATGTAGAGTCTACGTAGGGAATGATGAGGCGGGAACTGAAACCTACAGTAGCGGTAAAATGAAGATGATGGGGGACCGAGACTATTGATCGTCGCTAATGGATGAAAGAAGCAAAAGAAAAAACAAACATGGTTCTTTTTACATTTTGTTCGATTTATTCGAGTGCAACACCGCAAATCATCACATCATACAGAAAAAGAACAATGGTTGTTAAAATAGTAATAACAGTCATAATGAAATCAAAAGTGCATTACTAATTAGATTGATGGTTGTCCATAATGTTGAAGAAACGGTATGAAATTGATTTCGGATGTGAATACATCGTCACTTACAGCAACTAAACCGATGATAGAAATCTTAAACATACTGCAAAATAATCTCTTCAATAATCCATTGATAAAGCATAAAAGTGTAATATACGATGTGTTTGTGAATGAAAAACAATAATGATATTGACAGTGCATCACTACTTTGGTTATCGTTTTACCATAACGGTGAGGAGAGGGTTCCGACGTTAGGAAAACTCGTTCCGACGAAATTCATTTTGGATACTAGCACGTCGTCATAACATTATTACTTTTTACGATAGTAAAACACACGACGGGGAAAAAAACATTGTTCAATAATCGATCGATGAAAAACTACAAATGCGATTTCATAAAGTAATAAACATCTTTGTCGTTACGTTGAACGTCATCCGTAAATCTACCCACGATATTCGTCGTGCGTTGTCCACGGCACCGGTGTAACAGATAATACAAACAATAATGTCCACACACGTGAGAGTATAAGGATTGTAACTGGCGTTGGTTGTACAGAACAACTTCATTTCGGAGAAACTGTGCAATGCCTGGTATCGTCGTGGATGGTCGACCAAATGAATCGAAATATTCCACGACGGTACGATCTTGCGGTACGTACAAGCATGTCTAGTGTTGTCCCTCATAGGCCCCGGGGTCTGTATTGAAGACGTAACAACTACCAGGTTCGGGACATCGTGTTGGTAAATTGTTCAGAAGCGAACACACCCCGGAACAACGGAACGGTAAATGTATCTCTCTCGAGGACCTTCGTTATCGTCTCGCTGTCCATCTTCAACGAATGAAGTCGAACGAAACGTTACCGTATTGGTCGATTTCGATTAGATTGTCAAACTCGGCATAGAGAATAAGCATAACACTTTCGGTCAAGGCTTCGTCAAAGCACAGCGTCAGATCCAAGGTACCTTCCTCCTTACGGTTGTAATGGGCACCGTCGGCCAGATCGGGTGTAAAATCGAAGGCGTACAAAGTATACCCCTTCTCGTATTCGTTGCGAGTGACGTCTATGCCTTCGTCTAAATTCTTCTTATGCAGGGCTGTAAAGAGAGAGTCGTAAGCCCTTATGTTTTGATTGGCAGTGCCGTCCTCGTTAAAATGCAATTTCGAAGCCTCTGAAGGATGAATGCGTCCAGCATAGCGTAGTGAGATTTCGTTGACGTTAAAATGATGGAAATTGAATGGATTTTAGCGTAATGACCATTGAATGACGAGGTTTTGACGATCCCAAGGATGAGTCGTCTCGGTAACTGACCTAACCACAAATGATCGGATATGACGTTGGTACTACCGGCTTGGACGGCTTTGGTCCGAACTTGTACTCGGTTGATAGGGTATTTAGCTGTCGTACCGCTTGCGAGCACTTTCGCATGTTGAAGTAACAAGGTGGCACTTGGTGTCACCCTTCTTATGTAGAGAGCGACTTCCGTGAATTGAAGTCTGTATCCAGCGGTATCGTTGGCGGTCATAAGCACGAAGGCATCATTGTTTGGGATCAACTTCAAGTTTAAGGTCACACCATTCATCAGATATCGATCCATGTGAAAAATATCGCAATGTAAGCGTCCCGTCAGTTCCACTTCTACGCTGTCTTTAAAATGCTTCGATCTGGCCTCGAGTCCATGGTTGGCACCGTTGATGGTGTTGCTGTCTTCCATGTGTCCGGGTGTGTCTTTGTGATTCAATGCAGTACTCAGATGTTTCGTTTTGGCTTCACGACCATAATTAAGTAATGCCTCCATGTATGCTCTATAGGGATAACATGCCGAAGAATCTGAAATTTGTTGGCCATTGAGCGACACATCGATCTGTTTAAAAAGCGCGTGGAGAGGATAATTCACAGGACCGACATTATCAACGCGTTCTCCGGTGTGAAGGAGAGCATCACCGTTGGCCTTGGTAATTTTACACTTCACGAAAAGCTGCGTCTCTTCGAGATCGAGGTACTGATCTCCGGTGCCTGGAATTTCAAATTCAAAAGCTTGTGACAATCCTGCGATGGGGTTGATTTTCTCCCAGGTGCCTCGATCGATGACGGTCTGCGTTGGCGGGACGCTGAAAAGATCCATCTCACTTCTACCGCACTCACACGAATGAGGGTGAATAGTCGTCATGTTGCTTTTTTAACTGAAAATATCCCGATGAAGTCTTCGTCGATTGACGAGAGGAGAAGAAATGAACGTTTTCGATATCCGTCTTCGCTTTATAGTGTTTGGTTGTCTGCTTCTTGGTCGTCTCATACGTTTGACACGTGGTCTTGTCACACGTCTGACACGTGGTCTTCGCGGCTGCTGACCAGACTTTCTAGTTCGACGCACGCCACTGCCTTTTTCATTGACGCGTCTTTTCATTTCTTCAACGGTCCTCCTTTTCAACGATGACCCCACTTTTTGACCATCCAACACATCCGTGGCCACGTTCACGTCTGTTCTGAGTACACTTTTACTTTTTTATGTTCAAGTTTGTCGTATCTGAAAGCACCAGCTGTGGAAATCGTCCTCTTGAAGCCACCGTCTTCAACAACGGTGCACTGGCATCCCCGACCGATTGATTCCCGATGATGTTGGTGTACAGAAATAGTTCATGAAGTGGATCGCGATCCATGGGACGATCGCCGATGCACCGATGTCCATGATGTCACGATGAGGTTGTTCACCTGTGCGAAAGTCTTTCAACGTAACGCTGTTGAATGGTTCGTTCGGGAGCATGCGATACTCAAAGGCACCATGGTGAGGTTCGATGTCATGCGAAGAGCGAGGATAAGAAATACCAGACAACGCGACTTCCCAATCGCCTTGGAGCGTTAAAGGTTTGCTCAATTGGGTGAAATAGTGAGCTAATGAGTTATCCGGATAAGTATCCAGAGAACTGTTACTGGGAAGCGTGACGTAGAAATTGTAAATGGTATACCGCGTCTACCTGTCGTCGTCCAGGGTTGGTATCAATCCGACGATGCCAGAAGGTAGTTCATAGCTTTATGAGCTGATCCGTCCAACTGTTAAACTTTGCGGGATAACCGGTCCATTTGACGAAATACTCCATAGTTCCATCCTGTTTTCTACGGCGCCGTAACACTTTCTCCACTTTGTACACGTCCGAATCGTCTTTTGTGACACGTTGCAGTTCCGTATCGTAAAACGTACCTTGAATCACCTCGCCTTCCCAATCGTTAATGCGATAGACCGGTGGCCGTCTCGGTAGTCGCTCGCTCACCGTAAAAATTTCTTCGGTCCATCGGGAGGTAACCTTTACGAAATGGACGGACCGTCATACTCAATCTTACTCGATCACCGATCTCAAATCGAAAGGTGGGTGGCTTTTTTGAAAGTTGACGTGGATACAGCGTGCGTCATACTTCGAGTTCATTTTTCAGGGTCACGGTTTCGGGGGATCGTCCGATACTGCGATGATGAGCTGGGTTGTAGCTGGTCACGAGTTTCGGAAGCACGTCGAGATAAGCTCTGGTATGATTTGCCGCGAAATACTTCCACATTTTCTCTTTGAAGGTCCTATTAAATCTTTCGACGACGCTCGCCTTGGTCTCGATATGTGTCGCAAAGAGATGGATCCCTTGCTCGATCAAGAAATGTTTGATGTGTTGGTTAAAAAATTCCGATCCCTTATCGGTTTGTAACCACCTTGGTTTCCGTCCATCTTTCAAAATGGACACAAAAGCTTTCTTCAGGGATTTTCCGGTCTTGTCCCCTTGAGCGGTGCGACCCATGCATATTTTGAGAACACGTCGACGCATGTCAGTAAGTATTTGAAACCACGATTTTGCCGAGAGATCTGTCTGACGTCTACGAGATCGGCCTGCCACTGATCATCAATACCTTTGACGAAAATGCGATTTCGAGTGTATCGTTTTTGGGTCGGTTTGTGTAACGTGTAAGTGTCTTGTTTCCTGAGCCATGCTTTGACCTCTTGTAACGTTGTCGATGGTCTTCGTTGCCTGGCGTGACGAAGCAGAGAGTTGACGCCTCTGTAACCAGCGGGATGCGAAACGTCGTAGAAGAGATCTCGAAGAATGGTCGGTAGCGGATCCATCGACATCTGTAACGATCTTCCCTCTGCAGCAAGCACAAAGGCCTGCCTTGAAGTTGCACGAAAGGTCGACTTTGCATGAACGCCATGACGTTCTAACGCCATCTGTGAGACAACAGAGGTGCGTCGCGTTAATATATCTCCCACTGAGGAACACCATACAATTCTGTATCGTTGCTCCGCGTTCGACGTCTACGCCTTTTGTCACTCGCACTCGACTTGTTAACGGTTGGTGCGGTTTTTTCGGCAACGTTGGTGATGGCACGCCAGCGTTCTTCATTACCGACGAGCTCACGAGGAATGTTGGTTTGACTGAGCTGTCGCGCCAATGCTTCGCGACCGTTCAGCTGAAACTTTTTCCTTTCTCGCACAAGGTCGTTGACCAAGTCTACGATGTGAGTGTCTGGTATGCTATGTGCCTGGTATGCCATCCGAACCAATCAACTCACCGGTAGGTAACCACGCAATCCGATGATCTTTTAGGAAATGAACCAATCTCTCTGTCTTTGGCTGAGATGTTTTCGGGACACTTCTGATAATCGTGAACAAGAGTTCTCGATCGACTTTCTTCAGAGCTTTTGAACGTCGTGATGGTGAACAATGCACTAACCGTTCTAAAAGGGAGAATTGATCTCGAATCCTCTCCATCCTCACATCAAATGACACGATATGTATGCGGGGATCTTCCTTTATGGTCTCAGAGGGACGATACGTCCTCAAAATTGCCTGACTATAGGTAGGTCTAAACGAAACCTTTCTTGATAATTCGACGGTTTGATCTTTCTATGTATGATTAGTGTGTCTACCATATACAATAAGCAAACGATGACGTGTACAAACGTCAAGTTGTCGGTGGGGAAATAGGATTCTTCAAAGTGTAGAAAATCAGCGATATCTCGCGAGGGTGACAGATATTCATCTATCAATAGTGCCAGGTAATCTTCTTGACGATCCACATATTCGCCAATGCAGCGAATGTGGTCCGTGAACTCGCTACGCTCTATATCGTGTAGAAGCTGATATCGCCAACGAACCAGCGTCTCGAACATGGTGAGCAGTCTCTGATCATCAAGTTCGATGGTTGTTACGTTTGAGGGTGTACACCGTAATGCGTTCACCGTTCTCTTCAGGCATAACGTTACTGCGAAATCTAGTGCTGTCATCACTGTTTGCCTTAAAGTCGAACACCATGTAACCGTAGGGTCTTGATGTCGCATCATCGTAGGCCTCTTGAAGAAATCGCGTACGTCCTGGTAACATTTGCTTAGCACCTGATGGACCACAGAAGCATCTCAACGGTTTTTGAATAAAACAACGTAGTGCAAATTCAAGCTGATGGTGCGCAAATCTTTGTTTTGATGAAATAAGTTTTGAAGCACTAAGATTACTGAAAGATTTTCATGATGACTGCCTTTTGTAAACAGTTGGGAAATCCTCTGATCGATTTCGTGCTTAAGATCGTCAATCATGAACAGATTACGTTTTCCTCCGTCGATGTAGTTGTCAAAGCGTTCCGGGAGATCTTCCACAAAACGTACGTCGGGATTATCCTTTAGTATATCGTCATACAAGCTTTGATATTCACCATAGAACCATACCACGTTCTCTGGAGGTGGATCGATTAGAGTGTTTTTGTGTTTAAGTAGTCTAGACAACCAGACGGTTTTGCCGCTCAATGTCGGACCTGCGACCAAACACGTAAAGGGGTGCTTAACTCGAACGTCCACTTCAATATGCGACATGCCGCAAATAAGTGAAAGTAAACCATCGTTTTGATCTCTTTTTATGGTTGCAGTTTTGCGTTACATCGTATCAGTCCATCTTTTAATATGGCTTTAAGCGCACGATGAATATCTTTGCTTTGTTCTAAGAGCCCGCACCATTCGTCGACAGTCAGGTTGATTCCTTTTTTCCCTGACAAAAGTTTGATATGATATCGAGGGTGTTTGCAACACTCACGTACAGCGATATAGCCTTCTGAGCCGATATTTTTCACCGTAACTGTCCTTAATCCGCCTAGTGAGAACGTTGATTTCATCCTAGAGGGTGACCTGTTGATGACATGTTGTTACGCACGTGGTGTCCGATGGAATGACGCAAATGGAAAATGGTGCGATTATTTAACACGTTTGAGTGACAACAAACAAGATAAGTTAAATTATCCAATGTTTATTCATGAATCAACCGTCATTATACTACAGACACACACAAACACATATACATATACCGTCAAGATTTAACATGTCACGTTGCATCATGTGTTTTGATCATGGTATTTATTGACACTTACTATTTGCTCAAATATATTTACAGATGGAAAATGCAATATTGATAGTTAAGTCACTTAAAGCTGTCAAGCAATCAAAGTAAAGTTGTCATGTCAAGAACACTGTAAGCAATCTACAAAACAAAAATTCAGGGTATCACATTTTACTCAAGAATAAAAATCTTTTAATCGACACGTTATGTTACAATCACGTATGGTATCAAGAAATAAGATTAATAATGTCTTAACAACTGACCACAGCACTATTAAAATAACTTCTAAAATATTGAATATGTTTCGAAAAAAAAAAAGAATGACAAACCTTGCAAACCTTATCTCTGTCAACGAACAGTATCGACAGTATTTACAAACAAACGACTGAAGTGATCGGTGTTTCATAATAACGTTTAAAAACACAGCATCCGATTTTTTTTTAATACATTCTTTAACAACAACAAATGTTCATCACGAATGAACGTTTCACTGAGTGTCATCAGATGTTGAACCGTCATGTGGGGGAGTGCAGCCGCTTCATCAAAGACTTGAAGTCTTAAGTGTTTAGCATGACGCCTCTCAGCAAGTCCTGGACGTTTGCCATCTTTTGGCTCCAAATGATCGATCGCATCGTCAACGGTAGATTGCAGCTCGGCAAGCTTAAACCATTGTTGAGGTGTAAGCGCGATGCCATTTGACGCAACATATGCCCTGCTTGGTTGAAAAAAAATTCACGGATGTGAATGTACAGTTTTCCCTGAAAATCACTGACGGTGACATAGCGATCGTTACCGATTGGTAGTCTCATTTCATTACTCACATCAGTCGCTTCACGTTGACGTCTCTTCAGAGGTCCAACAGTAAAATATTGAGAGAGAGAGAACGAATGTGAGTGTTTGCCAAACGAGAGCCTTGGGATACGTTGCTATACCACCTTCCTTCTTGTAGATAGGGCTCTAGAGCTTGTCAAATACAACGGTGTGGTCGGTTGGCTTGTTTGATCACGAATGATCAATCCATCAGCAATTTCTGAAATTTAATGGTTAATGGTCCGCCACGGACGACGTGAGAAGACAGCTTGCTGAAAACGATGTTACCGGATGGAAAAATGAAAGACAAATGACAACGGAAACCTCGATATTAAGAATTTTGTAATCTCCCATTCGAGTTGGTTTCTAAGTTGTTTGTTTTCATTGGCTGTAAATCAACCAATAGAAAACATCTTTGTTGTCAGCTTCTGAAGTGGAATGACCCTTCGGAATCTGAACACCGTGATCAAATTACAACACTTGAAGTGTTTCCAAGTGCACACACATTGGAGACTACCAGCGGGACGAAAGTCGAGGTGTACGGTCCGAGAAAATTGTTTAAACTGAGATCACCTCCCAGATGCATTGACATTTAAAACCAGCTGTAGGTTGCACACGGCTCCGAATAGGTATAAGAAGGTTTTCTGTTGATAGCTTCCTCTGCTTCTCTCAAAAGGAAAGATATCCGATGATCCCTTGCTATGATATCTTCAACGGCGGCCTTTACATTGAAACTGTCTCCTTCTGGTAGATCCTCCTTGATCTCTTCTATCTCTATGTACTCTTCAAAATAACCATAAAAGGGTTCGTCTTCTTCAGATAATGTTGACTTCATCTTTTGCATAAGTAAATATTCATTAACGCTTGGCTTTTCCTGCTCATAGGATCTGACGTACCATGCCTCCAAAAGTGTTTTCAGGTAAAGTAAACGTAACTTTGCTCTGAACGAGTTCTTTTTCTTTTCAATCGCATGACTTCGTCTTGTTTCTAGGATGACGTCTGCATTGTATTTACGTCTGGCCTCTCGGATAAGTTGGAAGCGCGTCTGTGCTTCAAATGTTACGTCATGTGAAAAGTCCGTCTCCATTGCATCTTCGACGCCCCCTTTTTCTCCTTTCCACAGACCGATCAGAAAAAGATACATGGTCCCAAAAACGAATTCGTTCCGTTCATTCATACCCAATATGGTCATAGTATGGTCAAACGATCGATGCACGACGTCACGGTCCACCAGGTCCAAGACATGCAACCACATTGTTTGATCGTAGATCGTATCATCAATGATACAGGGATGATGGGTTTGACTGAGATGGTCAATTTCCCAGCCATAGCAATTCAGATGTGGATAAACGTTCAGTACATCTTCCAAACAATGTAAAAAAGACGCCTCTAAAATGTTAAAAATCTCTTCTTTCGAAGTTTGCTCTTCGGATTTCGACGGTTGTGACATGATGAAGACGTGAAAGTTTGACGGTTCAAATGCAGAATGACACTTTTTTTCAGTCACTGTCTCCTATTTATCCTGTTTTCGTATCGGTGGTAGCTTCATCATCTAAGTATTGTGTCAGAAACCTAATTAAAGCATACACATCTGATGTATGCAGACCAAAATGAATTTTCCATGTCACACCCCCCGTTTTCTGGTGTAGTGGTGAAACGTGGGTCTACGGCGTCTATCTTCCGTTTTCAAAGTGTTTTCAATCTGCAAAGATATTCTTCGAAAAGGCGCACACAGTAGGCAATATCCGAAACCGAGACATTCGCTGCAAGGCCGACATTCTTCGCAGAGTCACCGCTTCACTGTGCATAAGCTTTTATTTTCTGTTCCGTCTTAGTAGGAAAAAATAATCCATTTAATTCCACGATTTGGAAGATTTCGTCTGTGTTCCGAACGCAAGATATCTCTCTCTGTGGGTGTGAGTGTGTGTGTGTGTATTGCACAGGGATACCCTCTTCTCAAAGAGAAAATAGAGTCACCTGGCTCGTGCATGGCAAGTGCCTGATCCAAAGATCAGACTGAAAAACTGTTTAATTCTAACGTCTATTTCAACGGCATGACCTCACTTTGCACGTTAACCTAAACAGGTTACCGCAGGATGATCATGTCTCACAGATGAAACGATAGAAGAATCTGTTCAAACAAGCCATACCCGTGTGTGTCTACGTGTGTGTGTGTATTACCTGGTGAAAAAAAAGACAATCTCGGAATGAACCCTGATTACAATGTACTCTCCTTTTATATCATCTCCCTCAAGCAAAGATGGTCTTTATTCACTACCGTAGTTTTCCTCTTTCAAAACGTTGTGCTCTTTATACTTTTTTTCCTGGTAATGATGGTCTTTATGCTTTTCCGTATTTTTTGTGTGCTCCGTCTTTGTGAAAATAGCGCCCTCTCTTTGGGAGCCTGACCAACATACGCCCCCCCTCCCGATCAAAAAGAACGAAAGGCAGTAGTCCCCCTCCTTTTGATTCGATTAACCCCTACATACCCCACTTGCATTTAAGGAAATAATCAAAGCCAACACTGAATACGTTCTTTGCTCCATGTATATGTGTGTCCGTGTATGTGGTGTACTGGTCATGTTACGTTTCTGTATTTATTGATCCCGAATCACCGATGAAATGTACAGTAGAGAGGATGGGGTAGCTCCAATGACCATTCAAAATGATGGATTTGCTATGGCTACTTACTGATCTTTCACACGGGTAGATCAAAAGGCAATATTGATTAGATGAGAGTTGGAACGTCGGTTTTGCCAAAGCAAACACACGCACACAACTGTGGCATATACACAACACTTAGCACTTTAGATCGTGTCTCACTACTGTTTTCTGGTTGCGTTCCTTTTAAAAAACATTGTTCTTGGAAGAAAAACTTATCCTACTATCAGTGTGCGTCATCGTTTCATATGTCAAAATTGTGTTCGTGTACGAGAACTTAACATTCTTCCATTGGTGAGTAATTTCGTCTATTTATAGTATTTCTAGCCTAGATCACCAAGTCATTTTATTCTTATGTAGACACACTTTTTCGGTTTTTTTCATATTCTATAATTAAGGCTTGACTTGTCGTCGCTCTTAAAAAATAGATAAAATCATATAAACGACAAATCAAAATATTTCACATAAAGAACAAGTTCAGATTAGCTTAAAAATACAAAAATGACAGAAACACATGCTGGTTGTAGGAAGATGAACCTTCCATTTGTGGTGAATCTGGTGGCAACTTGAAAAAAAAAGAGAAAAGTCATTACATTCTGTCGAAACAATGTCTGGTGTGGCTGTAGCTTACTCTCATCGGCTGAAATAAATTGCTGGTGCACTTTGCTGCTTCGTCCCCCTCCCCCTGGTCTGTTAGGGTGATCGGCTGTTCTTGCGGTTGCTGTGGCTGCGGTTGGTTCGGCACTGGTCTGTTCTCTATCACTGGTTCAGGAACTGGTTCAGGAACTGGTTCTCCTTGATGTGGTTGGTTGATCCCTGGTTGGTCTGGTGCCCCCCCCCCCTTGACCTCTCCATAAAATAGTCAATGTTTTAACTTTTAAGCTGATGTACTTACACCCTTAAAAAACCGAAAAATACTTTTGCAAACCTTACAATACGATCTAGACGCCATGATGATCTTGACTATGACCCTCTTTAAAGAAGAGATCAATTAATATAAAGGACAGATCAAACTCTTACAAATAGAAACATGTTAAGATTAGTTGAAAAATACAAAGAAAAACAATGACAGATATACAGGTATGTTTTAAAAGAGAGACGAGGTCTGCTCTTTCTGGATGATTTGGCGCCCCAAAAAAAAAGAGCCATGTAATTTTCGACCTCAACGTCTGATGAAACTGCATGCAGTTTAATCCCATGGACGGAAATAAACTGCGGGCGTTGCTCCTTCCCACTGTCTGTAAGGCACTCACGGTTCCTGCGGCTGTTGTTCCGCTGGTCTGTTACCAATCACCACAGGGATTGGCTGACCCTCTTGCGGTTGGTTGATCCAAAGATCAACCAACGAGTACAGGAACTCGTCAGGTTGTCCATTCCATAAAATGGGGCATCTTGACGATGTTTTAAATGGTGGACATAGGACCTTACAGACCCGAAAATATTGTCTCAACTTTCACAGTGTGTTCTAGCCGACCTGATAGTCTTGAATAAAATGACCCCGAAAATCACGAGAAATGTTATTTATATTCTAACCATACACCCCACACACTTAACACAAACTCACATTGCCTTCTACTTTAAGTCACGCCTCCCTCCTACGCCCACCTCCCAGAGTGGTACCAATCACCAAACGATAATCTATACATTGACAAAACACAAGACACTTCATTTCTTGCCCTGCGCGTAATCTACCAATCACATTCTTTTACAGGAACTTTCAACACAACATTATTCATACGCACATCTGTTACATTGCATAATGACATACTACGTAGTATGTATCGTGTTATATCACATTTGGCGCGAAAACACTTCATTACGCAAGTGTAAAAGTGTACTGGTAAACTGTACATCAGGTAGACACATCATACATTATAGGCTTGGTAACATACATACAGGGCACTGAACATTGGTCGGACCAATGGTAACTCGTCACATTCTACCCTGCGCATGAACCACCAATCAGGTTCTTATGAATTATCAAACAAGCTGTATGTCACGCCCTGGACATTATGACATCACAATTGTAAGATAGTATGCGATATTGTACACTGTTTTATGGAGAACCCTTACCACGTATTGGAATTGTAATATACATGTTGTACATAGGACGGATGACCAGTGATTGGTCAAAATTCTTCCCTACCCCCCTCCCCCAACACGTAAGCTACCAATTAGATTCTTGGAAAGGAAACTACGGCACGTGCCATTTTGATATCTTCCAATGTTACCTGGTAACATTGTGTAACTGTATGCTATGTATCGTGTGGTCTCCAATATACATACCATATACATGCAAAACGATGATTTTATACCCCCTTCACACTGAGGTAGTTCTCACTACGTTCTGGAAGATCGGGGTGGAACGGGAAAGAACGCAATACGCACTGATTGGACGTAGCACACACCGAATGCAATATTAGTATGAACGGTATGAACGGGCAAGGACGGGATAGTGGTCCAGAACGTCAACCTTGTTTAAAATTCGATCCCGCTCTGCCCGTTCAAAAATAGGACTGCGCAAGGTCGTTCTTCCAAAGAAATTGCCGAACTGGGAATGGAATTGCCCTACTGCGAACGTGGAACAAGCTGGTCGAAAACGAGCTAAGCATTGTGCGAACAGGGAAAGATAGGAGTACGATCCATTACCGATGTTGCTACGGTCCACCCCGTTCTGCCCTTTCCCTGACAGACCTTACTACGTTTCATTACGTCTTCATGGCGTTCTTAAACAGTTTTAACCAGTCTTTATGTTTGTGATACGTTCCTCTTCAGTTCTAAAAAGTCCTTACTCAGTTTTTATTCAGATCTCGTTTCGTCTACATTGTCAATACGTCCAATCAGTTTTTAGTCAGATCTACTACGTTTCTACTACATTTCAACTAAGTCCACCCTGTTTGCAATTTTGGTACAGTTTTGTGAAGCGGGTTCTGAGGCTTGTATACCACGTTTGCTGCTCCTCTACGGTCTTCCCCAGCAGCATCGCCTGCTGCTGCCACAGGTACCCTTTCTTCTTGGTATCTTTGTAGCTCTCTCGTTTCTTAATGTAAAGAATTTCATTCGACTGGAGCCACTGTACCATCAATTCCTCTTGCTCACTGGTGAGATGTGTTAGTGTTTTTTGCTTTTTTTTCTTGCCTCGTTCAGTTTGTATTTCGTCCTCAGAATAAGGTAATGATGGTGCCTGACTCCCTACAGCTTCCTCCCCCATTTCTTCAGCAGTAGCTGTCCTAGTATCTTCACCATCAGGAACCTTCTCACTTGTATTTGTGGAGGACTCTTTCCATTTTCCCTTTTGCTTCCTGCCTCTTCCACCTGGCATGTTTACTGATAGTATTACTGAAGTGAAATGAGAACGGGTTGACACGGATCGATTTATAGCAGATCGGACTGGAACGTGATCCAGATCCCCGTTCTGAACGTGTTCAAGACTGCCTGACCACGCACAGCAAACGGTCAAGACTGGACATGAACTAGTTTGAACGTACAGGTCGTAGTGCAAACCTTGAAGAAACGACATTGAACTGGTTGAAACCTACTAAGAACGAGGTTAGACGGGTGCAGAACAGGTTGCAACTTGTTAAGAACGGACTACAAACGACATTGAACGTAACGTCTCCCCGTTCTGGACGCTGGACGAGCGTTGTACGAACCGTCTGTAGTCGTAATGCACTTACTTCAAACGGTGTCGTGTCGCAGTGAAATCCAAAAGTACACGTTTCAACCCGTCCTAATCCCGTTCCATCTCGTTTCATGAAATTTTCAGAACGGGCAGGAACGTTCGTCGAACTACGTCAGTGTGAAGGGGGCTTAAAGCTTATCAGTCAATGCAAAAGTGACCAATGGTAAGTCTACCAAGTCGGCTTGACATGCGCAATAAAAGATGACATGACCATACAGCTTTCTCCTTTTTAAAGACACACCCTCCCTCCCTGAATTAGTACCAATCAACGACGAGTGATACCGTTTAGGACCGACCATCATTAACATATCGATGACTCTTATGTGTATGAGGACTGTACGTGGTATTGTGACTGTACGTGGTATTGTAACCTAACTCATATAGCATACGCCAACTTCTCTATAAAAGCAGACTTCTCCCGTCAGTCCTTTCATTATCGTTGTCGTCATCATGAGACAGACTAAACTTTTTGACTTTATGCCTCTCGTCATCCCCCATGAAGAGAGGCTGGCGTCTTCACAACCACCACCGTCGCCATCGTCGTCACAGTCGCTACCATCACAGTCATTACCAACATCATCATCATCATCATCATAACAGTCGCAGCTGACACAGTCATTCACCCGTTATGGGTGGATGACACAAGAAGATTTTCGAATACTCGAAAATTTCATGGAAGAAGCGTCGGAGGTCCCAACAATACCACCAACCGTGACTGTCTTGGGTCATGGTAGTCGGATCTCCGATGTTTTCATCTTCACGTCGTGAAGCCCCACCCCCGTAGACGATGGACGATCTATTCAACGGCTCTTTTCAGGGCCATCAAATCCTCCAGAAAGAACAGGCCTCGTCTCTCTTTTAATACATGCCTGTGTTTCTGTCATTTTCTTTTTCATTTTACTTTGTTTTCTCATATTTAGTTCGTACGTACCAGGTATGTTCACCTACACTTTTAAGCGATCTCTCGTACATATCCCTTTACAGTCAACATATTAACTTATTGTCGACCTCTAAACCATCCTCAGTTATTTTTAGTTTGAAATCAATACTCTATTCATTTACGCTACCTAGACGGTTCATCTATTGAAGGAAGTAAATAACTCATCCATGAGCGATAACCAATAGTCTAGGTCCCCATCATCTTCATTTTACCGTCAGTGTAGGTTTCAGCGCCTCATCATTCCCTACGTAGACTATTGTCCAATACATTTATATACGTATACATATATATAGCATTCATCATACAGGACACCCTATGTGCCCTATCCTGGATCCTATACTCATAAAGGGCACCCTATGTGCCCTATTTTGGTATACTATACTACTATTTTCTCCATTAAATAGGAAATTTTGTGAAAACCATTCTTGGGTACCGTCAGGAAGATTGGACTCTCAAAAACAGGTCGATATAAAACATCAAATTCAACACCCAGGAGGCAAAGTTTTTTAAAGCACTCCCTTACGAAATGTAAAAAATGCGAAAGGTGTACGTACTACCTTGTAGTAACAAATGTATCCCTCTCTACATTATCCATTGACTTAAATCAAGGCAACATTTTGGGCCAACTATTCGTTGGTACAGTGAGGAAGACTAAACTGTTCTCTAAGATCAGACTATTTCACACTAACAACACTGTGATGGCTCTACCACGCCACTTAAGATAAGAAAAGGCTTTGTGAATAAAAAGTCACGCAAATACAGAACTAACACGAGGAAAGCCGACGAAACTGAGCTCGTACGGGCTAGGGACCCCTCACCTAATGACACACAGAACGACCCACACACCACAAAGAACGGCTTTTTTGCCTGCAAGTCAAAACGCTGCATGCTACATACATACATCAAACACACAGACAAATTCACGAGCACCACAACAGGACAGACTTTCCCTATAACATCGCACATCAACTGCAAATCTAAATGGTTAATTTATCTCATCACCTGCACAGCCTGCAACAAACAATACATCCGCAAAACGGAAACAACACTCTATACCAGATTTAGCAACACGAAATCAGAAATAATCAACTCTGATAAAACTAACGCCAAACAACTACCATACACTACACATTTTAATTCCCCATCACATTCTATAGCACAACGTCTCCCTTACAGGCATTGAACTGATCTAAGAGAAGTCCCGTACAACAATCCTACATCGTGAATCCTTCTGGATAGAAAAGCTAAAAACCCTAAGCCCCAATGGCATCAACGTAGACAGCTAAACAAAAACACGTGACCATCTAAATCGCATCCACACACACAATACATATCATTGCTACTCACGTCATCCTCAGACAAAGATCACGCAACAACTTCTACACTCGTAAGTTACCTCTTTCTTTACTCTTATATTATATATATATGGTATATATATATATATGTATATATACATATATATATATATATATACCAAAGGTATAATAGAGTGCTCAATACAACGTAAGGGTAGAGCAATGTAGCAATAATTACAATGAGCCCGTTAACAGTTATATTTATTTCCGCTACTTTAAGTTTCACGGGGGGAGCCCGATCTTCAGGCGGGTAAAATTACATTTGAATTGAATAAGTGAGGAGGCAGGTAGGAACTTACGGAAAATATATGTTACACATACTTCAGTACAGAGAAAAAAACTGAGCAATTAAGCTTCATTATGGAGGAATAAAGACGAAAAAGCGTTTTTCATTGATTAAAAAAGAACTTCTTTGAGTGCCTACAGGTGGAAACAAATTCCGAGTGTTTATTAAGGGTTGCATGACCTGGTACACACATGATAAAGAACTTCTCCCAGAGGCAAAGATCACAACGTTCTGTTAGGTTATTGTGGGGTTTTGCTTTCTTTTGAAATTTCCATGTGATGGTGAATGGTACATTTTTCTCTTTCAGTGACCAGATGTGCTTACTAAGGACAATGCTGTGTTTGTATTTGCTACTTTTAAATGAGGTGATGTGGTTTCTCCATCTGATTTTAAACGGGGTTTCAGTTAGGCCTACATAAGTTTCTGTATCGCGTGATGTTGTTACGGTCTGTGAGACATTTGCCTGGGGTGGTGCAAGATGCTTTGTTTCTACAATTACAAAGATTTGGTGGGGTTTGAGATAGGAGGGATTTATTATATGCGTTGATGTTTTATTCAACGTTGTCCAAGCAGGAGTAACTGCGTTTGATTGTGTTTCGGTTAAGAATTTTGTGAAGTTTGTTGGTGGGTGGGAAGTGTCTATCGATCAATTTGAGAAAATCTTTTCCGATGTTAGTAGCCACACCCTTGTTGTACGGGGGTTAAACCAGATGATATTTCGTTTTCGCTGTCTCCGTTCATTGGTTGCATGATTTTGGTACTTTAGTCGGTGGAAGTATCCGCTATTGTTTAAAGCCTGCTGGTAGGGGGGAATGGCCTTATTGAATAATTCTTCGTTTGATGAAATTTCACTGAAGCGTTTGTTGATGGCTTCGGGATGTTCTTTAGTATCGATGGCGGGTGGTTAGATTTGGCATGCACATACGGGGGGGGGGGGGGGTGTTATTGGGCTTAGCATAGAGGTAGTACTCATTTCTGGTAAGGTTCAAAGTTAGGTCAAGATAACTGACAACTTTAAGGTTAGCTTCAACGGTGATACTTAGATTATATTTACCAAAAATATTACAAAGGTCTTTCTTTATACGGTCGATTATTCGTGCATGATAGTGGTTCGTCCGTCCCTGCGAGGCCATTGTTTCTGTACAAACCACTACTGTTCTTGTTGTATTTCTAGCTGATCTGGTATAGGAGGTACGTTCCGACGATCTCGCACACCTCGGCGCCATCGTAACTCCCCATTGTGACATCAAACATGTTATTAACGGAGCTCTTTACGTAGGGTGTGCCTTTACTAAATAAGAACGATTTTCTGCAGTGCATGATAATATCAAGTTCCTGCACTGTAATTGTAGTAAACCTTTGAGCAAATTTAAGGGCATCGCTGAGCAGCTTTTCTGAGATCGACGGATAAAAATCTACAATATCGAAACATATGAAGGAATGGTTCGGTTTGTTCTTGATGGATCTGAACCATTTGAGCACAGCAGAAGAATTTTTCCATTGGTTAATGCCTGTTTTCGATGTGATGACTGAATTAATTCTGTCAAGGATGGTTTTGCTGATTTTTCCGAGTTCCGAGTTTGAGGGGTATATAAGCCTGCATTGTGGTGTGGTGTCGAAATTCTTTTTATGATCTTTCAGTGTGATGAAGGATGAAGGGTTTCAATGAGATCATCCAGATCGAGCTTCTCGGCGATGTTTTTGGCCTCCTTGTTTACCTCGGCGATGATGGTTCCTCTGTGCGCTTGTATACTGCTGTGATGTTTTCTGTCATCAATTTACTATAGGTGGTAGGAGGCATTCGGTGGATTGAAGTTCGTCGTTTTGTCAGCTGGTAAGGTAGGTTTCCTTGATTGTCTCATAGCTTTGTTGTCTGTACTGAGTTGTTGCTGGAATTCGCATTTCACTGGTTTAAATAGCACATTTTTAATTAGATCTTGCAGACCTTGTTCGAAGTCTGTAAGTTCATCAATGACTGGGGGGCATTTTCTCGACCTAAATCCAAAAGTTTCCTTGGCTGATGTTTCTTGAGCCTCTGGGTTGAGAAAGAAAAATGTTTTCCATCTGATCCGTTTATGAACAGCTCAGGTTTTTTAAATGAGACGCTTCAAATATTCATGTCTCGGTGGAATTGTAATGTTTTTGGTCGAATAACCGTAGTTGATCCGGTCCATTTTGTGTCCTTGGGAGCAAAAGTGCTCAACTAGAAAGGAGCTATGGATAACAGATGTACCAAACGCATAATAGAGTGCTCAATACAACGTAAGGGTAGAGTAATGTAGAAATAACTACAATGAGCCCGGTTAACAGTTATTCATATTTATTTCCGCTACTTTGCCTTTCACGGGCGGAGCCCGATCTTCAGCCGGATAACATTACAACTGAATTGAAAAAGTGAGGAGGCAGGTAGGAACTTACAGAAAACATATGTTAAACGAGGTTTCAGTTAGGCCTACATAGGTTTCTCTACCACGTGATGTTGTTACGGTAGCTTAGTACACGACCCCGTCTGTGAGACATTTGCCTGGGGTGGGGCAAGATGCTTTGCTTCTACAATTACTCCGCCCGAAAAACTGAAAGTAGCGGAAATAAATATGAATCACTGTTAACCGGGCTGATTGTAATTATTTATATATATATCAGAATGTTCTACGAAGCACAAGTCCAGATAATAAAATGAGACACTGCAGCACTGATCTGATGGAAAACATCAATATATTAACAGTGTACACAAAGATTATAATAAAAATACATGTTTCGGAAGGTCAACTTCCATCTTACCACACACAACAAAAAATCCTACAAATGATCAAATCCCTTTGTACTAATATTGATGTCAGACTTGTGTTCACTTCCTTTAAAATAAGTAAATTGTTTGTTACCAATGATTCCCAACAAATCTCAAATCCCACGTAGTCTACCAATTCAATTGTTCAAGCTGTAACGCTTGCTATATCGGGGAAACCCACAGACATTTGGCTGCAAGGATCAATGAGCATCTAAAATCCGATAAAAACTCACATGTTTACAAACACTTACACAAATCTCCCTCTTGCAAGGCAAAATGCGATCACAACTTTTTCAAAATCATCGACTCGGCACCCACTAAACTGCAGCTTAAACTCAAAGAAAGCCTTCATATCAACTGGAATCTGCCCAATCTCAACAAACAACTGGAATCCCCATTATTTTCTTTATTCATCTAAGTGTTACTTCTAAATATTTTGTCTTTGACAACCCAATTGGTAGTACGTTCACCTCTCCTTATTCAGTCTCATCATCAACCTGACGATGGAAGTTGACCTTCCGAAACATGTCGTATTTTTATTATAATCTTTGTGTACACTGTATATATATATATATATACTACACTGGGTTTCATGTCCTACGACATTCTTCATGCAACTGGCGTGAATCAGGATTTGTCCATGAGTTTATCTTTTCTTGGCTCGGTTGGCTGGCTTCTCTCCATGCCTACACTTGCTGTTATTTCTGATCTCTTGTGCAACATGTTTGGTCCGCTAAGCTTAAATATTTCCAACTTCTCATCCAAGCACAAATTGCATTGTCCCGACGCTCTCCGATGGATGTTGGACTCTTTCAGGATTGACCAAGAGACCTCGCAATCCTTGTTCTCCTTCTTTAATCCCAAGATATACTTTGAGAGCTCTGTTTCCTTACTGTATCTCTCATTGTTTATAGCCTTTTTGTGATTGTTAAATCTTTCCTTGAAGGTCCCCCTGTTAATCCCACGTACAATACAGAACTTGCCTCGGACTTTACAGTAGCTTGGTATACTACTTGTGAAGACAAGCACCTTCCACTCATGGGGCGTTTTTCTGGATGGGGCATTTTTCTGGATTTCGGCAGTTGCATTCTTTTTCTGGTTTGTCAGCAATTTGGGTTTCTGAGGTTACTTTTCGATTGTGTGATTTGATTATGGTCGAAATATTCGGCATGCAGCTGCAACTTATCTTGATACAATTTTTGTTGAATATGTCGTGCATGCAGCTTATGGTTTGGTAGGAAGTGCTTGTCTATCAGCTTTAGAAAAGTGCCCCCAATATTAGATTTAACGTTCTTACTGAAAGGTGGATTGAACCATATGATCTTCTCTATATGATCTTTTCATCATATGATCTTTTCTATTGTTTCTCCTGGTCTCGTTTGTGGTGGTGCGCCCTTCCTTTTTGAATCATATCTCATTGTCGGTGAATCCACTTTTTCTTAATGCGTCATTGTAGACTTTAGCGGAAGCGTTGAAAGCGTCCTGGTCTGACGACAGTGTGGATAGCCTTTTACTGATGGCTCCTGGGATCTGGTTTATGACTGGTTTTGGGTGGTTGGAAAGGGCGCTGATGTACATATGGTGTATGTCTGCCATTGGTTAGGTCCATTGTGACATCCAAGTAGTCTACCTTCTTGAGGTTTGTCTGCGTGGTTATCTTGAGGCCAGATTTTTGGAACAATTTAATTACGTCCTTCCGTGCGCGTTCGCATTTGGTTCCCCTGCAGTTTCTCAATACCGCTAAACCGTCGTCTCTATATAGACCAACACTCTCCAGCTGTTGCATTTTGCTTAGGTTGTGCAGCAAATAGAGTCCTACCATTTCGCTTATCTCAGCCCCATCATAGGCTCCCATGGCTACGTCAAATGATGTTTTGCTGTCCCTTTTAATCCATGGTCTATTTCTTTCATCGTAGAGTAGCGTTCTTCTAGCATGCATGCTTGTGTCCCTTTCTGTGTTTCCTATTGTCGTGAATTGCTGCGCCCATAATAGAGTTTCCCTCAAAAGCTTCTCGGTGATCGAGGGATAGAAAGTGACTATGAAGGAAAGATTCCTTTTTCCTTCGAGCTTGTTGAACCACATCAACACCTCTTGCGTGCTTCTCCATTGGTTTACCGGGAGTTTAGCCCTGATTGCGTTGTTTATTCTGTCTACCATTGCTTTGCTTACCGTGCCAGACTCGTTTTTTGTTGGGTTTATCAGTCTACATGTAGGGTTGGCTCGGAAGTTTTCTTTGTGGATTGCTGTTAAAAGCCTGCTGTTTGGCTGTTTTGCTTATTCTGTCACTTATACCTAAACGGTTGGCTATTCCATCGGCTTCCTTATCAAATGTGTCCGTAGTGGCTTCCCCAGCAAGCTTATATATATATATGTGTATATATATATATATATACACATATATATCTTTCAATCTTATGAATATACATCTTTCAATTTTATGATCAGTATATAGGTGGGGATAAGTAGAGGACTTTACCAATGAGATCAAATAAGTAATCAATAAGGAAGCTTATATGATGTATCAAAGCCGTTAAAACTTGTTGGGACATACATATTTTGCTCATAATAAAAAGGGAAAATAGTCATTTGATGTTAGCAGTGTTATTGTTTGCTACATGAGTGGAATAGAGTCGCTGCGAGCCTTGTAAATTGAACTAAATCGATGAAATTGGTGAGAAGATATATCATCCTTGTCCTTTGTCTTGGTGTTGTATGCACGATAGGATAAGAGGCAATCCAGCATGAAAAAAAAAATGCCACAAAGAAATACAGGATCTACTGTGTCACACGTAGAGACAATTGCATGTAAATCCTTTACAGGTTTAGTGACTCGATTATCCTAGATCGATGCCAATATGTATGTTTTTGCTTACTTAGTTGAAGATGTGTTTTATTTGTTTTTGGTTAGTTTTTCAGCTTCCCTTGTGTACAGCAATGGCCATGCTTAAAATCCACAAAAAGGCCCTCGACAAGACTTTAAAGGTGTTCACGGAAGATCTAGACGTCTTGGGCACATTAGTTCATCTTCAAAGTAACGGAATTTTTGAACAGCCGGATGTGGACTTCATCAGAAACGAAAATCCTGGCACACAAGTTATGGAACTCATTAAACGGATCAAACAAAAAGGTCAAAATGCTTACCAGGTTTTCAGAGAATTTTTATTTCAAGGGGAAGGCTCAAAACACATCGCTGAAGTACTGGACAAGCATTTGAGTGAAGTGACGGTAATGTTTTAATTTATTGTTGTTATCTTTCATTGAACATGATTTCATGAAATATCTCAGTCTTGCATGTTATGACTTCGCTGTAGAGAAACAGCATCGCAGAAATGCAGTGTACTTGCTCTACATGATATACTATCAAAGGACTGATAACTTGATGACTTTGCCATAGTGGTCGTTAAAAACTCAAGATACTTTGCCCTGCTATTGCAGTGTAAAACAGATAGCCAGCCACATACTGTCGGGCCAACGTTGACAATTGTCGGTAACCGCTGCCAGACCGTTGTGTTGGTTAACGAACTTTGGTCAAATATTGAACCAATTTGAGGCAGCCAACCGTTGGTACGGGAACATTCATCGAATGTTAGGCTAACTTCAGACAACCAACCGTTAACTGGACAGCGTACATTGGACTAACGTTAGCCTAGTGTCACACAGCGTTAGGAATTACTCTGTTCTCTGTACTAGATCTGTGTAAAGTATTATGTTGTACAGTCATGGACATGCGTACTCAGCATTGCGGTATATAGATCAGCTGTTTGATACTATTTTTTCCCTCTTATATATGTACCTAAAAAGAAAAAAAGTAACAGTGACCACTCCCAAAGACTCATGAACCTCCACAATAGAACGTAATCTCTTCCGTAAATAAAGCGTAAGCAGTAAAAGGCACCGTAAGCCATACCCATCGCTCATGAATTGAAACACTTATCACACCTGACAAAATCTAAACGGATAAGGAACAGGAACACATATACCCGATAATTGGTACATATCAAATGTCAATGGGTGTAAGTGAGATGGAGTGTAACCAATTCTAACATCTCCTAAAGCATTTGATTTGATTATGTACATTTGATAGTTGCGCGTTAACAAAACTTTCTATGCCTTGTTCATTTTAACTCTCACTATTTATAGCTGAAACGTGATGACGATGACGAAATACGCAAGTGGAAAGGGCTAGAAGAGAAATTTCATACTTTCGTTGGTCAACGTGAAAGCATTCATAGTTATGATAATATTCCTGACGAGATAAATATACTGTTACTTGGAAAGATGAAAGCCGGTAAAAGCGCCACCGGCAATACAATTGTGGGGAAACCGGGTTGCTTTGCAGAAAGTGATTCCTTCGAGTTTGCAACTGAAAGAATACAATTCAAAACTATCAATGAGGGAAAGTTTCGCATTCGAGTAGTTGATACCCCTGGTTTATTAAAAGCTAAACACGAAGTGCAGAATGAACACTTGCTTCTTGGTTTAGCAAAAGAAATGGTGAAACTTGGAGGCATACATCTGTTTCTGTGGGTTTGTAATTCGATGACAGAAGAACAGGAGATCATTGACCTGATTGAGGTAAGACTTTTATGATAATCGTTTTGGTAAAATAAAACCAATGAGGATTAAGTGCGAAACGCAACTACAAATTCCTCAAAAATAAACTTGCAATATTACACACTATAATGATGTTCATACATGTTTTTCAATGTCTTAAATTACTGTTAATTCGATTCTCTTACTCCTTTAGTTAATCGTCCTGACCACTCGCAGCGAGTCCCATCGCAATGCTTTTGTATTTCATATGATATTGTAATGAAAGTTTGTTCAAGAAATATTGAACAAATCATTTAGTATACAGCGGGAAAGTCTCCTGTAGCCAGACTCATAAAGGTGGGGATGAAGAAACCCATAGTGCAAAGAGTAAACACTAATTTATAGAATACAAATGAACAGAAAGGAGTGTATACAAATAGATCATAAAAATAAAGTTTATCGTCAATGAGTATTTTGATAAATTCGTATCTACTGTCAACCAAGCGTCTCCGTATAGACTGCTTCTCTAGGCACAGCTTTGGACCTCCATAGGCTGAACCCAGACATCTACAGCACACCATCAGTCATTTTCTATCTCATCACTGACTGGCCGCCCCTTTATAAATTACCAAGACCGATGAAAGTACCCACACTGCGCAGAAGCTCAGAAGAATCGGTTTCAGTCAGTGGATGAATTTCAGTACGATGGAATTCAGTTGGCTAATTTCACTACGTTATACATAGGCTGAAGGATTTCATACGTAGGCTGATCGATTTCATTAGGCTGAACTTAAAGACAAAAACTCATCACCCAAGATAGTTTCAATTCTCCCAACCACCTACCTCTAGTCCCTCCCTCAGCCTGTCTTAAATTCCTCCACATGTGTAATCAAAACAATGGATCCTGTGTACGCTGTGTAATCGAGCTGCTCTGCATCTTTCGAATTTGTTTTCAGTCTAAGAGTACTGTAACTTAGAACCAGTTGAGAGTTTTGCTTTCCGGGAGGTAAAAGTATAGCTTAACGTGATGCAATACAGCCTTTAAGTAGGCAGGATTTCTGCTGGCTAAATTTCAGTGGACTGATTTTCAATAGTCTTTACTTCTGTAGACCGAGGCATTTGGTATAGGTTGAACTTCAACAGTAGGAGACACGCTGAACCAATTGACCGAAGTCAAGGGCACTGGGTACAATCCTCAATGTCTACGGGGGACTCAAGGGGAGGGAGATCAAGGGACTTAAGGTCCCTCCCTAGTAGCCTATGAAAAAGTATTGAAGCTGCATTTTCAGAAAAGGTAAAGGAGGCATGGAGAAAAATTTTATTAACATTTGCAAGAAATCAAACGATGTTTTGACAATTTGGCAACAATGTTAAGATGATTTCAAATCCACGACAGGACCGCTTACTCACGGAAACTGGAAAGGGCGATTTCCGGCGACCGATGTGGTAACATCATCCAAAATGTCTTGTACGCTCTGCGCCAAATGGGTGCCGGCCCTTTAATTCGCTTAGATAGTTTGCCCAAAATCCGCAGACATCATCTCCGTAGTCAAAGTCATAGGTCAGTCCACTGAAAACTGTTGATCTTAACTTCAGTATGTAATTTTCTTGAAAAGTTGTTACTGACGGAGGACTGTCGAACAAATTTTAATACTTTTGTCTTCTCCTGTCCTGCCGATCAACAATTTTTTTAGGCCTTCTGTGTAATCCAAGCGGAAATTAATTTCACGTATTGGAGACAAGATAATTTATGTCCGGTGGAGTGTGTGTGTACGTGTTTGAAATTGTGAAAAGAACTAAGCTGAGGTCTGCAACGGTTCAGACGCAAATGTTTGATAAAACTACCAACTATATCATCGGAAATCACAATTTCAGGATGTTTAGTCCGCCTTTTTGATCCGCCATGGTAGGGACAGTAAAGGTAAAGGATTGCAGCTAAAGCAGTAATAATCTGCAACAGCCTGTACCTGTTCAGCAAGATAACAAAGTGTTACTACCCATTTAGTCCTGTTATTTTCTAAGAATAAAACAATACATATTCCTGGCTCGCTGTACTTGCCACTGCAACATTCTGTTTCGGACGGGTTCTTGTAATATTGTGTCAAAAGTCCGTTCTAATCGACAGCTAGCTCGATGTGTTTTCCAAACGTGGACCCTGCTATTGTCACAGGTTATCCTATAGAGAAATTCCATTCGGTGGTTTGATGTCTAAATTTACATGCCACATCAACATAAACTTGAGTGAGAGGTTGTAAGAAGGTACTCTTGCTTAAGCACAATGAGACCTAGACTGAATGAGAAGGCACGTAAATGGCAGGCATATGCGTAAGACATGAACACATTCAAACTTTTGGGTTATTAACAGTTTGTGCTAATTTTACACCCTTTGGTTTAAATGGGTCAAGTAATGTACTAACGTGTGGAATGGGATGTGCTTCATCTAAATTGTTTAACAATTGATTGTGAGTTTTCTTCTGAATTAAAATAACATGAGTATGCAACGTGAACATTACTTGAACTTAGCTGTTATTTATCGTTTTAAAATAATGAGACCATACACAATTCTCAGGTCGTTTAGCTGTGAATTGTTCAAATGTCGTGACAGGAATTCATTCAATATAACAATAAAAATGTTAATCACCGAACTCATATGTACTTTTTAGATCTTCTATAAAGATGCCATAAATGGAGTTCGTTCATAGTATGAGAGTTTAGTGGTCCATGCATGATGATTTATTTATATTTAGCCTATTTACTACTATTGGGATTTCTCTTTTTACATTTTGCATCCGTGCCACTATATTATAAGGGATGGGATATTGTGTTGCACATATGTGCAACTAATATAGTCATCATATGTTTTCCAATCAAATTGTATGGATTCTTTCTTGGAGACAACGATGAAACTGAACTGAAACTTTAAGCATTCGTTGCAATTATAACAATAAATGTTGTATGTTTAGTGAAATAATTTTAACGAACGTTGTTCTCCGAGAATTTAGACGTTCGGAGTTTTTGAGCGTTTCTACGTGACAAGTTTTGTATTTGCTTTAAAAACAGACTGCATTCACTGAAGACCTTTACAGCAAATTCATCGTAGTGTTAACCAACGCGTACTCCAAATTCGCCAGTAAAAAAAGAAAGGCATTGACAGAACGAGTCAAAGAAGAACACCAGAAAGGAGGGACATTCGCACACCTTCTTCTACGGGTCAAAGACAAAATCATTGCCGTCGAAAATGAATTTGTCGAAGATAGCATGGCAGAAATCCAGCGCCAAAAGTTACTGTGTTGTCTAGCACAAGTGATTCATGACAATGAGGGGTCCGTGTATTCCAAAGACATGTTTGTCGACGTAAAGACAAGAATGGAGCACAGAATAAAATGGAAAGAAGAGTTCAAAAAAGTGGAGGTTGGAATTGATTCGTATCTTCCCAAGTACCTCACACGTTCATCACTAACACAACTTGAAGACGTCCTGTCTTTCTCTGATGAAGAAATTTCAAACATTATAGCTAACGCAGACATACAGGAACTGTCATTTATTTCGAACGACGATGTAACAAAGATGACACATTCTGCAATTAAAACCCACGAAAAGGTCATTGCAGAACTTATGGAAAGTCTCAGGGAGGAGGTAGGTATTGTTATCATATTTCACTGAATATAAATAATAATATGTAGGCTTACTCATGATGAGAGAAATAAAGTAATTTCAATATGACGTCAATATGACTAAACCATTAGATATGCCATGGTTGCTGGAGTATGCAAATCTTGCAATAAAATAGCCCCAATAATTTCGAGTATATGTATACTGCAATATTTAGTCTCTAAGCATGAAAATACATACTCATATAGATATCACTCCCGTGATTTGACCGTAAATGGTTTTAATTTAAGCTTGTATGTAATTTCAAAAAGATCAAAAGTATTTGCAGTGACTCGTCTATTCTCATTGCTTGCATGTCATTGATTGATTACATTCATTTATGCTCAATCACTTTCTCACTGCCTGCTGTCGAAACAAACATACCGTTACTTACTGACAAACACCGTGAACGTTGTATATTGTGATTGTCACTCTTACACCATTCCTCATACAGTCTTATGTTTAATGTACATCGAAGTCGTAGACCAAGAATGGCCTTATTACTATTCTGGTTATTACATTAATGGTTAAACTTTACACGTATTGCATTATAGCACATCGGGCTATTTGCACGCGATCGATTATGCATATAGGTCCATTCCCATCATTCTAATTTCCATAAACATGACCTTATTTCTTATCTATAGGCTAACAGAAAATGTCTCAATTATGACACCTCACACACATAATACAACAGAAAGTCAGAAATTATGCCTCGATTGTAAATCACATTTCCAAGTGATATTTTTCTCACATCAAATACACTTTACAATAGCTGGGACTCAATATGAAAAACAGCTTCCAAGAATAATGTTACCAGAAATGTAACTTTGAACACAAGACATCTCCAAATCAGAATGTTCATAATGAAAGTTCGACGCATATATTCTGACTCTCTACGCAGTCTTTTTTTATCA
Source organism: Stichopus chloronotus (assembly GCA_021234535.1). Taxonomy (NCBI): domain Eukaryota; kingdom Metazoa; phylum Echinodermata; class Holothuroidea; order Aspidochirotida; family Stichopodidae; genus Stichopus; species Stichopus chloronotus. The sequence goes on along the minus strand of CM037836.1, from coordinate 18,574,680 downwards.
GCAAACTTCACACTACGCTCTCAGTACCGATGGGAGACCATAGTGGAATATTGTAGCAAGGGATATGTTGAAGGAGTGGTATTTTAGAGGGCAAATAAATTGAGAATGCGTTTATATTTTCTGACTTCGTATGGGTAGTGGTAGCTAGGTGTACAAGAATTGTTATTACGTTGCTGCAAATCAGCATATGGAGTCAATCAGCAAACGCAATGTTATATGATTACTTTTACTTTGAAAGTGTGTGTGCGTGTGTGAAGTAAGAGGTGAAAGTGATCCATTTGAGCTATTTGTTTGAAGCTCTGTAAAATGTTATTTCGCGTTACGTAACAAACTAAGGAGTTACTCTGCGTCACTAGCAAGAGAGAATATGGCTATCTGGTGCTCTGATCGGTAGCAGTTCCATCAATTCTGACGTCGTCGATTATAGAAAAAGAGATAATTTCGCCTTCTCTAAATGATAACGGAACGCACACTAACGGCATTGATTTTAAAGCGTCAAGAACATACGAATCATCTTGTACAGGCAATTCATACCTCCGTTAAAATTAAATCATTTAACTGGTAGATTAAATATCATGGAAAACTTTTACCATTAAGCCATGTTTGTATTCCATGCATGTTGCATTACTAGGTAAAGAAAGTGAATGCAACCGATTCTTCTCTACGGTTAGAGTGCTGTGGGGTAACCTACAAAATGTGAAGCCCCGTTTGAGAATTTTGCAGGCTCCTCTGGTACACAGTATCAAAAGTGTATGGCACGTACAGAGACACCATCTACAATGGTTAAAGTATGCTAAAAAAGAAACAATCTGCATTGAAAGTAAAGAGAAAGGTCAAACATTGAATTTTCATGCCAAAATATTACTTGCGTTCCTTATGGGTAACTTGTTCGTGCTGTCTATTACGTTAGTGTGTATACAACTGGTTTATTAGTAGAAGAACTATACTTCACAGTCAGTGACGGCATCAACTTGAATATTTCAGACTGAGAGGGAGGGGTAGAGAGCAAAAGAAACTGTTTCAAGGTAAAACAAGGAATGAAATTGCGGGGAGTGAGTTATCTAGCGTGCAGAGCGAGTTTCAGCAAGTGGGTCTAGAGGGCCGTCACTCTTAGAGCCCTGGTGGAATCAAGGAGCAAAACGCCGGTGAGGGATCAACATCGCCTCAAGCGCTGAGGTTTTAGTATAACTCTGGGTGAAAAATTAGGCAGTGTACTTCTTAAAACAGAAAAGTAAATGCAACATTTATATGAATTGATAATAGATACATACAAGGTATTTTTTCGGACTACCGTACTATTCATATTTCTGCTGAGTGGGGTGCAACGGTGAATGGGGGTAACTGGGGGTATTTGCCCCCAGTGCCCACCTTTCCCCGGTGCCCACCTCTGGCGTTTTGCCACTATTCACCATTGATGATGCCCATTATGTTCTGGGCTTTACAGGTGGCTTGTAGCTGCAATGAGCATGCAATGAGAATCAGTTAGGCACAAAAAATCTTAAGAGCGGTTGAGACTGATCTTTTGGCATAAGCAACTTCCGTGAATATATCAATGTGGAGTATGGAATGGAACAGATCTATCTGATAATTTATACATATATAATGGCAGTAGTTAAATAGGATGAATTCTGACCAACACGTTCTTTAGAACAATTGATTACATGATGTTCATTTTTGTGTTAACTTTCAAAGCTTTGTTCATTTGACACTTATTATATTTAGCTGAAGCGTCATGATGATGACAATCTCCGCAACTGGAAAAGACTGGAAGAGAAATTCCATGGTTTTAGAACTGAGCGTGAGAGCATTCATAGTTATGACAACATTCCGGACGAGATCAACATAGTTTTACTTGGAAAGGTCAAATCCGGAAAAAGCGCCACCGGCAATACAATTTTGGGGAAGCCGGGTTGCTTTACAGAGAGCGATTCCAGCCAATCTTCAACTAAAAGAACACAAGTGGAAACTATCGAAGAGGGAAAGTTTCGTATACGAGTAGTTGATACCCCTGGTTTATTAGACCCTAAACATGCGTTTCAAAATGAGATCTTACTCATTGATGTGGCAGAAGAGATGATGAAACTCGGAGGCATACATCTGTTTCTGTGGGTTTGTAATTCTCTGAGAGAGGAGGAGGAAATTTTTGACTTGATTGAGGTAAGACTTAATGATTGATTGATGGATGAAATGCAAACCAAAGAGATTTACATGAAAATCTAACTGCCAACTTGTTCAAATATGTGTTTAACATAATTTAAGCCATTGTGCTGTTGGTACATGATTTTCAGTTGTTATACGAAGTTCAGATACAAAAGTTAAATTTAGTTATGAATAAAGTTATAGGCGAAGTTTTGGCAAACACACAAAAAGAAGAATGTAGGTTTTTGTATTTCAAATTATTACAAGTGCTCCCTTGGCAAATTAACTACGATGGATAAAGCGTACCGGTACTTACAAAAAATTAGATTACCCTGTAAGGGAGGTACCTTACGTGGACCGATTCAGCTTGGCGCTATCCTTTGGTGGTTTTACATGTGTGGTTTTACATGTGTGTAATTTGGTGGGCGTAAAGCACTGAAGGAAAGTTTGTAGATTGTTAGGTCCTGGAAGGAGGACTGAGTGGGTAACCAGTGTAATGAGGAAATTGGTGATGGATAAAGGGGCGGTCCATGGTGGTGAAAATAATCGATAGTACGTTAATGTAATCAGAAGAAGCCAACGAGAGGGAAAAAACAGTCATAAGATAGTCGAACGGGTGGGTGCAGTGTTCTCATATATTAGGTATGTTGCAGTGATAGAATTCATTCCAGTTACACAACAGTGAACAGCAGCGGAACAACTACACATCAAGACATGCTTATAACACTGTGTTATAGAACGGAGAGTCTGGACATGTCTTTTTTAGACGGTTCCAAAGGGGGCAGTATCCCCACTAGGAAACTAGTGAATAAATCAATAACAACAGAGAGTACCCACTTTAGGCATTCAGTAACCAAACGTATGGTTGGACTATGCGCATTCAATAACAAAACACTAATTTATAACACCAGCTTAGAAAATTACACATTATTGCGATAAAATCGCTTCTATAGATGAAATGCATAAATTTTTTGAGATAATTATTGGATAGCAATAAGTAATTGAAGAATAGAGACCAGCTGTGACAGAGAATTGTTACATTAAGAGACGAATGTTTACCGTGGGTCGTTGTTACCGTATTACAAACAAAAGCTATCAACTTTCTCCAGATAGTCCTATAGCTGAAAAGTACTTACAAAAAATAATACTACTAATTTTACAGCTTAAATTGCTATATATGCCATTTGCAGTAAGGAGCAAATTGCATCTAAGTTGCTTGGCCCTATCCAACTAACTACAAGGGATCCTTGGTCACATTGGTAACATCTCTGTCTACTCACAATTATTACCCAAATGGGAAGCATTGTCTTGTAATGTGTTTACCTTCTAACTTGAAACGGAGCATGTAGTTTCGGTTATGCATAGCGTATAAATCACATTTAATTTTCCGTGTTGTCAATAATTAGTGTATTCTTTACTCTACAATATCAGATGATTGTGCTGCAAACGTGCAAATGTTAAGTTATAGGTCATATTAGTCATATGTTAAAATTGTACTGACCATTTGCTTGAAGCTGAATTCTCAAAGATCAGTTTAGAGTTACAAGACATTATGTTATTTTCCAGACAACTATTTTGAACAAAAATTTTTCAAGAGTTCAGAGATTTGGCATTTCTCAAACATTCCTACACATCGTGTTTTTACTTTTGTGTTGAGCAGACTACATTTACCGACAAAGTTTACAACCAGTTCATCGTGGTTTTAAGCAACGCTTACTCTAAATTCGCCGGGGAAGAAAGGATACCATTGACAGAAAGAGTCAAACAAGAGCATCGGGAAAAAGGAGCATATGCAAATTTTTTCCTGAAAGTTAAAGATAAAGTTATTGCAGTCGAAAATGAATGTGAAGAAGGATACATGTCAGAAATACATCGTCAGAAGTTACTGTGTTGTCTTGCACAGGTTCTGTGCGAAAATAAGGGATCCATGTATTGCAAAGAAATGCTTGCCAATGTAAAGAGGAGAATGAAGAGCAGACTGAAATGGAAGGTAGAATTCAGAAAGATGGAACAGGGAATTGATTCATATCTTTTCAAGCATCTCACAAGTCTGTCGCTAAGACAACTTGAAAACGTCCTGCCGTTATCTGAAGAAGAATTTGAAAAGATAAAAGCACACTCGGGCATTCAGGAAGGTTCACTTATCAGCAGTGAAGATGTTACAAAGCATATACATTTTGCAGTTGAAAAATATGTGAAGATGGTTTCAAAACTGAAAAAAAGTTTGGAGACGGTAAGTGCTTTATTGTGAGAAAGATAGAAGAAACCCTCAATATTATTTACTTCCCAAACTACCAAATATGTCCTCTTGACGGAAGCTTCTAAAATCATGAAATACAATAACCGAAATAAATTGAGTGTATGAATATCGATAGGAGCATTGCCATAGTAAGAAAATACAGCTCATCAACAATTGTACTGTGAGAGACCTCAATGAAACCTCATGTAATTCGCAAGATTGCCTGAAAATCAACTGCAATAATTTTGATGTCATTCGTGCAAACGTACAGTATAGTAATGAAAGTTCCAGGATGAACACCCTAAGTGTAATTTAGATTTGACACATTGCATAGCTTGCAAGGGTTTGCAAGTCCCCGCATTTCGATGAGTCGCGACACAATGTCAAATACACAATGTGTTAGGTCAGGGGGTGTACATATGTGCACCTACTGATGTTGCCTTACCAGGTACCAGTCGCCGTAACTGGCGTACCTGCCCAAAAATGCGACGCTGCGGGGGAGGTCGGTCACCTGATGCAAGGAGTCCTTCGCCTCTTCCGTCAATCACAAGCTGCATGCACTCATTCAAAGGGTAATTCCAGTGACGAATTGTCGGCAATACCGTAAGCCGTTGAGTGCCAGCATGTACCGTGTTTTGTGAATGTGCTTTTGCGACTCTTGCTTGTCACCTTGACATTTCAAGACGAGAAAGTTGGTCTGAAGTCATATCTATTACGTGAGTGTTGTACAGTGAATGCAAGAGGTCTATTGTGTTTTGTGGAATTCAAAGGCTATTCGAGGCCAACAGGGGTCAACTAACAAACCTAATTAACGCTAAGTCTCCAGGAGGGAATCTTGAGCTTATTTTACAACCAATCGGTATGTGTGTCACAGCAATGATTCCACGCCTATTGATTCTTACGGAGGTCAAAGGACATTATTAGCCATATTAGTGGTAACATTCGGAATCCATGGGTAATAGTTAAATGGAGAAGCCTGCACAGCTGTTGAATGTTTGTCAAACCCAACACTTTTTCTTTCCATAGTGGGCCAGTTGAGGAAAAGACAATAGCCAACAAATATCACCCATGATTATCCAAGTAGAAACAGTTCATTGAACAACTTCAGGTATATGCGATGACTGCAATACGAACACTCGCTTCAAGGATGCAGTTGAATAATAAAACTACAAATAAGCCACCAAAGAGGTCAAAACACAATGGAGTGGAGTTCCCGCTTTGCTTTCTCTCTGCCGCTCTCTCCTTCTCTTGTTTCAATTTCCTTGACTTTTTATACACTAAATATATACTCATTGAGGTAACGAAATATATGCTCCTGTGTCAATCAAAGTATTGATGGAATTCATTAAATAATTGTTTATTCCGTTGTCATCTCCTCTTTTTTCCATGGTTATTCCATGGAATATCCTTATTTTCTATAATTTTGTCTCAATTTAGTTGATTCTTCATTATCTGGATAAAATATTGGCTCTTTTGACAATCAAACTATAGATAAGAAGTTAATCAGTGAATTTTTTCCAGACAACCTTATTTGCTATCATTTTCATTTTCAATTTGTTTTGATGCTTTTTGCAACGATAGGTATTCCTTTAGACAAAGAATCATTTACTCAAAGGACGATCAAAATCTGGATGTGATTCAACTAATGATTGTTTATTTTCTCGTCATCCTCTTTTTCCAAAATAATTCAGGAGTTAAGCATTTCTTCACGTTATCACCCTGGAAACTAAAAACAGACATTATCTAATACGATTTCTCAAAAAATGTTCCTTTTATCGCAGTAAAAATGATCGTCGGCGAAATTAAACTAGTGATTTCTTATTTCCTCTTCATCTTCCTCTCTTCCCCTCCTAAATGACTCAGGACGTAAGGAGCCTTTTCCCACTCAGAATCATGTTGCAGAGGCGTGTCCAAGATTTCAAAGGTGGTGGTGGTGAGAGGGGGGGGGGGGGAGGTCCGGCAACCTGTGATTCCCCGACTGACATGTATCGGAGTATCACTAGTGCACCGAAGGCGCAGTGTTTACGCGTGAGGTCCAGTGGCAGAACCACGCTCCAGCAGCATATGTTAATACAGTACATTGGTTTTAAAAACCTTATTGATCAGGTTTCTTTCGTTTCAGTTTGCGAAATTCGATGTCAATGACATAGAGTTCAGGCTATCCTTTATGCATGGTAGGCTGCAGTGTGTCACATACATTGACAGGGCTGTGAGTTTAACATCACCAGGGCAGTCATTTGGTAAAGAAGATGACCGCGATATGAGATAATAGCGAAAGTTAACAGTACTTGTTTCCTGCCATTTTCATAAAATGTGTATATACTAGAGGAACATAGTTTAAGCGCTGATTTTTTTTCCCCTGAAATCTAAAGTGTAAAATTGCAAAGCGCCCGAAGCGCACGAATTTTTAGTTATCCTACAGTAATATATTAGAATACCAGTACCTCTTAAAAGCTTATATATTGCCCTGACAGTTTGGTCCTGTTGGGCATACTACCTACGCTGTACCTCTCTCCTCAAGACACTATATGCCGCATGATCAATACAAGAGAGAAGAGCAGCACTTAGACTTTGCGACATGGAATGAAATTACCATCAGGCCAACATAAACTGTGTAGTCTGCTTTCATGTTACTTGGTAAAGTGGGCAGGAAATGGGATGTCTAGTGATGGGGGATGAACTACTGAAGAACCTGGAGGAACTCTTAAAAATTTTTGGTCGTTGTCAGAAAAATTGCCACTGGAGAGAGAAAACAGGCCTTTGCGGCGGATTGCATTCTTTATCGTATCTACTAAAACTCCCAGACTGGGGACAAGCCCAGGAGAGTCTTCACTCTTCTTCTCTTCCCCTTACACTTAAATCCCCCGACTAAGCAATTTCCGCGAATGGCTTCGGAGACTGTATACCCCGGCTCCCCTTTAAACACGCTAACTGTTGATAACCAAAACAGTAATTGTATTAAATTGATTTTATAATTTCTTGAAAAACTTGCCCAATTTTCTTCGAATTTATTTCACTTTTTCTTACATGGATATATTTTCAGGTACAAAACGTTGACTCATATTTCAATCAAACAATCACTGTTTTCTTTCAATTAATCTTCTTCGACCTTTTCTTTGACCTCCAACTATTTTGCTTCTGGTGGACAAACGTCATTTGAGGTCACCAGAGGTCAAACTGTGAAATTCTTGTAAACAGTATCTCTAGAAGTGTAATGTTAAATGATGTCATACTTGATATGTGGATTGGCCATACTGAGTACATAATCCCTATTGTTTTGTTGGAGGTCATGTGAACACGAAATATCCATCCATATTCAACTAATACTTTGATTGCCATTGGAGGTAATCTTTCTTTAGATAAATGAATACATATAAATGTAATAAATGATCTAGTGCATACAAGGAAAGTTACAACCAATCATATTTTAAGAGAAATAACAGTGGATAGTTTCACTCTCAGTTGTCAAGATGATAAGGAGTCAAAATTGGTTACTTAGTCTCTGAACCATTAACGAGAGAAGAGAAGAAGATGGAGAGAAAATACACAAACATTAATTAAACCGAACCAATTCTTTGATTGTCATAGGAGTAAATATTTACTTATTATAAATACATAAATATATTAAATATGTACTCATGTAATAAAAGATCTAATAAATTCAAACAAAATTACAAGAAATAAGATGTCTACAGAAATAGTATTAGATATTTTCTTATTTGTCACGATGATGACCGGTGTAAATAGGCTACTTTCCTCCTGAATCATTGAGAAGGTCAAATGCAATTGTTTTCGATATCTTGCAGAAGGCAGGCAAGGAATCTATGCAATGGAAATGGAATGTGTGTGTATGGGTGGGTGTCTACGTGTGAGTGTGACGCCTTGGCCTGTAAACACGATATCTCACGAGGGGTAAATTGCGTGGACTTTAAAGTTGGTGTGTTGGTAGTCCATAGGGAGTAAATCGTCCCTATTTTTTCAGGTAGGTCAAAGGTCACTTGAGGTCACTAGTGGGGATAGTCTGAAAACCTGTTAAGGAGGAAACATCACACGTATAGTGTTGTTAGCATTTAATAAGCAGATGATCTCTGTGTTTGTGAGGTCAAAGGTCCATGGGGTCATTAGAGGACATAGCTTGACAACATTTAAACACATTATCTCAGTAAGGAAAAGTTGATTTAATTTCAAAGATGGTATGTAGGTAGTCCATCATGAGTAGATGATCCCTATTCTGTTTCAGGTATTTCAAAGGTCATTTGAGGTCACCAGAGTATAAACTCTGAAAAACTATTAAGTAAGCTATCTCAGCTGCTGAAATTTGATGGAAGTTTAAACTGTTAATCTTGGTTGCTCTTGATGATTAGATGATCTCTGTCAGGTTGTAAGGAGGTGAAACGTCACACAATGTCAGTAGAGGTCATAGTTACCTTATAAATATTGTATCTCCAAAAGTTGCTGGAACTTCAAACTTAGTGTATAGTTTGGCCATTGTAAGTAGATAATTCCTATTGGTTTTTCATTGCTTTTCGTTTATTTTGTCATCATCATCATCGCCTGATGCAGGATGTACGTAGCGTAATTTGACACCTTATCATCTTTCCTTATCAAACTATCTACTGTTATTTCTCTAGAAATCTGATTGGTTGTAACTTTGCTTGTATGTTCTAGATCATTTATTACATTTATATGTATTTATTTACATAAAGGAAGCTTACATCCCATGACAATGAAAGTATTAGTTGAATTTACTTGAAGATTATTTTCACCAAGGTCTAGAGGAAAACAGCAGTATCATCAGCGTATTGAACCATGCACATTTTAATATCATCCGCTAATGTTTTTACTGTTTATGACTTTTAAAGCAAAAATTTCTTTACACAAAATGAAAATACAAGGACTTAAGAGGCAACCTTGTCTCACGCCTCTAGAAACTGGAAAATAGCGAGATGAAAATCGATTATTACAAACACATGTAGATGAGTTAACATATAAAGTACAAACACAGCGTATAAAGTTATTATTGAAATTGAAAAAGTGAAGAGTTCTAAATACAAAATCCCACTCTAATTTATCGAAAGTTTTTTCAAAGTCAACAATCAGCCCGGGAATAGAGTTTACATCACAATAATCGATTACGTCTAAAATACAACGAATATTTTTGTCATTAAATATCCCTTTGATAAAACCTGTCTGATTTGGAGTAATTAATTCACTTATAACCTTCTTGATCCGTGATGCTAAGGCTTGTGATTGAAATATTGATTGAATTAAAATTGAAATGTGCAGAATTTTTCACATTCTTGAAAGTAGTGCTGGATTAACTGTTAATTAAAACTGAAACAAAATCCGGCGTAGTACAATGATAAATCCTACAAAGAAAGGGGGATTGTACGTTACTCATGTAAGCACTTTTATTCATAGTTTAAAGTGTACGTAGGTTAAACGATATGTTGTTGAAAGCGATGAACATTGGGCTAAGTTTTTTTTTACTATTACTTAAAACGATATGGTGGTTGCTTTTTGTTCAAGTGCAACTATGAGAAGTCCGAAATGGCAACTGGTAATGCTTTTATAGATGATATTTGCCACGCCTGGGCTATTTGTAACTATAATGTCCCATTATCAAATTGTAAAGCACAGATTTTGCGGAACAATTCTGCTATTACGATTAAAGATTCTGTAGTTTTATACAAACAATGGTATGATATGGGAATTGTTTTCGTCAAGGATCTTCTTGATGATACCCACAATTTTTTAACTTTTCTACATTTCCAAAACAGTTTAACTTGCAGTGTTCCTCCTTGCTATATTATGGTATAATACATGCAATTCCAAATGAGTGGAAACGTGACTTCAGTGATATATCGCAAACGCCAAATGATGAGGACTGTTTATTTTATAGAATTCATAGTATACCTTTTCATTCTAGATATATTTAGAGTATTTTAATTAAACGTATTTCATTACAGCCAACGGCAATCATAAAGTGATATCATAAACTGATTTTAATTTCGATGACGAGCAATGGCAAAAAATTCACCTTATTCCTGTTAAGTCTGTTAAGGAGAGTAAATTGCAATATTTCTAAATTTGCTTTATCCATAGGATACTGGAAACAAATTATTTACACAAAATTAAAATGCAGGAAAATTTATCATGCACTTTTTGTGGGGAAAGAGATGGAGTACTTGGTCATCTGTTCTGGGATTGCAAATATACCTCTAATTTTATTTTAAAACTGAACAGGTTATCTTAGGAAGGCAATTTTGTATCTCAAGAGCTGATTTCTTTTTAACTATAAATTATTGCTTAAGCATCCTTATCATTTTTACAATTTGCATGCTAAGTACTTTATTTTCCAGCAAAAACGTTTTGATAAAACTCCGTCTGTGAATGACTTCATGCATCATTTAAGTTTTCCTTACAAGTCCAAAAACAATTACATAAAATCAAGTCAAGGCAAGCAATTTCCTTTGTCAATTTGAAAAGTGCTTTCTGCAACAACCATTTCCTTTTTGAGTAATTGCTCTGTATTGTTCTTCTCATCTTATTGTTCATTCATGATTCAACCCTTGTATACATGTAAAGTCCTTCTATAACTAGTACAATTACTGATTGTAAAAATATTGATAGAAACGTAATAAACATTCGGAAGAAAATATATTTAAAGATCACTTATTTTGTCTTCATCATCTCAGGCATCTTATTTCTTATAATTTTGTTTCAATTTATTAGATCGTTTAGTACAAGTGTATGTATTTATTTCAATAAAGAAATATGCACTCCTATGACAATCAAAGTATTACTTAAATTTAGCTAATAATTGTATTTTTATTTTCTCTTCATCTCCCCTTCCTTCGTTGATGGTTCAGAGAGTAAGTAGCATATTTTGACACCTTATAATATTAACAAATAAGATAGAAACTATCTGATACTATTTCTTTCGGAATATTATTTGTAGTGATTTTGTTTAAATATATTAGATCCATTATTACAGAGACATTTATTTACTCATGTAAAGAAGAATTAAATCATATGACAATCGAAGCACTGATTAAAATTAAATAACGTTTATTTGTTTTCTCGTCATCTTCCCCTTTACACCTTCTTCATAATGCAGCCGGTAAGTAGCCTTTCTTGAGACCATATCATCGTAACACCTAAGAGAGAAACTATCTAATATTACTCTTTTGTATACATTGAATTTTAAATATATCGGATCTTGCAATTTAATGCATCTTCACCACTTACCCTTCTTGATGATTCAGGAGGTAAGTACCATATTTTCACCGGTCATCATCTAGAAAAATAACACAGAAAATATCTGCAACTGTTTTTCTAGAGCAATCTTATTATAATTTTGTTCGCATTTATTTTATCCGTCATTACGTAGATAAGTATTTATTTATGTCAAGAAATATTAACTCCTAAGAAGACAATCATAGAATTGGTTTAAATTTATTTAATGTTTATTTATTTTCTCTCTATCTTCTCCTCTTCCTTCCTCAATGGTTCAGAGAGTAAGTAACATATTTTGACAACTTATCATCTTGATAAAGAAACTTTATGTTACTATTTCCTTCGAAATCTAATATGTAGTAATTTTGTTTAAATATATTAGATCCGTTATTACATAGAAATGTATTTGTAAAGAAACATTAACTCATATGACAATGGAAGCATTGATTAAATTTTAACAACCTTTATTTGTTTTCTCGTCATCTTTGCCTCTTCACCTTCATAATAATGCAGTCTTGAGACCATATCATCTTGACAACTAAGAGAGAGTCTAGTATTGGTCAACTTCATGTACTGTTTATTTTTTTCCTCTCCATCTTCTCCTCTTCTCTATCTTGTTAATGGTTCAGAAATAAAGTAGCCTATTTTGACTTTTTAACATCTTGACAACGGAGACAGAATGTATCTGCTTTGATTTCTCTAGAAATCGGATTGGTTGTAACTTTCCTTGTATGTACTAGATCGTTTATTATAGTTATATGTATTTACTTATGTAAAGGAAGATTATCTCCGAGAAGGATATTGGTCAAATTTAATTAATAATTATTTGTTTTCTCGTCATCTTCTGTTCTTTGCCCTCTTAATAATGCAGTTCGTAAGTACCTTTCTTGAGACGTTATCATACTGACAATTAAAAGAGAAACTATCTCACACTACTTTTGTTGTTCGAATACATTTGATCCTTTACTTCAAGCATATGTACGTACCCATGTAAAAAATATTCACTCCTATGACAATCAAAGTATTGGTCAAATTTATGTAATGTTTTTTTTTTTCCTTTCCATCTTCTCCTCTTCTCTATCTTGTTAATGGTTCAAAAATGAAGTAGCCCATTTTGACTTTTTAACATCTTGACAACTGAGACAGAATGTATCTATTTTGGTTACTCTAGAAATTGGATTGGTTGTATTTTTCCTTGTATGTACTAGATCGTTTATTATACTTATATGTATTTACTTATGAAAAGGAAGATTATCGCCGAGAAGAGTATTGGTCAAATTTAATTAATAATTATTTGTTTTCTCGTCATCTTCTGTTCTTCGCCCTCTTAATGATCCAGCCGGTAAGTACCCTTTCTTGAGACGTTATCGTATTGACAATTAAAAGAGAAACTATCTAACACTACTTTTGTTGTTCGAATACATTAGATCCTTTACTTCAAGCATATGTGTGTACTTATGTAAAGAAATATTCACTCCTATGACAATCAAAGTATTGAATAAATTTAATTAATGTTTATTTACTTCGGCTTCATCTTCTCCTCTTTTCTAATCAGTGGTTCCCAGTGTATGCAGCCTTTTTTGACGTTTTGTCATCTTGACAACTGAGAAAGAATGTAGCATATTTTGACACCTTATCAAATTGACAAATAAAACAGAAACTATCTGATACTATTTCTCTAGAAATCATATTTGGTGAAATTTTGTTGAAATATATTAGATCCTTCACTACATAGATATGTATTGACTCTTGTAAAGAAGTATTAACTACTATGACAATCGAAGTATGGGTTAAATCTAAATAATGACTATTTGTTTTCTCGTCATCTTCTCCACTTACCCTTCTTGATGATTCAGGAGGTAAGTACCATATTTTCACCGGTCATCATCTTGAAAAATCAAACAGAAAATATCTATCACTATTTTTCTAGAGCAATCTTGTTATGATTTTGTTCGCATTTATTTTATCCGTCATTACGTAGATAAGTATTTATTTATGTCAAGAAATATTAACTCCTGAGAAGACAATCAAAGAATTGGTTTAAATTTATTTCATCTTTATTTATTTTCTCTTGACAACTAAGAGAGAATCTATGTGATACCACTCTCTTGTTTGAGTATATTAGATCCTTTTATACAAGGATATGTATGTGCTTATGTCAAGAACATATTCACTCCAATGACAATCAAAGTATTGGTCAAATTTATGTAATGTTTATGTTTTTCCTCTCCATCTTCTCCTCTTCTCTATCTTGTTATTGGTTCAGAAATAAAGGAACCCATTTTGACTTTTTAACATCTTGACAACTGAGACAGAATGTATCTACTTTGATTTCTTTAGAAATCGGATTGGTTGTAACTTTCCTTGTATGTACTAGATCGTTTATTATAGTTATATGTATTTACTTATCTAAAGGAAGATTATCTCCGAGAAGAGTATTGGTCAAATTTAATTAATAATTATTTGTTTTCTCGTCATCTTCTGTTCTTCGCCCTCCTAATGATGCAGTGGGTAAGTACCCTTTCTTGAGACGTTATCATATTGACAATTTAAAGAGAAACTATCTAACACTACTTCTCTTTTTCAAATACATTAGATCCTTTACTTCAAGCATTTGTATGCACTCATGTAAAGAATGTTCACACCTGTGACAATCAAAGTATTGATCAAATTTATGCAATGTTTGTTGTTTTCCTCTCCATCTTCTCCTCTTCTCTATCTTGTTAACGGTTTAGAAATGAAGTAGCCTATTTTGACTTTTTAACATCTTGACAACTGAGACAGAATGTATCTACTTTGATCTCTATAAAAATCGGATTGGTTGTAACTTTCCTTCCATGTACTAGATCGTTTATTATAGTTATAGGTATTTACGTATCTAAAGGAAGATTATCTCCGACAAGAGTATTGGTCAAATTTAATTAATTATTATTTGTTTTCTCTTCATCTTCTGTTCTTCGCCCTCTTAATGATGCAGTTCGTAAGTACCCTTTCTTGAGACGTTATCATATTGACAATTAAAAGAGAAACTATCTAACACTACTTCTCTTTTTCGAATACATTAGATCCTTTAGTTCAAGCATATGTATGTACTTATGAAAAGAATATTCACTCCTATGACAATCAAAGTATTGGTCAAATTTATGCAATGTTTATTGCTTTCCTCTCCATCTTCTCCTCTTCTCTATCTTGTTAATGGTTCAAAAATAAAGTAGCCTATTTTGACTTTTTAACATCTTGACAACTGAGACAGAATGTATCTACTTTGATTTCTCTAGAAATCGGATTGGTTGTAACTTTCCTTGTATGTACTAGATCGTTTGCTATAGTTATATGTACTTACTTATGTAAAGGAAGATTATCTCCGAGGAGAGTACAGGTCAAATTTAATTAATAATTATTTGTTTTCTTGTCATCTTCTGTTCTTCGCCCTCTTAATGATGCAGTCGGTAAGTACCCTTTCTTGAGACGTTATCATATTGACAATTAAAAGAGAAACTATCTAAGACTACTTTTCTTGTTCGAATACATTAGATCCTTTACTTCAAGCATATGTATGTACTTATGTAAAGAAATATTCACTGCTATGATAATCAAAGTATTGAATAAATTTAATTAATGTTTATTTACTTCGGCTGCATCTTCTCCTCTTTTCTAGTCAGTGGTTCCGAGTGTATGCAGCCTTTTTTGACGTTCTGTCATCTTGACAACTGAAACGGAATGTAGCATGTTTTGACACCTTATCAAATTGACAAACAAAACTGAAACTATCTGATACTATTTCTCTAGAAATCATATTTGGTGTAATTTTGTTGAAATATATTAGATCCTTCACTACATAGATATGTATTTACTCTTTGAAAGAAGTATTAACTCCTATGACAATCGAAGTATTGGTTAAATCTAAATAATGATTATTTGTTTTTCGTCATCTAATCCACTTACCCTTCTTGATGATTCAGGAGGTAAGTACCATATTTTCACCGGTCATCATCTTGAAAAATAACACAGAAAATATCTATCACTATTTTTCTAGAGCAATCTTGTTATGATTTTGTTCGCATTTATTTTATCCGTCATTACGTAGATAAGTATTTATTTATGTCAAGAAATTTTACCTACTAAGAAGACAATCAAAGAATTTGTCCAAATTTATTTAATGATTATTTATTTTCCCTTGACAACTAAGAGAGAATCTGTGTGATACCACTCTCTTGTTTGAGTATATTAGATCCTTTAATACAAGGATATGTATGTGCTTATGTCAAGAACATATTCACTCCTATGACAATCAAAGTATTGGTCAAATTTATGTAATGTTTATTTTTTTTCCTCTCCATCTCCTCCTCTTCTCTATCTTGTTAATGGTTCAGAAATGAAGTAGCCTATTTTGACTTTTTAACATCTTGACAACTGAGACAGAATGTATCTACTTTGATTTCTCTAGAAATCGGATTGGTTGTAACTTTCCTTGTATGTACTAGATCGTTTATTATAGTTATAAGTATTTACTTATGTAAAGGAAGATTATCTCAGAGGAGAGTATTGGTCAAATTTAATTAATAATTATTTGTTTTCTCGTCATCTTCTGTTCTTCGCCCTCTTAATGATGCAGTCGGTAAGTACCCTTTCTTGAGAGGTTATCATATTGAAAATGAAAAAGAAACTATCTAACACTACTTTTCTTGTTCGAATACATTAGATCCTTTACTTCAAGCATATGTATGTACTTATGTAAAGAAATATTCACTGCTATGATAATCAAAGTATTGAATAAATTTAATTAATGTTTATTTACTTCGGCTTCATCTTCTCCTCTTTTCTAATCAGTGGTTCCGAGTGTATGCAGCCTTTTTTGACGTTTTGTCATCTTGACAACTGAAACGGAATGTAGCATGTTTTGACACCTTATCAAATTGACAAACAAAACTGAAACTATCTGATACTATTTCTCTAGAAATCATATTTAGTGTAATTTTGTTGAAATATATTAGATCCTTCACTACATAGATATGTATTTACTCTTTGAAAGAAGTATTAACTCCTATGACAATCGAAGTATTGGTTAAATCTAAATAATGATTATTTGTTTTTCGTTATCTAATCCACTTACCTTTCTTGATGATTCAGGAGGTAAGTACCATATTTTCACCGGTCATCATCTTGAAAAATAAAACAGAAAATATCTATCACTATTTTTCAAGAGCAATCTTATTATGATTTTGTTCGCATTTATTTTATCCGTCATTACGTAGATAAGTACTTATTTATGTCAAGAAATATTAACTCCTAAGAAGACAATCAAAGAATTTGTTTAAATTTATTTAATGTTTATTAATTTTCTCTTGACAACTAAGAGAGAATCTGTGTGATACCACTCTCTTGTTTGAGTATATTAGATCCTTTAATACAAGGATATGTATGTGCTTATGTCAAGAACATATTCACTCCTATGACAATCAAAGTATTGGTCAAATTTATGTAATGTTTATTTTTTTCCTAGTAGTAAAAGTAGCCTATTTTGACTTTTTAACATCTTGACAACTGAGACAGAATGTATCTACTTTGATTTTTCTAGAAATCGGACTGCTTGTAACTTTCCTTGTATGTACTAGATCGTTTATTACAGTTATATGTTTTTACTTATGTAAAGGAAGATTATCTCCGAGAAGAGTATTGGTCAAATTTAATTAATAATTATTTGTTTTCTCGTCATCTTCTGTTCTTCGCCCTCTTAATGATGCAGTTCGTAAGTACCCTTTCTTGAGACGTTATCATATTGACAATGAAAAGAGGAACTATCTAACACTACTTCTCGTGTTCGAATAAATTAGATCCTTTACTTCAAGCATATGTATGTACTCATGTAAAGAATATTCACTCCTATGACAATCAGAGTATTGCTCAAATTTATGCAATGTTTATTGCTTTCCTCTCCATCTTCTCCTCTTCTCTATCTTGCTAATGGTTCAGAAATGAAGTAGCCTATTTTGACTTTTTAACATCTTTACAACTAAGACAGAATGTATCTACTTTGATTTCTATAAAAATCGGATTGGTTGTAACTTTCCTTGTATGTACTAGATCGTTTATTATAGTTATAGGTATTTATTTATGTAAAGGAAGATTATCTCCGACAAGAGTATTGGTCAAATTTAATTAATAATTATTTGTTTTCTTGTCATCTTCTGTTCTTCGCCCTCTTAATGATGCAGTTGGTAAGTACCCTTTCTTGAGACGTTATCATATTGACAATTAAAAGGGAAATTATCAAACACTACTTCTCTTGTTCGAATACATTAGATCCTTTTCTTCAAGGATATGTATACACTCATGTAAAGAATATTCACTCCTATGACAATCAAAGTATTGGTCAAATTTAATTAATGTTTATTTACTTCGGCTGCATCTTCTCCTCTTTTCTAGTCAGTGATTTCGAGTGTATGCAGCCTTTTTTGACGTTTTGTCATCTTGACAACTGAGAAAGAATGTAGCATATTTTGACACCTTATCAAATTGACAAATAAAACAGAAACTATCTCATACTATTTCTCTAGAAATCTTATTTGTTGTAATTATGTTTCAATATATTAGATCCTTCACTACATAGATATGTATTTACTTTTGTAAAGAAGTATTAACTCCTATGACAATCGAAGTATTGGTTAAATCTAAATAATGATTATTTGTTTTCTCGTCGTCTTCTCCACTTACCCTTCCTGATGATTCAGGAGGTAAGTACCATATTTTCACCGGTCATCATCTTGAAAAATTAAACAGAAAATATCTATCACTATTTTTCAAGAGCAATCTTATTATGATTTTGTTCGCATTTATTTTACCCGTCATTACGTAGATAAGTATTTATTTATGTCAAGAAATATTAACTCCAAAGAAGACAATCAAAGAATTTGTTTAAATTTATTTAATGTTTATTTATTTTCTCTATATCTTCTCCTCTTCCTTTCTTAACGGTTCAGAGAATAAGTACCATATTTTGACAACTTATCATCTTTATAAATAAGACAGAAACTATATGATACTTATTTCTTCGAAATCTTCCTTGTAGTAATTTAATTTAAATATATTAGATCCGTTATTACCTAGGTATGTATTTACTCATGTAAAGAAATATTAACTAATATGGCAACCGAAACATTGATTAAAGTTAAATAACGTTTCTTTCTTTTCTCGTTATCTTCTCTTCTTCACCTTCATAATAATGCAGGCAGTGAGTAGTCTTTCTTGATACCATACCATATTGACAACTAAGAGAGAATCTATGTGATACCACTCTCTTGTTTGAGTATATTAGATCCTTTAATACAAGGACATGTATGTGCTTATGTCAAGAACATATTCACTCCTATGACAATCAAAGTATTGGTCAAATTTATGTAATGCTTATTTTTTTCCTGGTAGTAAAAGTAGCCGAGTTTGACTTTTTAACATCTTGACAACTGAGACAGAATGTATCTACTTTGATTTCTCTAGAAATCGGATTGGTTGTAACTTTCCTTGTATGTACTAGATCGTTTATTATAGTTATATGTATTTATTTATGTAAAGGACGATTATGTCTGAGAAGAGTATTGGTCAAATTTAATTAATAATTATTTGTTTTCTCGTCATCTTCTGTTCTTCGCCCTCTTAATGATGCAGTTCGTAAGTACCCTTTCTTGAGACGTTATCATATTAACAATGAAAAGAGAAACTATTTAACACTACTTCTCTTGTTCAAATACATTAGATCCTTTACTACAAGCATATGTATGTACTCATGTAAACAATATTCACTTCTGTGACAATCAAAGTATTGATCAAATTTATGCAACGTTTATTGTTTTCCTCTCCATCTTCTCCTCTTCTCTATCTTGTTAATGGTTCAGAAATGAAGTAGCCTATTTTGACTTTTTAACATTTTGACAACTGAGACAGAATGTATCTACTTTGATTTCTCTAGAAATCGGATTGGTTGTAACTTTCCTTGTATGTACTAGATAGTTCATTATAGTTATATGTATTTACTTCTGTAACGGAAGATTATCTCCGACAAGAGTATTGGTCAAATTTAATTAATAATTATTTGTTTTCTCGTCATCTTCTGTTCTTCGCCCTCCTAATGATGCAGTGGGTAAGTACCCTTTCTTGAGACGTTATCATATTGACAATTTAAAGAGAAACTATCTAACACTACTTCTCTTTTTCGAATACATTAGATCCTTTACTTCAAGCATATGTATGCACTCATGTAAAGAATGTTCACACCTGTGACAATCAAAGTATTGATCAAATTTATGCAATGTTTGTTGTTTTCCTCTCCATCTTCTCCTCTTCTCTATCTTGTTAATGGTTCAGAAATGAAGTAGCCTATTTTGACTTTTTAACATCTTGACAACTGAGACAGAATGTATCTACTTTGATCTCTATAAAAATCGGATTGGTTGTAACTTTCCTTCCATGTACTAGATCGTTTATTATAGTTATAGGTATTTACTTATCTGAAGGAAGATTATCTCCGACAAGAGTATTGGTCAAATTTAATTAATTATTATTTGTTTTCTCTTCATCTTCTGTTCTTCGCCCTCTTAATGATGCAGCGCGTAAGTACCCTTCCTTGAGACGTTATCATATTGACAATTAAAAGGGAAATTATCAAACACTACTTCTCTTGTTCGAATACATTAGATCCTTTACTTCAAGCATATGTATGTACTCAAGTAAAGAATATTCACTCCTATGACAATCAAAGTATTGGTCAAATTTAATTAATGTTTATTTACTTCGACTGCATCTTCTCCTCTTTTCTAGTCAGTGGTTCCTAGTGTATGCAGCCTTTTTTGACGTTTTGTCATCTTGACAACTGAGAAAGAATGTAGCATGTTTTGACACCTTATCGCCTAGACAAATAAAACAGAAACTATCTGATACTATTTCTCTAGAAATCTTATTTGTTGTAATTTTGTTGAAATATATTAGATCCTTTACTACATAGATATACATTTACTCTTGTAAAGAAGTATTAACTCCTATGACAATCGAAGTATTGGTTAAATCAAAATAATTGTTATTTGTTTTCTCATCATCTTCTCTACTTGCCCTTCTTGATGATTCAGGAGGTAAGTACCATATTTTCACCGGTCATCATCTTGAAAAATTAAACAGAAAATATCTATCACTATTTTTCAAGAGCAATCTTATTATGATTTTGTTCGCATTTATTTTATCCGTCATTACGTAGATAAGTATTTATTTATGTCAAGAAATATTAACTCCTAAGAAGACAATCAAAGAATTTGTTTAAATTCATTTAATGTTTTTTAATTTTCTCTTGGCAACTAAGAGAGAATCTGTGTGATACCACTATCTTGTTTGAGTATAAGAGATCCTTTAATACAAGGATATGTATGTACTTCTGTCAAGAACATATTCACTCCTATGACAATCAAAGTATTGGTCAAATTTATGTAATGTTTATTTTTTTCCTAGTAGTAAAAGTAGCCTATTTTGACTTTTTAACATCTTGACAACTGAGACAGAATGTATCTACTTTGATTTCTCTAGAAATCGGATTGGTTGTAACTTTCCTTGTATGTACTAGATCGTTTATTATAGTTATCGGTATTTACTTATCTAAAGGAAGATTATCTCCGACAAGAGTATTGGTCAAATTTAATTAATAATTATTTGTTTTCTCGTCATCTTCTGTTCTTCGCCCTCTTAATAATGCAGTTGGTAAGTACCCTTTCTTGAGACGTTATCATACTGACAATTTAAAGAGAAACTATCTAACACTACTTCTCTTGTTCAAATACATTAGATCCTTTACTTCAAGCATTTGTATGCACTCATGTAAAGAATGTTCACACCTGTGACAATCAAAGTATTGATCAAATTTATGCAATGTTTGTTGTTTTCCTCTCCATCTTCTCCTCTTCTCTATCTTGTTAATGGTTCAGAAATGAAGTAGCCTATTTTGACTTTTTAACATCTTGACAACTGAGACAGAAAGTATCTACTTTGATCTCTATAAAAATCGGATTGGTTGTAACTTTCCTTGCATGTACTAGATCGTTAATTATAGTTATAGGTATTAACTTATCTAAAGGAAGATTATCGCCGACAAGAGTATTGGTCAAATTTAATTAATTATTATTTGTTTTCTCTTCATCTTCTGTTCTTCGCCCTCTTAATGATGCAGCGCGTAAGTACCCTTCCTTGAGACGTTATCATATTGACAATTAAAAGAGAAACTATCTAACACTACTTCTCTTGTTCGAATACATTAGATCCTTTACTTCAAGCATATGTATGTACTCAAGTAAAGAATATTCACTCCTATGACAATCAAAGTATTGGTCAAATTTAATTAATGTTTATTTACTTCGACTGCATCTTCTCCTCTTTTCTAGTCAGTGGTTCCGAGTGTATGCAGCCTTTTTTGACGTTTTGTCATCTTGACAACTGAGAAAGAATGTAGCATGTTTTGACACCTTATCGCCTAGACAAATAAAACAGAAACTATCTGATACTATTTCTCTAGAAATCTTATTTGTTGTAATTTTGTTGAAATATATTAGATCCTTTACTACATAGATATACATTTACTCTTGTAAAGAAGTATTAACTCCTGTGACAATCGAAGTATTGGTTAAATCAAAATAATTGTTATTTGTTTTCTCATCATCTTCTCCACTTACCCTTCTTGATGATTCAGGAGGTAAGTACCATATTTTTACCGGTCATCATCTTGAAAAATTAAACAGAAAATATCTATCACTATTTTTCAAGAGCAATCTTATTATGATTTTGTTCGCATTTATTTTATCCGTCATTACGTAGATAAGTATTTATTTATGTCAAGAAATATTAACTCCTAAGAAGACAATCAAAGAATTTGTTTAAATTCATTTAATGTTTATTAATTTTCTCTTGGCAACTAAGAGAGAATCTGTGTGATACCACTATCTTGTTTGAGTATAAGAGATCCTTTAATACAAGGATATGTATGTACTTCTGTCAAGAACATATTCACTCCTATGACAATCAAAGTATTGGTCAAATTTATGTAATGTTTATTTTTTTCCTAGTAGTAAAAGTAGCCTATTTTGACTTTTTAACATCTTGACAACTGAGACAGAATGTATCTACTTTGATTTCTCTAGAAATCGGATTGGTTGTAACTTTCCTTGTATGTATGAGATCGTTTATTATAGTTATAGGTATTTACTTATCTAAAGGAAGATTATCTCCGACAAGAGTATTGGTCAAATTTAATTAATTGTTATTTGTTTTCTCGTCATCTTCTGTTCTTCGCCCTCTTAATGATGCAGTTGGTAAGTACCCTTTCTTGAGACGTTATCATACTGACAATTAAAAGGGAAATTATCAAACACTACTTCTCTTGTTCGAATACATTAGATCCTTTACTTCAAGCATATGTATGTACTCAAGTAAAGAATATTCACTCCTATGACAATCAAAGTATTGGTCAAATTTAATTAATGTTTATTTACTTCGACTGCATCTTCTCCTCTTTTCTAGTCAGTGGTTCCGAGTGTATGCAGCCTTTTTTGACGTTTTGTCATCTTGACAACTGAAACGGAATGTAGCATGTTTTGACACCTTATCGCCTAGACAAATAAAACAGAAACTACCTGATACTATTTCTCTAGAAATCTTATTTGTTGTAATTATGTTTCAATATATTAGATCCTTCACTACATAGATATGTATTTACTCTTGTAAAGAAGTATTAACTCCTATGACAATCGAAGTATTGGTTAAATCTAAATAATGATTATTTGTTTTCTCGTCATCTTCTCCACTTACCCTTCCTGATGATTCAGGAGGTAAGTACCATATTTTTACCGGTCATCATCTTGAAAAATTAAACAGAAAATAGCTATTACTATTTTCTAGAGCAATCTTATTATGATTTTGTTCGCATTTATTTTATCCGTCATTACGTGGATAAGTATTTATTTATGTCAAGAAATATTAACTCCAAAGAAGACAATCAAAGAATTTGTTTAAATTTATTTAATGTTTATTTATTTTCTCTATATCTTCTCCTCTTCCTTCCTTAACGGTTCAGAGAATAAGTACCATATTTTGACAACTTATCATCTTTATAAATAAGACGGAAATTATATGATACCATTTTCTTCGAAATCTCCCTTGTAGTAATTTAATTTAAATATATTAGATCCGTTATTACCTAGGTATGTATTTACTCATGTAAAGAAATATTAACTAATATGGCAACCGAAACATTGATTAAAGTTAAATAACGTTTCTTTCTTTTCTCGTTATCTTCTGTTCTTCACCTTCATAATAATGCAGTCAGTGAGTAGCCTTTCTTGATACCATACCATATTGACAACTAAGAGAGAATCTATGTGATACCACTCTCTTGTTTGAGTATATTAGATCCTTTAATACAAGGATATATATGTACTTATGTCAAGAACATATTCACTCCTATGACAATCAAAGTATTGGTCAAATTTATGTAATGTTTATTTTTTTCCTAGTAGTAAAAGTAGCCGAGTTTGACTTTTTAACATCTTGACAACGGAGACAGAATGTATCTACTTTGATTTCTCTAAAAATCGGATTGGTTGTAACTTTCCTTCCATGTACTAGATCGTTTATTATAGTTATAGGTATTTACTTATCTAAAGGAAGATTATCTCCGAGAAGAGTATTGGTCAAATTTAATTAATAATTATTTGTTTTCTCGTCATCTTTTGTTCTTTGCCCTCTTAATGATGCAGCGCGTAAGTACCCTTTCTTGAGACGTTATCATATTGACAATTAAAAGAGAAACTATCTAACACTACTTCTCTTTTTCGAATACATTAGATCCTTTTGTTTAAGCATATGTATGTACTCATGTAAAGAAATATTTACTCCTATGACAATCAAAGTATTGAATAAATTTAATTAATATTTATTTACTTCGGCTGCGTCTTCTCCTCTTTTCTAGTCAGTGGTTCCGAGTGTATGCAGCCTTTTTTGACGTTTTGTCATCTTGACAACTGAGAAAGAATGTAGCATATTTTGACACCTTATCGCCTAGACAAATAAAACAGAAACTATCTGATACTATTTCTCTAGAAATCTTATTTGTTGTAATTATGTTCCAATATATTAGATCCTTCACTACATAGATATGTATTTACTCTTGTAAAGAAGTATTAACTCCTATGACAATCGAAGTATTGGTTAAATCTAAATAATGATTATTTGTTTTCCCGTCATCTTCTCCACTTACCCTTCCTGATGATTCAGGAGGTACTTCATAGATATGTATTTACTCATGGCAGGAAGTATTAACTCCTATGACAATGGACGTGTTTTTTAAATTTAAATAATGATTATTGTAATGATTCATTTCCTGGATATGTATTTATTAAGGTTAAGAAATAATTGCCTTGACATTTAAAGCATTTCTTAAATTTAATTAATGATTGTTTATTCTTGTCATCTTTTCCATTTCCCCTGGGAAAGATTCAACCTAGAAATATGTTAATTCGACACGACAGAAATTTGACTAAGACAAAAATTATCTGAACGAATTTTTCTAGAGATTTTATTTGCTATGATATTTAGAATTATTAGATTCTTTATTACATAGATAGGTATTATTTAGGTGAAGAAATGTTAACTCCTATGACAAACAAAGCATTCATGAATTTCAGTTAATACTTTTTTTTCCTGGTCATCTCCTCCTCCGCTACGTAGTGATTCAGGAACTAAGTGGCCTTTTTAGACACGTTATTCTCTTGATAAAAATTAAACTTTATAATGCTGTTTCTTTTAGAAATCTTATTTGCTGCAATTTTTATCTCTAAGACAGATAACTAAGACAGAAATTCTTTAATACTTTGTCTCTAGAAAATATTATGTTCTAAATTTTTCTTTGACTTTGTTTGATTCCTTATAACCTGGATGAATGAATTCACTTTGGTGAAAAAATAGTGACTTGCATGACAATCAAAGTATTGATGACATTCTCTAAATGATTGCTTAATACCTCGTCATCTCTTCCTGTTCCCATCGTAACTAAGTCAGCGGGCATTGTTTCTTTACGTTTTCTAATACAATAACATAATAGAATAGAACAATAATACAATATTACGAACAATACAATTTTATCTATACTAGTACAACAACGTTGATAACTAAGACAGAAATTCAATCTAATACTACTTTTTCCACAAAATACCGTTATAATTTGGACTCATTTCATTCTTTATTACCTGTACATGTATTCATTTTCTTAACAAAAATGGACTTTTATGACACCTTAGACCTTAAATACCGTTTACGTTGAATACAAACTACCGAGCACCACAATAGGCCTATCGTATTTTGCACTTTTTATCATTCTGTGTGAAGAGTATTATAACATATATCAGAATTCACTAGCTGAAAACAGTTTATGAAACCAAATTGTCTGAATGGTGGAATTAAATTAGCTACTTACCTTTTTGGACATCAAATTTTAATACTTTTTTTTTTATTACGTTCTCAGTCAACTACACGCACTTGAAACGGCAAGAATTAGATGACTCAGATGGCTATATTCCATATTATCACCTGTAAAATGTCTATGAACCATCCACTCATTCACCGTCACAGTTATTGCTTCAAATGCATGTTACCTTGTTACAAATGTATCTAGACATAACGTTTCAGCCAGCTACACCTGATCTTGTGGCCATGTTTCAAGTAACCTTGCACCATATCCTAACTGAACCCATATTTGGGGTTAAATGGAACGTCATAGGGTCAAATTTATTCTTGAGTTTACCAAAAACAAACGAAGTTTCGCCATTCTCATTATGGATATCCATATTATAGCATATTAATTTCCTCACGTTAAGGAAAAGTCCCATATCTTCCTCTAGTTGGAAGATATGGGACTTTTTCTGAAAAGACGTTTTAACTAATTAATACCCCTCTTCCCTATTTTTTACACGTTATTAATTTTTGTACACTAAGACAGAAATTATCATGTACCATTTTTAAAAAGAAGACTTGTGTTTTACAATTTTGTTTCAAATTATTTTACTCTATTTTATCTGGATATGTTTTCATTCAATTAAAGTATTAAAATACTGACTCTTATGGCAGTTGAAATATTGATGAATTCAATCAATGAAAATTTGTTTTCTACTTTTCTCATTTTCTATTTTTCCCGTCCCTAAATGATTCATCAGGTAAGTATGTCTCAAAGTTATAATACTGAATAATATGACAGGAATTCTATAATACCACTTCTCAAAAAAAAAAAAAAAACTACTTTTCCCAATGTTGTTTCATTTTATATTATTCTTTATTACGTGGGTTTGTATTCATTTCGGGAGAGAAATTTTGGCTCCTATGATATAATGTAAGTATTGATGTTATTCACGTAATGATTGTTATATTTTCACGTCATCTTCTTTCATTCAAAGATATTCAGTCGATAAGTGTTACTCCACTCCATGATGTTGATAACTATGACAGAAACTTATAATATCACAAGTCTTGGAAATATTCGTCCTATGATGAACATAAAAAGAAATAAAAAAAAACTAAAATGTACAAAAAAAGACGGAGGTTACAATGTGAGCAAGTACCACTAGTAGTATATTAGTACAGTAATGTAAATACTGCTAGAGATGTAATTATATTACACGTTCAATCAACTATATAGTTAAACTGTGCTTATGATTAGACATTCCTCCCTAAAACATCCATATAAAAAGCCATTTGAATATTTATTCAGGAATATTATACAACTATAACTATAATTTTAAAAAATTATAAACAACTGATCATATAGTTTAATATCCTTTTTTTGAAAATGATCTTATTCCCCCACCTAAGATACTGTCCATCTTATGACTTTAGTCGCCAAAAATAGCATTTAAATAGTAGAGCATCATTTTGGTCACTTGGTGAATGGTTTGGTTTATCAGAGTGTACCTGATAACTCATGGTACACAAGTGACCTAGCATCTTGCAAGAATCAACAAACAGACCCTTGGCAGAAAAGAGCGGTCACATGATGTAACTTGCTTGTTGTAGTAAAAAATTAGACCTTCTGATGTCAACCGAAAGCCTTTCACTGATTTCACATATAGGATGTTTATTCACCACACTGAGTATCAAGAAGAATGTAGTTTTCGGTGAAGATCAACGAAACCCTGTAAACACAACATCTCAAGAATTGACCCTTGAACTGATCGCAATTGTCATTTGTTGATGGACAACATTTAAGGAGCTGTTTCCTGTGTTGGGATAGGTATAAATTTAGACCATTTGGAATAGTCAACAGAGCAGTTAAATTGGTTTAAACCGTGTAAACACTGTGCCTCACTTTAGACGTTTTTAATGTAATCTGAGTGTGTTGGTACAAGAACCCTAGTTATCTGACATGACCAGATATCATATTTGGTATGTCACGTGATTAATCATAGCACGATTCTCTTTGCTGTTAATTTCTGTGAGCAGACTTGGCTACATCATCGAAACAACCGTGACGCGGTATTCTTAAATTCTGATTCACTTTAGTGATTTCCAAACTTTACCAAGGGTGACCTGTTCAATTTAACGTTGACGGCTCCTTCACGGGGCTCTCCTGAAAAATATAAATTAACATGATAAAAATAGAAAACGAATAAATTAATAATTACTTATATCAAACATGAAGACAGATATTAAATAACAAGATATAGACAAGTGCGGTACAAAGAAATTGTTTACAGTTTCCATTATTGGTGATTGATTTTGCTTTTTATATTTGACATTATCAGTGGCAGAAGTCACAGAATTCAACGAAAGACAAACCATCAACGAGCAAATAAACCAGCAAGAAGAGCATTGTAGGTAATTAAAAGTAACACTGAACATTTTGGTGAAACAAGCGACCATCTGGCTAAGGTGTTCTTCAGAAACATATGCATGTGGTGATTAGAGAATTTACTCCGTTACTAGAGTCATGTGACTGTCATCTGCTTGTATGAACTACTTTTTCCTGAAATCAGGCAGTGTTTACCTCAGCTTAAAAAACTTTGAAATTTTTCTCTTCATTTGTGACAAAAGTATTTAAAAAAAAAACCAATGGCAGTACATATTGTACCTAAATATTGGATTGTAGGAAGATGTGAATGACGGAGGCAGGAAAACATCAGGTGTAAGTGCTACTGTAGTTGCGTAGAAGCAGACTCAAAGATGAAGAAAAGCTCCTTTCTTTGTCATGTGGTTTGCAGTGTTTGTATTTCTGTGATTCAATTTACAAATTATCGATCATACCATGAACCGTAGAAAGGTGTGTGTGTGTGTGTTTACATACTGAACTTTCGTGGTAGGTACTATCACAAGATTTTGTACATGTCCTTTTTTAATTGGATATTAAAAAAAATTTGAAATTTCTGTACTTCCCATTGCATAGTTCTTGAGGTGCGGGAAACACACTTCTAGTCATCAATTATGGAACATGCTAGTCTGCTTGGCACAAGTCATACAAAAGGATAGGTGTCTTGAGGAATAACTACATACTATGTATACCTATAGTCACAAGCAGTGGCGTCACCAGGATTTTAGACTTTCTTGGGGGGGGGGGGGGACATGGAGGGCAAAAGAAACTGTTGTGAGAGGCGGCACGAGCGCGAAAGGCGACCAGCTGTCCGTGTCGTCCGTGTCAGGGTCCATTGTGGGGTCCAAGGGACAAACCGCGACAGGGGTGCAGGGGTGCTGAGGTCCTTAGCATATGTCTGGGCGAAAAAAATCTCAGGATATGTATATTTTTTTGTTCAAAGTGCATCATTAAACGCAAAGATTCCAAACAATTTTCATTGGCTATTCCTCTCCTCAACGATGACATGATATCGGGACTGAGGACACGGGGTCTAGGAACAACCCCCCCCCCCTTGGAGGTATGGGGAAATCTCCCTCGAGCTCTAAGTTTTTAGCATATCTCTTGGTGAAAAAATAAGTCTCATGCACTTCTAGAACAGAAAGGTATGTAAATGCAAAATTATGAATGTAAACAGAGAATAGACATGTACATGTGCATTTACCATGTCACTTCAGCTGAGTAAGGACGGTGGGTACTGTGACCAAAGATTATGACTGGGGGGAAATTCTCCCCTACATTTTGGCGCCTCCACAGATCACAAATTACTACTAGAGTGTGGTAGTAGAAAAATGTTAGAGTTAACAGAAAATCTCCAGGCACTGAG
Organism: Stichopus chloronotus; assembly: GCA_021234535.1. Taxonomy (NCBI): domain Eukaryota; kingdom Metazoa; phylum Echinodermata; class Holothuroidea; order Aspidochirotida; family Stichopodidae; genus Stichopus; species Stichopus chloronotus. Next base: position 18,544,824 of record CM037836.1, on the reverse strand, counting down.
TTGAAAAGATGCTATATTTCAGAACAATCCGAAAAACCGATGAAACCGTGTCTTAACCGACTTGTTAGGTACTTTCGTAGAAGTTATGATTACATGGCTGTTTATCAACAATAGAAAGATAATACTGAAACCACATCCAAAACAAAGGAAACTGAACATCTATAATACACTCAACAGCCTTCAGTATGAAAAATAGGAAACGACCACCTCAGTAATATGTTGAGGAAACAAAAATAAAAATTATGCCATTAATATATCAGGTACCTCAGTACCTAAAAAGTAATTAAGATTCTCTTCAATTAATAATTTAAGTATTAAAAATATAATTTACAATAGTGCAATTGCAGCAAAAATCTACAAATTTGTTCTGTTTGAAGGTATTATAATTGGCAGGTTGTCTATTTCAATCATTTGGATTCATTTCTCTAGACTGTGTCTAAATTGAGCAATATGTGCAAAATGGGGTGCATTTGGTCTGGTCTATCTTGTCTAGGGTAAGAAAGAAACTAGTTGACAGTGTAACAGAAAATGACAGGAAAGAAGTAATCGAACAGCATACTTTGGCTTAAAGGAGTAGGCACTCTTGAATCTATATTAAGTGGCGAATGAACTTTATTTTGGTAGGCTTAATTAAGGGCAACCCAAGATAGTTCCTGAAATTTGTTTTTAGAGTAGGGTCACTCAGTTTAGGTTAATAAAGGTAAGACAAGATAAGATAAAAGGCAACTTATTTTCGAAACATTTCCCTTTTTCTTTTTCTCAGTACGATTTCAGCTACAACGTATCCTTAGCCTATTGTAATGTGTCCGGACATGGACATATGCTAATGTCTTAGGGGATGCCTACATCATGAAAGGGTGACGGATTATGGAAAGACACAAAATTCCTTCCCCCTACGGGAGCAGTTGCCATTCTTCCTATTAATGATAGTATACAGGAATATCAGTAACTTTCTTTCTTTCTTTTTCGTGTATGATTTAATGCTTTCAGAAGTAACTACAAGTAATTGATATATGAAATTTTTTTGCCGTCAAATATTCTGGCAACGAAGTCTGACGCTGGTAGTAAATATAGACCAGTTGTGCCTTGAATCACCAATTGCACATCCGAGTCGCATCGATAAATGGTAGAGCGCATAACTTTTTATCATTTAAATCGTTCCAAAAATAATAATAATAATAATAATCTAGTGCTAGTAATTTTGGAAAACTGAAATAAGTTTTATTGCAATTTTTTTATTCAGAGAACTAGCTTTTAAGTAATGCAGGGTTTTTCGATATAGAAATGGACGTAATGACTTTTTTCTGCAAAGTCTACAAACTCGTTTCAATGTTTTACAGTGTCACTGGTGGTGGAGCTCTCCAGTTGAGTTAAATGTTTCTTGGTTTATCAAATTAAAGCACGAAATTGTAGTATGTATTGTTAATTCATTAATAAAATCGTGCAAGTAATATCTTACAGTTTCTAGTTTGAAATACTTTGGAAACATTTATAGTCAGAGATTTAGTTTTCTTGTATTGCCATAGTTTCAAATATAAGTATGAATTAACTAATTTCGCCTAGAAATTCTACTTTTTGTAAAAAAGAAATGTTTGTTCATTTTCATTGGTGGGAATGTTATCCACTTGAGTGAAATGCTTGTTGTTTCAAAGGTAAACAAGAAATGGTTGAAAGTATTGTCATATGTCAAGTCATGCTAACATGATATTACACAAGTTCTGTTTGGCTATACATTTTACAAGCTATATACCATTTTAGACTAAATTTTTTCTGATCATTACAACATAGCAAGAAATTTTCATTTCTTTCATTAATGTTATTAATAAGAAATACTATATTGCTTACATTCGTATAACAGTTTGTAAATATATTCTTATAACACGCATTACTTGACAAGAATCTCAGTGCGTCTCATATGATAAAATGGCGCCTAAATTTATATAATTTGTTATTATTAAAAATACTTAAATATTACATTAATAGTTATTCACTAATTATGTGCCCTACATAATTAGTAATGAGATCCGTAATATTTCCTTTTGATGAGACTTCCTCTCATGTGTTGTATCGATTACCGATTGCATCTCCCGATATCCACATTGAAAACACAGTGCTATGACAATCATAGCGACAATCATATAATGATGATAGTCACCGTGAATCGGAAGGAGTAACGGGGAGGGATTTGAACACATCGTGCTGCACATGAGGAAGTTCATTTTAAGATGTCATGAAATGAATGCAAATGGTTTGAAACTGCTTATTTAAAACAGAAGACATGTTTCTTACCTGGAGTTCTCCTTTACATAAAGAAAATCGTGTCATATTGGAGCTATTTCGTTATCAAGAAAATACTTAAGCATATTTAGGTCTGTTAAAGTATTCGTCTCAAGTAATTTTGTGTTATATGATTGTGTTCTAGCTCACTCTGCATACTTGTTCATTGTTACATATTACAGTGTGCACCAATTCGGTAATGATATGTTCTCTAGGCCTGAATTTTGGTGAATACTTGGTTCATGTTAATATTATTATATGCACATATTTTTTGATCATTTTTTTTATTGGTATGCCTTCTTCGTAGTAGGTTGGACATATAACATTACATGTTACCAATACTATACAGTCGCGAAGAAAAAAGATCTGGCGACTTAGATATTTGAGGTAATACTGATATACCACAATATTGTAATGATGTTGATGGAATCATGGAGTAACCATGGTATGAAGTTACAATCACATAATTTTAAAAACTTGACATCGCACTGAATCACAGTTTAAAAAAGGTGTTACGATGTTTTTGAAAAAAAAAGCTAAACATAGTATTAATTTTCACCCAGGAGCTTATCTATCAAGACATTCAAGTTATAGTATTTAATCATAGCAGAAGCTATCAGTGCTTGCTTTCCAAATCATTTACTATGTGTGGTGATAATTACCCTGATCTGTGCTTAGTAAGTGATGAAGTACATCTGTGAGATATCAAGCAGTAGCTACTTTGAATCCATATAGTACGCAGTTACGTCAAATCATTTACCGATTATGTGGTGTTTATTAATGTTCTCCATCATGTTGCTTATTGTGTAATTATAATTACAAGAAGCGTAAATATTAAAACAATGTCAAAAATAAGAAAGTTATCATATTTCTGTTGTGCCTGATTAATTGCGCACTCTCATGACACAGTGAGAACGTAGTCAATGAATGCAACAAATGGACATACTATCACAAATTTTAGAAATAACAAGAGCAGTTTAGCATCAAGGATTTAAGAACGTAAAAGAAGGACGAAGACATTTTGCTCATTCTCACTGGGAGCGAAAGTGTTCCTTCCAATACTTCGATTCAAAATATGTAAATATACCTCAAGTTCCTTTGCTTTAACTTTCATACTGGCCTTATGATGGGTTCTTTACAATTTGACAAAACAGACGACAGTCAGGCAGAACATAGTGATCGTAACAAATCATGATTCTGCGTAAGCATATGATTGCCTGTGTGTGTGTAAATGGTGACGACGTATACATATCGATAAGAATTTTTCTTCCATGGCGTCATTTTGGATCATGCATTATTAATGCTACTGAATTTTCATCCACATTTGTGGTTTACGTTATCAAGCTCTATCTTTACTTGTTGACATTTGCGTATACGGCCAGTGGCTTTGTTTCACACACAATAGTTCAGTACCTCGATAAGGTGGCAGCATACGCCTCTTCCTCTGTCAGTGGGTTACCACATGATTACCTGTCAGTAGTGTGAAAAAGAAAAAAAATGTGATTGACGAGGATAGACAGCAATAGTATTTCGGGACTCGCGACATTCCAGTATTTCTAGTACAATACATCTAAGTTCCGCATTTGTCAAGGATTCACTAAAAGTTTTTATGGTGAACCTAAGAATTTTTTTTTTCATCCATACTGTTATTACTTTGTGGTTTACGTTGTCATGCTCTTTCTTTACTTGTAGTTTGGTTCAAAAGTGCCTTCCTGTTTGAGTATTTCTAATCTTTCATTTTATGTACTTTCCGCATTTTTCACTTGAAGGTTTCATCATAAGCTTTTATGGTGATCCTAAAAAAATCCTGTCGTTGTCGTTTGACTTAAAATAAATGCCTCCTTGCTTGAGAACCATCACATTCGTTAGTTGTTCATATTTGTTGTTAAGAACTATAGTGAGTTTTCATGATCGCCGGCGGAGAAGAGACAATGTTCACATTTGCCTTTTGCCAACATAGTAAACTTAAAGGATTACAGTTGTTTATTGTGTGTCAGAAACACATTGATTACTCTGCTTGCTTCCGTTTGATGATGAAGTGTACACATCACACGTTCAAGTGAGACACGAGGACTTCTCAAGTTAAAGGTGAGTTTCAATAAAAAGGACTATACCACAGATTCCCACAGCATATCCACTGCTAATCTTGTTATAACTTGCAAAGGACTAATATTGGAAGATGTGCTCAGTACTTTCTTAATTGGTGCGTTTTCCTTATTCTTTACACAACGCATAAGACATGATAATGCTAAAGGTTTGCTAATATATTGTGTATCTTCACATTTGGACTCTTATAACGTTACCGTAAATTCGTGATCACAGAATAAGTTGTGATGTCAGACTAACATAAGCAAACAAGTTTTCCTTACCAATCAAGAAATAAATAATGATAAGGCCAATTAATATTCAGTTCACTGCTGAGTCATTAAAAGGTGTGTAGACTTTCATACAAGTATATAAATACTTGTTTAATCGAATGCAAAATATCACTCTCTTTTGGCTTATTTGAAAAAGCAATTGAATCCAAAATTATATGTCACCTTCGTTGATTTTGTTCAAGTGAATAGGTCGGGTGCAAGTGAAATATAACACAGCGTTTGATGGATATAAGGCAAAGGAGCTATCAAGTCGCCAACGCAATTCATACGTTGAAAATTTATGGTAACATTTCCACACAAGTTGCTAATGTTTTAAAAAGACTCGGCATATCCGAAAATGTTCCTAGTAGACCCCAATGAATGGTTACTCGATTTGATATCAAATGATATTCCATTTGTGAAGTACATACTTTGCTTTATGTAAATTGTAATATACTTGGATGCCGTGGCGTATCATGGATTTTGTGATAGTATGGGCGCCTTTGATGAATCGACGACATGCGCTAGGTCCAGGGGAGGCGCACCTCCTCAACTTCATCTCTACGTAGAGAAGTTAATGACTGAACCTGCTTGACCTCGCATATCATACTGTCTTTCTCCCATTGTGGTCCCTTCTTGCTCTTCGTTTTTTTTTTCTTTCATGTTTTTCAAAAGAAAACCAGAAAGCCACAAGGCTTTGTGATTCCTTGCTAAAGGAAGCATGAGTTATCTACATGACAAACTTGAGATCAACTGCAGTTACTGTTCATGAAACACCACATTAATAAGCCTTTAACCCAAATAACCTTTATTTTGGTGACCTCAAATGACATGTGACGTCCACTAAAAGCAAAAGGGATCACCTACCCAGTATGGGGAACCCACACATCAAGTATGACATCAGTCAACATTACCCTTCTGGAGATAATGTGTTGGCAAGATTTCACCTCGGGTGACCTCAAACGAACTTTCACCTTCACAATAAACATCAGGAGTCACCTACTCAATATGACCAATCCACACACCAAGTATGACATCAGTCACACTTACCCTTCTGGAGATATCTCGTTTACAAGGTTTTCACATTTTGATCTCCGGTGACATCAAATGACCTTTGACCTCCACCAAAAACAATAGGGATAATCTACTTAATATGACCGACCCACACACTAAGTATGACATCAGTCACAGTTACCGTTCTTGAGATATTGTGTTTACAAGGTTTTCACATTTTTGACCTCTGGTGACCTCAAATGACCTTTGACATCCACCAAAAAGAATAGAGATTATCTACTCGATATAAACAACTTACACACCAAGTATAACATCAGTCACAGTTACAGTTCTTCAGATATCGTGTTTACAAGGTTTTCAGTTTTTGACCTCTGGTGACCTCAAATGACCTTTGATATCCACCAAAAACAATAGGGATCATCTACTCAATATGACCAACCGACACACTAGGTATGACAACAGTCACAGTTACCCTCCTTGAGATACTGTGTTTACAAGATTTTTACAGTTTGACCTCTGGTGACCTTAAATGACCTTTGACCTCCACCAAAAACAATACGGATCATCTACTTAATATGACCAAACCACACACCAAGTATGACATCAGTCACAGTTACAGTTCTTCAGATATCGTGTTTACAAGGTTTTCCCATTTTGACCTCTGGTGACCTCAAATGACCTTTGACCTCCACCAAAAACAACAGGGATCATCTACTCAATATGAGCAACCCACACACCAAGTATGAGATCAGTCATGGTTACCCTTCTTGAGATATCGTGTTTACAAGAAGTGTCACATACACGCACGCACACGCACGACATCACCATTGCATAGATTCCTTCTGCCTTCGGCAAGGAACCAAAAATTCTGATGCCTTAATACTCAATAAACTAGACAAGAGGCGCGTCTGTTGGGCTCCTTTGGATTCACCAATACGTACATGTCAATGTGCCCTAATTACAAACAGTTACACAAACAGTGTTATCTATGAAATGGCAAGGACAAAATCCTACAATACAATATACTAACGGCAATCAAATGCTACCTGGAGCTAAAACAACTCCTGGATGCACATTAAATGAGATGGTGTGTTTGTTTTACAGAAGAAAATCATGTTCTCAAAACCAATATTGCTAGGCTCAGAGTGATAGATTATTCAAAACAGGGAGCTGTCATTTGGAAGGAGAGACAATTAAAAGTTGAATCTGTCGTTATCCTGTTAGATTTTTCCTGTGTAATAAGAGTTTCATGCCCGTATGAAGTCTTTTCAGTAGGGAACATTTTACCCGAGAATTATGACCAACAAATTAAAACTCATTACATATGTTGCTAATGTATAGCTACTATCATAGGTTGAATGGAACTACAGACCTTGTGGGGCTCTGAGTACAGAGGCCTGAATTTCAGTTGATAAGTATCCACTAGTACGACTTAAACACCTTTTCCTTTTTATGTGATACATGTAATCCTACTAGGGCTAGTAGTATAGGCCTAGTAACCGTTATTTACACCTCCTTTCACCTACGCAAGGCATAGAATTACGTAAAACAATGCTTGGAAGGTGTCCAGAAGGTTGCTGACATTCAAGTCACAACCACTGGCTCTTACATCAAAATGACTGCTTGTCTCTTCGAAATCAAGACATTGACAGGTGTAGCAGAGCATTGGATGGAGATACGAATGAAGCGGAAGAGGCGGAAGTCTAATCTATATATAGACCTTGACGGTCTCCCCCTGTAAATCTAAGACTTTCATCTTCTTCCAAATGAAAGCTCCCTGTTCAAAATAAGGAAGGACAACGGTCTCTTTTTTTAAAATCACTTTCTCGCAGATATAAATTTAGTTATTTGTTACTCGAGAATAATCTGCTTACCCAAACTTTCATAATTTGAAGTGATGCATCTGCCGTCCTCTTATACATAACGTTTTGAGGAAATGAAGGTTTTGCTGGTCTTTACTGATGAACCTGAATGTTTTCACAATCACTGAAGGATTTTCTTTGTTTGCCACGTATGGTAAACTCACTATTCCCCCTTAAATTGCAAGATTACGAAAGTAAATGTAGTGTTGAAAGAACTGCTTTTAGTTCTGGATTTGATATCATGGTCACAATTAAAAAAAAACGACACAGTTTTACAACCTTTAAAATGGCGTTAAATGTAATAGACTATGTTACACATGCGCCTATGCAATTTCCAGGTATTTTCCTGGTGCAATTTGTCTGATGTATTCTCTCTTTTTTTTCTGGTACGCTGCGTACACTAAGTTTAGTTCTATGAAATCAAGCTTTGGGAAAATCTAGGAAACCTATAGGACACAACTGCTGCCTCAACGCAGAGGCGTAGTTAAGGATTTTTTGTCGAGAGGGTGTGAGCTCCTTGGAATTTGATAGCTGCCATGGAAGTATCTAAAAGGAGAATCACCCCTCCCCTAATGTGAGAAATTTGTGATGCTGGTTAGTGCCACCAAATGCCTAAATTTGCAAAGAAAAATGCCCACATTTAGTTCCTTATTTATTAGATGTTTGCTATTTTCTCAGAGAAAATGCCTCTGAATAAGCTTAAAAGAACCCGTCAAGCAGCAATTACTTTCATGATAATACAGTACAAAGGTAGGATTGGAAAACAAGTGTGTACGCAAGGGAGGCGGTGGGGGGGGGGGGTAGCGAAAAACTTGGTTGTCAGTGGTGTAAACGGACTTTTAAATCAGAGCAGCGGAGAGCCACCATCACTTAGCGCGGAGCGTACAGAGAGAATTGTTTTATAACAACACTTCTGAGATTGCAGGAGATGGCACTTTCCAGTCTCTCTGACCTTGAAAAGAGGACTTTGTAATTGCAAAGTGGGAGGCGATAGTATACTAAGCTCCCGAGTGGTACCGATAGCAGCAAGCGTGCGTTTACCTACGGGGCATAAAATTTCGAGTGTGCTTGAGTTGGATTAACTAGTAAGTACTGGCCGGTCTCCGGTTCCAGCAATTGGTAAAGCTTTTGGGTTTTTTTTTTTAGCGAGACCTATGACTGACGTGGATGACAAGGTCAAATACATGATATTTACTCGACATCACTGGGCATTGCAAGGTTTAATTTCATTACATGCCGTTATTCGTACGTTACAATGGAATTGACTTCAACCTCAGTCTTCTTTTGTTCTACTGAGGTTCAAATTCTTGCAAATTGTCATGGCCTGAGGTCATTTTTATCACCCCATGCTGTGATAATCCACATGGTCAATTAAACATCGTTCTCCTAAAGTAATTCAGGTGTGTCAATCCAATGTCTAGACTTTCTTGAGCTGCCTGACAAGGGGTATTAGGTGTCATGTCCATCCTAATACATTAATCGGGCATGAAAGAGGGTCTGTTGAACGCTTTAGCATGGTTTTAGCAGGACTATAACGTCATGAATACCTTTTGAAATACGTATCATTTGTTTTTAAATCTCTTTATCCACAGAAAACAATTCAGTGTTAGGGCAAGACGGTCACCTTATTGTTTCCCCTGTTTCTTCTACGAGTGAGGTGCAGCCCATGTCACTGCAGATAGGTTATTATGTCAACTATTTCACTTAGAGTTGATTATGAAAGCCTCTGACACTGGTCAGGTTACATATTTGACAACAGGATCTGATATAAAGATTATAACTAATATTATTACAACAAAATTTTACATCGTTATATTTATTATCGTAATTCTCCCTTTTCTTCGTTTATTTGCACACTGTCTCCCTCTTCTCACAGGGTCGCATTTAGCAGGTGGATAGCATGCTGGTTACAACTGCACTACTGAAACTAGTCAAATAGTAGTCTAGGTCGACAACAAAGTTCAATTATCTTTGTGTTGGCGGAAGTGAATTGCAGTCAGAATACAAGTCAAACTTTTGTTATTATTTTCATGTTAGATTTCAGAGTGGTTGGTTTGAAGTTGACTGTCAGTTCCTTTGGAATCGTCTAACACACTTCTGGCCTCGTTGCTATGTCAACCTATGTAACATTGCAGTCATCTCCTGTAGTCCGCGTGGCTTCCAGTCGACATTGCATTGTCAGACTTCGGTCCAGTGTCCGGTGCGTTCAGTGTCGTTTGATAAAATCAAATCGGTAATTAAAAACAATGATTTTTATTAAAAAAGGGCACAATTGAAATTGATTCATTTGATCTTAATCACTGTCTGATTAACATCACTCATTTAAATCATGACTAAAAAGATAAATTAGTAACCCTCGGTTCGATGCCGCACTAACTTGTGAACAAAAGTGAAGCCGACGTAGTCTGACAGGATGAAAAAAGTTGAAAGTGAGTCGTTGTCCGGCATCGCTTGTTACATGTCAACTAAAACGTTGGTACCCACGGAAGCGTATTGTTGTCACCTAAGATTTTTTTGTTCAACTTTTCGCACGCACAAAAATCTTTTCGAACGTTCCAAAAAACTTTTCGTACGTATGAAAATCTTTTCAAACGTACGAAAAGTTTATCGAGACGAAAACTTTTTTTGGAACGTTCGAAAAGTTTTTCGAACGTACGAAAAGTTGAAAAGAAACCCGTAGGTGACAGCAATACGCTTCCGTAGCAACCGACGAGCATTACTCAAAAAAAAACAAAAAAAACGATAACTTGTGGTAGTCATTGTATTCACAATGCAATGACATAGTTATTGATTACAAAAGATCACTCAGTCAATCAAATTTGGATGCCGTGAACACAATTACAGTCAAATCTTATGTAAAATATATTAAAACAATGTGAAATGTTAGGAATAACTTCTTCAGAAAGGTTTTGAGACACTTACACGGTTGATACAATCAAAATGTAGCAGTTCCATCTTGTGCGTCTCATCTTGACGACATGCACACCACAAATTTATTAATATATCAAGTTTGAATGCCATGAAATCAATTTAATTTTTACACTCAATATTAAAGCAATGTGAAGGTCTCTGAATAATTTGGCTTAAAAAGATTGTACAAACCATTGTTGAGGCTTATATACCCAAAGAAATATTACCATTAACATATTGACTCTGAAGCTGAAATATGAGTTGAACACTTCAACATTAATTCTCAAAATTCAAAGTCAAATTACGCAGAATATGTTACAGCCACTACAAAGAAATAAAACATTGATTCGACCCTATTGTTTGGATACATTAATATGTCTTTTCCCATTGGTCTGTTTGATTTCAAGGAAAGGTGGCTGACTGCTATGCTTTCTTGGAGAGTCCAAATTTGTAGAGCCAACAAAAATGTTGAGACAATTTTCATATTCAAATATCTGGAAGGTGAGTGCATAAATCTTTTCAATTTAGTGACAGATGATCTTTTTTCCCTACTTTTTTTTTTCCCTGAAGCACTGACAAAGAACGAAGGTAGATAACAACTCATATTCCAGTTTTCAACTTCAAGAAACAATAAATGCAATCAGTTATTGTGACAAGTTCAATTAAAGAAACGTTTAATTTTCAATAAATGCAAGCAATTATTGTGATAACTTCAATAAACGTTTAATTTTCAAGAATGAATTCCCTTTAGAGAGATAAAACAATAAGCAAATGAATTGTTAACCAACCACTGACCATATTTAGAGAATCCACTTCATTAATAAAAGGAGTAAAACTGTCCCGTTGCTAAAACAACAAAACATCAGTAATATTCACAACATGCAAAAAATGTGGAAATTGAAGAGATTAAAACCACTTGAAGAGTGTCAGAATGTATACAAGTGTACTCTTGACTGAAAAAGGTATATCAAATATCATAAAATGTAAACAAAAAATAAATGGGTACCATAACAACACTAAAATAATCCATGACAAGGTAATAAATTTTTTTCCCCTTTTTCCTCTATCTGACACCTGTCTAGATTACATCATAAGGTCACTTCAAAATTCCAAATATGTCTGAATAATTTGTCATCTTACCTACATTCAGGGTCAAAATAATAATTTGCATACAGGGATCTGTAAGGCAACTTTGACAGAGTATTTAGAATGGAAGATCTCCGCAATGCGATATGAAAACTGTTGTGAGTTAAAAACTGTTGAGACGGCTGCAGAGATGAACAGCTACCATTAACTGGAAATATTTTGGTACAAAGAAAACAGCAATTATCCAAACTAGTGACAACAACATTGAAAAAACAATGACAGATTAACTTGCATAAATTTTCTCTTCACTTTCACCTGATTTACCACTGCAATAATTCAAGCAGTTGTTAGAGACATAAAAGACAAACAGGAAATTCAGGAATCTTTTTATGGGCTGGAAATAAGTTTTCTTCTTACTATGTTCTTAGTTAATGAAATGACAGAATAGACAGAAATCAACATCATAACATCGGAAAATCTCCAGCAAGAGCGACAAAAAATGTTTAAACGTGGTTACATCTTCATTGTATTTACATTTTGCATTAAAAGCAGACCTAGATCTTGAAGAGATTAAATCTTTGTGATAAAATATGACGTGATAACTGAGCGTACTGTCAGGACCTGAGAATGTCTTCTCAAAAGGGCATAAACATGTATGATACCATGTTGGGATTGGGTGAATCAGAAAGGAAGGTATACGACTACTCATCTTAAAATTGATATGAACAAAACAATAAAGATATACAAAAATATCACAAAACACAGTCTCAAGAGACAAAGAGAGTATTAAAAGAAATTGTACATCAGAAAAAGGGTATAAACAGCCTCTTATTGTACATCAAAAAGTAAAACCTCTCTAATTCCAGAACTAACATAAAGGACATAAAACAAATGAACTACTTAGTTTGCACTACAGTATCTTATACTTCTGTAAACAATGTATTAAAGTCATGAGAAATACTCTTCCAGTGATGGCCAATTCATCCACCCATCAATTGTCAGAGCAAATGGAATACAAAAATGTGAAATCTTAAAATTCAGAGAGATATTGAACTTTTTAAAAATGGTTCCTTTTAATGCCTTTCTTTTTGTGACAAACCACTCAGATCTGTTACAAATATAATACTTTGAGGAACCCTAAGTTTAATTATGACAATTGACCAGAAAATACAAAATACAGTTTTTGTAAATACTCCATGAACCAGTGAATACCAGATGTTGAGGGACTTGTTCATTAAGTACCTATTGTTTGTGTGACAATCTTATTTAATATATCAAGTTTTTCAACTATCAACCAACGTTCTGCTACTTGGATGCAATCTATTTCTTCTATGAAAAAATGAATGTATGCCTTTCGAAAAATTTAAATGTAGTGCAATTTTTTTTTTTTCTCCTTCAAGAAATTCTGCACCAGCAAAACAGGTGGTCCTACATTTTAGGGGTGGCACCATGGTATTTTGATAGGGCGGGGTTGAGTGATCAACAGAATGGGGGAGAGGTCTAAGGGGAGGGGGAGATTTGAGAATTTTTCCGATTTAGAGGTAACTTTAGACACGATATGGTGCAATATTCTGCATCTTTTGAAGACATATTCTCTCCAGAGACATGATCACATGACAAAGTGGAGCTGATGTTTGGACTGATAATTAAGTGTTGTAAGTGATAGCCACCCTGTTAAGAAAATATTAGCATGCAATCTTGCGCAATGTATTGCATGTTCTGAAGTCAATTTTCTTTTAAAATGAAGCTTTCCATTCTTGTGTTGAAGTGATGGTTGCCAGTCAGCAGCTCTTGCTTTACTTTTAAGGGAACTAAAAATTCTTAACTTTGTTCAATACTAGTTGAAGACATTCACAGATTTTCGTCAAAATGTCAAAAGGTTGTGAACAAATGTGCAATATTCCTGACTGCAACTATTTTTCTTTGAGTGATTGTATACCTTTATTTCAGATGTTCTTAATGCCACTTTATATTAAAAACACTTTAAATGAAAACTGGCTTAGCAAAGTTATCAAGCAAGCTTTCTCGATTCCAAATCACAAGAAATATTGATCAGATTCAGATTACCCCATGTCCTTCCTTTCTCTTTCTTGTTTCCCTTATTTCCTCATTTTCTTCTGTGTTGTTCTTCGTTTCCTTCTCTTTCCATTTGTTCCAATTTGAACCACCCATGCCCTACCTCACACAGAGCCAGCTGTGAATGGCTGATAAATTTTGATGCTTGTAGTGGACTCCAGTTTCAAAGTAGTACTTTGCAACAAAGAAAATTTCTCCTGGCAATGCTTTTATGTCTGACTAAACAGCAACAAATCTCACATTTCTTGTTGGTGGAGAATTCCTACATGATTAGCTGTGCCCATTAATTAGAGCATATTTTTGGTGGGGCTCACAAATACACCTCACATAAAAAGGCAATGCATCAGTCCTTTCCATGAGTGATTAACATCAATTTTATGTCAGTATGAAAAATTAAAAAAAAAAATTGTTGTTGAAGTAATCCTTTATAAGTGTAGATCACTTAATCCTTGACGGCACTGCATACAAAGAGTCACATGATGGAGTGTGTGTTTCCAAATCTCTGTGCACCATTCTCAAGGAATGATTGAACAGTTTTTCACAGTATATACAACAGCTAATTTAATGCTGTACTATGTATCCAAACTGAACAGTTCTCACACACATATTTGAAACCATCTGTGCACCCATATGAACTGAAAGTGTCTTCAGCTTCACATGGACATGCCCAATAACCACATTAATGTTGTATAGCTGGTCTCCCCTCTCACAACCTAAACATTGTGATCCTTTGGTGTGTTTGGAAAGTAAGATTATAAACTTCTTCTTCCCAAATGACAGAAACTACTCCACACCCCTCTTTGTGGCCATAAACAGGGATGATTGAATGCCCACCAGAGTTTGTACTTGTGCTATCTCCACCGCATGGTCAAAAGAGAGGATTCATTCTCAATCGACTGCCAAAAATTATGTTTCAGGTACAGCAAGGATTGCGTAGATGTTCAACACAGAAGCTGACCCAACGTATGATGGTTGGTTATTTAATCAGGTGTGCTCAAGGATGAAGCCTAAGAGCATTGGTACTACCAAGTGATGATGTTAAAAAGTAATTATCACTCCTCCAGAGAATTAAAAGAGGATGGTTCTCCAGGGGTTTGTCTGCCCATCATGAGTTAACGGCACTCTCCACTGGCAGGCTGGCTTCCACCAGCAAAACTAAAATAAGGCTGGTGACTTCACAACTACTCTCATGTTAATCACGCAGGCACAGAGAAAAGCTTTGAGACAGCGAAAGGGTTACACTTGAGCGAAAGTCCCAAGAAGCAGAAATTCAACGGAAGATACTTGGATACTGGTGAATGGACATTACCAACCAATGCTCTAGAAACACCTGACCAGGTAACACTGGACGACACTTCGCAAAGTGTGCAAGACTGTCGAGCATGAGTATGTATTTCAACAGTGTTACACTTGCAGCATAACTATTGCTGATAGCATCCTATGACACTTTTTTTCTGATTTCTTTTGTACCATGTAACTTCTACCCTCCCCGAATTACAACTGCACTGTACAAACATGTGAGACATAAACAAAAAAGTTAAACTATAGAAAAGATGTGAAACTAAAAAACGGTGGATTAGCTAAGGCCGCTTGGAACCTCAGAGTGCCAAACATTCTTCAGACCTTCTCTTTTCTATCTCTGCTAATGATGATTCTTTTGATGCTGCAAGACATTCCACTTTTGCCATTGATATGAAAAAAAATTACGATAAACATTGTTTGTGGAGACCATCCCTCCCTTGAGATGATCCCCCATTCCCTGACAGGCACTGGATATGAAACAGTCAAATGATGAAGCAGTTTCTAACTGTCTGTGAACCATTGTCTGGGAATGATTTAAAACATACACCTTGTAATGAAATATATATGTATATATATATATTAGTTATGTTGTTTATGTTACACAGAATAATATAAATAGTGTTATTTTGCTGTGTTTAAATTAATCACATGGAATACAAATATTACAAACCAACTGTTACTTCATCCTTCCTTGAACAGAAACAACCGAATTAACTCCACCGTCAATGGGTCCCTTCCACTGAGAGTCAAATTGGTGTCTCCCTGGATGTGCAGAATGAGAGAGGAAGAACTGGTTTGTAAATAGATTCTTTGACGAGAGAACGTATGCACTTGGGTGCAAATTGTCTTCATGGAGGGAGAAACAGATGGTAGGATTTTGAGGTTGCATTTACATTTGCATTACCACATTTTACTCATCTGTAGTTTCAGATATTATAGGACCAGGTGTTAGTGTAGAAGCATGGAGTGCAATGATCATGTGGAGACATATAAGGTGTAGGGAAAATGCAAACAATACCACAAACCAACCTGTGGTTCACTTCCATTTAGACACTCACCTCTGGGATCGTCCTCCCCTTCTTCGTCGTTCTCTGACTCTCCCCTGAGAAGGCTGGATGCAATGCATGTAGAACAACCTGACGCTGAAGAGCAGGGCTCCGGACCAGGCCGAGACCATCTTGATCCAAAAGGGTGGCCACGTGCGATTTAGTGTCTCTAGCTTTGCCTCACTGGGACTGAAATAAAGAAAGGAAATCAAACTGATGATGTCACACTGCCATCAATGAGCCATGAATTATAAATGTAAGGTCTGATCTAAGGGTACCAAGAGCAAGGGTCCAAAAAGCAAGTACCCCACAAATGAACCAAAAATAAATAACATTTAGATACAATTACCTGTAATTGTGCATCACATCAGATTAGCAACATAATATGCACAGTATCAGATAATCAAAAACCTCATATCATTTCTCGTAATTCATGTCCAGCAATCTATAAGCTGAGTTGTAGACAGGTCACTGCAGTGTTTACTCATACAGATTTCGTACCAGCTGTGCAGGGGACTTCACAGATCCCTGAGATGTTCCTATTATATGACTGGTAAGAATTTTCATCAGTAGCATGCTACAGTTGAGGTAAATTTCAAAAACGATTGAGATACTTTTCATATGATCACAAAACTGCCCAAGGAGCTGGGGACATCTGATGAGCATCAATACCTGCGGTAGTCTCCAATCACATTTTGACCACCATGTATCAGTTCTACCATTTTGCAAACAGTGATATCAGGAAAGAATCATAAACACAGTGAGTGATGTTAAGTACTACTGTAAAAAACAGTTGAAGCGAGATCTCTCTGACGGGGACGGAAACTAATCTCACGCGGTTGCTGTGAAAGGTTACATGAAGTCAGAGATGTCAAAAATATTTGTGAGAAAAACTTAAAAACTGGAATGAAGTCGTTCAATTCTGATCCTTACGGGTTATTACTAGGCCAAGATGTTAAATGTTGAAGTATATGCACTGAAATTAAAATAGTATATTGTACAGTGACTTGTGATGTTATACTTGTGTAACTCAAATTACTTCTTTTCGAAATTCACCTTTTCACAAAATGTGATCATTCAGTAACTGCTATTGGGCAATTTGACTATATGCACTCTCTCCATACAACAAGTTCTGTGAGAAAACAATAAACTTTTCAAAGTAGTAAAACATTTGCCTTTCAAAGAGAAACAAAGCAAGGTAATGTGAGCTGTACAGAATGAAGTTCACAAATTATTGCACAATTAACTATGAAAATAAAGTGAACATCATTTGGAATTTTACACGTGCATAATGGAAAAAGCTATGAAGATGGGGATTGGGTGAACAGGATTGGTTTTCCAACCTCTAAAGTGTATTTTCCCATAATTCTAGACTTGAAGTACACTGTAGCACAGCACAGGTACTACCGGTACCCTCTTCCTGTTTTGCACCGAGTGTCACAAACAACAAAGTTGTGACACAGTAGCTCAACAGAATGAGACTGAGCATGCTGTCACTGCTGTAACACAAAAGAGAACTTCATTGTTTTATTATTAAGCTCACCTGTACCAGTTGGTTAAAGTCATCATGACATAGAGGGTGGCCAGAAGGAATGTGAGATGAAAGAATGTGTAGCTGTAACCTACGCTCTCTGCTTCATTGTGAATAGCTCCCCATCCTCGTCTGTAAATCGTCGTCTCTTCTGTAAAGGGAGAGAAAATTCACAAAACTTTAGAACTGTCTAAATCTGGTTTGTTGATATTTTACTCTTATTTCCTGATGTGAAAAGGAAATTAAGATTTGTACAAAATCAGACTCCTGTGGTAAAGATTGGAAAGCTTCCACACCAATGTGTTTAGGAAGAATGCCTGCTTTGTGCCCCCCCCCCCAAAAAAAAAAGGAAAATAATAAACAGCACAGTGATCTGTTAGGAGATAAAACAATTTTTTTCACAGCAGGTCCTTCAAACCAAATACTGTTAACTTGTTGATATAACTCAATATATTAATTTTTGAGGACACACACCTCCACCCGAAGAAGATTTCCAGTTGCCTGAAGGTTACAAAATGACATCCATAAAATATTCCAGTCACTCTTAATAGTTGTTCCACAAAATTAAGTGTATTTGGTGGATAACACAGAATGTTGACACCAGATATACAGTGAAAACTTAGATTGGGTTTACCCTGCAATGAACCTAAAACATTGCGGAAATAAAGACAACGACTCAAAAAGTATTGTAACGTTTCTTTTTGAGTCATTTGAGTTCCTTTTTGGGTGGTCTGTCATGGCATCACAGATTTCTCATAGCGTTGTATAGTACCACGGTGAAATGGAACTTCGCTTAAAAATCCATACTGTGGTAACTTAATAAAAAGTCCTATGGAGATATGATTTTCACAAATTTTCACAAGTGAAGGAAGGAAACACTGTCCCATTTTTTATGAATGTTCTCACTGGTTTATCTTTCTTCAGGACGAAGAAATTGCTCTTTTGGTGACATACTTCAATCAGTATCACAGAAAGTACATCTGTGACTATCAGATTTTGACCTTCATACTGTACATGAATTTGTGAAAATAAGCTGGAAGAAGCTACCAGGTATCTCTGCAAACACTCTATGACACACATTGAGAAGGAGTAGCCTTAATGTCTCCTCAGATGCTATATTAAACTTTCTTCAAGATGACACAGCAACCATTGATTGGAGACAAATTCTAACTTTTATGGTTGCCACAGCACTATAAGTCTTTCCAGATCTAGTATTACTCATTAATTAGAATAGAGGTCTTACAACTGAGCAAAAGGTTCTGTAACTTACTGAAGCAACTTGACAGTCGAGTTCTTTCCAAATTAAAAAGTAAAGGACAATTACCTGCAGTTCTTGCTTGATCACTTGAACAGCAACACCAAATGCTTGACCTCTGCAAATAAAACAGGCATACGATAAAGATTGGAAATTTGGTTTGTCACAGAAAATGAGGTTCATTAAAACACGAGTAAATGATCGCATGCTGTGCTTGATCAATTCTGGATAAACACATTGGTACACACAATTCAGTGAAATTTGGAGTTCAATGCCACAAAAAGAAAGACATCAAATATGGTTGCTCTTCCTTCCCTTTCCACCCCCTTTCCACCCCCACCATCAGTTGTGGGTAAAAATAAATGTTTTTTTTTAGTTAAATGTTTTAATGATAAATACTAATTAATGAACTTCAATTTTTTAGCAGTGAACGAAACATTCCAGCCACTGCACTGCACTTGCAAAACTCACGACCACCTTGCAATCAGCATCTTGAATTACAAGCCATCTCTTAAATGTCCTTCTTCTATGTAGACAGATGCCATACCCCTGACAAATGACTTTGCACGATATCAAATAGCAAGCTTCTCCCAAGCCATGATTCTAGTAAGATAAATTTTAACTCCAAAAACTTAATTTCTTTTTTGAAGGCAAGATTTTTGTGTAGAGCAAATTCCTAAATGGTTGACAAACCAAGTAAAGTACACACTGATCAACAAAAGTTTTGAAATAATTTTGTTATGTAAATTGATAACAATCTGTTAAATTTAACAAATGAAAAAAAAAAAACTGAGCCTATATCATTAACCTGCCACCTTTCTTTTCCATTTGATACCAACCAGGAAAACAACACGTATACCATGTTTCTTTTAGGAGGAAATTTCACTTTGGTGTTAGTTATGGTAGGAAGATGACTGATTCAGTATTTTTTGCTAAACACAGACAAAAACAGTGATTTGCATTTTAAAAGCATTGAGACCTTTTTGGAAATTTCGATACTTTTTATTTTCATTCTGACACACAGACCATGGTGTTATACAGTTTTATCGTTTTTTTTTCAGCAGCAAGAACTATAGCAAGTCTTTTGATGCACTTTTGAAAATGCGAGAGCGACAACACGTCCTGCTTTAAAGGTGCTGTTCAGCAGGTCCTGTATAGAGGAACACAAGCAGTGGATTCATCGTTGCTATGAGATGTAACATTGTCCATGCCTTTACATGGTACCATTCCAAGGTTGCGTTGCTCTAGAAATGAAGTATCTTGCAATTAAATTATCGCACTAAACTGCTTGACGCTATTTTTGATCCGAAGAGGTTTTAGAGATTTGAGGTCATGCAAAGATGAAAAGTTGCTTCATCTTTGAGATGCCGCTTCTTTGAAACATTCATGCTGGCCATTTACTTACGATGACCTTGATATGGGGTAAGGCGGAGTCTTCTGTTTCTCCCAGGGATACAGTTCTTGATGTCTGAATGCTACCATGCAGAAGAAAAAATAGCATATGGAGAGAGTACACTAGGATGGAGCTTATGGAAGGAAACGAAAAGCAGAGGAGCTTGCAGACAAAAAAAAAAAATACTGATGAAATGATTTAATAGCAACACAAGAATGACCCCCAACGGGTTTAAAACGAGTGAATTAATCATCGCTGGAAGATAGCTGTACATGAGTAAGTGCCACCATGGGCTAAATAAAAAATGGTACATGGAGAAACTGAGCACTATCCATGAGAAATGTCTGCAAACATTTTGGTTTAGCGCAGGATAATGAATATTTAGGTCAATTTTGTAAAGTTAAACCATTTAACCTTCTGGTACTGTGTTAACCCTTGATCTCCAGCCTCTCACCTCTCTGTTTACCCCTCGAACTCAAACTCCCCTTTTTGGAGATTGTTAGATTATCTTCTTGAAACAACAAAACAAAAAAAAAGGGAATCAAATATTAATATTGGCACAATCAACAACCATCTTGAAAACCTCTATTTTCTGTTCAATAGCCAACTTTTTTCGCATCTTGCAATACACAAGGAGGGGGGGGAATAAGTCAACTTTACCAAGGAAATTGTGGTTTCTCAAAGCCTCTCCAAATTCGAGAGGCGGACTCAGAATCAGATATTATTCACTGCAAAAAGATCTGCTTGAAGGTTATTTTGATTAAGTTTGGCACGAAGGAATGAAAGATGATATTGTGTCCTATGGAACTTACACTGGCATGGTTAATATTTTCCAAGTTGTGAATGATTACATGTATGCATCCTTTGCACTGGGGCTCACGGAAATGCTATCCTGAATTTGATGAAGTTACCACAGACTTTTATGAACACTATAAAGAAAAAATTAAGCCGTGCAGTTCAGTCAATGAAGATTAACTCTTCCAGTAGACGAAGAAAACTACCGGAAGGATTGCTAAATCTAAACCAAATTGACATCACTGTGCCGTACGGTATTTCAACTCAATTGCACAAAAGCAGTTTATAGCTGACTATGACAGTCTATAAGGGTATGCAAGTACAGTATCTGTGCATGGTACTGAAGCCTAGGGGTTGGGAGATCAGACTCACAATCCAAGAGGTAACCTTGGCCAAGGTTTCAATCTCAACTTGCTGAACTCTTCACAATGTGATAATTCGGGGACTTGTGAAGGACCTAGGATCAACCTGCACCTTGCACCATCTCCGGAACTGTCAGGGCTTTGTCGGTTTCAATATACAGGGGTAATGTTACACAGCAATTTGAGCAGCTGCTAGCTAAATATGTGTGCTGTAAGACTGAAATTATTGCTACTATTAGTATTATTCAGTACTATCATTATCACTCAGTACTTAATAAATCATTATTATTCTAATGCGCAGATAGCAGTACACACTACACTATAGATATGCCAGATTTGAAAGAAACTGCTATCTTCCACAGAGAACTGAAAGCCTCTGTTGGATTTAATTTTGAATTGATATGGCAGATGTGGAAGACGAAGATGATCACCACAACTATTCTCAAGTCTAAACTAAATCCAAGTACTAATCAACAACATGCAACCATGACTGACCCAAAACTTGACGGAAGAAAAATGGCACCAAACTATTCTAAACAATGTCAAGAAATCAAAATCCCAGTACAAACTAAAAACTGTCTTTGACACAAGAAAGAGATTATTCTTATACAAGAAATGCTACAGGCAAGATGTAACTACTACTTTTTCTAAGTTGAATTTGAGCACAGAGAGACAATTAAGGGGTGGGGGAGAGGGAAGATGATAAAACTAGAGGGGCCAGGAGGAATGGAAAACATATATTGAGCTACAAAATTTGAGTTAGATTATTCAGTTTTAAAAGCAAAACAAAAGTAACTGCATCAAGGTGCTACTACGTGAATGACTAGATAAATGGTCTACAACAAGATTAGTGTGTTAAGCAAGCAATCATGACATTTAAGGTTAGCCCAACCAGTTCACTATCTTTGTGATTTTAAGACAAGGTCAAGTGAAATGGCAGAGGGGGGGGGGGGAGATAGATGGGAGGATTTGGAAGATGGGGTGCAAACAGGGTCCTTTCAAAATGTGACTACACCTCTACTCCAATACCCAAAAAGGTCAAATGGTGACTGAGCTGGCTTCACTTTGGTGATAACAAGGAGAAGTTTTCTTTCTTGCAGGATTTCTACCCAAACAGAAATTGTAATTATGATCTAGCTTTTCCTCTTTCGAAATGCTTACAACATAAGCATGTAAGTGGGGGTTATGTTAGTGTACTATATAACATTAAGAGGATGAATGGCAAGAATTCATAATAAAGTTTTCAAGCTTAGCTTGCAAACATATTCACCATCAAGCAGGAGAGAAAAAAATGAAAGAAAACACTGTTAAGAGCAAGTACATTTAGTTTAAAGACTAGGCATATTACATGTGAATAAGTACGGATGCTTGTTCACCAGCTTGCTACACATATATGCAGGCCAAACAAAAAAAAAATGATGAAAATGTTAAATTTACGCCATTCTCATCCTGAGGTATAATGCGACTGATCCGTTTGACTTGATCATCTGAAGATATTCTGACACTGGGAAAAACATAGGAGAAATTGTTGTAATTGTACTTGAGGCTCAGGATACGAGAAAAAGCATTAGGAGGATGGTATCATACTGAGTTGTGTACCACAAAATTGGAAAAGGTGATACATCAACACCTAGGATACTTGGCATTTAGTAACAGTCATTATAAACTAAAAACAGATTAGCATTCAGGAAATATTTGTTGATGACACTGTCTAAAGGGACTTCATTAAAGCTTTGCAAAATGTTTTTTTCTTTGTAATAAAAATGCAGTAATCACTGTAAAAATTTCATGTTTGAAGTCAGTAATAAAATGTGAAAATTTGTCCTAAATTTGAATGAAGACGAGCAGCAACCCAACTGATCCCTGTGTACGAAACGGGCAGCATCACGCAAAATCTCATTTACGCCAAAAAAACAAAACTACTAAAATTCATCATCGTGAAATGAAATCAGATGCTGACGATCTCCTGACCTGAACCAGCTGATGAAAAGATTCTCCTTTCCGGAGAAATTGTATTTTCAAATTACAAAGAGAAGGATGGTGAGTATTCACAAATCTTAAGGAATTTGTTACGGAGAGACAGGTGGGGGGGGGGGGGGGAGAGCAGGAAAGGGGTGCAGTATGAATAAATCAGAAAAACACATGTTTCTCAGATAGCTCTGTGAGGAATAGCAAGATGATTTCTGAAGTAGAAATTAAGTACAATTAAAACACAATGCAGGTAACTAGCTCTGAATAATCTGCTGAGAACCCAATCTGGTCAATTCTAATATCACAAAGCTATGAAGGAAAAATCTGACATTTCATACTGTTACTATGAGTTTTTGATGAACAACACAAGCTGCTGATTCTGTTATACTTCTAAAGGCATTTAGAGGAAAGTCAGCACCTCCTGTCTGCAGAGAATTCCCTCATAACCAACATCATCTGTTACATCACATCACCTGTTGTTACACACATCCATCACAGCCTCATCTGCTCAGACAACACGAGAGGGGTCACTGAGTCTTTCTAAAACAACACTACATTTCTTCCAGGATCTATCTTTTAGACTACAGTCAAATCCAAATGTGAACTTGTCTCCCAAGGATACTACTGGTATGCAATATTCATCGAGCAACTTTTGACATTTACCATTTACAACTCGTGAGCAATAAAACCATGCATTGTAAAATGTTCAGGGTTAGACTGAACAGTTAAATTTTACTTTTCAGTGAGTAAGAGAAACATTTCAAACAGTAAATCACAAAGAAACTGACACATCAATAGGCAGACAAAGCAGGCATTTACATGATACGTCAATGTTTGTGATCTCACAAAAAAAATTCATTCAGATCATAAATCTTGGTGTTTACAGAGAAGGAAGAGATCGTAATTGTCCTACTGAAGGATACTGTTGTCACATTTTTGCACAGCAGGTCCATACAAGCAACTGGCTATGATGTTCAGCAAAGGCAGTTTATTTGCCATTTTGTCATAAGGATTTTGTTTTCTTTCTGTTTTTTTTTTTTTTTGGGGGGGGGGGCAGTATTAAGGTATGTTCGCATCTGTCATATGATAACTTTTAAACTCAAGTACAGTCAAAATGTTAAAAACAAGCTCAAATATTTGTGATTCTAAAGCACATTGATGGAACATACATGTTGCAAATGTTTCCCACAGACTCTGTCTCTGATAGTCTACCAAACATCAACATACATTCAATGATGTGTTGATTTGATATCCCTTGCATTTGAATAATTTGCAAAAGAATGGAGAAAATCAACAAATACCATAAAAAGTCAAAATCTCAAGTATGTACAGCAAAAATAGGTACAGGCCGTGTTTGTCCTATATTATTCCCTCATTCAAAGTTTGCAAAGCACACTAGCCTTCTGGTAACATTCCAATTACATGATCAGATCTGAAGGACGATTTTGAATCAGAATTTAGAGTTAAGCCAAGAAAGCATACCCTTTAAATGAAAGTTGAAACCCATCCTTCCTTGTTGAACTAAATCAATTCTGTTTGCTTTAACCCTGGTATGTAAATATTCTACCTGAATACTTGCAGATCAAATACTATGCAATATGAAGTTTGAATACAAATAGAAACCAAGGCTCTGGTTGTAACTGAATATCTACAACCTGTTTGAAGTTTTAACATGTTTGAAGATTAGGCAATATGAGATGATCAAAAAATAATAAAAGAAAAAAACAGCTGAGAAGAAGTTTCTTTTCCTGATTCTCCTTTGTGTGCTTGTTTCTATTCCTGTCTGGACACAGACTCGAGCAAGTCCAACCGTGTCGAACAGTGATTGTAACGAAATGATAAGAAATGGTTCTAATACCAAGCCAAATGAAATGACTGTTGTGTCATCAGGCTCTCTTAAGTGAAAGAATTTAACAGGTCAATAGACCTGAGTTACTTTGATTTGTCACAGGATTTGAAAACATTTAATTTTTATCATATTATTGTAAATCGCCATTTAGATTTGATTTGTCTCTTTCATTAGGAATCACACAACATTCATCCAACAGTTCAGTTCACCATAATGGCATCTTTTCAAGTATGGCCATTGATGTGCTAGATTCACGACCATACTCTACATGTTTTAGCCGCCTGCAATATGAAACTGAAATTTATCTTCACGCACTTAACATCTACCTCATTTTAACGCTACATTCACTACAAAACAAGAACAAGCTTGAACAAAAGCTTATGTTAAATCCAAAGCCTACTTAATGAAGGATTAAATGAGAAAAAATTTCATAGTTCTCTGAGTGAGACAAATTTGAGTAGCAACTACTTCAGCATTTGAGCTGTCCGAGTTGGGCATCACTGGGGGTACGGTTTCATGTTTTAGCCGCCTGCTGTCAAACAACGACAATGGCAATCTAACAACAGATATCAGTCAGCAAAGACTGACCACCAAAGGTGAAGGGTATCCAGCCAAAGTGAAACATGGAAATCACAAACTGATGTGCTGCAAAACCATTTTACCAATCACAAGAAGATCTATTTAGTCTGGTGCTTTCACACCTTGACAATATGAAACTGAAATTTATCTTCACGCACTTAACATCTACCTCATTTTAACGCTACATTCACTACAAAACAAGAACAAGCTTGAACAAAAGCTTATGTTAAATCCAAAGCCTACTTAATGAAGGATTAAATGAGAAAAAGTTTCATAGTTCTCTGAGTGAGACAAATTTGAGTAGCAACTACTTCAGCATTTGAGCTGTCCGAGTTGGGCATCACTGGGGGTACGGTTTCTCTTTCATGGGAGAGGCAACATACAAAGGAGGCAGAAAAGCAAACACTTACCAAGAATACAACACCACAGCGAGAGTGATTATTGCACTCACGATGGAATTGAGGAGTTCGCTCTGTTCGCTGTTCATATTGTAGGTGAATTGCACTGGTTGACACTTGACCATTGAAATGTTGGAAGACGAGGTACCCAGAGAAGAATTCACATTGATACCCACTTCAGTTGAAACTGGTCAAAATTTGAAAAAAAAAGGGGGGGGGAATTATTTGAAAACAGCAGAGCACAGATCTGGTGGCACATTGATGAATCCGATTATCTTATTTATTGAAGATGGGTTTTACAAAATTGGAAAGTTTTTCCTGCAAGAGATATTATCAAACAACAAAGGAAAACTTTAGAGTAAATAGAAATGAAATGACACATTTTGATTCATTGGACGACGTCACAAAATACAAATTCTACAAAAAATTATTTTCATGGTTTTAATGACAACCTATCCAAAGTACTGTAAAAAAAGTGACTCTTTCCACCCATTATATCCAAAAACTAGTTTGTCTATCAAAAATAGGAAAAATTTCTCCATGATTCATGCACCGTGAAGCCTGAGAGGAGGCCAATGCTTTTGATTTACACATCACAAAAGTAGAACAAGGAGAGTGGGATTAGAAAGCCTTAGGATGGCATTAAAAGAACATTCCAGACCACCACACACACGTCACAAACGGAGAATATTTAATAAAGACCACACAAACCATTTTCACATCCACAAAGACAGTGACATGGTAATGCATTTTAGGATAAATAAGTTTAATTTCGAGACAGCTTCATGAATAATTCATAATCATGGCATGATGACACTAAAGAGAGTTTTGTTGTGCTTTGTTTCTGTGTGACTTCTACTTCATAGGCTCCGTCGGGCTGCTATAAAATTTTGTCGGTTTCAAATGATCTGTATCTATACACTGGCAGAAGACTTGGAGCAGATTGAAAGTTGAAAAGTTGTTGACATGTGGTTTCATATTATTATGGATTTTATGAAAATATTTTGAAAATTGCCTGGCCTATTCTTTTAAAAAGGTTTATACTAAACTAAAGAGTAGGACTGAAAGGTTTATGATGTCAAACCTGTCACTTAATCTCTCATTGAATATGTCCATAAAGACTACGTACAGTACAAGCTATGTACGCAAAGACCGGAGACATCTGTATGAATACTTGGTGCTGTTAACCAAAAGCCCAACGAACTGGATGAGGTGTGGACAAATGTGACTCATCACCCGGCTCACCAACTGGAAATACCAGCCCCGTCCCTGAAGAAATGGTTTTGGGGGGCGCAACCCATAGCTACTAGGGGTCAATTTTGTGGCATGAAGAGTGGAGGGCATCAATAAAGGCCACCAGAGGGAAAAAGAGGAGGCAAAGTGTAAACAGATGAGTCATAGAGACAGCAATTTACAAAAGGAAAGAGTAGTAAAAACACTTTCAGGAAATCTAAAATTTACAGTGTGTCATCCACTGTTCCGATGGACCGTTAAAGCAGCATTAGAAATATGGCAGCCCTGACTAAAACTTCCTTGTTTCAACCCACATTAACTATTTTGTACATTTGAAGTGCATCCTAACCATGCAAAATCATTGACAGACTTTATTCTTATGTATCATATGGTAGATCAAACCTTCTTTCAAATTTAAAGCAAGCATTGACTGGAAGTCCGGAGGCCAGTCTTAAATAAAGAATACGGTCATGCATAAGATATTTTAGGAATTTTGGGACAGTTGCAAAACTGCATTCATAAGACAGAGATTTAAGGGAAACACAGTATATAGTTTCTTTCTAGATTCTAACTCAAGTACTTTAAAAGTGAATGTCACAAAGTGCAAGTTCCAAACAAGGCTTTTAGTGTCAAAGCACCATGTTTTCAAGGTGGAGGTGATATTACAAAACTGAATGTCATCTGCCAATGAATTCCAGACTGCAGACAACTGACACACACAGAACAAAGCTTTTAAACTTTCTTTCATATAGAAGGATCATGTGACATATGACAACACCAGACCATGAATCCTAGACAAAGAACGTACTGAACAAAGGATACCACAAGAGTGACATGAGTGAGCAATGACATAACCAGCCTACAGTTAGAGAAAAAAATAATAAAACTAATACTC
This sequence comes from Stichopus chloronotus, assembly GCA_021234535.1. Lineage (NCBI taxonomy): Eukaryota > Metazoa > Echinodermata > Holothuroidea > Aspidochirotida > Stichopodidae > Stichopus > Stichopus chloronotus. Next base: position 18,516,633 of record CM037836.1, on the reverse strand, counting down.
TAGCCAGTTTTTGATCTGTAGTTTCTCTTTCACATCTGACAGTTTTTTTTTTCTTTGTTTAGGATACTTGTTTTAAGTCAGCATTTTCCCCATGTTCGGTTCAATTTATAGGCCTTACAAGTTTACCATTTGTGCATTTCCTTAGTGCATCAGTTTAGAATAAGACTTATAAAGATCTATAAACAAAACAGGAGGGGTCAACAGAAAGAAGGGTATGAACATTTGCCTCTCTACTATTCAACCTAACAATAAATAATGACTCACCAGAAGTTTACTTACATCATGATAAGTTCAACTGGGGGTATGAAAAACAATTCTTTCATGTGATTGCCATCATCATTCCCACGACACCCACACCTTAATCATCTTGCTTTTGATCCTCAGTTCAAAGCAAAATCTTCTTTGATCCATCTCTAAATTATACTGAGGTGCTAGAGCTCAATCAAAGAAGTCTTTACTTGGACACTCAGTCTGATACCAAAAAAAAAGAAGATTTTGTATGGAATCCAAAATGAAAAAGCATCCATCCATTCATTCCATCGCGAGTTCATTTGTACCGCCTATAAGAGGACGTAATGGGGCATCATCAGCTTCTGTGCTGAGGGGCATCCTTCTAATATTTTGATACGTTCAACTTTTCAAATGATGCTGGATGAGATTTTCCACACCACAGTTGATACACTTTTGAAAGATATCACTATTGTATGGAATGACAAACAGAGGACAAATTGTTACCTATCTCAGGTGGTTTGATAACCATCGCTGACCATGTGAGGAACATGACATATGCCGAAACCATTGCGGCCTGAACTACGGGGACTCTCTTATAATGACCTGTGAATAACCAAAAACAAAAAACAAAGAATGGAAGTGAGAGAATAAACAAGAAAAACAAAGAAATTCACAGCATTAGTGTTAAGATTGCTTTAAGATATTGCATGAATCTTTTCTTTCTGTGACTAACCAATAATTCTACAATTGGATTTTCTTACCTACTTGGGTGAAGCATAACACCACTTAAAAACAGATGCTTTCTCTTTTTTCTCAGCTCAAGACTGTGTGATCTTAACCTTTCTGAAAACTTAACATACTTGAAGGACAACACCAAAGAGGGAACAATGTATACCTGACACATGAAATCTAGAAGCAGAGAACATTTGTTTTAATTTCTGCAATGAAATAGTGTTCGTTGCACTTTCTACAGATTATTTGCAAACAATAATGATGTTCAGTAGTTTTGGGTTTTCCAAATATTCTTCATCAAAATTTTCCAATTTTGATGAGGTAAAAAATTCCATGCAGAAACGACTCACTTAATTATTAGCTTGCAATTCACAAAAATGTCAGTATTCCCCGAATATTGTGTTTCACAACCACTTTCACTTGTTCAAGGGTCCTAATTTTCTTAGAATACTTCATGACAAAAGTCAAGTTTAATTTAAGCTGAATCCTTTACACATGAAAAACAACCAACTAGTACACATCTGGAAACACAGCGTTTGAACACTACTCTAGCATGACACTGCAAAATGTTTTCTGAAACTAGAAAGCCAAAAGGCTTAGTGATTCCTTGCCTCATGATATGTATTGTAACAAACATGAATCACCCACATGACAAGCATGAGATCCCACACAGTTATCCTACTTGAGATACCATCTCAGAGGGCTAAACAGAGACACTGTTTATACAGTAAATGGTTAAGTCCCTTGAGCACCTCGCTAAACAGACTGTAAGATTTATTCTGGACATTGTGGTCTCTACTGGCAGTCAACTGTGATAAATTATGTCAGATAACAGTGACCAAATTGAACAGAGGTGGGTCAGTTACAATTTGATTCATTCAATTAAGCAATCACAGTTCATGCACGCTCAAGTGCATTTGATCCAACTGATCAGTAATTCAGTTCTTTTTATAAAGCTAATAACCTGTGGTATATTTAATTAATCAATTCCAATTTACAATTCATGCATGCTCACATGTCCTTATGAGGACAGTGGCATAAGTTTGCCAAATAATAATCTTTGATACCAACTTTAATGTTGTCTTCATGTTTTCTTTAAGGTTATCAAAGAGACAATGTTGGTATGTCCTAAAAGAAGTTCTTGTGCATAAAAAACCAGGAACGATACTAGTTATATATCTTGTGGTTTTCACAATATATTCTGAAACGTGAACATATATTTCATTTCCATTAATATATGCCAGAAGCCCAAAAAGCAGCGCACCTCCCTGTTATTACCAGGCAACTCCCTACCCTGGTATTACAGTGTTTCTCGACTAAACAGTGCGGCCAACTTCACAGTGCTGCAAGTCAAATGATAATATATGACCTCTGACCTCCACCAAAAACAATAGGGATCATCTACTCAATAAGAGCAATCTACCTGTCAAGTATGAGATCACTCAGAGTTACGCTTCTAGAGATATCGTGTTTACAAGCAATTTTCAAGGTATTTACCTTTTGACCTCTGGTGACCCCAAATGACCTTCGACCTCCACCAAAAACAATAGGGATCATCTACTCAGTATGGGCAATCTACATCCCAAGTATGAGATCACTCAGAGTTATCCTTCTTGAGATATTGTGTTCACAAGCAGGCATCACACACGCACACACATACACACACACGACACCACCATCGCATAGATTCCTTCTGCCTTCGGCAAGGAATAAAAAATGTCTACAAATGTTGGATGGTGTTTGTACCTATATTAGTTTAACATCAATTTAGGTTCAATGTACAGTATGGACCACTCACTGTACAGGTATGACTGAAATGCCAAGCAATTTACCAGGTCACAAAGAAATAACCCTGCCAAATGTTTCTCTTCTGGGGAGAGTTAATGTTCATGTATACAGTTAGTAAGGTGGGAAATGAGTGAACTTGAGTAGGGAGGGGGCATGGGAGAAAAATAAGGAGGCTTAACCAATGATGAAAAAACTGCAAGTGACGAAAAAGAATGAAATTCAAGTAATCTAACCCATGCAAGATATTTGTAAGCTGTTTTGTAAAAACAACACCCTGTCACGTTCTATGGTGATGGGTGCAAATGGAGAAAATTCAGTTCTAACTACAACCCTGCCAATCAACAACTGGATCAGTGAATACATTCCTCGAGTTGTTGGTACTATAAACAATGGCTCAACTGGGACAATTTTGCAGCCATTTTAGATAAAAAAAATCCCTGCACATACCTTCGTGTCTAATCGGCAGACAGGCCATGATGGTGATAATGAAACAGAGCAAGCCGCTTACTAATGGATAAATGAAGTTACGGTAACATCGCTCGAACGGCAGACTGTACCCCGCCACGCATATGTACATGAAAAAGAGACTCACGCCGTAAAACAGGATGACGAAAAATATTATGACTAGAATAAGGAATGAAATAGGACAGAGGAGAAGAATAGAAAGAGTCGTTTAATCAAGAGTAAATTTAGACAACCTTTACAGTCACCAAAAAATAGTGCTTTTTTTTTTAGTACCCACATAACCAGGTTTTCTCTCTAGTTTCACAATGACATGCTAGTAAAATCGTAATTTTACGAAATTCCTGTAACAATTATACTTAGGCATATCAAACAATTTGAGTTTTACCCATTGTGGAAAACATGGTGCATCAGACCAGAAATGGAGACTGAAAGTTTGGAACATGTAAAGTGAAGGAGCACAAGTATACATTGGTCACTTGCATTAACACACAATTTATACTTAAATATGAAAAACATCTAATCTTTAGTATGAAAGAATCGTCGAAAGGCACCCAAGTTCTTTGAGAAGTAAACATGGGACTTCCCAAAGAAGACATTTTGGTCACAATAAGGATGAAATATGTAAGCTTGGGGCTAACAACATATAACATGAAACAGTTTTTTCTTGCTTAAAAGAAATGTGTGTGTTTGTACCGAAAACTAGATAAAAAAGGCCATCTTAAATTTTGTTTTATTTTTAAATGTATATGCAAGGTTGATCATGGACAGAATATGTCAGTGAACACAAACGACAGTAACTAGACTAAATGCAACAGAATTGTCATACTGTAGGAACAGTAAAAAAACAGAAATAATATCTGAAAATTAAATGTCCTTGTTACAAGGGTCACATAATGAAAATTCCCAAGTACAGGTCTTAATAGTGTATCAAAAGCACACTACTCAAGTCGTTGCTCCTTTATCCATATTAATAATTGCAGTTTTTAGTGAAACAAGCTACACACTAATTTTTAGCCTCATTGTGGTGTTGGTAATCACTTGTTTTGACAAAATGAATATTCATAATTAATGCACTTCCAATTAACTTGTTCAAACAGCATGCAGTTAAGTTGAATGAAAACTATCAACCACTGCATTACCCTTATTTTACTGTTTCAACTGCTTTCTCAGAAGACTTTGAAATCATATGGCAGAATCTGTCAACAGAAACCTATAGCACTTACAGTATTGTTCCCAATTTTCAGAGAAATGGTGCAATTTAATGATACACTGGCCTTTGGGATGAGAAATTTCAACATCTATACTTTTGGGCCTATCAATGCAATCACTCTTATACTGGTACGGCACTCAAAATATTGCAAATGATCTTACTCACTCACCAACATACCAACACTTGGACCCTCCACTTTCCATTTTTTCAGACCTGTGAAAAGAGCAATTTACGAGTTCATCAAAGTATGAAATCTTACTATTAGACAAAAATTTGGGTGTCATTCCACCTAGGAAATGAGGCAGCTTTTCTTGTACCTACAGTACTGTAGACACACCAGAGAATTTGTAGCTGTAATACGAGGCAAGATCAATAGTGGTGTTTGGTTCCAATTATTGCAGGAAATAGTTACTGCAGGAAAGTCTTTGCGACGTAATGTCACTGAGGAGCAACGGTGGGAGAACAACTCTCCCGATGAATTTGCTTCCACAAGAGTGAGGAACTGTGCCACAGTGAGTCTGTAATGCAGTGTAAACCCTATACAGCAATGTCTTGAGTGAGTGGTACAGAGGAACAAAGGGGAGAAAAATTACTCTTATTCATTCATTCCATTGGTTGACAACTACACAGCTTCAAATCTCTGTATTTGTAACCTCGAGGAAGAGGTGATGGGTACACAGGCCAGTATACATCAGATATTTTATTGTGTAAGCTTTTAATGAGTTCCTTAAAGACAGCATTGAAATTGCACATCTCTAAAATAAAATTGAGCAGTCAAATCAATAATCATATGTCTATACAGCCTTGCACATGAATGTGATTGTCCATTACATGATGAGAAGCTGCTGTGCTTCAACAGAAAAGACAATGTAGGGTTTTCTCATCCTTTCATTGTATATTTAGGCCAACACACTCACTACAGCACGTAGCTTTCAAATGATACCCATAGAGACACCACTGAAATATCACTTCTTCGGGATAACATTGAGGAGTCGAACCAAAAAAATATAAGAAAATTTTTTTACAGCTTTGTACATGAATGTAGTCGTACATTTTGAGACTGCATGCTGTTGTACAACAGAAGAATAGCCAATGTGTAGCTGTCTCATCTTTATGTTTAGTATGGTACAAACTAAAAAAATACAGACCAGATCAAGATGACAGACCATATGGCACAAAGTTACAAAAGGAATTTAAAGACACTTTTATATTCATTTTCCGAACACCATGCAGTTTTTTTTTTTTTACCCCGGAGAAGAATTTCAATTTGAAAATCATCTCACCAGCGTCTGTTCCACGAGGCAGCGAGATCAATCAAAAGCCAAAGCTGCACAAATATGAAGAGCGCCGCCGCCGTCATGCCAACGTAAAGCAGGACCATGAACTCCAGTTCTTTGATAGGAATGTAGTAAGAAGCACTCCAAAGAGCCAGTAGGACCAGCAGCTTCCAGAACCAATATCTATGAAATCAATGACATTTGAAGCAGAATGAAAGTAAGTGTTTTGTTTGATATGTCACGCTTACCACAGTATGTGTCAGTGTTAAAGGTCACAGGCTAACAAACATGCAGACGCTGGATCGAAGTGAAATAAATGTAAAGACAGAAAGGTGATGCAAGAGCTACAGTCGTAACCAAAGGTGAGAAATTTACCGAGGCACAGCATTACTATTTGCACAACACTGTTAAAGATTGTCTGATTTGGCCCGAGATATGCTAGAAATCCAAAATATGTTAATTGACTCCCACATGTCACAGTGCTTGTATCAGCATGCTACTGTACAGTACCTGGTGGTTAACACTGTACAGTACCTGGTGGTTAACACTGTACAGTACCTGGTGGTTAACACTGTACAGTACCTGGTGGTTAACACTGTACAGTACCTGGTGGTTAACACTGTACAGTACCTGGTGGTTAACACTGTACAGTACCTGGTGGTTAACACTGTACAGTACCTGGTGGTTAACACTGTAGTACCTGGTGGTTAACAATTTTGGCAATGAGCAATTAAATTACAACTGTACAATAGTTGTTGTCTTAGTCAATTCATCTGGACAAAAAAAAAAAGGTTCACATGGTGAGATCCACATGTAAAATACTCTGCGTGAAGTTGCTACTTTTGACACAAGACATAGAATCTCTATTACAGACCTGTTTCTGTTTATGATTTCACAAGGGAATTATTCCCACATTTAGTTGTATGAGATGCTGTTAAAAGCTATTTCTAACATGACTGCCAAGAAAGATGAAAGAGATATGTAGTTAGATGCAGAGTGTATGTACATTGGCAGATATTAAAAACACATGGTACAGTATATGATTCCTCTTAGCCTACTTGCCTTCTTTCAAATCCTTCTTTGCTTTCTGCAACCTTTTTAATGTACGGAAAATAAATGACGCTTCACTTCAAAATTTTTCCTGTTTCGAAATGTTAGACTGTCATGTCCATTCTGTAATATAAACTTTGCAAAGTCTCAGATAAATGTCCAACTTATCTGTCCCATTCATGACATGGAATGGGGACATATTTAATGGTAATAATACTGAAACAGTTTCATAATGCACAAATATCCACCATGTGGGGTACTGTACATATACTCAAGGTTAAAAAATCATACCACAGGACAATACCATAGCACAATACAAATCCAGTGACAGCCTCTTTGCTTCCACCGAGTCTTACTCTACAGGAATGACGCCAGAATTAAAGGTTTCCAACATGTGCGAGAAATGTTACAGTCTAATGTTCGCACTGACATATTTATCTCAAAGTTCACTGCCATGGCAAGGAACAACCCTCGTTGATATTTCCTGCTAGTGCCTAGTCAGCTGCTGTTTGGGCTTAAAGTAGAAGTCTATATGCTTAGGAAGACCTGTTCAATATTGCTGTCTGCATTTGCAAAACAAGTCTGAAGTATTGAAATATTAAACTGCATAGTCCAGGCATAATTTACCTTTCTGGTTATTCGACTGTTTTGTTCAGGTTCAAAAGGACTGTCCAGTACATTACTGTACATAAAGTTCTTACTGTGTGGGCACTTTTGGGGTTAGTTACTACAGATTATCTATCCTAAAGTTCCACTGCAAAATAAGCAACCTTAAAAAAAGGACTACAAAGTGCTTTAAACTACTTGCTAATGTGATTCATACTTTTGAATGAAAACAAAAGAAAAATTGACAAAAAATTGGTAAGTCCTTAAAAAGATTCCTACATGCAAGATTACATACGAAACTGAAGAGCAAATTGCTTTAAGAAATTAGTGTCCTGTATTGTGCTCATTACGATATCAGAGGCATCAGGCAGGAAACTTGATGATTCCAAAGGTAAACACCATTTCCTAAACTAAAGATCAATTTCACAGTTGACAGAATAAACTCTGCACATTGCCACATGCAGGCAGTGAAAAATGCTCTAAATGTGTCATAATGACACCCTGTATGTTTTATATTGCACGCACAGTTTGAGGTCTGGTAGTCTAGTTGCTATATGCACAAAGGCTCGCTCACACATACATTGCTCACACTGTACATACTGAAATACGGCACGCCTCTGCTAAAAAACTAATAACAAAATGAAGTATGGGCTCATGTTGGTATCCAGATGAAGTGGGTGAAGACTAAGTACAAGCTGGAGAGATTAGACAGATGGTATCAGGATGAATCATAGGTAAAGAGTCCACCATGGGAGGGTGAAAAGATAAAACTCAGTTTTCCTGCTGAGCAACAGCACTATTGCAAGGCATACAATATTACAGTACTGTAGCTTGGAACATTATCAGTGCAGCTATGGTAGTGAGCCATATTATTGCCAAATATACCTTGTCGATTCCATCAAAGTACTGTACTGTTCATCCACTTACTAGGATATGTTAAACCCAAAATTGGATATGAGATGTAAACTTGTCAGAGTTGCCAGTTGAGTGAATCTTCTTTGAGTAGACTTGTCATTCTGAAATTCATCATCAATCAGACTACTGTAGGTGGGGGCTCACAAAGTGTTCATTATAATCACATCCTGTACCACATTGCACATTTTATACCTCTGTTTACCATTCACAGAATGTTGACATCTTTCAATGCTGGACACTGAGCAGGATCTTCCCATGTAAGGGCCCCCTCCAAATTCTGAAATTTTATCTTCAAATCATATAAACTCTGAAACAGGCCTGCCACTGAGCACAATTGATCAATACGGGATCATTGATCTACACAATGCCAGTCTCCAGTACTCTCCCTCCTATCCCACCACTGTCTCTCACTCAGAGTAGAATATTGGAATCTGTGGTGAGAACTTATTGATGTACATATATTAGTACAACACTGGTGAAACATTGCTATGTAAATTGACAGACAACGAACACCAACGAGCTGGTGACTCTGAAATGAAGACAAGATGGCTGTGCTTCAAACAGAAATATTGTGGGACAAAAGAATAAAGAAATAACCGTAGGGCAGTATGTAGGAAGGTGAAGACAAAGTTCTGTGCCAACTGCTATACAATAAGATAAAAGCAGATCCACATATAGTGGGACAGCTTTAGGTGAAGAGATAAGATTCCTGAGGCTCTTTATTTAAATTATTCCAACCCAGAGGAGTATTTGAGGCTCTATGAATTGCAGTATTTTGTGGCTCTGCGGGCAGGGACAATGAGAAGGACAAAGATAATTGGACAAGCCTAATATTTTTGTCATGCAAAGAGAGTGTGCTATTGAAGTGAAGAAAAAGATTTTCTACACAGCTACATTCAAAATGCCAATAGGGTAAAACGCCAACAGTAGACCAAACAGGTAATTGCCGTGTGCAGAAGACTTTAGCCTTATTGACATTACAAAGTGAAAAAAAGTTCTGAGGTAATAAATGAAAAGAAGCAAAGCTTCAAATGATGTGACCTGTATCTTAACCACATGTGATACCAATAGCTCTACTCTCAGTAAGAAAAAGGAAGAATACTGTACACAGATCCTTTCCATCCTACAACATACAGGAGTATAAATCTTCAAGGGGATTGACTGAGTCAATGGGGGAGATATGTTAATAGGGGTATACATGTTTTACCTCATATATAACCTTTTTTTTATTGTTTTAGAATGTTTTATTAAAATAGTTTTGTGCCTTTGAAAAGTACTTTGGCATTACATCAAAATGATTTACATACTTCATTTGAAGGCAATGGTCTAACGGTTTCTGATCACCGCTAGCATATAGCCAAGAAACTTTTGATGATTGTCAAGGTAATTGCAAGTAAGAGAAACAGACAATGATCCATCATAAACACTCTTAAACTGAAAGTCATCCACCGAAGGATCCGAAAAACATACACCAAAGAGAGATGTGACCCAAACAGCAAACTGTGACCGGCCGATGAAGCTTACCCATTTTGAATTCCTCCTCTGAATCCACTGCTTTCCTTCACCCAGAAAGTCACAATGGCCAAGACCAGGAAGAATGCAGCTGTGGCATAACTCACTCTGTAGACAGCGACATGGCCTAGGAAATGTTCACAGTTACCTTCCCTTCCCACAAGATCACAAAAGTTTCCAAATCTGGGTAACTGTAAGAAGGATGTTACAGTTAATTTGATGAACATTCAATAATTTCAGATAAACTGACTGGTCCCCAAAATCTCCCTTGAAGGAAGAAGTGTGACATATCAGGCTGCTGGAAAAAAAAAAAAATTATATTTGAACACTACAGTATTCTCCTACAGCAAAGTGTCACAGTTTAGAGCTTGATAACTTATCCCAAATTGAAGCATTTTTGCAACAACCGTAGAGCTGAATATGGGTATACATGAGCTCACAGCACTGAAAGTACTACAATCATGTTCTATATATGAAATATTGAGCGAGATAAGAACAAATTCAATTTGCATTTATGGTAATAAGCAATTATTTAGCAAGGCATCAATGTCTTCCTTTTTCAGATACATTTTACTCTGCTACATAACTAGCCTGCCCACAAGTTTAAGATTAAAAACAGCACATCATACGTCGGAGTTTAGAACATGAAATAGGGAAGAAGATACTGTAGCTGTGAGATAATGCAGAACTTCGGTGCTGAATTAATAGCTCCTTGCCGATCCAGTGGCAGTACACAAACTCAAGATTAGACAAAATAGCTGGAACACTCTGTCACAACGGTACAACTTCATTTTTCTCTTCCCCCTTCCCAAATAAATTGCAGAAAAGAGGGTGAGAGACCAATGTCAACATACTGCATGATGTGTTACTGTATAACTAACATGATGTAATCTCAAAGTCAACATTGTACTGGAGAGTCAGATTGTCCCAACGAATCCCAGCCATGTGAATTCTACTCAGCATGTGTGCTGCATATAAGTCTGGTTGTGAGTTAAATGAACTGTAAATTGTAAAATAAAGCCAATGGCAAATGTACCTCATTCACTGAGGAATAAGTATGTATGCAATCACACTTGATGCTGGTAAAGTAGTTTTTTTTTTCAACTTCTCACCATTTTGGATAGGTATTTGAAGATGTTTGCAGTTCAAACAAACAGTATACAGTGCTTAACACTACCTGTATCTTTTACATGTGTGCTGAACATATCCCATTGAAACTGAAGTATCTACTGTATCCTTAAATGGGTACATGTGCAAGAAGTCACTCATTCGCTGTGACTAACCAATTTTGGGAAAGCAGTCTGTCAGTAGAAAAGGCATCAATACAGACTGCAGACTTTTCAGTAATTGAAAAAGACAATTTGGCTGTGGAACCATCATTATGTGAAACACATGTTCAAGATTTCAGACATGTGCAAAGGAAGGCCTCATTATTTAAACAACAATGCACATTGTTGAAAGCCAACACAAATGTCATCAAACCATGCTGGTAATTTGAATTGACAATTAATTATGATGAATAAAAGCAGACAGGAAGTGTCTTCGATCATGTTTGTAGGGGCCAATTTGTGGTGCGCTACAGTCAACGAGCACAGTATACACTTGCTTGCCTTTAGATAATTCTCAATCAATTGTACACCAAGGTGTTAAGGTTAATAGCCAAAAAATTGATGCAATTGTTTGCCGCATAAAGAAGGATATGTTTTCATCGTTCACTGAAATTGAAACCGAGTAATTTCAGACTTTAACATTTATAATATTCAGCATCAGATATGGCAGATAACATCTGTTTGTAACCTGATGAAGAGTTAATGCCCTTAGAAGGAACCAGGTAGTAATTCTGTAACATGGTGGTAAAATTCAGGCAGATACCCGGGGTTACCCATGGTGAAAACACTAGAAAGGCATCAACTTCTTTTTTTTCTTTCAAATGTTAGTCTCCTGTCATAAAGTCATTAATGTCGCAAGGTACTTTACTCCTTCAATGTTCGTCAAGATAATCATACCACATGTTCTCACACTCCAATATTATCTGCTGTTACACTACAGTAGTTTCGCCTCTTCCATGAAAGTTCAATGACCTTTCACTTAGCACATTGCATATCGGGTTTGAACAAACAGTTGGCCAAGAGACAGGAAAACACTGGCTGAAGCTTAGGGAAGCACAGTACTGTAGTAGAAGCTCAAGGTTGTTTGGAAAAGAGAACACGACACAATGACCTGGTTATGAGAAGTCTCACTGTAATTACACACAGTACAGTATTGTACATGTCGCACAGCATTTCCACATACATACAGAAACCCTTAAAGGTCCCGAGAATGGTCTTTCCTTCAATTCAAACAAAATTTTGAGGCAACTGTCTACACAAAACAAGTCCAGTTTTGTAGCTTGTCACCTTTTATTCACCCATTACACATTGTTCATGAGCAAGGAAGTGCAGAAAACTATACTTCACCGACCTAAATAGAATGGAAACAATCCACAAGGACATTATTCATATGCATTGGTCATAAATCTTTAACTTATCGTTGAGTATCTGTCAGACAATTCCATTTGAACAGGGAACACTCTCCTTGGCCAACATACAACGTGGTAGCAAACATCAATGAGATATAGGGATGAAAACGTTAGCTGCTTGACAAAAAAAAAAGAAAAAGATCCACTATTGTTGTCAGAAACGACAGCATATTATCATTACTGTGACACATTGTCCATGTCACGACATTACCTGAAGAAGATTCTCTTCAACTGTTCTGGAGACTAATGCGCAACAGATTGCAGAACTAAGAATAAAGTAAACGATGTACATGAAGCGAGTACTGCAGGATTCCTTCAGAGGTGGGAGACAGCAAAGAGAGCAAGGTTCCTTGTAACAGCAACACTCCAGCTGAAATGAAACATAAATGAGACACAACAATCATGAGCCAGTCTGTTGTATTGCATTCTATGTGACAATTTTGAAATGGAGAGGAATTCCGCAAATTAATGCTTCACAGGAAACAAATTAATATCGTAGATACTCTACTGTACTGTCCTGTGCAGCCGTCCCAGAAATGAGCAACAACCTGTTCATTCTTGAAAGAGTTTCAGATGTATACAGCAATAAAATGTGAAGAAAGCCTCCTATCAGTTGACAGAAATTTTGCAAAGTAAGGATCATGAAGAGAAGTGACATGTGAAGACTCGCATCGAATGAACGTGTTTGTCTTTCCTGTCTGTTCAGCCATACATTTTTATGTGGCAAACCCTGCCCCTGAGAGTATGTCTGGTTCTCACATCATAAGCTATCATGCAGGATAAGTCTCTTCAAGACATGTATTTCGTTTAAAACAAGATTTCTGCGAGGATAAAACTTGGTCTGTTTGAAATGTGTGTGTGTGTGTGTGCTACTGTTGAATGTACCAGAGTGCTACAGTGCAGTACTGTATCTGTAAACACATCCTTGTACAGTACTGTATGTATAAACAGTACAAGACAATAGTACAACCACCAACAGGCTTTTACTCCAAACCAATGACACATAATATCAAGCCAATATGGTCTTACTATACATCTGGCTAGCACAGTCCTACAAGGGTTGCCAACATGACAGTGCATGATAAATTTAATACACTGTGACATGACAACAGTGTGAGGTACAGTACTATGCAAACAGTGATACTGTAGCAGAACTTGTACTGTATATGCCGTACTGCGCTTTAAAAAAAAGAGTCAAAATGTCGTAAATACTGGACATTCTGTACACAAAGTACAGAAGCACTCAAGAAATATCTGTTTTGTTCTCCATCAGAGAGACGTAAAATGCTCTTGCAGCTTTGGGAGGAAAATGTTACAAAAATCAAGGCAATCGTCTACACTCAAAGCGGTCCTTGTGTCTGCTACATGCACAATATTGTATGTATAAAGATATGTATGTAACTGGTGTGAGATCACAGGTCTAACACACTTTCTTTTAGACCTGAAGTTTTGGGAGAAATGTGAGAAAATTTTGCAGAAGAACAATTTTTGAACTGTAATACAAATCAATCACTACACTAGATGATGCTCTACACAACGTACAGAAATGGTTTATTAAACGCGACACTAACTGTAGAGTCTGCTACATTTGTAAACTGAGGTAAAAACCGACTGAGCATTGCCTACTGTAAGCCTTCAACCTGTTCGGACCAAGGAGGTTCAAGTTATGAGGAATTGCAACTGAAAGATAAATCCTGTTCGATTTTCCTTGGAACGAGTTCCAATTTGTAAGGAATGAGTATGGCTAAAAGCACCTTCTTACTTTTGTGTGATGTACTGCACCTAATTTCTACCTGGTAACCAAGTAAAGCCTGCTTACATACAGTGTCCTGTGAATAGGATTACTTTAGAACAATGCTTTGATGCCAAGGCTGTTGTCCACAGTCAAGACAGGACCTGCAGCTCACAAATCAAAACAACTGGTTACCTCTTCCAAATCAAGATAGACTGCTTTGGGCTTTCATCATATATGCAAATGACTAAAATGAATATAAAACTATAATTTATAGCGGAATTTTCATCAATTTCTGCAAACTTTCGCAAGTTGCATGAGGTATTCCCATGTTCAGCAAAAACATCCTGAAACTGGTAGAAAGAGTACGTATGCCAGAATGTGCCAAAAAGATGAAAACTAATTTTCAAGTAATACGGTCGACAATGTTATGCTATGGCCAAAATTTCCCAATGTAATTGGTGACATAACAGATGACACAACTTTAAGTGTTACATCCCTAATAAAAAGCAAATAGAACCTTAAGCAAATTACACCTTTAAGTGGTGAAAAAAGCAGATGCCTTTGGCAGCAACTAGGTACTGTAGGTTCAAAGGAAGGTATTAAATGTGTCTCCTTCTAAATCGCTCCTCCCTGTTTGGACTGTTGCACTAGTGCTGTTGGCATTTTCCAAATATAGGGTACAACACAAATAAGCCTATTCAATGTCTTTATATACACTGTACACACCAAAAATGTACAACATAAACATTTAAATGTATGTTGGTCTCTTACTTTAACACACTATTTTAATGATGACAATAAGACACGAGACAAAATGGAAAAAATCAGTTGAGTAATAAAAAAAGTTTACCTTTGCAGCACAACAATTCTCGGAAGGCATTTTGACACTTTGTTTGCCACTGACTAAATGACAGCAATGACACCCTCCCTCAGGACAGTGCTTGGCTTCTTATAGCAGAAGGATACCTCTACAGTATCAAAAAAGGAATCTGATGCTGGGTGTTGACGGGCTATATTCCATAACAGGAAGTGCTCAGCTGGGATAAACTGGTATCATATTGTTTAACCTACGTAGGCCCTCTGTTTTCTTTGGTGTGAAATATCCAACTGAGTGACACAGCGATAGAGATCTGTAAAACGAAAGGGACACATACAAGTTTGTAATTACTTAATGGCAAATTTGAGGTATTTAGCAATGGGTATAAAGGATTCAAGAGAACATGGACTGGTCAGCCAGTCAACTGCAATACTGTAAATGCTGTACAACAAGAGCATGTAATCACTTCAAACAAAGGTGTGAACAAAGGCAGACTGATAACGACTCATTTGAACAGTTGCATGTGAGGGAGAAAGGAAAGCAGAACATATATTAATGTAACCAAACATGATACAGTAGGAAATAGCCTACAGCTAAAGAAAACATACCGCCATTTGATCTCTTATTGACCATGCTCATTATTTGCTATACCTGAGTGGGAGAGATATCATAGAAACACTGTGAGGAGATAAAAAAGACCTAAGACAAGATGAACAGGGTAGTAACAAGATACACCACACAGTACTTATACAAGTGTCTTAGTGT
This sequence comes from Stichopus chloronotus, assembly GCA_021234535.1. Taxonomy (NCBI): domain Eukaryota; kingdom Metazoa; phylum Echinodermata; class Holothuroidea; order Aspidochirotida; family Stichopodidae; genus Stichopus; species Stichopus chloronotus. The sequence continues at coordinate 18,501,012 of CM037836.1, read as the reverse complement.
GGAATGAAAACCAGAATTTTCAGCAGCTTCCATTCAGCAAGATGCAGAAATGCACTATGGGTTTGATGACACAAGTAACTGTAACACATATTTAGCCATACAGTGTACAGTACAGTACTGTATTAATGAGAGTGCTTATTTGGACAATACCATAAATGAAGGATGAAAACATTGATGCCAAACGATAAATTGTGTATGTACAGTACACTCCCAATAAAACTGTATGTAGCTGTTAAATGAATATGACAACAATCAGACATCTTGTGCTTGATGTAAATCAACGTACTATTTTGTAACTTAACCCCACTCAATAGCCAAAATCTTTACTTGTACTGTACCTTCTTCTTAACATGCTATCTCATCTAAGGTAATGTACAACTGAAAGGTACAGTGACCCATAACAACAACAAAAGTCACAGTACTATAGGATTGCAAACCTTTCAAAACTTCACCCATACCGCAAAGGGCGTGGCAAACGGACTGTGCTTTTTGAAACTACAGTACTGTACTGTATAGTGGATGTTCAACAGTTTTTTTTTTTTTTGTCAGGGATCAACATTATTCTTAGCAAAGTACAGTACTTCCCACTAAAAAGGATTTACAGCATGCACTAATGATGACCAAATTGTGGCATGGTAGTAGCCTACTGCAGAGGGTCCTATGCTCAATACTATATTTGAAAACACCTGATAAATACAATATCTGATCAATGGTTACACCTGGGGTAATTTTGAAAATCATCCACTATGCTATGTTACATTAAATAGTGTATTGAATTTAATCTTTCTACAAAATTGCACTCACTGATACAGTGGTTTGCCCATGCATACATTCATCTTTGACAGTGAAGAAGTTCAGCAGTACAGTACCAGTAGTCCTAGCATCCGAGATGCTTACTGTACAAACTCTTAAGGACAAACAGATTGTACAATATGAGCTATCTGACGGACAACCAAACTTGATTCTAGTTGACGCTTCAACCAAATGCAACTTTTACAGCAGAATACCCGAAATCTACAGGGTTTAATTCTGACTATGACTTTGTACTGCAAGAAGCAGAAATTAAAGTGTGTTCATGGTACAGCAAGCTGGAAAAATTGCATAATTCACTGTTATGCTGCATTAATGACATTCTTGGTAGAACAACTTAAATTTTGGAAATGGATAACCACATTCTGCAGATGAAAATGTTTGCAATCACTACAGTCATAATACAGTATGAACTTAAACAGCAACCTCACAATGATGCAAGGGTGTTAGAGATACTTTAAGGAGGAAGTTATTCAAATGCTTTCAACAGGTACATGGATTCTCGATGAGACCGCATTCAACTGACACTGAGCAAAAGTAACAAGATTTTCATTGATGCGAAAGGCAAAGACTAATGTACTGTATCTAAGGAAGAACTCCTGAAATGAAAGTGAAGGTGACTTGTACTGTCACTCAGAACTGTAAGCAGACCCGTCAATTCTCCCGGTATTACTGAGAGACTCCCGGTATTTGTCCAGATCTCCTGCCCTCGTAGTTTCCTACAGTATTCCAACCTCCTGGTTTTCTTAAGTCCATTTGCGAAATTTCTCAAAATAGCCAAAACAGTTAAAGTGATTATGTGCGTAGGCAAAAAGTGAAAACATTGAAATTTCATCTCCAAAAGTTTGGTTAGGCTTTTAATTACACCATTCAGACAATCTGGGAAAATACATAGGCTTTCAGTCGGTTAATTTTGCCATATGATTTCAATTCTTCTACCACAGCGACAAAAAAGTGTAGAATACAATAATGTAGTGGTTGACAGTTTCCATTCAAATCGACGGTGTGCTTCTTTGAGCAAGCCAATGGGAAGTATACTTAGTATTGAATATTCAGTTAACAACTCACGATCACTGACGCCTCGGGTAAGGTTGTGTTCAGTTTGTAGGTTTTTTGTAGATAGTGTTTCCTTTCACCAAATACTACAATTTCCGATACCTACTAAGGAGTGACAACTTGAGTATTATGTTTTTGATACACTAGTGAGACCTGTACTTTTGCATATTCATTATCTAGGCGACTATAGCAAGAACCGTTAATTTTCAAATATGATTTCTGTTTTTTACTGTTTTTATGCCAATCCCATTGCTTTTCGAAGTAGTTACTGTCATTTTCCTTCCATGAAAAACATACTCCGTTCATGAACAACATTGCGTGTACATTTAAAAATAAAGAAAAAGTTATGATCAAACATACTCTTATCTCTTTGGTTTTTCAGTACACACGCAATCACTTTAACACAAGGCTTATGTAATTGGCCATAAATAAATGTACAGTGCATTGAAAATCAAATTGCTGTTTTCAAAAGTTTCGACTGTCATATGTTAGATAAGTACTGCACTAATTACACCAATAGCAGTTGCCTTGCAATAACGTTGTTACTTCATGAGGGGGCTGTGCATACAGAAGGGTGTATACATGTAGCTGCAATATACATGGCGATAGGTCTACAAAGACAACTTACAGTACGCTGTGCATGTGAGTGATGATTCTCTCTGTGGCACTATTTTTTGTTGAAAATTGCCATTTGCCCTTTTTTTTTTGTTTCCCAATTTTTGGGCTCTGGAAAATGTAAATCTCCCTATTTTTTGGTGAGACAGGTTGGCAGGTCTGTGTAAGGGTGATGCTACTGTGCAAAGGTACTGTACCACAAATTACTGTAACGGAGATACATTGGTGTCAGGTACAGCAAATACTAATTCAAACCCAGTTACAGTAGCCACAAGGCAGCAAAACTATATTCAGACCCAGTTACAGTACTGTAACTGCTGTCAGTTGTCAGTAAGGTATCCAAAAAATTTAACTCCCCTTAGGCTACGAGTTTGCTACATTTTGCATTGCATGTTAATGTGCACAATGTATCTCACATACACTGGCATGAAAACGAAATGTTCTTTAGCTATGCATGTACTGTGTGTATGCTGTTCAGCACGAGTACAACGGATGCCAGAAAAACTTGTTGGATCCAGACTCAGCAACTTTCAGAATCGGGTCCAGACATCATTAATAGGGTGCCCTGGTACAGGATGCAAACACTGGCTGTTACACATGAGCTTCACAGCATGCAACATTAAACTACCGTAGAACTGCAGAGATAAAGTGCTACATGTCCCTCCCCCCCTTCTTGTAGTTGCACCATATACTGTAGCCACATAGATTCCCACTCACAGAATCTGTGACATTTGTTGGTATTTTCAAGTCAGAAGTTCTGTTAGCCAACCTGTCATTTACACAACACCATAGGGAGAGTGACAATTTTAACACAAAATTCTGATGCATGTACTGTATTGAACACATTGTACAGTGCATTGACTTTCCATTGACACCATAGAACTTTGAAGGGGTAGAAAAGTTTAGTTTACAAAATTGTCTTCCAAATATCTCAGAGGTGGGAGTTATCAGTATTTGGTAAAGACGCAGAAGGAGAGTTTTAAAACAAATCTCGTACTTTGCAAAGCAAATGTACTTTTCACTCAAAATAGAGTAGCATGTTTGTATACCAGAATTTTCTTTTTTTACAGTACCACATTGGGGAAAGCATGAACTGTCATTCATCAGAGTGTGGCAACAAAAACAGTCATATTTATACCGCAGAATCAATGGTACATATTCTGCATGACAGTATTCCATATGGTTACATAAGTACTGCAATGCAACCTCTGAATCACAAACCTTTGCATTAACTTTAAACCATGCATGCAGTAGAGTACTGTAACCTGTCTACTGTTAACGTTGAACAGGCTTGTCCACTGACGTTCCTAATGATGTCTTCGTTGCAACACAAATGATGTACTGTGCGTTGTTAATCTACGTCACCGTGAGATCAGCACTGTACAGTATCCTACTGCAGAGAATGTTAATTTGTAATTCTCAGATGGATCATCTACACTAGGAACTTAGTTCAGCAGAGAGACATTTGTTTCAGAAACTACATTTCTATAGGTACCATACATTATGTCATATTGTACCAGATCACTAAAATGGCTCGCCACTCCACTTTCAATACAAACTGCAAATTACTCTATGCAAGCAAGAAATGCCAATTAGATTGTCAAATTCTTTAAAAAAAAAAGGGGGGGGGGGGCATGGAAGAGAGCATTTTATTCCAGGACTTTCAGAACATTTTCTTCAGGGTTTAAAGCAAAATTGAGGCACCCACAGTATAATAGTACTGTATTGTACAGTGCTACTATATACGGTAGAATCGCAGTACCTGATTCCATATATCTTCATTACTTACTACACTTTCACAGTTTTTGCTTAAAATAATCGACTTGTTCAAGTTCAACCTTTGAGACAAAAAAAGGGCTCAACAACTATGATGGTTCATCACGGTCCCCATATTTTCACAAAGCATAGGTCTACTGCATACCTTGACCTTTTCTTTTCTTTTGTTTTTTTTTTTTTCTTTGCTGTGTAGTTTGTACACATCCTCCACCTGACACAATATGAATGAATTGTTCCTTCTGTAGGGTATAAAAGCCCAGCACTTGGCTTCAAGCACACAGGCGCTACACAAACAATGGATGCATATAAACAGATGCATGACAAACTTAGTGTTTAAACAGAGTGAATAGACCTACCCTCGATTGCATGCTTCAAAGGAAAAGACAGTGAGGAGTTTGTCAATACATAGTTGAATACTACCAACAAGACCTACATTATGCAAAGGATACATACTATGTTCAGTAAGAGACAATACAACATGGGGTGTGCTAGGTATGTGCAGTTTACTGCAGTACAGTGCTCATACACTAGTATTTATAGTATATATTGAAGCATAGGTTCATAGTGTAGGTTGTTGCCATGCATCAAACTCAAAGTGCAACTTTAGTACAGAATTTAAAGGTTGTGTGTCATGCATCTAGAAAAGAGCATGCTGCATTCAGCAGTTGCATAGTGCAACACTGAGTGAAAATCCATTGGAATTTTATTTACACCTATTACCATTTTTGAGACTTTTTAAAAGTTTGATAAAAATGCCAATCAGATGACGTTGAGTGTTGCCCAGTGTCAGTATTTCTTTTATTAAGCTATGTATTTTGCCTCTGAATTACTGAGTTTCACATTGGTAAGTGATATGAAGAAGAAAATACATGCTTCCAAACTAAAACATGAGGGCATATAAAATTCTCAAATATCTTTGAAATAAAGGTTACATAAACAATTAAAGGACTAACAAAAGACATATCATAGGAGTCCATTTATTGACATCACAAATTTGCTTATTTAGGCGATGCTTATCCAAGATGTAGCTGTGAGACACAAATTTGCCGGTAAATTTGTCAATCCTTGATGGATTTTGATCGAATTTGTGGCTGCAGGTATTTTTAACATTCATTTCTTAATGCACCCACTACTCCAAAATGTCATTTTCATGTCACACAACCTTAAAATATGATAGAAGTAAATAATGCTATTTGTTTATTTCCACTTCCTCCATTATCTGGATTTATGCCTAATTTTCCAATATTCTTTTATGACTATGTTTTCTGATCAGTACTTCACATATTTACTGCAGGCCTTTATTATCTAACTTCTTTCCTGTATGTAATATATGAAAACTTTCTGCTGGAAGAGAAAAATAAAACTGAGAGTAGACAAAGTGAAAAGAACACTCAATATTTACACCGAAATATTCAAAGGTTAGGTAACTGCATTTTACAAAGAACAACGAGGAAAAGAAAATAAAACACAAAAACAAAAGAAAGTGAGCAAAATTCCTATTGATGAGGAAAGATAGGAAAATAACTGACTGCATGTGTTGTGCATAAATCCAAGGCACCAGTTGACATGTCTCCTTTTTAAAGTGCTACTTCTAAAGGAAATGCAGGGGTGTTGCTTGTACTGTAGCAAGAGCAAAGTACTGTACTACAGTAAAAGATACAAAAAGATACAATAAAAAAGACAAAAGATACAATACTCAGAAACAGACTGAGAGAACCATTGTCATTGCAACAAAACTAAAGACAAACAATACTCTACACTGATAGAGAAAAGTACAGAAATTGGCACAGTTAATAATTATATGAAAATGAAGTAAACATCAATGGAGAGTGGAGTCAATCAGTGCAAACTAAACATGTTGTACAGTAGTACTGCTAAGCAAATGACATCTGGAAAAAAATCTGGAGGGCATCAAAGTGTGAAATGTCTCCACTTGACATGGTACAGTAGATAGATCTGCAAACCTGTAATTTGGACCAACATCAGCAGGTCAGAGAGGAGACCTACTGTCAAAATATCAGCGTTGGCAGTTTTTACCATGGGTGTGTTTTACCCATGGATTTTACCGGTAAAAACCGTCCAGGTAAAAACACGCCTTTTCCCAACCGAGCGGAAAAAACTGGTAAAAACTGGGAAAAACCCATTGTGTTTCATACAATTTAATATAAACAACTGTTTAGCTTTAGTGCTTTACAACACTTATTGTGCATATCAGTTGTCCTATTTATATCAAGTCACTCTAGCTGTCTGGAGGTCCAAGTATTTATTAAGCATGTTCAAAAATCTCTTCATTAAGTAAGCAAAAAAGTGGGGGCATTAATATGATCGTGTTTGCCATATGTAGTTACAAATGCAGTTTGCCTTGTAATTTTTCTCTGCTTACATATACCCTGTAATACTGTCTTCTCTATGACACTGACACCTTGACATGTTTAGGCCAGTAAATTGACAATTGCACAAAGTCTAAACACAGGTGAGTTTTGAAAAGCTATGATTCTCATTTTCAGACTTATGTGACAAATTGTGACAAATTTAGTGATTCTCGGTTTTTTATGAAAACTAATGCCACGCTAAACATTGTCAATATTCCAGTAGCTGCAATGCCCAAATATACCAATTAGCAAAGAAAACACTGATGGAGAACTTACTAAACACTACTTTCATTCATTTTAAGATTAAAAGCAGAACTAAAAAGTGATTAAATAAAGTTAAACCCCAATGTATTTTACTGATACAATTTGTTTCATTTGTAAAGTACCCATCTGTAATTACGCCTACACACTACACATTGCATGGCACTTGTGGAGGTTTTCACCTTTACCAGTTTTTACCGGTAATTACCAGTTTTTACCGGTTTTTACCACTGTCCCAGCAAAAACAGGTTTTTTTCCGGTAAAAACCCAACACTGCAAAATATTATAAGCTAGAATAAAAACAAAATGCCTCATATGAAACATTCTGTGATGAAAGATAAAACTTTTTCCCTTTGATTTTGTTCAATGCAATATTTTTCTTCTTGCCCTTGAGTCCCAATGGAGGCCTCAATAGGTGGAGTATAGCAGGTGTACATTGAGCCGATCGATGTATTTTTAACTCCAGTGATGCTATATGGACTCAAAGGAATTCCAAAGTAAGCACCGCCTACATCATATTTACTTTAAACAACATAAAAAACAAGTATTTGCCGTGATACTTTTCATTTCCATGGACAATTTTACTCACACAGTCAAATTTTTAAGTTTTAGCAATGTTGCTGACTATCATGTTTCAAATCGTACCAAAATATTGACCAGAATGTCTTTGGTAAAACTCTCATTCAACATTTGGGTATGTACAATACTTTAATCGTCTTCTGACATTATTCTGTATTTATATGATAATAAGCAGTATTTTGATAGATCTTGTTCTGACGTGATCGACTCAAGGTTTCATGATAAGCCTAGTGTTATGTACGCCACGTTAAATTCAAGACCTATTTCCAAGTAATTACTCATTTTTAACACAAGCAAAAGGTATTAGAATGATGAGGGCAAATTCATGAATACTTCTGTGAAGTTAAACATATTATAGCAATGTTTTCATATTTTTAGGATTAAAATGTTTGTTAGGTGATCGACTCAGAGTACCCCATGCTACTAAATTTTGACTTGATTGACTGAATTATTTCTGGTGTTGTGTCCAATTAAGCTACTCTATATTATCTACATGCAAGCTTCAATTTGTGCAGTAGAAGTCTTGTCACAATTTGAAACCACACAATCACAAGGACGGATATAAACATGACATATATGAGGCAGGTTATTTTCAGTCATACAGTAGGCCTACACAGTACTGTAGGCGTACACAAAGCCTCCACACCCTCCCTGCCCCTTTCTTCAAATTCGTCTTCATCGTGGTAACGTAACCTTAAACTGTCAAATAATACATTGGATCTAATCATCTACTGGTGACCCCCTGGATACTGACTGCAGTCTGTGGGCTATTCCAATCGAACCAGTGATCCACAGTGCCTTCCACATCAATAACACTAACACAGTAACAATATTACGTGGATACGGCTCTGACTGTATATACCAACTATGTTGTTGAGAAACCATGGATCGGCCTAACACAGCAACCATCATTGCGAACTGCGTCAGAGACCGACTAAGTTACTGAATAGCTGACAACATTATGTGAAATGTAGGTTGACGACAGATTCCTGAAGAAAAAAAAAATGCTTTATCCGTTCTTAAAATACTTACAAAGCTACAGTACAATATTAAATCGTCTCGGACTGCCTCTGTCGACTTGCTGTGGGATTTACACAATTACAGAGCAGTTGCCTGTCTTCAGTATGGTACCGTACGACAAAGACCTAAATATTATTGTGATTGTGCCGCTAGCAGCAATGAACAGCTGATTTCGACACAAGCTAGGAATTTATTCAATTTCCCGGTGCAGTCTTTGATGACAGCTGGCAGGTGTACGGCATACACGGCTCTGATAGTATGGCGCAATGTCAGATCATTGAGTCAACGGTATACTGGCTTAATTAAATCATGGAGCTATTACTGTAATAGCGCCATGATTAAAGGGAAATAGGGCGTTTATTTTACAGACAACTACCATATTTTTAAAATAAATATTTGTGGACATAAAATGCATGGGCGTCAACGGGTGGGGGACAGGGGGGACATGTCCCCTCCACTTTCAAAAGTGGAGGGGATATCATATCATTTGTCCCACCCACTTTTCAAATCAGTTACTTAAAAAAAAATCACATGCATATGCGCGATTTACTATCACAATTGCTGAGCTGATTCAAGTAGAATCAAACTTAAGAATCATTATCAATAAATTGCACTGGAAATTAGAACAGCTCTTGGCCCTTTATCCCCCTTCCTCAGTGCAATATTCACCCTCCCCGCTTCGTCTGAGACCTCTGATAAAAATTTGTGCGATGTTTGAACGATGTTTTAAAGTGTTTTGTGGATCAGAGAAAACAACGACGCATTTCAGCTTCAAGTAATTAAGGCTACATGTATTCGCCGGATATGGTAGATCTTTATTGATAAGTGCCGGCTATATATATATATATATATATATATATATATATATATATATATATATATATATATATATATATATATATATATATATATATATATATTATTAAAGTATGTGGGCACATAACAACTGACGTGTCGCACATACATGCATGTATTATATAGACTACCTAACTCATCCCGGAGGTGACGGCGCCACTTTATCAATATTTTGTTTGAGATGGACGCTGTGTAATTCGTCTCCCTTAACTGGTATCAGAACGGCATCTTTCTACCAGTACTTTCTGTCGGAATTTAGTTTTGTGAGACAAAATTTCTCTTCACAGATCTGGTTTTGATGTAATTAAAAACGGTTCAGGAAGGCCGTCTCTTAGGGGTCTTGTGTACCCAGAATTTTCTGCTACGCTACTCGCCAGCCAATGGTGGCACTCCGCTTAGATGGTATAGTGTCCCCCTCACTTTCTGAAACTTGCTGACGCCCATGATAGAATGATGGATTATTCAGAATAAGGAAGGACGGTAGCCTTCTTTTCAAGGAATAAGATTCTCACAAATAGAAATTCAGTTATTTGTTGCTCAAAAATCATTTGTTCACCCAAACTTTTCAAAATTCAAATGATGCATCTTTCGTTACTCATCACATGCATAATGCTTTGAGGAGATGAAGCTTTGACAGATGTTTATTGATGAGACTGAATGGTTTAACAATGGTTAAAGCTATTTTCTTCGTACGCCATAGTGGTGTATTTAAACGCCCTATTTCCCTTTAAATTAAAGGGACTGGCCTCTGAAGAAAATAGTTAAATATTTTTCTCGCTTTTCTGATGCAAACCGTATCTCAAAAACATTTTTGTAAGTTATGGATTTCTACAGAAATATAGATTCGGAAATGGTAGCCTACATTGAATTATGTAGGCCTACTAAATTATTAATACTGCGAGGATGGGGTGTGGTTGGTCGGTGGGGTGGGTTTGGAAGGGATTTTGTTTTAGTTCTTTTTGTTGTTTATAAATTTGTTTATTTTCACGGGAAGTGTCCTTGTTTTCAAGCCATGAAGGGTTTTTCAAGAACACTTCCATTCTCAACACCATTCTTATTGTTATTTGTTATACTTGCACTTCTATCTACGTTATGTTGTTGAAACTGAAAACAAAATAAATGAAGTGATAGACAACACTTCCCGAGGGCTGTTTTTTTCTTTGTAAGCAAAGAGTTCTTGCAATAATGTGCCCCTGTTTTATGACATTTTTGTAACCTTGAGGCAACCCGAAATCTTTCTTGACCAGGAAATAATTTTTTCTTCAAACAGCAATATCTTGAGTTAAGAATAAGACATTGTGCATGTGGTTGTGAAATGCTTACAGTGAAAATCATCATTCAAGTTCACTCCATCGTTCCTTTCACTTGTCAGTGGAATATTCCTTTAACTACCTATGACCTTGTGAAATTCTCAGTTATGTTAAGGGGAACTCTGAGGACATTGTCACATTCGTGATGATGTATGGAACGTATACTACAGAAAGTTAACTTCAGATCGAGTGTTCCGTGTAAGTAGATCCATTCAATGATCATTCGTGTAGGCCCAAATGGAGTCTCATTATGTACAAAAGTGGAGCATTACGGAAAGTAAATGTATATTAGTATATTAAGTAAATTATAATGTAATCATTTTTCTCAGCGTGACCCCATGAGTGGTCAGACCGACAAAAAGTTAGTTTCTGCTTTTATTGAGACCTTCAAATGCCTATAACATCAAAATATAGAATAAGTTTTTTCTCATTTTGGGAAACTATTCGTGGGAAAAATCACCAATTGCAAACGACAAAAAGTTTGTGGAATTAGGGGTGGCCGGGCTGATAGAACTTCATCATATAAGCTACACACAAAACCGGTTATTTCTTTTGAATTTCAAAGTGTGAAGTTGTGACATCAAAAATTTTAAAAGTTGCCGTTATTATTACAGCTTGTTTGAGATAGCGTCCATTAAAATAATTGAAAAGTTACAGTAGTACATGCTTACCGAAACGAAGCCAAAGTAAGAAAAAGAGTTGAGTTCTTCTGTAGCTATAAACTCGAGTGTTGATCGCGGTCATGAATGTGGGTCTTTATGTCAGGTGATTTGCCAATTTCCAGAATGTTTGATAATCCATTGCAACCTCACCTTCAAAAGCTTGCGTTGTGGACGAGCGACCTCACCTTCAAACGCTTGTGTTGTGGACGAGCGATAGGATTAAGGCCTAGTTGCGGAAGAGCAAAACAAAGGGCAAATTTTCCGCTCCAGCTTGTGGCTCACGGCTAAATTGATTTATGAGTGGTTGGATTACGCTCTTTTCTCTCTTTTTTTTTCTTTGTTTAGGCTTATTTCAATGTCACCAGCTTTCATGAACAGTACAATTTTTCTAGTGTCCTTCATATGTAAATTTAATGTAAATTTTTGTTAATACGTTTGTCACTGTGTAGGTGAGAATTGAATTGATTACATCCGAAAGTTTGCTTGGGTTCACAACTGACCATGAAAAGTATGCTTCACTCTGGCTGGAAACTTTGTGATGACAGCGCTGAATTGATATCTACGCCAGATTGACATGCCGAATTGTCCACACATAGAGCCCTTTCCTTCAACCACACTATTACATATCTCTGTTTTAGTGAAGTTAAACATGATGTTACAAAACCTTATCGCTTCAGATCAGGATTATCACCTCCTACTGAGGTGATGCATACTCAATTGTCAATCCCATGTCTGTGATTTCTTAAGCTGCATTGGCGTCGGGACCGGGGGTGTGATGGTGTCTCACCGTCCCCTCCCAGCCAAAAAAAAACCAAAAACAATAATAATAATAATCTGTCAGAACGACGATAGTCGGAGACTCGGAAACACCAGTTGGAATTTCTCACATCTCAGTCTACTAGTAGCTCATCGTATGGCATAAAAACTGCCAAATATTGTACCAAATTGTGTCTAAAGTTACCTGGTAATTACAAAATTTCTGAATAAATCCGAAAAACCAGTTGGAATTTCTCATATCTCAGCCTGGTTCATTTTGTGACATAGAGAGATGCCTACTATTGCAGCAGATTGTTTTTAAGGTTATCTGGTAATTGAAAAAAATTCTCAATAACTCTGAAATGCCACTGAATTTTTCAAGTTTCAGCTTAGATGCGACGATAGTCGGAAAACGTGAAATACTAGTTGGAATTTTCATTCCTGAGTCCAGCACATTTCATGACTTCAAAAGAAGCCAAATATTGCACCAGATTGCACCTAAGGTTACCTAGTAGGTGAAAAATTTCTCAAAAGGGATTGGGGGACATCTCCTCCTTACAACCCTATGGCTATAACAATCACTCATCTCATATATACTTTCCCCACCTATCAAAATACTTCATTGCATAACACCAGTATTTGCTCATTAAGGTGGCTATCATTTACAAAGTTATCTGTACAAGAACTGGCTTTATAATTTATTGTGCAATCATCGACGGTTGCAGCAATCTAATAAAAAAAAAATAATCGCCAGAGAGTAAGAATTCTTGGAACTTATTTGGTACTATAATTTCTGGGTGAAAATTAATTGCAATAAAGGCAAAATACTGCATCAGATTTTGTCTAAGGTTATCTGGTAGTTGAAAATTTCTCAAAAAAATTTTCTCAAAGAAAAAAAAAGATCTGTTATCGTTAGAAAGTAAAGCCTGTTGATTTAACTTTCTGGAAATGACAAAAGCATAAATATTCTAGACAAGATCAATTCAAATAATTGCCATTTTCCATATAATGTTTTTACCGTTAATTGTGAAACATGAGACATTGGTCGTGAAGTATTCATCACTTGAAGGAGCATGCAGACCGGAAGTTGGATATGATGGTTTCGGAATTCTGGTACCTTTCTACGGTGAAAATATATTTTTTTCCAGGAAATCAACTTCTTGCATTATTATTTATCCTCATTTTGTTCATTTAATTGTTATTATTCACGCAATGATTCATATACACAAGAGGCGAACTGAAACTGTTTTGCCTCGTTTTGCGAACACTGCGCTAATAGGACTATATGGCTGTCGGTTGGCGCGGAGGGACAAGAAAACTTTTGGATTTTAAAACCCCCAACCATAATCACCGGACACGACATTTCCCAGGTGTTGTAAGCTGCATGTTACCAGGCCTTGAAATAAAGATCTCATGTGTGCAATATCTCAGATAATGAGAAAAACATATCTGTAAAAAAAGATGTAATAATAATTTGGACTGCTTTCTTCTAGAATATTCACCACCCATAGGGTTTGCTCGTTGGGCGACGGTGCATACACCTTTAGAAAGATTGAAGATGGTCGAAAGCAAAAAATCTTACTTCTGTGCATAAACTAGCCCTCGCGCCTACTGTAAATAAGTTGTAACACTTACATGGCATATATTACGATACAATAGGCTGCCAACTGTCTATTCATTTCATATACCACCACCAAAACGTAGGCCAAAAATCAAATTACTATTCATGAAACGTCATCATTGTAAATTCCGAATTTGCACTGGCACTGTGGCTGAATTGTTTCGGGCCACTCATAATTTTTGTGCATCGTATATATAGTCTGAAATAAATAAAGTACAAAAATTGTCCGTCATTGTGTATACGAAAATATGACCATTCCAAAATTGATTCGTAAATATTTGGTGCTTGACATATTTATGTGTAATAATTCATCCCACATTTTCTGGTGATTTGTGTAAATGAAAACTGGACGAAGGTTTACAGATTTCGTATGGTTACTTCCATGTATTATGAGAGCGCTATCTTTAAGAAGGCTCGCTGCAGCGTTTACTTCACAGACGTAATAACTCTCATTTTAAGTAATCGAAGGCGTCTCCGAAATTTGAGAAAATTGAAATAAACATTTGTTTGGATCGCTTTTGTCTGTTTTCTGGAGGAGGGGAAAGGGCCTTTAGTCGACTATCCCTGATTTTCAGTGTAGAGACTTGTTACAGAAACACACACGCATGCGCAGCAGATAAGGAAACCACCTATGGGAGACATCCATTCTAAAGGAATGTCATAAATTATTGTTTGCCCAATATAGGACAACCCGACACTCGAAGTAAGTATAATAGCTACGGTAGATGGGTTCTCAATTGATGAAGCATAAATCATGACAAAATTTCCTATGAAGGCCGTCAGGCCAGACGAAGACAGCAAAATCGCTTCCTTATTTTGGCGGGAAATTGCCCATCCATTCTGCACGACACATACGACATATGCAACTGCGGCATATTGCAGAAAAAATGAAAGAGTAAAATGGCATGAAGTGATGTTGTCTTCAGTTGTCAGTTGACGAATGACGAGTATGCTTCCATGAGTGATCGCGGACAGTAAACCGGCGACCAGAGCAAAGATCATTTCAGTTTTCGTTCTATTACTTTCTTCTTCTCCATCTTCTTTTTTATCGTCCATTATGTAATTCTTGCTGATCATTATCACTCCGATGATGCATAGTATTGATAGCGATAAATTGGCTTTGAGAAGGGACTTGTTCCCACAACATGCCATTAACAGTGAAGTAAATATAGGCATCGTGTTGTAAAGAGCGGCGGAATTACCGGGTCCCAGATTCATTGTTGAATACAAAGAACCAAATTGTCCGACGGTTTGTAGCATGCCACAAATAAGTATGATAGAGATCAATCTACATTTGGAAGGAGAATCGGGTCGTCTTTGAAAGCAGTAAATAAGGAGGCTCATGATAGCTCCAACAGTCGAGTTGCTCACGAAAACCATCTTTTGATTCGCCACGATTTGTCCACCGTAGACGCAAGTGTCTCCAACTGCAAAGACAACAGCAGCGACGAAGGCGCAAATGATGCCATGCAAAGCTTTACAAGATGATTTAAGGCTATGCCAGCCGGCAATCAATCTGTCAGAATTTAAAAGGAACCGAGAAAACCTGAGAATCTATATCTTCGTCCTTTAATAGATTCGATTCTTCGTGATCCATGTCATGAGTGTATTCAAGAAAAGCATTGAACTTTGCAAGTACCGTAAATGCTCGAAATGCAGTAAAAACTTTTGCTTGTCCGAAATATATATATCTTCTTTAATCTACCATGATCAGTAGAGCTTAATGATATGATGATGAACTGATGAATATTACTGGTAGGCTTTCATGCGACTTTCGGCCCCATTCGTGCATGGACAAGGAAGGAGATGCTGTACTACAGCGTGCGATTTTGCACAAAATAACGCTTAAAACTTAGATTGACGCTTCCATCTGCATATCCCCAACTGAAACTTGGTGGATCAACAAGAATTCAGATAGGGATTAACGATGGGGACGGGAAGGTTATGTCACAGTATATGGGTATTGATGTAGTGGGTATAGGTAGAAGGTATACTAAGCAAAACCCTATTTGAAACAATATGCATATCTACATGTGGATGTGCTATAAATTTCAGATTTCATTAAGTAAAGTAAATGTGACACCAGCGATTTTGAAAGGATATAATGGGTGTGAGATATCAAAGTTGAAATCTGAGAAAAAAAGTGTTAAAAAGTTGTCACGATCTTGCAAAGTTCATCTCCATTTGTCCGTAATGTCTCAATATATAGGGACTTTGTTTCCTCTGTGGTATTTGTTATTTACACCTGTATAAGAAGACTAACTGGAAAGAGTGTGCAAGAGATTTTACCTTCTCACACCTTCATCCAGTATATGAGGTCACAGCATAGATAGCACAGTGTAGTAATGTGGGGCTTAGCTAGTGTAGGCCACTTCAATGAAATCTTAATACGATTTCGTACTTTAGGCGTCTGATTTCAGTCAAGCAGTCATGCAGTGAAGCGCCCTCCTTGAGGATAAACTACCATACTAAATTTGTAAAGGGACGCGTTGCATCTCTGCCATTTGATCTGCATGTACCTAGAGTAGCCATGCATATGTACCGTTCGTTTGCTTACATCTAAGAGTATTTATTGACTAGAGTCCAAGATCAAAATGGCGGAACGTCCGACCATGGAGGCCAAAGAAGATACTATTTTGCCGTGTCTCGACCAACCAGTCGTTTCTTCGGACGCAGTAATTAGTAAATTCCCTAAAAATATTTTAAATTGTCTCTGTAACATAAGAAATAACCATTCTGCATAGTTTTTTGGAACGTTCGAAAAGATTTTCGAAAGTACGAAAAGTTGAAAAAAAATCTTAGGTGACAGCAATACTCTTCCGTAACTACAATTCTATTAATTGGCTCGTGTGAGAAGTACATATATTACTTCTTTGGAATAAATCATCATAGTTCAAAATGATGAGTTAAGTTCAGGGACTGCCACTCAAAAAAGTAATTGGGGAATTCAGACTAAATGAGATTGTGGTCACCTTTTCTGAACAGTGTTCAAATGGTAGAATAGTTAGAACCACCAATTTTAGTCCCTATCTGACAGATAACGCAGATAAACCCAGCTGTAAGCTCCTATAGAAATAGGAAAATTAGAAAACTGTCCACCACAGCTGCAAGTTCAGTTAGCAGTCCCAAACCTAATTACTGAATCTATTGATCCCGAAAGATTGCTCTGTGGGTACTGATAAATGTGTAAGTTAAGTGCAACCTCTCTTTTTAATATTTTCCAGATTTGATAAAAGTGAGAGGATAATATTTGAACTTACCAGTTTCAGTGGTCGAGGTTGCAAAAAAAAAAAAAAAAATAGTCAGTGAAAAAGAAAGCATAGAGCTAAAATTTTACTCGAGGCAAACACTAAAAATTTGGAATCAAATCAGTTCAATCCTGTCTCTGACTCGAATCCAAGTCGAGTCGTTAACTTAGACTCAAGTCCAAGTCCAGTCGACCCCAGTTCCAATCGATGACTGGAGTCATTACAACTCTGAGATTCAATGGTGCAAAACTGATACCAATGGATCCTTCTAAGTGAAAACTGAGTGGTTTTACAACGTCTGGATGCAATATTGCAGGTAATTTTCAGATGTGTCCTTTGCCTCTTTACACCTATTACCCAGTGTAAAAAAAAAATGCTCTTGCAAATAGAGATTAACTTTATTAACAGTGCAGGAGAGAGCAAATGGTAATTTATGAGACCTTATAAAAGTGGTACGGCATCCGGTGATGACTCTATATACACTGTAAATTGTTATTCAATTTTAATCAATGTGTCTTTCAGCTTATCGGTATTTAAAATCTCGCCTATTCCTAACGGCACAAACAGAAGCAGATAAATATGATTACAAATTGATGATAAACAAAAATAATTATTGTTTATTATATTTTATTTTTTCACGTAAAAAATTGGTAGTATACAGGTAGGATGCATGACGTCGACGAAAAGGAGAGAAACTATACGATGACACAGCTGGCATAGTGAACAGAGAGAGATAGATGTTGACAATTCAACAACCATGATATCCAGTCTCGGCCGAAACGACGCCGAACCGCTGAGTATCTCTGGATAGGTAATGACGTTGACCAATTAGAATCATAAAACTCACGAGCAAATTGTTACCACCCATGATTTTGTAATTCATCTATAAATTATTGTAGCAATCTCTTGAGTTGAACATATTTCCAACTTGCATCAACTCAACAACCTTACAGATGTGTGTCATCTGCCATCCGCGTACCACCCAGGGATCACACAAGTCCTCTTTTCAGAAATTTCAACGTCCTTTAATTTCCCCACGCTATTGATACGAATCTTGCTGTTTTCACCTGCAAGACATGGAACGGGTTATACCATCTGGATACCATCCTCAGTAACACACAAATTCACACTCATAACACCAGACATGCAAATCTCACCCATCAACACCACTGTCGCACAAATATTGGTTTGTTCAGCCTTCGTATATCATGGAACAGCATTTTGATACACACTCACAGACATTTCAAAAGCTTCCCCCCTCATTGTTATTCTTTGAAGAAGAACTTGTTTGAAGATATTATTCCTCCCTACTCGTTAAAGATGGTATGGTCAGTTTACTGGTTTATTTGTCTTTATAATTTTTTTGTATTTGTTTATCTAGTATACTTTTAACTATTCCTCACGCTATGTTTATGCATGCAGATGTATGTGTGCTATATATATGTATGTATAAGTGTATGCATGTAAGATTATGAATATATACATATGTAAATGATATGTATATCTGTGTGTATATGTGTATAGATACATTTTTTTATTTGGTTCTTTGCTTTAGTATTAATTATGTCTATTACATTGTATCTACTTGATCTACTTGCACGGGGAGTGTGTCACTCTCAGTGTCAAGCCATTCTGGCTTAATTGAACAGTTCCTATCACAATTGTACTAATGTGTATACTGACTCTCACTTTTATTGTGGTGAATTTATACTACAAGTTGTGACAAAAAATAAATAAACGAAACGAAGCTGACTGAAGGAAATAAAGACAAAGTTAAATGAACTCGGGTAACTCAGGAAATTGAAACTTTGACTCTGACTTATGGAAGCCCACGCTCAACATATACGACTATACTTCTGAAATTTCGCAAAAGTTTCATTTGTTTTAAAAAGCTTATTGCTCTCGAAGAACAGAAAGGTATTCACGTTGGCGACTAACGTTTGTGGGCAAATGGCAAGCCAACTACGTATGTGCTCGCATTGTAGTAATATGTGCGATATACGTATACTACCGTTGTGCTCAAAGTTATAGCACAATGTGAATATTTGTCCTGAAGGAAAATAAGGCGTTTAGTTTGACAGAAAACAGCCATGTTTTTAAAACAAGTGTTTCTGGTTATAGAATGATAGATCATTGGAAATAAGGAAGGACGGACAGTGGCCCTAATTTCAAGAACTTACTTTCTCACAGATGGAAATTCAGTTATTTGTTGCTGAACAATAATTTGTTCACCCAAACTTTTAAAAATTCAAATGATGCATCTTCCGTTACTAATCACATAATGTTTTGAGGATATGAAGCTTTTGTGGATATTTATTGATGAGGCTGAATGGTTTAACCATAGTTTAATTTATTTTCTTTGGGGGCAATGTTGGTGTATTCTAAATGCCCCATTCCCGTTAAATGATTATCCAGCAAGAGTCATACATTACTCAATGCTGGTTGGAAGACAAGAGCTAGTTAGCCTATCTTCAAATAGTTTCATCCTTAAAGTGATTGCGCCCAAAGGCGAAAAGTAAAAACATTGAAATTTCATCTTCAGACAATCTGGAAAATAAATAGGTTTCAGCTGGTTAATTTTGCAATATGATTTCAAATTCTCCTAACGTAACGACAAAAAGTGTAGAATACAATAATGTAGTGGTTGACAGTTTTCATTCAAATCAACGGTGTGCTTCTTTGAACAAGCCAATGGGAAGTATACTAGCACTGAATATTCAGTTAGTCAAAACAACTCAGGATCACTGATGCCTCAATGTTGTGATCAGTTCGTAGGTTATTTGCGGTAAATAAAGTGCTTCCTTTCACCAAATACTAAAATTCCTGATACTGACCAAGAAGCGACGACTTGAGTAGTAGGTGTTTGATACACCAGTGAGACCTGTACTGTCGCATATTCATTATGTACGCGCTTATTTTAAGAACCGTTAATTTTCAAATACGAATTCTGTTTTTTTATTGATTTATGATTGCTGATGCTTTTCAAAGTATAGTTACTGACATTTTCCTTCATTGACAGACGTATCCGTCCATGTACAACCTCGCGGAGACATTTAAAAATAAAGAAAAAGTTAAGATCAAACGTAATCTTATCCTCCTGGTTTTTAGTGCACACGCGATCACTTTAAATTGGGGATGAATAAAACAGTCAACGAGTAAAAAATGGTGACGTCACAGAGGCAAAAGATTAAAGTCTCCTACACGTGGCAAGCCACTGCATTGTGCAGTCCGTTTGGAGTGTGTGTGTGTGTGTGCAAGAACCATTAGAAACGAGTGCAATATTTCGGTAGCTGTAGCAGTGAAATAGTGACATAATGATAAATTCGGAGGACTTCTTGGGCATGGGCAAAAAGAAAAAGACTTTGTGAGAGCTGGAAGAGACAGTAGCGTGAGAGATCCAGGGTAAGTCGTGCACTATACGCATTCGCTCTTTTCCGCACTAGCAGACTTCAAGATCCCCTTTCTGGTCAATAACATAGGCACTGAAAATTGGGAAATTCCCAACATTGTCGCATGTACAAATTTTGTTCAGCAACACAGTAGTTGGAGTGATTTGACCGTGGTTTTGGAGTCGCAACAAAAACTAAGTGTAAAACAGTAGTATAACTTTCGAATAATACCCAACGTTTGTTATATCAGTGTAAGGTATTCGGTTATATCAGTACTATTAACTTAAACGTTTGGGGTCTGACAGTGACTCTCATCACATCGTTGAAATGAAAGTTCGCCTTCACTACGCTACAGTCAGTTAGGCTAGGCTTGGTCAACTTAGACCTAGTAGTAGTACAATACTTAGTTCGTACTAAATGGAGCCTAACTTAACGAGTTAGCCGTCATATTATTATTAATTCTGCCTAGCGTTAGTCTATGCTCTTCGTCTTGTAATTATTCTGTATAGTTTTCCCTGCATGATATGTGTTACTGTACTATAAGGTCTTAGCCAGTCTTCTGCCTTAGGCTTTGGTGATGATTTTTTCTTTTGCAGTAAAGGGTGTGTCCATGACAATTTTTCTTTCCCAATTGATCTTTCACAAAGATGGAAAAGATGTGTATGGCAACTGCGAGTAAAATGCATGTAGGCCTAGACGGTACAATTAAGGGCTGTGCTGCTATGGTTACAGCCCTGTGTTCCTACAACCCTATGTTCCGACACCCCTAAATTGCCCTACATTCCAACCCCCTTATGTTCGGATACTCATATGTTGCTACACATCCATTTCATCAAACACCATTTGGGGCAGGGGGCAGTGGGATGCTCGGCATAGTTATGATGCAGTAATCATATCCTGGGATATAATGGATATTAGTTTGGTTAGGGTTTTTTTGGGGGGGGGGGTCTGGATTACAGGGCATCTCATGGGGCTTTGCCCTCCTTTGCCCTTAAACTTGTTATATTATGTTATATTATGCAGGGCTGCCTTAGATTTTCAACACATGGTCTATGTGGTAAGACTTGAGTATTGAAGTATACAATATATCACGTACAGTAGCATAAATTATTTCTTACCTTGTTAATGCCTGCACTATTTGCCGGAGAGAGCTTATTGCACTTGGGATTGTGAAACACGTTTCTTTGAGGCCAAACACTGCTTCTTGTCCATGGGAACCAGACATACTTACCAAGCCACTGCTGTAGGAATATAAGTGTGTCAGAACATGACGGGGTTGTCGGAACATACCAGTGTCGGAACTGAGGGCAGTCACCGGCCCTGTATTTAAAGCCCCAGACAGAAGTTTCGACATGCCTATAAGTCTGTTGTCCAGCTTAATGCACTTAAATTTCTGTAAAATGAGAGGCCAAGTGTCAATGATTGTTGACATAGGCTAAATTGCATTCTGTTTTTCACTCTATGCTGTATAAATACTCAAGCACCTGTCTGCTAGTTTATTACCGCATATTCAAAGCTGCGTGTGACATTGTCTGAGCATTCAATTTTCATAGCTTATTCCCTGGTAGTAAAAATATTAGTGTAGTCCTAAGAGTAATGATGATGCATAATGTACACTAGGATACCAACTGCATTAAAGTTACCCCAACATTTCTGATTGTTTTTAAATGTTGGAATTATATCAGTTTGGTGATAGCATGGCTAGGTGTCCAGCTTCCAGTGAAGATTTAAAATGTGAAAATTCCACCTTTCTTGAATGACTTTTGCTTTCAGTAACTGTATTTATAAGCACAAGGTGACTTGCTCTGCTATACTTTGAAAACCTGTCCATTGAGTTTACGGTACTGTATAGTGCATCAGTGGACACTTCTGTGGTATTACTGAACGTTAACAGAACCAGAAAGCTATGGTAGCATCACAAGTTTGTTTGTATAAGTTATTTACTCGGTGAATTGAAGAGATGAACATGAGGAATCAGAAAAGGGCACCTTCCATTAGACTACCTGTAGTGATTGAACAGCTTAATTGATGTCACTGTTTGGGGTGTGACTCTGTCAATCTGCCAGGCACAGAACTTGTTGATTATAATCTGTAGGGAAGCCAAGATGATACAAAGACTAACTTGGCTGCTATTGCTCTGTAGACACTTACTGTAACTGCATGCAAAATATCAATAATATCAGTGCAGTGGTTGAGCAGAAAAAAAGGCACTGGTGTCTTTTGAAGCAATGAAGCTTAGCAAATCAGAAATGGTAGATTTGAAGTTTGATCGTTGGCAGAGTCACAGTATGATGGGTCTTTCATCCAAGACAAATCTAAGTTTTTCCCATATGAATTAACCTCATGAAAATGGATGACAAAGTTGATCTATCATCGAGTTGGTAGTCACCCGACGTGAAGATGTGATAAGACAACCTCTTCTACATTTGTGTGGTTGCTTAGCATTGCCAACCAGCTGCACTTCAAGGTTTATCTGGATTATCTGTTCTTGAGTCAAGGTGTCTGTCCCTGCTAAATGCTTTCTTAACAAGATTAGACTGCAACCGATATTAGGCGAAAGAAATGATTAAACGATTAAAAAAACTAGTTTCTCATCTATGCCCTCTTGCTTCTTTCCCTCTGCACAAATTTTGAGGCGTTTACTTTTCTCCTTTACTTTCAAAAGTACCATTCTTAACTAACAATGTCTTGTCTCAATTTTGGAAATCAGCTCTCTAAATCTTAGGCAATTTCTCGCAACATAGCATGTATGTAGTGATTACACGTGTGAAAATAGTTTGCTGTGCTGCTGTGAATGGTCAGTGAGGGCTCCTGCTTGTAAAAAATAAGAAAAAAATTGAATTGGTAATCCTGTTACCTATGGACTGGAAAATTACCATGTCTTTTTTTTTCTTTTTTCTGTGTTGCCTAACAGAAGCACTTTCTTTTGGCATCCATCACTGACATTTTGCAGAGAAGGGCTGATCAAGATGGCCGATGATAAAGAAGAAATCGACGATTCACTATACAGGTATTATAATTTTTTGTATGCAATTGGCCTGTCAAACTCTGCGAGGAAACATCGCAGATGTTTGGGTAGCCTACAGCATGCGATGAATATGAGAGGGAGTAGTTAGCATTGTCGGTATCCTGCAGCTTACACTGTGATCACACTGATCATGATCATGTTAGAGGTTCTGGTATCGGTGATATAACAGTGACAGTGGAATAGTGATGGTGGAACTGGGGAAGAAGAGGGGGGGGGGGGCAGGTTGGGAGCTTGTGGGCTCAGCCCACATGAAAAAAGTGAGGGAGCTAAAGGTACAGTATACATATCTGGCAAATGCTCTGAGAATGAATGGAAGAGATGTATAATTCATATGGCAGACATGAGACCCCTGTTTCAAGGTTGGATAAATACTGCTACATGTACAACACTGGTCAGGGAAATGCTGTCTTCAGCCATCTGGGGGATTAGTAAAGCTAAAAATATTCTTGTATGCTCCATGCCAACCATGGTGGTGCACTGCATAAATAGTACTTTCCCTCCTTACATAATTTTTCGTTCTGCTGTGCCTGGTGAGGAAGAGTGATTAAGTAAAATGCAGTATTACCTAAATAAGGAGATGTATTGTACTACAAGTATAAAATAGCACATGTGAAGATACCCTAAGGTGTATCTTTATACTTGGAAAACTGTTGCTTTACATACACAAAACGTTTGAAAACAATCTGGTTTGATCATTTAAACTTATTCTGGAAGTTTCCTTTCGTTTGACAGCCGACAGCGATATGTTCTCGGAGATTCAGCTATGAAACGAATGGCGCACTCCAATGTTCTCCTCATTGGTGTTGCAGGGCTTGGTATTGAAATTGGTAAGACCAAGAGAGGGCACAGATAGTGATTTTTTTTTGTCTTTGTAATACTACTTAAAGTGAGGATATGAAAATGAACCAAATCTGAACATTATAAAAACACATTTAAAATTAATGTTTCCTTTGTCTTTAAACTCCTTTTTGATGTTCCATGCAATGTTTTTAAGGTATAGGTTTTGCAACAAACATGCTTTATAACATGATGAATGGCATCATATACTGAGCAAATCTCAGAGAGAATTAAGAAATGCCAAATTTATCTTTTTTTGTTGATAATGAAACTATTTATATCTACAATAAGTGGTCAAAAAAGACAAATCCTATGTCAAATAGTTTTCTTTTTCTTGCTTTTTTTATGTATTGGAGAAACTTGAAGCAGAAAGTAATCAACATACTTAATCTCTTTGGATATTTGTAAACCTGAAGTTGTGCAAAATTATCTCTTCTTAGTTCATTGTCAATAAGTTTGTTGTTTATCTTTGCAGCTAAGAATGTTGTCCTTGCTGGTATTAAGGTAAGATTTTTTCTTGAACAGACCAATTGCTGTGGTGATAGTCATGCACTTCTATTACATTTAACTGTCACTTCTGTGTCTTAGAAAACAAGGAGCATGAATGCAGAGGTGTAAATTGAAACGTTTGAAAGGTATTGCTCTAACGAAGAACCTTTAATCTGTGCTATCACACCACATAATGAAACTTATTCAAAACATTGTTATGTGGTGCTGCTCCATTTCATATGGAACTTTTTGGTCATGCCCTGAAAATGATGAATCTTTACTTTCTTATGTTTTCACAAATTATGACTATACATTGTGCATTCAGCACTTTGAGAGCATTCTTAATGAAACAGAATATCTTTTTCAATGAATTTAGATGAAATGACAATGTGTAAATAATCCGAAAAATTGGTCATAATTCTTGTTAAATCTCACACACACATGCTCAAAAGTAAATGAACACCTTCAATCGTAAAACACAAGAGGATATGCCGTATATGCTACATGAAATATAATCTTTCTTCTTTTTTGAGTATGACGTAAAATCTTCAGGTAATTGACTCTCGCATGAAGTTCTCTGGATAAAACCCAGAGCATGTGTTAAACTTAACTTAAATAAATCTGTATGGGATAACATGGTAGTGTTCAAAATGTATCTCCCTTTCAAAGTGAAAAATGGCATTGATCACTTCTCATGAGAGACTACATTGTCAGTATGTGTTTTTTCCGTGTGGATGTCATCTGGCGATTGCAATAGCTAAAATGAGACAGTTATCTGTACTCAGATGAAGAAGGGTCTGCAGACAGAAATAGAATATGTAGTAAATAAACTGAAGAATGTGTAGTGGCTCATACATGAAATAAAAAGTATCACTCCTTCAAAGGGGAGTCCATCCTTCTTCCTTTTTTTTTGGGGGGGGGGGAATACTTTTTGGTGATTATCAAAGTATACATTTAACATTACATGTGATCATATGGACTAGGGAAGTTAGGTTTAAAAAAGTCACAGTTTGAACTGCAGCCTACAGTTGTGGTTGTCTATTCATGAAACTGAAATTATGATGATGTAGCATGCTGATGAATTTACAACAGGCAAGACTTCTTTTAAATTTTCTTCTCTATAGTCACTCACTGTTTTGGACAACAACATTTGTGAGATTCAAGATCTAGGTACCCAGTTTTTCATCAGAACAGAAGATGTGGACAAGAAGAAGACTAGGTATGTCAGTCTTGGTCTTTGCAACACTTTTCAGAAACATTAAATTTCTCTGAAAGCATTGATATATTACTTACGGCCAAAATGTTAAGTATGAATGAAGTCAACTGCATGTAGTACCTGCTGTTCCTTTAGAGAGAGTCATCTAGTTATTAATTCTCACTGAAACATTCCACAGAGCGGAAGCGAGTGTCGATCGACTCGCTGAGCTGAACCCTCATGTAACTTTAAAGACCTCTGGGGTGGAACTGAACCAGGACACCGATCTGACTTTCCTTAAGGATTATCAGTGTGTGGTTATCACGGAAACGAGTCACTGCCTCCTGCAGAAGATTGATGACCATTGCAGACGGAGTAATCCACCAATTCAGGTGATTCAAGAACCCTTTTCTTTGTGTGACTAGAGCTCTCTTCCCATATATCCATAATCCATGTCACATCTTACCTCAGCCAACATTCAACTTGGATCAAGTCCATTTCCATTTATAGGATACAACAGATATTAATACTTCCTTCTTGAAATGGAATACTGAAAATGAGCAAAGAGGGCTGTGGTCTACTGTTAATTTGACGTCTGTGAATCCACAAAATACAGGTCGAGGAGCAATTAAATTGGAGACTTACGATGGGTAAAACAACGATAGATGACACGTGATGGACATATGGAAAGAATGTAGTTAATTATTTACTGTAGAGGCTGATAAAGAAGAAGGAAGGCTAGCTTAATAATTGGTGAAGCATGCTTCAATGACACCATGTCACCTTTCCCACGTTGTACAAAGCAAATGCTCAAGGACTAGACAAAAGAAAGAAAAATTACCAATCACTTGTTTGATCAGTTTCATTAAAGGTGAATTGTTTTTTCCCAATCTCTGTCCGACAGTTCATCGCAGGTGAAGTGAGAGGTGTATTCAGCTATGCGTTTTGTGACTTCGGGCCCGAGTTCACCGTCGTGGATGCCAATGGCGAGGAACCCAAAGAGTGCTTCATTGCAAGCATAACCAAGGTTTGTACAGTCATTGGACCCTCACATTTTTTGTTTCCTTTTGCATTAAAAATCAGACCTCAAGAAGACCTTGCCCTGCATGATAAAATATGACCTGATAACCGCAAGCACTGTCACCTTTCAGGGTGTGTTCTCTCAAGAAGACACGAGAATGTACGATACAATGTGTGGATCAGCTGACTTGTAACAAAACCTAGTAATATTCGTTGTGAAGGTATTCATGACCTTGTATCATTTCTTTTCTTCAATTGTATGCAATGTATTGCAATCTTACACAATAGTCCTGTACTTTTCTGCCCCTTTGAAAAGTTTCGTGTGGGCAAGACGACATTTAATATCGCAACAAGGTGTCAGTGGTTATCTCCTTTTTGCGTGTATGCATGCAAGTACGTAGAAGATTTCAGGTGTGTCTGTCATGTGCGCATGATAGCTGTTTTTTGTTGTGTTGCAGGATAATCCTGGCATAGTGACATCACTGGATAATACCATGCATGACTTGCAGTCTGGAGACACCGTCATGTTTAAAGAGATCAAGGGGATGGATTCACTGAATGGCACAGAGCATAAAATTCAAGGTACATTGCTATGTAGCATGTATCAGATGACCTCACTCAGTGGGACTCATTTGCTGATTTCTGCTAGTGTGTACAATTTTAGACAACCGTTAGGAGGGTAGGGGAGAAGGGGGGAATGGAATACTGCCTAGCGACTTGGATCATGAAATTCAAGGTGTGGTGCTACAGTATGTTCAGTATATCAGTTGACCAATATGGAGTGTGGCTCCTTAGCTGATATTTGACAATGGGTAGGTACAAACTTAAAAACACCGTTATGACTGATAAGGCAGTAGGGGAGGGACATGGTCTTACTAATTGGCATAGAGAATGAAATTCAAGGTATAGTGAAGCAAAAACTGGCTGAGGAGGTACTTTTATATAAATTGGAGAAAAAGCATTAGTTGTGTCATATTTTGCAGCTACAGGAGGTATTAAGTTTACCTCATTAGGTGCCCTTCCTGTACGCTGACTTTTGCCAGTGTTTGTGTAAAAAGGGGGCTGTTGGGGAATGAGGGAATGGGGAGAAGAGCAGAGGGGTTAAAAAAAACGGAAAGCAAGGGGTGTAGCAGAATGTTTGATTGGCACTTGGTCTTCCCCGTCGGACATGTAGAAGTTTTCCGTTCTTGTCGTATCATCGTATGTTGTGTAAGAAAGACATGCTAAAAAAAATGAATGCAAGTGAGAATGCTGTCAACTCATCATGATGATTTTCAAAACAAGAAACACCATTTCGTGTGAAGCAAAAACTGGCTGAGGAGGTGCTTTTATATAAACTGGAGAAAAAGCATGTGTTGTCGTATTTTGCAGCTACAGGAGGTATTCACAGTTATGCCTGCCTGCATAAACAGATCTGCCGACCGTGGTTTTTCTCTCCGCACCATATATGTTACAATTTTGGTCTCTGGAATGGTCATTGTGAACACATTTTTGATACGTTTGCAAAACAAACACTTTTGCTGTTTCTTCTGTTCTGTCCAGTTGTTTCACCATACGCCTTCAGTATATGTGACACCACAGGAGACAAGTATGGTGTATACCAGACAGGTGGCATGGTCAGGCAGGTTAAAGTTCCAGTTGTCAAGAATTACGTAAGTACTCCACAGAAATGTGAACCCCCTGGAATCATGATCTTTGCCATATGTGATGCTGACAAAGAGCAAATCGTCCCTGGTCATCCATTGGCTGTCAGATGTATATTTGGAAGTGTGTGTAATCAGAACCATAGTGGGTGCAACTTTTTACGTCGAAGGTCATTTAAAGTCAACAGGGGTCAAAGTGTGAAAATGTCACACAACAACACAAAATCACAAGAAAGTAAGCTCATGTTAATTTCATATACTGTGTAATGGTGTACCCCATTGAGCGGTGTGTGTTGCGACGTTGTTATGTACTATTCCTTTCGTGTACATATGGCCCAATTTCTTTTGCACATGTATCATAAATTATTGTGAGCAGCAAGACTGTTCCACATTATCCAAACCACACAGCATTTTCTAATTTTGAAAAAAAAAAAATTTTCTTTGGCCACAGTATTCCCTCCAGGATCAGATTACAAACCCTAAACTTCCACTTGTAGACTTTACAAAGGACATCAGGATGAGGCACTTAGCTTTCTGTGCTCTACACCAGTTTAGAGATAAACATGGAAAACTGCCTAAGCCAAGGTATGGCTGTATCTGCATTTCTCTTTCATTCTGTTCTAAAAATTTTATTTTTTGCCAGAAATTGATTGATAGAAGTGGGAGTCATAAATCTTTGGACACCTCTAGCTATGTTTTTGCCAGAGTTCATTTAGTGTTTAAACACTTTTGCAGTCCAATGATGTAGTTTTGTGGTAGAACTGGCATCAGTGATGCCCAGAGCCTCCACAGAACGATCGAACTTTGTCACAAGCTTTTCCTTTGGACAGCCAGTTTCAGTGGAAACTTCAACCTAGAAGTAAGTCATGACAAAATATTTGGCAGGACAAAAAAAAAGTCTGGAAAGGACAGTCCCAATTACATGTTTGACGTGCTTTGCGCCATTACACCAAATGAAATTGCTAAAATTCCAACAAGGTAACCAACCGTTTGACATTAGTTGTAGCAGTTGTTTTTGTGAGCTGATGATTCTGTGTCTCAATGTATAATATATACACGATAAGTTTGAAAATTTTTTGATCGGAGGATGTTGTAAAGGTAATGTGAAGAAGGTAGATAAAGAGAAGCTATTTGCTATCCAAACGTTCAGATGGAATTGCACATTCTGTATGATTTTGAACAAGCGTTTGTGTGATGTTGTCCTGTATCTTTGCTTCTTCCACGCTGCACAGAAATGACTTTGTGCGTCATCTAAGTAGTTCGACCCTGAGACAATCGTTCTGGGCAGATAATGGATATACGGTGTCTGTTGATTGATGGATTGATTCATTCATTAACACTTTAGTTCTCAGTGTAGTAAGTGGAGCCGTCAGTTGGCTTTGTGATTGCTTGCGTAAAACATTCGCAGTTAGGATGACAAAATGGCCCTCACAGTTTTGCCAAAGTGAGAATCGTTTTCACTCATGACATGGTTGAGTTCAGCTTTCAGTTTTCATACTGTCACAGGTGTGAGGCAGATCTCAGCAGTTTGCTTCAATTGGCTGAAGAATTAAACAAAGCTCTGAAGAATCCCATCTCCTCCATTGAAGGAGAGGTTCTTCGTGACTTAGCTGACACTTGCAGTGGCTGCTTTGCCCCTCTGTGCGCTGCTATGGGTGGTGTTCTCGGTCAAGAGGTCATCAAGGCTGTGACTGGAAAGTTCACCCCACTCGACCAATGGGTATGTGTGTCTCTTTCGTGTGTTTTCCCAAAATGTAAACTATTTTTTTTCGTCATATGGAAAGAAGTTCATATTGAAAGTATGAAGATGATTGCTCTCACAATGTTAAATTCCTGGAGCCCAAAGTCCACACATTTTTACTGATCGAGGAGTAGGTAAATGGAGGTGTGTGGGCTGTTACCTCACAGACCCACCAGAATCCTATACATGTTACAGTACTTACAGTTCATGTTGTTGTATAAACAGACCATGTCATTTGCATTGGTGTTACCGCTGCAGGTAGTCAGTCTTTTTTTTTTCCAATGCGTGTTGACTATGATTTATGTCTTACAAACCTTATCCAATGTTAAGTGTATACATTTCAGATATGATATCATTTGCACCTTTGAATGTAAATGCACATTTGAATAATTCAATGTAAAAAGTTGCAAGCTTAAAATGGAATAATTGCACTTTTTCGGTCCTCCTCACTTCTGAATTTTTTTTTTTTTATAATCTCACAGCTTTACTTGGATGCAAGCGAGGTTCTTCCAAAGCAGGCGTCCCCCGAATCTTTCAATCCAAAGTAAGTGCTTGCCTTTCAGAAAAGATGAAAAATAAATACTCCAGATTAAATCAAAGAAAAACAATGATTGCAAACATTTTTAAAAATGTCAAAGATTTGCAAGTAATAAGAAACAGCAAAAAAAAATACACGATATACTACAAAGAAGTTTCTTTCATTAATTTGTTGATCATAAGAAAGTTCTTTTTTATTATTCTTTGCTTATGAATATAATTGCCTTTTTTTTTTCATGTGATGCTTCTTTGTGATGCAATCTAATAATAAAACTTCATCTACTTTTAATGTTTTGTTGGACATGATGATCAGTATTGGATCATTCTCTTCCTGTATCCCAGAGGAGACAGGTACGACCATCTTCGCAGCTGCATCGGCGATGAAGTGTGCACCAAACTGGCCAAGCTGAGGCTCTTCATGGTCGGATGCGGGGCCATCGGTTGTGAGATGATGAAGAATTATGCCTTATTGGGAGTAAGCAGTGACATCGGTGGAAGGATTACAATCACAGATAACGATCTGATCGAAAAGTCAAACCTGAATCGTCAGTTCTTGTTCAGACCTAGACACATCCAGGTTAGTTTAGATTTATTGCATTGATACATTCTCTTTCATTGGAACCAGAGTTGTATCCACCATGTTCAGCTGTAAAAATGTTTTTAATTTATGGAGGGTATGGTCAGTTGTCTCTGTATAGATTTATTGTTATATTTGGTGAAAGTTGTGTGACATGCTTCTAGAAAAGGGCACCTTTCATTCAGAAGTTGCAAAGTAAAACCCTGAGTGTGAAAGTCCTTTGATATTTTGTTTATATCTTTGTCATTTTTGACATACTACTTTTCAAAGTTCGAGAAAATTGCAAAACAGATGATGTGGAGTGTGGCACAGTTTCAGTATTTCTTTTGTTAAGCCTATATATTCTGCCTCTTTATTATTTGATTACTGAGTTTAATATTGGTAAGTCATGTTGATATTTTTTAAGAAGATAATACCTGCTTCCAGAAATAAACCCTCTGGGCATAATAAATTATCAAATGTCCTTGAAATATGGGTTACATAAACAAAGGATTAAGATAAAATATATCAGGAGTCTATCCCTTGATGTCACAGATTTGCAGACTTAACCAATGTTTACACATGATACAGCTATGAGACACTAACTTTCCTGTTGATTGATCAGTCTTTCACAGGTTTTGATGGAAGTTGTGGCTATTTTTAATACTTTTAATGCTTAATGCATCCAATAATCCAAAATGTCAATTTAATGTCATAGTACCTTTAAGGAAAATGCCTATTGTTGTCAGGCTGGAAGAGATTTAGGAGTTGGACCTTGGACTGGATGGTGTTTGCTTCGCTTTGTTCTTGACCTTTATGAAATTAAGGCACAACTGGTTACATTTATTCCCATGAAATGATCATTTGTTTACAGAGAAATGTATGATACCTGAAAGTCTTAAAACATGTGTTCTGAAGCACCAGAGATGCAATCAAGTCATGACTTGAGTCACAGCTTGCAAAATCGCCCGATTTGAGAAATTCTGGCCAATTTTTCCCCCATTGAAATAACATGACTCAAGTCATGACTTATGACTTGAGTCGCTAACATGAGCGTTGCAGACTTGATTTGTCAGAGAAAGTGTAACTTGGATACAATTCTGTGAGTCAGACAAGGATTTCTCTTGAATTTAATGACTGTACTTTGTTTGCCACTTTTCAACATCTTGCCGTCCTACAGAAACCAAAGTCAACAACTGCTGCCGAGTCTTGTAAACAGATCAACTCTTCACTCAATATAGAGGCCCATCAAAATAAGGGTACGTGGAAGATAGATGGAGTTTACTAACTGAGTTCTTGACAGCGGATGTGTCGTGTTGAAAACTGTGAGACAGTGTAATAGTTGCTCTGACCATGTGCAGTTTGAGCAGGAATGATATTGACAAAAGAAACACAGGACTCATTCAGCGTTTCAGAAAACTGTCATTATAGACAAAGAACATCTATCTGGCAATGCACTTGATGCATAGTTAATGTATGGTCACAAGAAAATATTGCACATAACTGTGCAGACCGCATCTAAATAAAGACACTTTGAGCGGATTAAAAGAAGTCTGTATTTTTATTGCTACGACCTATTGTATGAATCTGCGTGGCTTTGTGCATGTAAACAGGGAGGAGGGGAGGGAAGCAGGAATCGTCAAAATTTGGCTGCCTGCTTGCCTCAGACAGGCAAGTGGTGAGGGTCATTTTCATGTGAGATCGAGTGGCTCTTTAAAAAGAGGAAATAACCCATTGGCATCGGAAAGGTATCTCACCAAGATGAAAAAAGATAATGATAGTCATGAACACATCAATGACATATTAATGTATGTAAAGGTAAATGGGGGAGAATTCCATAGCAATTTAGGAATATGATGTCATTAGGATTACGATAGCATACTGGATTAGGGAGCAATTGACAAAAATGATGTCATTTAGTGTTTTAGTGTTACGATGTCACACTGGACGAGAGAGCAATTGAAGAATATGATGTCATTAAGGGTTGTGATGTCATATGGTATGAGAGAGCAATTGAAAAATATGATGTCATTGAGGGTTGTGATGCCATATGGTATTAGAGAGCAATTGAAGAATATGATGTCATTGAGGGTTGTGATGTCATATGGTATTAGAGAGCAATTGAAAAATATGATGTCATTGAGGGTTGTGATGTCATATGGTATGAGAGAGCAATTGAAGAATATGATGTCATTGAAGGTTGTGATGTCATATGGTATGAGAGAGCAATTGAAAAATATGATGTCATTGAGGGTTGTGATGTCATATGGTATGAGAGAGCAATTGAAAAATATGATGTCATTGAGGGTTGTGATGTCATATGGTATTAGAGAGCAATTGAAGAATATGATGTCATTGAGGGTTGTGATGTCATATGGTATGAGAGAGCAATTGAAGAGCATGATGTCACCGATGGCAATGACATCATACTGCATTTTCTCAAACTTATCACCAGACTGAGAGAAATTTTGTTGGAATTGCCAAAAATCTAGATCAGCAACTTCAGTGAGGAAGAAATAGAAAAACAGAAGTAAGAAGGTCATTATCCCTGAAAATATCAAAGAATAAAGTGTATATTTAACATCCCTCTTGTCTTCCAGTGCACCCTGCTACTGAACAATCCACGTATAATGATGCCTTCTTTGAGGCTCAGGATGTCATGGTGAATGCTTTGGACAACATTGAGGCAAGAAGATACATGGACACGTAAGTGACATCATAGTTTTAAAAAATTAAAAAAAAAAAAACATACAAAATACAAGGATGTGATAATTTGCATGAGTTATGTGACACTTGAAAAACAAAAGCATTGTTAATCCTAAAGGAAGATAGTGGAAGACAATGTACTGTTATCTTGCATTCACTCACAGACAAGATCTTACTTGCTGGTCTCCTCTTTCTCTTTTGTTCTCAGAACTTGAATTGAGGACTTTTTTTGTGAAAGAAATTTTTCAGTTGAGACATTGAAATACAAAGATTCCATCAACTGCTTGGATCACACTTAACTAACATGATATCCATTGGAAATTGATGGAAAAATACTCAAATGACATCTAATCGATCACTGGGGCAGTTGCGATGGCACTCACGTTCCTTGACATCTTTTAATAAGACAAAGGATTTTGACAAGAACAAAGGATGTGTAGAGATTTTAGAGATACAAAGGAGGCTTTGTTACAATTGTAAACCTGCACTATGTACTGAGTAGAAGAGACACCAGTTAGTGGTATATGTAAGGATATCACTGCCTCTTTACAGAGTCAGGAGCATCTATGCGTTGTTAATGGTAATGGCTGAGTCAATTAATGTTGCATCGTTTGCCTCATTTTAAAGGATTCTCTTTGAAGAAGAATGTGTACAATTTGTTTACTTGTGTACCATTCCCTTAGATCAAAATTTCTTCTCAAGGCCACGTGTTTCTCTGAAATTTGCTTTCAGTCGGTGCGTCACTAACCAGAAGCCCCTGATGGAGTCGGGCACCTTGGGCTCAAAAGGTCATGTGCAGGTCATAGTGCCCCACTTGACTGAAACATACGGCAACGTGCAAGATCCCGCAGAGCAGTCGGTACCCTACTGCACTCTCAAATCATTCCCAGCCACTATAGAGCACACCATTCCATGGGCAAGGGATAAATTTGAATCAGTGTTTAGTCAGAAACCAGCCATGCTGAACAAATTTTGGCAGATCAACGGAAGTCCGGAGAAAGTGATGGAGGTAATATTTGCAGCGTCGATCTGCATGAGCTTATTCAATGTTTGAGGATTATTAAACAATTTCAATATATACTGATGACGGATAGCTTGGGGAAGCCCCACAAATCTTATCCGAGGTCATCTCAGAGCGAGCCGTTGCTGCCCATTGTGATAAGGGTAGCAACCTGATGGTAATGGGTAATGCTCCATTGCACATATCCCCTGGCCACACAGAGCCCATGTACAGAAATGATAAGTACACTCAAGAATTTGGGACATGCAGGCTGTACAGTTAGAAGCAGTCTGAAACTTTGTGAACCTGAAGATGAACTTAAGTTAGATTTGTGAGGCTTCACTTACAAAAGATTTTGTACAATCTATTGTGGTTTAGCTATCATTATTTAACTCACAAGTTGCCAATTTCAATTGTCTTTTCTCTCCCGCTGTACTTCTTAATACAAAGGCTATCTTAAGATCTGCAAAATATTTGTAAACAATGGTTCAAAGAACTCTTTTTGAAACTGGTGATGTCAGCTTGAAACAAATTTTACTGAATCTATTAGAGCATGACTGCCATCAATGTATGTTGTTACCTTCAGGTTTTCGTTTTGAGGTTTATTGCATGTCACTGTTTACATGAACTGCTAAAATTAAATCAAGAATACCTTATCTTTACATATTTTCTTATTATTTGTTTTTCACTTCTCATATCTTTATTAATCTGTTTACTTTGCAGAGATTGAAGAATAATGAAAGGTTGGAGCATATTCTGATGGTTCTAAAGTTGATGAAAAACCGTCCTCAATCTTGGAAGGAGTGTGTAGCTATTGCCAGAATTAAGTTTGAGCAATATTTCAGCCACAAGGTAAAATCAAAATTGAAAATGATATCAAAGGAAACCTGTGTTGTGTAGTAATGATGGTTAGTGGGATTATTTTCTCTTTTTTTAAGTCAAATGTTTTCCTTTTTTTCTGCTTTCAGGCAAAGCAACTCCTCTCAGCATTTCCATTGGATGCCGAAACAAAGGATGGTGGTAAGTTCAATCCATAACAGTGCTTTAGATAAAGGACAAACCTCACCAAAGTAGCTCCAGTGAAGTAGATCGTCTCCTTGGGAATGATCACAGAAAAGTTTCATTCAAGTGAGCTGTACTAGCAAAGAGAGAAATATATTTTTTAAAGATGTTTTTGCCACAAACAGGTGCCTTAGAATGTTTTCATAATTGCCAAAAAAAATTTGACTGCCTTAATAGTAGTGGTAGACTCTCATGCAGTAAGACAACAGTAGTGCAGTAAATAGACTGTAATGCAGTAGTAGACTATGAATCAGTCAGATATTAACCCGACAAAGTTTTTTGTTCAGTATCTAGCTATGTAAAAACTATACGTCATGTACATAGCTCACGAGTGACTGAAGCAAGGCTTCTCATTGGTAATACAAAGAGGAACACTGTTTTCATTGAAATGCATAGAACCATGTCGGTCAATGTTACTGACACCACCCTGATACTCTGTGGTACCGTGTGTTTATGCACACAGTACTGTGCAATAATCACTAACACTGCAAAGTGTGGAGTCATCGAGCA
Organism: Stichopus chloronotus; assembly: GCA_021234535.1. Classification (NCBI taxonomy): domain Eukaryota; kingdom Metazoa; phylum Echinodermata; class Holothuroidea; order Aspidochirotida; family Stichopodidae; genus Stichopus; species Stichopus chloronotus. Next base: position 18,464,358 of record CM037836.1, on the reverse strand, counting down.
TGGCCTACCTCAGGAATAGACCAGTGGCACTTAATGCTCATGAATATGAAGTTGATCAACTTTTTGGCTCTGCGAAAGGGATTCTTGGCAATCTCCAGCAAGTTCTCAGAGGCAACAGCAACAGAGGGCCTCAGCCACACACTGCTATGCAAGCTAGTAGTAAAAGCAGTAAATGCAGTATTAAGTGGGTAGTGGAGTTGTGGACTACTGCTCTAGTAGATGGTATTGGAGTATGTAGATTGGTGCAGTAAGTCAATCAGCAAAGCCATATGTAAAACATCTAACTGTAAAACAAAGGATAATGTGTATATCATATGTGTGGGTGTTTGTAAGCCTACAGTACATTCATTGGTTTTATGAGAATGAGATTCATAAGTGGCAACTATCGTTTTATGTATCCTTTGAGGTTAAACATACCTTACTGTATGTCAAAAACTTAAGCACAATGTCAAAGCAAAACTCACTGAGGCAAATGCCATAGTTGATCCAAAATACAAAAAATAAAAATAAAAACAAAATACAAAAAAAAAGAAGAGAGAGAAAGATTTCAAATTTGATCAAAAATTGTTCAGTTGGTAGTCATGATGTGGAGTTGTAAAGTACAGTATAAGCCACAGGCTTACTTCACTCTTGTTTGGTAGCTTTGCTTTGTAAAATACCCTTCAAGACTTTATATATTAAAATTAAAATAATGTTTTTGCCATATGCATTAATTAATGACATCATATTTGTAACACAGCATGCAAAGCCTGTCCTAACCATTTCATGATATAGCTTTCTTTCAACATCATCATTGCTTTGCCATTATATTCCATTTTATGCAATTTACTAAAAGAACTTTTAGAAGAAACAAACCCTAAAGTATTTGAAAAGTTCAAAGTTATCATGTTGCACTGGTGCAATGTAGTAATATATGTGTGATACATCAATACAATGATCTTGCTAACTTACTCTCAGTTTTGAAATACAAAACACGTAAAAGTAAAGTGGTCCAGTCCTTAATTATGCGTAGCTCATGTACTTCCCTGTGTATTCCATTACAAGGCGAACTCATTCTCAATTGTTTACACCACCTAGTGACCTATGTCACTTCATGCATGTTGTGTGAGAGCTTTTAGTGTGTTTTTATGTAAAATTGTCAAGTTGTGCTAACAGCTTCGGCTACATTGGAAACAAAGAACAATTCTCTGCATGTCCGGTTAATAACCGTTCGTGGTGGCATTTGTAACAATTTTGTGACGTAATTTAAACTCAGATCAGGTACCGTAAAAAGACAGAAGCCGCTCATTTCTTTTAATTTCAAGTTTATTACAAAGAAAGTAGCACTTTGGGACATTTTGAAGCATAATTTGCAAATTCTACGTTACTAAGCTGCAACGATGCTACGACAAGGCTATTTTTTGTTGTGAAAATGCAACCAGTGGTAATGTTACCACCTGGGCAGAATATCATTGGGCAGTTACCTGTTGAAAACACGAATTCACACTGAACTCAGGTGTACTTACCATGGAAATCAACTGCTATTTTTTAGCCCCCAAAACTAAATCAGTCTTCTTTCTAACATAACAAACACTCCAAATAGTGAAATTTAGCGTGAAAGAAATGTGATGACGTTGTTTTCTTTGTTGGTATCAAATGAAAGAGAAACGTGTGGAAGATTGTGGAAGGCGTGTGGAAGGCATACACTGCTTTTATTTTCATCCTTCTTAAAAGATCGGTTTTGGTCAGAATTACAGCTGCGTAATCAGCATCTAGTCATAATATTTACAAGGTGATTTTAGGCCATTTTAGACATAGCAAAATGCTGGAAATGTCTTCTTTTTCTCCCAAAAAATCATTGTCTTTGTTTCTCACTATGTATCATCCTCCCTCAGGACTTTTCTGGCAGTCTCCCAAGCGACCTCCTACTCCTGTTGCTTTTGACAGCAGCAATGAACTGTAAGTTTGTTACTTTTTTCAATTTGCAACATTTTGTGAGATTTAAACATTCATCTCATGTGGAACTCCCAAAATTGTTTTGACTACATTTTGCTATTGGCCTTAGGTGCTGCAGTGGTGGGGTTGCAGGGGGGGGGGGGTGCTGTTGGCAGGGAATTTGTGATGAGAGGATCTTTAGCTGCATGCACATGTGGAGTCATGTATTTATCAATTTGAACTAACTTAGCAATTTTTTGCCCTATTGAACCAACATCTTCCCCAAATAATGACATGAATAAGAAATTAATGTTCTAAAATCGTCAGAAGATATGACTGTGAAATGTCTCATCATGCGAGTGAATGTACGTTTTGAACAAATATGTGAATATCACAAGAAAAACATGTTGAAAAGAATAAGGATACCCACAAAGAATCCCGTAAAATGTAGGCAGTTTCTCGTGGTACTAGTTTGTCTTGCGTTGTTCTTCCATACCTTCCCAGGCACATGACTTTTGTCCAGAGCTATTCCAGACTCATAGCAGACACCCGCAGGGTTCCATACACCAAGGCAGACATGAGTGAAACCAAGATCATAGAACTGCTCAAAGAAGTGAAAGTACCGGAGTTCATTCGGAGCAGCAAGGTTTGTGCATCGTTGACCAGGAGTCCCATTTGTACCTGTCAAAGAGACCTAGTATACCTACAATCTTGGACAAAATTGTTGGGACACTTTGCCATACTTTGCAAATACAATACTGAATTTTAGGTGAGAGGATAACATGAAACCCTTCCCAATGTTGCGCTATAGGAGTGAATGTACCCTTTGAACAGTAATCTTGCAGCCAACATTGAATGGGGGAGCGGGGTGTCCCAAGGTGTTTTGTCCAAGATTGTCTGAGTTTTTTGGGAGCAATTTTGGAGCCAACTAGTGAAAGAAAATTGAACATTTTTGGACAAGGTGCATAAAAAAATAGTTATCAAGGCCTATGGGTCTGAGGATTTTCAAATTAAAGTGTTCTGAATTTTGACTATCAACATAAGAAAATTAATTTTTATTTGAGGGTTTATTTCTATATGTTTGTTGGAAAATGAGTGATCATGAATGAATAGGCTGTTTCATGGTTTCATATACGGAAAGAAATGGTTGCGTTTAGAAATGACATTGATGGGCAGCTGTTGCATTGCGTTGTAAGAGGAGTGTCACTGCAATTGTAGAATGATGGTAGGAAACCCAGTTATAACATATAATGAAATAGCTCCACATTCTGCCAAACTATGTAAAAGTCAGAACTGTTTATTCAGCTTCTACAAGTTTTACATTGCATGAAGCTGGTAACATATGTAATCTTCACTCTTGTAATCTACGCAATTTCCCCACAGTTTGCTTAAATTTTCCTGGCAAAACATTTGGTAGAACGTCAGTTTCATTCCTATACTGTCGTACGCTGTTGTTAGGTCTAAGTCAGCTTGGATGAGAAGGCCGGGATTCGATTCACGGCATGACCAGAGTGTTTTTCACTGCTCAATTTTTCATTTATAGACTCAATTGTCTGTCAACTTCTCATTATTTATTCATTCATATATAACATAAGGATATACACATATATGTATATATATTATATTAATATATATATACATATACATATATATTAATATAATGCTATAGCTCTAACAAGAAAAATGTATAATGTACTCTGAAGTTGGTTGAAACAGTCTAAAGTGACTAACATATGCTGCACCATTTACAGTAGAATAGGATGGGTGTCACTATGTCACTGTTATATGAATATGAACAAAAGTCACATTTATTTAATTAGTTGCATTTTGGGGTGTCTTTTGTATAATGATAGCACACTTTTCTCACTCAGATTAACCTGCAAGGCAGGCATAATAGCCATAAGGTGTAGTTACTTTAATACCACACACCACTTTATCACTGTTAACAATTTGAAAAATACCACATATACAACGATCTCTTTTACCTGACCATCAACATTTTAGTGTTTTTTTTTTGGGGGGGGGGGGGTTTTCTGTACCTGTTTCAATATCAGATTTTTATCCAAAAGTACATCATTTGCATCATTCAAAATGTTTTAAAGTAGTTTCCTGGTCGACAAGATGCATTGGACTTATGATGTTACCTCCCCAATGACTGGATTTTATTTAACACATGTGGTGCAAAGCTCTACATGGATTTGACTGACATATTCCTCTTTTTACTTCATAATAACATTTACAACATTAACACAATAATATTATTACCATAAAATCACTTCAATATAGGCTTCAAACATGCCAAAAATGCACTGCTGATGTTTCTTGTTGCAAGGAACATCACCCCCACTTAGCCTTCTAACTTATTTCAAATTGACACTCTTTCCTGGTCCCCACCCATGCTTCTCGCCTATCGAAATTTTCAGACAATCTTGGAAAAAATTGTTGGGACACTTTGCCGTACTTAGCAAATATAATACTGAATTTTAGGTGAGAGGATAACATGAAACCCCGTGCCCCTCCCCAATGTTGCGCTATAGGAGTGAATGTACCTTTTGAACAGTAATCCATGCAGCCAACATTGAATGGGGGAGTGGGGTGTCCCAAGGTATTTTGTCCAAGATTGTAGTACACCAAGACTGCTAACTGCAATCTTGATCCAATACCTACGTGGCTCATAAAAAATCATGTTGATATATTTGCTCCAATTTTGACTATTAATTAATCTACCCCTATCATTTGGGGTTTTTCCAAATGACTGGAAAACTGCTTACCTAATTCCACTTATAAGGAAAACTGGTCTAGAGAACCTTCTATCAAACTTCAGACCTGTCAGTAACTTATACCTACATGTCCAAACTGTGTCAGAGGGCAGTAGTTATTCAGATGGACCAACATGCCAGGCAACATTTATTATTGCCAGTCATGCAATCTGCTTATAGACCTTTCCACTTGACCGAAAGTGCACTGGTTAAACTGCTTTCTGATTGTCTGATGAATATGGACAAGCAGGAATTAACATTACTTGTTGTCATCGACCTAAGTGCTGCGTTTGACATGATTGATCATAGGATTTTAGTTGGTCAACTTAAGGATCGGTTTGGTGTGGGTGGGTTGGTTTATGATTCGTTTGTTTCTTACTTGTCCTTCTGCCACCACGTTGTTTGTATTGAGTCAGTTGTGTCTATTGTTTATAGGACTTGCCCTTTGGGGTACCTCAGCGATCTTGCTGGGGGCCATATTTATTTCTCTGGTTTGTTAGATCCCTGCTCTCTCTTCCCACCTCCCTAAATGCACTGGTCATGCTGATGATCACTGCCTCTACATGTCATTTAAGCCTAACGTAGATACCGCTGATCATCATACTATGTACAGTATACTGGCAGTGTGCAAATCTGCCTTAATGACGTTCATCATTTAATTGCATGTTTTCAGTTAAAAATGAATGATCCCAAAACTAATTATATTGTTTTGGAATCCAGGCAACAGCTTAACAAGCTTAACTCTCATTCCATCATGATTGGCAGTGAAACCATACCATGCGCCAGCAGTATTAAAAATCTTGGTGTTTGGTTTGATAGTGATCTTAAGTTTGAAAAACATATAATCGTAAATGTAAATGTAAAACTGTCTCTAACAACCTTCATTTAGTTATGTCTATTAGGAGTAACTTGACTTCTGAAGACTGTAAAGTATTTGTTCATGGTCTCGTTCATAGTCATGTTGATTATTGTTACTCTCTATTTTTTGGGAATCTCTAACCACTCAATTCTTATGCTCCAACGGTTACAAAATTATGCTGCCTGTATTGTTTTCCATGCGAATGCAATGACACCATCCACCCCACTTTGATTCCAGTTGCACTGGCTTCCAGTTGAACTCAGGACTTGTTTCAAAATTTGTCTACTGATGTTCAAGTCCCTAAATGACATGGCCCCTAAATACTTAACCAAAATGTTTCATCACAAACAAAATAGTAAATGTAGTCTGCTGTCAGATTCTCAAAACTGTATTAATTTGACAGTCCCTTGTATTAAGTGCAAAACCTGTGGTGATGGTAGTTTTTTAGTGTGTGGTCCTAGGCTTCGGAAGGAGCTCCCTCCCATCGTAAGGATCAGCACATCACTTAGCGTATTCAAGAAAAATCTTAAGACATATCTGTTCAACGTTGCTTTCCATGACTACCTGAAGGCCTAAGTTACGTCACTTTGTAAATAATTTCTGCACTTTTTTTTTCTTCGGTGTTTGTTTACCTTTACTTTATGGTGTGGCGCTTTTGAATAACGTTTTACCAGAGGCGCTGTATACATTTAATGATATTGATAATATGCGTTGATGCCCTTGACCCCTACTCCCCTCACACCCTTCTCCCTGCCTTTATTCCCCTCTTTCTTCTTGATTGTATCAGAAATTAGTAAAATGCAGGTGTGGTTAGAATTTGTGGATAATGTGTTTTACTGGTTGGTCCACACATAGAGTCTGATTTACTGATTCCTTATTGGTACTAATTGTCTATGAGGTATGTGGTACTGTCAAATACTGGGGCAGCTGTCAGTAGTAATACACTCTAGCTAGTAAAAGGCGATTGCTTTTAATTCCAGTTGTTCCTACTGGACTTCTTGTCTTTGATCCCCAAAACCATTGGGGATCAAAGAAAAAAAAAACCCCAAAAGACAAAAAAAATACACTCTAAATACATCAGTTTAGTGAAAAAAGTCAGCATTTCTTTTCTGTCTTTCACATATTTGTATGTCTGATGTTAAGAACATTTTTAATAGAAAGTTTGAGGATATGTTAAATATGAGTAGTGAATATCAGATAGTTGCTTTCTTACAAGTGTCTGCATCTAATGAGGAATGACAGCATCAATAGAGGTCGAGGATCGGCAAAGGATGGTTAGCTCACCTCTCTCTATTATATTCAACAGAAAATTGTCACGGATGAAACTGAAAACAAACCAGAGCCCACAGAGGAGGACGTAACTGATGAAGACATTCTCAAAGCCATCAGAGATCTGAAACAGTTACAGGAAGATGGCAAAACATCGGCTGGTATGTCCTGTCTGTCGAATGACATGAGCATTAATCTTGTACATCAAGCGAGTATGGGTGAGAGAAATAGGCAAAGGGGAAAATAAATTGTCAGTGCATTTACGTTATCAGGAGTTAGCATACCGACAGTGATTTACGTAATGACTTTGATACACACTTAATTGGAAATGAAATGTATGTGGTCTCTAAAGCATTGTAGAAGATTTCAACTGGTATTAGCTACCATTCTTTTGAAAGCTGACACATAAGCCATTTATGGCAATTTCAGTTTTCCATACCTTTGGTACTTACGCTTTAACTATAGAGGCCATCAAACTTTATGACACTGTGTATGGTGTGACACTCAGCCAACTAAATTTCATTACTTCTCCATAAGTACTTCAATTGGTTCCATTTTCACATCACATATACCTCAACTCACCTCCTTAAGTCCACAAAAGAATGCAGTGTTTAGGATAATTACTAAATGATTGTCAATTGTCAAGTGCAGAGAAATCTCCAACTTCTATATATAGGGTGTTCTGACAGAAACCTTCTGGGTGTTTCTCAAAGAGGATACAGAGTGTTATCTTTAATACTCTTCTCTGAAGTGTAGTATGTACAATGGATGTCAGGGGCATGTGTATTACTGCATAGATCTTATTTTAGCTTTGTGTGCTCTGCCTCATCATAGATCTTTAAATCTGAACCTGGGCCGTTGGGTTACTATTCATCGATAAAAGAACTAAAGATAATTTAGTAGGCTAGGCTATTATTGGTATGTACTGGTACTATGATAAATCCATACACAACTACAAGAAATTGTATGCAGTATGCAATTCGAGCAGAATACGCTATTAAGATGAAAGAATATCGCCTCCATGCTCTCATTGATCTATTGATGGCGTTATTGGTAAATTAAATTTATTATCTGTAACCTACAGATGATTTTTTTTTTTAAATTTCATTTCTATAAAGTCCCAGTCCATTGCTTTAAGCGCTTGTAGTTGTTTTTAAAAATAAACAGTTAACCCCATTGGAAAGGTTTGAAAATTTTTTTTATGGTGCTCATTTGAACTGAACCTCCTCCTTCCCCCCATCCCACTGTCCATGCAGAGAGAAGAATGAAATAACTTAAACAGCCTGTGTCCATACCTGTGTGTACAGACATGTGACTGTTTTTCTTATATGTGCAATAATTTGAATAACGGTAAGAGGTTAAAAATTGGACAATAGCCAACTTAACATTTGAAAAGTTATCAATCTGTGTAATGCTCATAGAATTCTCAAGTTTTGTATTAACATTCTTGTTTCAAGTGGCTAAACACAAAAGGGATTATTTATCACTGAGTTGTGGTATAACGCGAACTTGATATCACTCTGTTTCATATTAATCGTTAGGATACGGTCTTAGGACACAATTGGCCCTTACTAATATTAAACAAACTCTTGCAGTGGTGTGTTGAATGATTGTGCTCAGTGCAAACAAAGCTTTAATTCTCATATTTGACTTACAAATATTTTAAGAGAGACCATTTTCCTTAGGAAGTTAATCACAGGTTATAAACATCACCTGCACAGTCTTGTAGCCATGTAAGGGTTCCCACAGGTCCTTGAAATCCTTGAAAAATATTGTAGTCCTTGAAAGTCCTGGAAATTCCCTTAAATTTGGATATTTTCCAAAAAGTCCTTGAACAAGAAAAGTCCTTGAAAAGTCCCAGCAGTCAGGCAAACTTTTGTCACTACCTGACACTCAAAGCTTATTAATATTTCATAATTTTTAAATTAGGTAAAGGTTACATTAAATTTGAAGTGGCTGTTAGGCCTACAGTACCTCACCAATAGATTTCCAGAAACTACCACAGATTCAGCCAATTGATTCAAATTTCTGTCATAATATAGTATCTGGCAGCCAAAACGTATCAATGTTTCATTATTTCTAAGTTTGGGTGAAGATTAAACTTTGTACTGGTTAAGCTGATATTACACCATGCCAATCACCAACCAACCATTTTAAATTATAATAATTTTAAATTTTTTGTTGTTTATAAAAGGTTGCTTGGGGATTGGCATGGCAGTGAGTTAATGTGGGGTTAATTGACTAGATTGCAAAACATGTCCAAATTATCAATATTGGTTCAGCACTTTACATTACTTTGAAGGCTTCTGCCAAACCAAATTTTAGTGCAAATCAAATATGAATAACATAACATTTGTGATGAGTCCTACATTCGACAGTGTATGAAACAATTACTGATTGGTTTTCATTGGTGTGACAGTTTGAATGTTTCATTCATCATATTGAGCTTGTTCCATTCATTTCAGCATTGTGGCTAACCTCATCGTATGGAATGCCCACTCTTTCAAATCTTGTAATATTTGTGCTGTCACACTAATACTTATTTTATGTATTATCTTATGCAATTTTGACTGAAATAATTAATTTTTCAAGTAGACAAATAGGACCATAGAATATGAATTCCAAAAACAAGTATTACTTTCACATACAGTTCATAGAAAAGCCAGAGTACTCTTCTTGGCTGAGGGAAAAGCTTCAGAACATTGAATAGTGAGCAAGTAACTTCTACACATTGTGTTAGACACCTATATTCATGTATGGCAGTATCTCACAGCTACCTAAAATGAAAGCCATGTGCATGTAATATGTTTTCCTTTGTAGTAACTTTATTGCATCTACACTCACAGTTTTGTACAACCTTTGTTTACAGTAGTTCTGGTCATACTCATATTTATTAATGAACATGTGGGAGGATCGGAGGGCTGTGAGGGATGGAGGAGGCCATCTTATTAATATCCTTAATTGGGTATTGACAGTATAACATACTGTATTCCTATTTCATACTAAGAGAATGCTTAAGATAATCCTTGAATGAATACTCTTTGTCCTTGAAAAGTCCTTAAAAAGTCCTTGAAATTGGTTTTTAAAATTGCGTGGGAACCCTGCATGTGTAAATCAGTACTGTAAGTACACATGTTCAGTGCTATGAATAAAGTGGACAAATAACACTTAGCAACCATGAGTCTCAATTTTGATCCATGGTCAGGTCACAGTAAGATAAGTTTTCGTCTGAGAGTAAAGGTTTTCCTATTATAACCGATATTGACATCAACAAAAAAATACCAAGAAAAAAATACCAAGTTTGATCTAAAAAAGTAGGAAGTCAGCTGATGTGAAGTACTATATTAGCCACATACTTGCTCCAAACTTCTGTGGCTGTGCACCATCATAAGTTGAACAACCCATCAAGGCCAGAAGTTGAAGAAGCAACTGGCAAGTCTGTCATCCTTTGTGCCGAAAACCTGATAGGCAACCTACTATGTATCGCCCGTTCAGCAGTATTCAGTCTTGCAAGTGATTGTTTTGTGGCCATGATTCTGCTTTTTCTTTCTTCAGACTGTCTCATAATGGTTCCAGCGGAATTTGAGAAAGACGACGACTCCAATGGCCACATAGACTTCATCACCGCTGCTTCCAATCTGCGAGCGACGATGTATGGCATCGAAAACGCCGACCGGTTCAAGACAAAGAGGATAGCAGGTCGCATAGTGCCGGCCATAGCAACCACCACTGCAGCTGTTTCTGGTTTGGTGAGTGAGAGAAGACTGTTTGTACATTGCAACTATTGTAAGTCTGATGCTGAGTTGACAAAAGCTGAAGATCAAACAAAACAAAGGGATGTGAAAGTGATTATGGTTTAAAGGTTCTAACCTATTCAGATGTTGATTGGTAGTTTCTAATAGAGTAGTCATTTTTCTTCAAAATACAAAAGCAGAATTCCATTTTCCAAATAAAATTGCAAAATGTAAGGGTATAGGCATTACATGTACCATCATGATATTTCTTTAAAAATACTGTTGACCAATGTTTATGGTTCTTTTGTCATAAATATCAATCACTGGTTACATTTTTTGTTTGAGGAGCATGAAACAACAGCTCTTTTTTGCCATTCAAATTCACTGACTAACTGTAATAGACTGGTACTGTTAATACCTTTGAGGAGTTACATAAAAATCTAAGAGGAGGACACCATTATCACAGTTGTCGCAGACTTGCCTGGCCTTCATCTCCGTGTGAACTCATTATCTCCCATGACAAGTTTGCATGCAGTTAATCAACGAGCACCTCATTCCTGTCTTATGTACGATGCCGCAAAATGTTTTCAGAAGCCGTGTGATCTTTTTGACATTTGCCACTTGTATGTTACGTTTATTTGTCCGAACAGAAAAATAGACCATGGGTCTGCTGAATCAGCTAATTCTGCAAGTCGGAAGTTGGTCTCTGTCAATGGTTGAATATCATTGCTTCACTTTATTGCATGAGTAGAATGACTAGAATGTCAATACCTGGAAATTGGGAGAAATTCCTGTCGTTAGATATGGTTGTTTGAGATTTTAGACATAGTCTTACAATTTCTGTTTCATTAGTTGGAAGGTTTATTATCTTACATGGCTAACACGGTTGGCTAGGGTTGTTACATCAAGCATGCCTTCATCTGATAAGAGATGGAGTGGACGTGTGGTTATTGGAAACAATATCCATCTTGTAGATACTCTTTATTGTGTCATTTGCCAATAACCCCTCGTCATATCCTTACCCAGTAGCCCAACCCTTGAATCACTATGCAACACTACCAAATATTTCTCTGTTATTTTTAGTGACCAAGTGGTGTAATGAGAAACTTTATGAAAAAAAAAAACACTTTTGCTGTTCCATGAATGGTTCCGCAGTAGTTGCTAGAATGTTTTATGAGATGCTGATGGACAGTATGTAAGACAAAATGTCTTCCACTGAAGATTGCCTCCATCAACTGAAGCAATTAAAACTCTTCTGTTTCATTCCTTCAATCCCCCTTTTGTAATGGTGCCATTATCAAGTTGATGACAATGGTAAATTTTGTAGAAAATTCCTCTGTGCAGTACATTTTACCCTCCTCAGCCCTTCATGAACCCCCTAGCATAATTTGCCTTGCAACAGATGTCATGACCTTTCAAGAAATAATTTCTCTGGAAAAGAAACTACATCATTAGTGGTGTAATTACCAAATGGTTTAGGCCATTGACTTTCCATGTAAAGTGCAAGTTTCTTCATGATCATTTAATACATCTGTGTCTCCTCTTTTGGTGAGATGCATTCTCTGACTTGTTCTTTTTTTGTTTTCTTGTCTATGTACTTTACTGGATCTTTTCATTGTGGGGGCCACTTTTGCAAATAGGTTTGCAAATTTATAGTGGGAGTGGCCCTCCTCCTCCTATGTCTGTCTAGTGCACTTCTGAAATACATACTTTGGGTATTCATATTGACACGTCAAGCCTTGATAAGGAGATTTCATAATCATCTTATGCTCAAGCCTTTGAGGATGTTCCCATGTAAGGGATTGCCTTAAATCTACAGACTAGATGTCCTACCAAAGTTTATGGTCTGTTATGTGTCAACATTTTGTAAAGATGTAAGAGAGGATAAGGAAAAAGGATTTTTTCACCCCTTTGTTCAAAATATTGTGATTCATTTTGCTTTTTCGACCCTGGAAACAGGTTGCAATTGAGCTGATCAAGTATGTCCAAGGCAGTAAATTAGAGGACTACCGGAACGCTTTCCTCAATTTAGCAGCACCTCGCGTTGTGTTTTCTGAACCAGCCCCAATAAAGAAAACGCCCATCAAAGGTGATCTGAGCTTTACGGACTGGGACCGATGGGAGGTCCATGGTTCAGCTGGTTTCAAGTTGCAGGATTTCTTTCAGTACTTTCAGGTGAGGCCCTCATTTGAATGCTGATATCCATCAAGAGGAGATTGAAATTCTCCACATGTGGTGTTTGAGTATAGGTCTGTGTTTGAGTATAGGTCTGCGTTTGAGTAAAGGTCTGTGTTTGAGTATAGGTCTGCGTTTGAGTATAGGTCTGCGTTTGAGTACAGGTCTGCATTTGAGTATAAGTCTGCATTGAGTTTAAGTCTGTGTTTGAGTGTAGTTCTGTGTTTGGCGTGTCTTGCGATGAGAGACAGATGAAGCATACACTTTTGTTGAATCTTTACACCGTAGGAGAGAGTGGATTCGATCGGGGAGTAGATAGTCATAGGGCATATAAAATTCTAGATTGTCCTTTAAGTAAAGTGAACAAAGTGTAACATAAGACACATCATTTGAGTCCCTATCTTGACCTCATAAATTTTCATATTTAGCCAATGGTTATTCATGATGCATGTTTATGGTGGGAAATTGCCTGTAAAGTTGTCGATCCATGATGGTTTTTTGACAGAATTTGTGGCTATTTTCAATATTTTTAATGATTAAATCAGCCAATATTTAAAAGGTTGCGTGTCATTTTCATGTCACACAACCTACAGTACAGCTCAGAATAAAACGGACGTTAGTAGCGTTAAGTGTTAGAGAATTCCGCTTGCTAACGATAGCTTCGTTACCATTGAACCTATGGTAACGCAATTATCGATACTTTCGTTACCAACGAGGATCGTTACCAGCATTAGGCCTCTCTGCACCTGCAATCTTCACTTCAAGTAATGATCCCATCGTTACTTGCGTTAGCAGAAAAAATGGTCAACAACTGCATCAGCTTTTTGATGTATACAGAAAACGGTACATAGCAACTTTGTTAACGCTACTTGCGATAGCTGCGTTATTGTGCGGCGTACTGCTAGTACGCAAATGCAGCATGCACCTAGCAGCAGGCTTGCTACGTCACTCACTCAATTAACTGCATGGGAATTGTGCAGATGTTCCGTACAGTATAGTAGAAGAAGTAGTAAGGTTTTCGTACTGTATTTTCGACAGAATCAGTTTAATTTCAGGCAATGTGGAAAGCCCATCGTAAAACTCGGAGATGGTTTGGTGATCGCGGCTAACATTATTTAGAGTAGGTTAAAGTTAGCACACACTCACTCGTATCGACAATATGATGCCTAGGCCTGGCCTAGCCTGCACTCAGTGAAAAAATTGCTTGGTCTGCACTAACCATTAGCCCAAATTTAGTGTGTGCAGGCTATGGAGGCATTGCGAAGACTCAAGCCTAGCCTAGGTTCCGTCTGTGTAGCCTAGGTGCTTAAGGTTTTGCTAGTGTTACGAAGTATTTTACTCAGGTACTGTTTACCAAAAATCGAACCAAGAAATGTGCAAAGCCACGCCCAGCAAGTTTCTTTGTGTCGTAATTAAATTATGCGATAGGCTAGGCCTAGGCAGTTTTAACGATAATTAGTGCATATGGTCTACCCGGCTATGTATGCACCAGATAACATGAACGTTCGTCATCATTAGATATGAAAATGCCTGTGAGTTAGGCCAGCTTTGTAGTTTAACCCAGCCACTGTATAAAAAGTAGGCTAGGCTATAGACACAATAATAGTTAAAACTGAACAACTGTACAGCTATTTATGGCCTAGTGCATGATGTGTGCTATGGTGAAATGTATGTATAGTCTACTACTCTTGGAAGGTGTAAAAATCTGTCCCTGTTCGGTTGTCTGATCTTCGCTGGCTTTTCGGCCAAGCCGCTGCGAACAGCAAAACGAGACAGTGGAACGTCAGTTCAACGTGGCGATGTACCAAAGAGTTTATGAATGAAACAAATGGTATTCGTTTCCTCTGAACGGCATGGATGATGTCCATGTTAAAAGACATGGTGGTCATAAATTGGAAAACTCAGCAGTCATTTATGGAGTAACCAGAGAGACATATGCCATCACCATAAACCATATTCAAGGAAAGCATTCATGAGAAGACCTCTTTCTCCAAAGAAGGTCAAACTTGGTGTAAACCAGGAGAGTGTCACTGTCAACTGCATCCCATGAATCCTTGCTGTTTTATATTTGTTACTGGAGTATGAAAATGATTCCCAGATAAATAAAATACTCTAGCGGCCATTAGAGCAGTCTGTAAGCGTCACCTTTCACATCCTGCACTTAAGTAGTAAACAGGACCATTTTTTTTTTTATCTTGACACCAAGGAGAAATATCAGCTCACAGTATCCCTCGTGGTCCAAGGCACGAAGATGATATATGTCTCCATGCTTCCTGGTCACCGTAAAAGAGTCCCACAAAAGTAAGTCAAAGTTTTTCCAAGCACCCTTTCACTGTCTGTGTTTAAGTACCTTTGAGGGCAGTGTATTAGCTTGTTTAACTAATCACCATCATATTTTTGATTGTCTTAACTCCATGAATAGATTTACTTGCTTTCTATATCAATAGACCACTTGGCTCTTGAAATATCATCTGTTTTCATGTATCTCCTATTGTACAATAGCAGTCTCTAGCTGTTTATTTAGACAAAGTGGGTATTGTTGTAATCAGAAAATGCCTGTGATGATCCGTATCGATTTTTACTTACCTGTGACAGGTGTCTGGATATTGTTGGGACTATCTTTTCAATTGCAGATAATTATGTACTTTTCTTCCTCTGTGATGAATTGATTATGCAGCATCCATGCATGTATAATGTGCTTGAATGTTGCTCAATCAGCCACTAGCCAATGCAGCTTGCTCTTGTCACTGGACAGGGATTCTTTGCATTGCTGTACAACTTCTCCCTTTGAAGAGGCTATCATGCTTATATATATATAAATTCTGCTGAAGCAATCCTTGGATGATAGGGATGATGCTTTACTTAGATTACCATCTTTGGCTCAATTTTGCTTCTTTGTCTGTCATATTTTCCCCGCAGAATGATCGACTTGATCAAGCCAGCTGACGGTACCAAGTACGTTGACCTAACGATAGCCTTCGAGATAGAGGATGAAAGTGTCGACTTTGATGCCGATGGAGACTTACCGGCCCCACCTATTAGGTATTTCTTTGGTGTTTGACTTCTTACAAAGCCAAAGAACATGACTCAGATGTTTGGTATTTCATGTTGAAAAAGTAACAATTGACAATGTTCAGACACACAATTAACCTTTTTATGTGGTTTATAACAAATACTCCCAGTGAAATTGCTTTGTACTGTGTCCTCTCTTCTCCCCCACTACTTCTATTCCCATGCTATCCTCACATATATGCTGGACTTCCATACATGGCTAATTTTCTTTCAGCATTCTCATCACAGTTTTTGCAGTTGAGAGTGGTGGCCACAAATTTTGAGCCAAATTATGTTTCAGCGGTCTTGTGTACATGCAACGCAGGAATCACACATGGTCAAATTGGTAGGAAACCGAGGGTGTGTATGTGGGTTTCATCTTTGGATGCTGGGGTATAAAAATTGCAACCAAATGCTACAGACATTGCTATCAATAAAACAATGAAGTTAACTTAAGCTGTGAGTACTATGCTGAGTTAAAGTATCGACCTCATGTTCAGGACAGGCTTACCTTCTTTGAGCACAATGATTTGAAAATCCACACCTTCAGAAAAAAAAGGGGAAACACATTACCTGATTGAACCTTCATACAGTGTTCTAGAATTGTTGGAGTGGTCATTTAAAATTGTTGGAGTCTTCATAAAATATTTCAGTCTTTTTCATCAGAAAATTATTCTTTACAGAAGGATGGGTTGTTGTGAGAGACAGTTTTACAAAACTTTCTCTGCATTTTCTTTCACAGTCAGCTTTCATGTACACACCCTGCTGCTTCCCTGTCATAAAAATAAGCTTTCAATGAAATCTTTACCAGAAATTTCATCCATTTGGTAGAACTCATCCTTGGTTTCAAATTTGTTGATAAGTTTAAAATGTTATGATGACATAAATATTTCCTGCTCGCAGAACATGTTCTCATTTGAAATTTTTAGCTTTAAGTCAGTGAGTCTGGTAGAAGCTGTGTCAAATGTGATTTAATGTAACAAGATTGTCAGAAATGGAAATCTGGCACAGGGAGTGTGGTATGTTCTCTTGTCAATCTGTTTATGGTTTGTCCCCCTCCCCTGCCCCCCTTCTCAATCTGTGGTCCTTTAACTGTACATATTCCTCACTCTTGAAGAACAGCATTTCCAGGGAAGCGACTCACATAGCTTGCCATGAAGCCCTGTGATTTTAACACTTCTCCGTTGTTTTTGTAACATTTTTGGAGCAGATGCAATTCATCACCTATCCTTTGCAGAGCATCTTGTTGATGTCATTTGGTGCCTCTGCAAAGTGGCAAAAACAGTACAGGTGTGAAGATGACATAAAGCTTTTATCAGATTTGAAGGAATTCCCCAACAACAAGGACAGTTAATGTAATATATAAGATTTTGTGCCTTGTTACCAGTCTAAACATATCAATTTTTCTTGTGGAAGCTTCCTTAGATTGAAATAACACTTTGAAAATTGGGCCTCAGTCTGAGCCTGAAAATGTGTGAGTAGAACCCTTCAAATACTGTTTTCCCACTTTATGCACTCTTCATGTTCATAGCAGGGTCTTATGATGCAAGAACTCTTTAGTTCACACGTTACGAAAAATGTGAACATTTAGAAAGATTCTTTTTTGCATGAAACCTTGTGAGCTGTCGCTGAGATGGACAGAAATTGAATTGCCGCTTAAAGTCCTGCAAAATCAAGTGAAGATAAGCTGTGCAATTGACTCATAGGTATATCTATCCTTTGTCTGATTCAGTTAAGTATAATTTGCAGAGCAACATCATTTAAAGGAATTCTCTACCAATCAAAAAATTTCATATAGTATATGAGATTCTTTTACTGTTGTATCAGTTAAACATACCTATTTTACCAGAGGAAGCTTCCTTAAATGTGAATAAGACTTTGAAAGTTGGGCTTCAGCTCGAGCCTGAAAATGTGTGACGTAGAACCGACAAATAACATTTCCATTTTTTTGCACTCCTCCTGTTTCTGGCAAGGTCTTGGGCGCAAAAACTCATTCGTTCAGAGATTATGAAAACCCTATGAATGTCTACATTCAGTAAGATACTTTCAGTAAGATACATTCCGTAACATACTTACATAGTAAGCACATGAAACAAGAGCTGTTATTGTGTTGGACGTAAAAGTTAATTGCTGCTTACTTTACGACCCACCAAACCAAGGGAAGGTAAGTGTGTAATTAGCTCAAAGGAATTTCTATCATTTACTCATCGGTACCAGTTCAATATCATTCACGGACCAACGTCATTTAAGTCAACTGATCCTTAAACAATGAAGTAGCTATGAACAATGCTTTCAAAGGTAGGTCTATGTCACTCCCTAGTGAAACTAAGGTTTTATCACCAAACAAGATATCAGAACAATACAATTTTCGAATTTTTTTAGATATTCCCTGAAAATGAAAATGATGACTTGCCTGCAATAATGTTTGCATCTTTTTAAGAGACATAAGAAGCGATGCTGGAGAATTCCTTTAATTCAACTAGTCTCTAAACAATTAGCTTCCTTAGAACAGTGCTTTGAAATGTATGTTTATGCTGCTTCCTTGTAAAACAAAGGTTTTATCACCAAATAAGAGATCAGAACAGTCGTGCAACCCAAGATGTGAGATAAGAATCAACAGCAATGTTCAAACCAGATTTGTTGCTACTACCTCACAACCGATCGATTTCTAGCAACAGGTTCTTACTTGGAATATTTAATGAAGTTATTCATTTCCCAAATTTTGTGGGATATTTTCTGCAAATAAGTTTTGACCTTCGTACAAAAATCTATCATTTAAAAGAGACATGGGAAGTGATAGTGGAGAATCCTTTAATGCCCATGTTTGGTGTGTATTTTCATTTACCAGAATTAAACAGGTTAAATTATTCTTACATGTAACGTTCGCTCTTGTGAAATTATACATCTACACTTTACTCACTTGTGCAACAAACTGTGACCTTCTTTGGAGAAAGTGGTCTTCTCATGAATGCTTTCCTTGAATATACTTTGCATAGGTGTTTAGTGTACATTAATATTTCACTCGGTTGTGTGTCAAACAGCTAAGTGAAGGGAAATATTTAAACACTGAATATTTCATGTACCAATAAGATTCTTAAGTTTAGGTTAGAAGTGCGACGTACATTGTTATAAGGGATAAAGATGGCTTTGTTGTTCCTCAGACGATGCATCATGGGTAATGAGACGTGGGATCATAATGCAGTATCATGGTAATTTTGTGATCATACATCAATCCATTTGCAGATGAGTCGTTGCTATGGCAATCCAAAGTTAAGCTGTCAAATTCTAGGCTGTCATATAAATGCCATGGATTATTGTGTAGTGTACTATGTGTAAGGCTAAAGCTATCATGGTGTATTACAGTTTGCCAACAGTGAACATAATCGCTAATAGTAGCTGTTGTCCTAGTTTCTATAACTCGAATATGGTTACGACATGGAGCACTTCCGTTTTGTATCCTCAACTTTGGTTGCGAGAATTGTTGCTTCTACCTCTAGCTGTGTCTGTTGCCAAATAAGTCGGTGATTCCCTTTGTAAATGGTCAAAGTTCTATCATGCATGGGTACTTAAAAATGCCTCAATTGACAAATTTTGAGTGTTTGTTGGATTGGTTAATACCTTTTCAATGATTGGGTTTTCTTCCCACAATTTTGGCTTCATTTTCAAAGTTTTAAATAGACTAAGCAATTGCATTGACATTGTCCATCTGTTTTGTACACTCCTAAGAAGACGTGACTATTAGTGAATCCTTCGCTGGGATTTTATTCAAGTGTCAACTCAGTATTGTTATGTTAGTACAGACATGTACCTCTATTGGTTCTTAATTATTTGAAGCTCCTTGAGACAATGAGGAAAGAAATTCTGAAAAGATGCTTTTTCCAAAGAATGTTTGACTTTAAAAGACTGTGGTCAAATATCATCACATTTTCCATTTTATTTTCATTTTTAGTTTCATTTGTCTAAGCATTTCATCCAGAACATTTGATCATTTTGTTGTTTGGTTGAGATCGGTTTTTGTGATTACGGGTCTCATGTTGAAAAATGGTCGTGAGAAGCAAAAAGAAATAAGATATTTATATATTATAATAATCGTGGTGATTTTGATCTTTATAAGTTTGAGAAGTTTCTTTATTTGTTAAAGTTCTTTATAGTTTTTATTGAGTTTGAGTAGAATTTAACATGACTGCCACAGCACATTGAATTAAAAAAAACAAGGACAGGTGATCATATGAAGACACTGTAAACTCTATATCACAGTAAAGCTTGCAATAAATGTTGGCATATTAATTTTCAAATTCCTCTTTCATTCTTTGTGTATATTTTTTTTTGTCTAGTCTGGTGTATGCTGATGTTACATCGTCCACAGTCCTTTTCTTTAAATTAAACTCATTTTGTAAAGTGAACTGTACGTGTGATAACACCAAAAGGATGACATTTTCAATTTCCTGTGACTATTGACAACTTTCCTCAAGTAATGATGCTGTCTGCCAAAACAGTTGATGTCTTACTGTTCACACACAGTTAACTAAACATTGTACTTCAATCACAGAAGAGAAGCTTAAATTCGATTTCATATTTAGTATGGAGGTACAGTATACTCACATTTATTTCGAGAAACGTATCGAGTTTGATGCAAGTCAAAGGGTCGACTGGTGTCAAATGACCAAAACTTTGTAAGCACATGTGTATCTCCTCAAGATAATCTTGGACTAAGATCGTATACATGTTGTAGGCATACTACTAAGGCTAGAAAGAGGATGTTTATGTTGTGATTAGGTCACAGATTATCGTTTGAGTAATTTAAACAGGAAAATTTGCAGGTTCCAGTTCCTAAAGGTAACTAAGTAAAGTTTACTCAGACAGACGACTAGAAACTGCTAAAACTTACACCACATAGTTTATGTTCAAAACGTCAGTGTAACAAAGATTCAAAGTTGAGACCAGTCGAATGTGCATTTCTTTCATTTTTGTGCCTGTAATAACTTGTAAAAAGAGCACAAAACTTTCCTGTAGGGCTTTTCTGTAGGACAAAGTACGCTGTACCTAGACTCCCCTCTAATATTTCCTGCACATTGCTGGAGAATTCTTCCTATCGGTTTCCCCCTTTCCAAACATTGCCTCAAAACATGGAACACATTTTTTATTCCTTGCCGAAGGCAGGCAAGAAATAATCTACGCATTGGTGGTGGCGTGTGTGTGTGCGTATGTGATGCCTTGGCTTGTAAACATGGTATCTCAGGAAGGGAACGGTGCTTGAACTTGAGTTGGTGTGTTGGTAAGTCCATTGTGAGGAGATGATCCCTAGTGTTGTTGTAGGAGGTGAAAGGTCATTTGAGGGCTCCATAGCTCAAAAGTATAAGAACCTCTCCAGAAAGATATCTCAGCAACTGAATTTAGCTGAAACGTCATACTGTCAACGTTGGTTGCACTTGACAAGTTGATGTCTATCATTTGAATTGCCCCACGGGAAACTTGTCATCACTGCCATGTAACACGAAATGGATATCAAATGAGTTACCTCATTCCAAAGATCTGGCCAGGATTCAAAATTTCACCATGTGATACTTTGAAAGTTTTGCATGTCCCGAATCTGCACATATGAAGAAGTAATTTGTCACCCATATTACGAAAGTAATGCACATTCATTTCATATTGAAAACTTGCCGAAAAGTAAATGTTCAATAGCAGATATTGATGCTTAACAGAGTTTGAAACTCTTAAAAGAACACTTTCTGTGGAATCTCTCCAAATTACCACTTAGCATAGCTCTTTAAATTTGTCACCTTCCCCAAGCATTCAGAGAACATCCCAGTTGTCAGCAATTCCCTGTCAAGATTTACAAAATACGTCGTTGCTGTTTTGTTCGCCAGTGAACACTCTTTGAGGAATAAAGCTTTGGAGGATGTATTTAAGGTAGCCTTTGTTGACTTGTACAATTTCAGATCTTTAACCACAATTACGTGTCAGGAATTTCTATTCACTTGTGACTTACCTTGGTTAAAAGATGATAGGCCATCCTTCACGACTTTTATGCCTGCCACCAGCTTAAACATGGAATTTTGTTTGGTCGAAAGTTATCAGTGCAGTACCCGGAATGTATGCAGGTAGACATTGATGGTCTTCAATCAACAACATTCCCGTTGCATTTCCCGTTGCAAAATTAAGGAGAGGCACAAAGCACATACTCATGAATATGTATCTCGCCACAAAATAAGGGAAATTTAAAAAAATAACGATGTTTTTCTCTCTTCTGGGGCCCTCTCTAACAAACTTTGTCATTGGCAGATCATTTTTTATCACAAATCTGTTAAATAGATATGTTTTTACTCCATGTGGAGAAATAAAGGGCAGTTATGTAAGATGTATTTTACAACTTCATATCCTCTAAGTAGACTAACTGATGCTCCTGTTACGTGTGGCCCTTTACGTCCTCAAATCATGCCAGTGATTTTAAGTGAATGGATTGGAACTCAGAAATACAAAGCATGTACTGTATCTCATTACATATTCATTTCCCCTTTTAAGGGTCTGTACATTCATAAATAAAAAAAAGATGTATTAAATGTGTACTGTATGTACTGTTGGTGCAGATGCAACACTCATGCCTGCCAGTGAGCGTGTGAGGTCACACTCAGTTACTAACAAGAATTTCTCAGTAGACAAGTCACAACTGTCAATGAGATGTGAAGGCATCGAGCACCCCTCCCCCCCCCCAAAAAAAAAAAAAGAAAGAGCAAGAGGGCAATCCACACGGAGTTGCGTATCTCATCGCCAACATGCATTGATTTGAGTACAGGGCCTGCACATGGGAATTTGTAATAGTTTACTGCAATCACATGTCACAGAGACCTAGTTCCTGGCACCGATTCTAAATTACAGCCGAATATTCTTCAAACATAAAATGATGGTAAGCAGACCCGAACATAAAATGGCAATATTGATATCTATTGTCAGGTAGCAAGCTTTAGCCTATAGCCTGGTGCCACTTCTTAGGCTCAAGTAACGATAACAATAACGGCTCAAAAGTATCTGTGCATATTACGTTACAAAACACAATTACAACATTGGCTAATTCCATATAGGTTAGGCTTAGTGGTTAGAGTTAGGGCAGGATATAAGAGCATCCCTCTCTTATTTACACATTAGTCTCCTATTTACCTGTGCAGGACCTGGTTCTGCTGAAAATATTGTTTGACTTAGAATGTAAGGTAAGTCCTCGCAAAAGTTTGCATTAAATGCTAAAACACATCTCGGGTAAGTCCTCGCAAAAGTGTGCATTAAACGCTTAAGTACATCTCAAGATATACTGGAAATACCAATTTTGGGACAAATTGCCTTCTTCTAAAAAATCAGTAAATTTCACTGAATTTACCATTACAGTAATATTATATTGAACAATGTGTTCTCAGGTAAGTCCTTACAAAACTTCAAGTTAAGTGTTCTAATAGCTCTCAAGATATGTTGGAAATAAATTTTGGGGCAAAATTGGCTTTTTTTTTCTCTAAAAAATCAGCAAATTTCACTCCATTTACTACAAAAGTGATATACCTTAAATATTGCATTCTCAGGTAAGTCCTTGCAAAAAGTTTGCATTAAATGCTCAAATGCATCTCAAGATATGCTGGAAATAGGCTACTAGTTTAGGGGCAAAATTGGCCTTTTTTTTCTCAACAACCAGCAAATTTGACTCAATTTACCATACAAACAATACATCTTGGACATTTTGATATAATGCGCAACATTACCAAGTTCAAACTTAATCGCTCATGTACTTTCCAAGGTATTCTCGAAAAACCATAATTTGGACTGGTGCGGATGCACACACACTCACGCATATTCACTGCCTTACCGGGACTAAGAAAACGTTGATGAAAACGTTTGAAGTTATTTTATTCACATTTTAAAATATTTCGTGTCACCACTTGCCTGCAAGAACGTCTTGTGCCCTGATTTAGGAATTTATAGAAGGACAAAAACAAACGGTAAATAAGGGAACAAAATATTGACCTCTTGCAACTAAACTGAAGAGTACATGGACAGAGTATGGTAACTTGGAAGTGACATAAAAGTCACCTCAATTTAGCTATATCGTGAGGTCTGTTGATTCCAATTCCTACCAGTGGTGAAAACTTAAATGTGGAGTTAATCACTTCATTTAGAGATAAGCGTGTTTGAATATGTTAAAAATTTTGCAACAACTAAGGAGTTGGGTCTGTGAAGTACACGACGTGTACAAAACACCTTACTTATTGGAAAGCTAACACGTATAACTCTAACGTCTTTCTGGAGTGACTGTGCACGATGGTCGTTGAATCTTTGAGCTACAGGGACTTTTCGTAACACCTATTGTAGATATCTTTCTCTCTAAACTAAGAAAACGTTGATGAAAACGTGTAAAGTTACTTTACTCACGTTTTGAAATATTTTGTGTCACCACTTGCCTGCAATAACGTCTTGTGCCCTGATTTGGGAATTAATAGAAGGACATGATTACAAAAACAAATGGTAAATAAGGGAACAAAAAATTAACCTCTTGGAACTAAACTGTAGAGTTCATGGTCAGGGTATGGTAACTTGGAAGTGACATAAATCAATCGTCAGCTATATCTTGAGTTGAAGTAATTCCGATTCCAAACAGTAGTGAACACTTGAGCATGGATTTCAAAATCACCTCTTTTAGAGATAGGTGTGTTAGAATATGTTTAAACCACTGCATAAACTAAAGGGTTGGGTGGTTTAAGTACGTGACCTGTACAACACACTATACTTAACGGTAAGCTAAGAAGTATAAATTTAAGGTCTTAAAATCTTAATTTACACTAACTGAAGGCAAAAAAATCTTTAAAATTTTTGTTTTGTAAAGTTGGCTACCCAGTGCCAATTTTGTCTTCATTTTTGTCTGGAAAGATAAAAGTAGAAATTTGACATATTTTTTTTTATAGTGACTCTGTACCATGGTCGAAGATCCTTTTGGCTACGAGGAATTTTAATATAGCCTATTATAGATGTCCTGTCTTTCACTTTATTCATCATTCTAGAATCTTTACTCAGAATTATACAATTTAACACAGCAGCGTTTTTTGTTTTCTGTCCTTTTGAGTTGTTCCCATGCAGGAAAGGCCAATGTTACCGTGCGCTGCTATTGTTTGTCAGCTATGTATCTTAAGTTGTAGTGATTGCAATTCCTACCAGTAGTGAAGCTGTTGGGTGGTTGAAGTACACAACCTATACAACACACTTTGCTTAATGGAAAGCTAATAAGTATAACTTTCCGTCTTAAACTCTTAATTTATACTAATTCAAAGGGAAAAAGATTTTTTTTAAGTTTTTGTTTTGTAAAGTCGGCTACTCAGTGACAATTTTCTCTTTATTAAGCCTAGAAGCATGATACTAAAGCTCACGCAAATAAAGAATTGAATTATTATTACGTAAAATAGACTGCATATCTTACCAAACCAAGTTTGCACCAAGCAACTTAAGTCCGCTCACGACAACGACCAAATTGATTTCATGTACGTTTATTGCTACCAAACGTTTTCTTCAGTACTTCAAAAGTCACTGCACCTTAAAACAAAAACAGAGGGTAAACTTATGGCAAATACTGTAAACTCGGACGCCTCTTCACAGAAAAGAAATGGTCTCGTGTGATCCCTCCATCAATACAACTAGTAGGCAATCCACGGAGAAGTTGCAATCCTCATCAATATAAGTTTTCTCATCATCATCGTTTTTTCGCAGTTTAAACTAGGAAAGTCTTCATATTAAATGGGATCTGCCTAATCTGAACAAACAACCAGAATCCCCATTATTTTCGCTATCCAACTTAGTGTTACTTCTACTAATTATTTTTTTTCTCCACGACTTACCAATTGGTAGTCATTCACTTCGTCATATTTAGTCATATTAATAACCTGACGTTGGAAGTTGACTTTCCGAGACACCTAGTGTTTTCATCGTAATCTTTGTGTACATTGTAAGTACACCGAAGTTTGCCATCAAATCAGTGATGTCATGTTATCTGGACTTGTCCTTAGAAGAACATTCCCGATATCGTTTCCCATCATTATTGGATACCCATCATGCTGAACTGTCTCCCTAACCGCGTTAACGTGTACGTATGATTCACATTCAGAAGTTATGGGTAGAAAAGCGTGATGAATATTCAAACATTTTATGGTCCTCATATTCGACACAAATTCTTCCAAATGTGGCTTCAAATCGCATACAGCACGCGTCAAAAGTATTCCCATAAAATGAAATCAAGAGATTGGCACGCACCATCAATGTTGAAACAGCCCCTGAAAAGTGCGTCTTTACGTTATTCAGTTTGTTCGCTTCAAGTACCTAAACATTACAACTGCTCCCATGTACAAAAGGGAGGAGTGCAGCAGCGCATGAAAATTAAAATTACATTGTTACCAGACATAATGTCTAATATTTCAACTAAAAGCATGGCTGCATAGGTTCAAAAACTGTGTGACATTCATGGAAAATAAAGGATGTAAAAATTCACTTTGACACCTTGCACTAACAGCAACTATATGTCACACTGTATTATATGTTTCAATAATGGCGTCCCTTGGACTTTGACCTTTGACATCGTCGGTCGGGCGGATATTATATCCTACCCTCCGGCATCTACCTATCACTTTCGTCCGACTTACCGTCATACTTTTTTAATCTTTAACTAAAACCTGATAAAAGGAGGGGGGGGGGGGGGTGTGGTTTATTCGGCACGACCAATACGTGACTACTGTCCTCGTTGTACGGTGAACTGATTGTTAAAGGATGGCAGAATGAATAGACGCTTGTGCACAATAGCAGCACACAGTAAAGGTGGCCTTTTCTAGTACCAATGAACTCAAAAGGACAGAAATCTGCCAACACTGTTCTGTAAACATTATGTATTTAAGTAATAATTCTAGATGTTGAATGAACTAAAAGAAAAGACATCTACAATAGGCTTTAGGGAAAGTCCCTGTTGGTCAAAGCTTCAACGACCATCGTGCACAGTCACTACCGGAAAGACATTAGAGTTATGTTTGTTATCTTTCCAACACGTAAGGTGTGTTGTACAGGTCGCGTACTTCAACCACCCAATCCCTTAGCTGTGACAAACATTTTGAACATAGTCAAACACACCTATTTCTAAAGGAAGTGATTTGTAAATCCACATTTAAGTTTTCACTACTGGTAGGAATTGCAATTACCAGAACTCACGTTATAGCTGAATTGAGGTGACTTTTACGTCACTTCCAAGTTACCATACTCTGACCATGAAGTCTTCAGTTTAGTTGGAAGAGGTCAATATTTTGTTCCCTTATTTACCATTCGTTTTCGTAATCATGTCCTTCTATGAATTTCCAAATCAGGGCACAAGACGTTATTGCAGGCAACTGCTGACACAAGATTTTAATCAAACGTGAATATCGCAACTTTACACGTTTTCATCAACGTTTTCTTAGTTGACATGATCAAGACGACTAAACCCCACCCCCTTAAACGAAGGAAATTTTTTCACGGCTCCATTTTGTGTTTTTGAAATGAATAGTTTCCCATTATACGATCAAACCGTTTCTATATTTCATGTAATCATCATTTGATAGGAAAGGTCTCAATAAAAACAGAAGCCTCGGAGACGTAAGACCAAATTCATCTATCTTTAAAATGAAACATTTGTTTGGAGAGGAGAAGCAGTTTGTAATGAATATTCATAAGTTGTTTTTCCTTTAAAAGATTTTTTTTATTTGACCCTTTAACTAAAACCTGATAAAGGGGGGGGGGGGTGTGGCTTACTCGGCACGAACAATACGTGACTATTGTCCTCGTTGTACGGTGAACTGATTGTTAAAGGATGGCAGAATGAATAGACGCTTGTGCACAATAGCAGCACACAGTAAAGGTGGCCTTTTCAAGTACCAACGAACTCAAAAGGACAGAAATCTGCCAACACTGTTCTGTAAACATTATGTATTTTTAACTAGACTCTTCTCTTTCTTTCTTCCCAACCGGGAAGTCCAAAGTCACTGCAAATCTTATCCGAGCGATACCCTTACCGCTTTCATCCCTTAGCGTGACCTGAGTAATTTTCTCCGGGCTAAAAACTGCAAATTCACTCAGGATGTCGATGATAATGATGTATAATGCACAAAAAAAGAAAACACTAAACCGAAATTTACAATTTGTTACCTTGAAAGCTGGTGCTTCTTGAAACTGACGTCTCGAAATTGATTTCTCTCTCTTTTTCTCTTTTTATGTAAGATACTCTTTCTTTACATACTCTTTCTTTCCTAAAGGTTATTTTTTTAAAGAAAAACAAGTGCATTTGTCTTCAAAATATCTATAATGCTGTTATTAATGCCTCTCCCAGCACAGCTTTCCTTGGTGTCACTTTCGGAAACAAACTTTAACCTTAAACGTCGATGCAATAAATCTGCCATTTCGTTGCTGGATGGGCACAACTGCAATTCTTCATTGCACCTCTGATAATTTCGATGTTCCGTCCGATATCCTCGTGAAGATTGCACACACAAAAAAAGAACCGTGCCGTCCTTTACTACAGAGGAATTTTTCCCACCACTATAGCTGACGCCAATGAGTAAATTCTGAATAGAATTCGTGCAAGTTGCAACGCATACCGGGTCGCTCGTAAAATCCCTGGTTACATTGGTATGTCTCATTGTTGTGTTTTATAAAGTAACTCTTTGTTAACCGTTAACTGTTATATCCGGTTTTCTAACCTCTTCTCTGATACATGCCTTTTCTGAGAAATATGAGTAATTGTAATGAGTCATGTAGGTACAGCACCTTGTGTTGAATGTAAGAACAAAGAGCCTGCTTCAGAGGCGTTTTAGACAGAGAGCAATAAACATCACTTCACTATACTTGCTTTACTGTATATTGTGTTATTTCTGTCTCGGCTACTTGCTACAACACAATAAATTTGGCGACGAAGATTTTGGATCTTTCGCATTTACTTCTTCAACGGTCGGTATTTACTCTATTTTACTACGATGTCTGGGTTATTGCCTCCGCCCCAGTTTTTACCTTCTCCTGGAGAACCTTCACGCCCGTGGACACAATGGTACCGTCTCTTTGAGAACTACCTTGTTGCTGCTGCTTTTGACGCGAGTGCGGCTCGCAAGAAAGCTATTTTACTTCACTGACTGGGTACGGAGGGCCAGAGGATTTTCTACACCTTGCCTGTATGTTCCACGTCAGGTCTAGACGTTTACAAGAAGGCCGTCAAGACGTTGGAGGAGCATTTTCTGCCAACCGTCAACGTGGTTGCCGAGCGCTACAGGTTTCGACAACGAGCGCAGTTGCCAGGTGAATCGATTGACGTCTATATTTCATCATTGCGGGAACTTGCGTCAACGTGTGAATTTGACACATTTCTGGATGAGATGTTACGAGACCAGCTCGTCGAGAAGATCACTTCCCCCAAACTACG
Organism: Stichopus chloronotus; assembly: GCA_021234535.1. Lineage (NCBI taxonomy): Eukaryota > Metazoa > Echinodermata > Holothuroidea > Aspidochirotida > Stichopodidae > Stichopus > Stichopus chloronotus. The sequence goes on along the minus strand of CM037836.1, from coordinate 18,435,144 downwards.
AGAACGACTTCTTCTTGAGCCAAAGTTGACCCTGTCGAAAGCTTTGGAAGTCTCAAGGAACTTCGAACAAGCACAACGTGAAGCGCGGTCGATGTCATCGAAGCCAAGTCCGTTTTCTACTTCACAAGTCCGCGACAGCAAGACACGCAATTCTACGAAATGCTATCGCTGCGGATCCAAAAAGCACCTTGCAAATTCTACGGAGTGTAAGGCTGTTCACGCTACATGCAGAACTTGTAAGAAGAAAGGACATTTTGAGAAAATGTGCTTAGGCCGTAATAAGGTACGTTCAGTTGCGTCTACTTCAGATACTACTGCTTCTTCTCATCTCATTCCTACTACCGCTGCTGCCCTTCCTTCACCTTCTGCTACTACCACTACGCCGCAACAACCGCAAGTACTACAAACTGAAAATGTTTACCATGTAAATGCTAGACATAGACCTAATATTACTTGTGATGTGTTGATTAACAATGTATGTATTTCAGTTGTTGTTGATACAGCAAGTGATGTTACTTTAATGAACTTAGGTACATTTAAGAAGCATTTTCTAGACGAGACTCTTAAGCCTTGTGAGAGTTCTGTTAAATCCTACACTAATACCGAAATAGCTGTTGTAGGTTACTTTGATGCTAAAATTTCATTTCAAGGTCGATGTGCAAATATCGTTATACATGTTGTTCGGGAAGGCACTACACTTATTGGGAAAGATGCAATTCAACTGTTAAATTTGCAGATTGACGGTGCTTCCCTATCTTGCTATTCTAATACAGAGGTTGAGTCACCTAGTACGCCTTCTTCTAATGTACCTTCGGAGTTTCCTTCACTTTTTTCGAATAATTTGGGTTTAATCAAAGGCTATCAACACCGAATTAAACTGAAATCGGAATCACGCCCTGTGCAACAGAAATTACGTCCCCTACCGTTTTCTGCTAGGGAAAAAGTATCACAGGAACTTGCCCGACTAGAACGGGAAGGTGTTATCGAGAAAGCCCCCGATGCTACCGAATGGGTTTCTCCTATTGTCGTAGCTTACAAAAAGTCTGGAAATGTTCGTATTTGTGTAGATTTACGTAAGGTCAATGAGAATGTTGTGGTGGATAAACACCCGCTACCAAATATTGATGAGATGTTTCATGAATTAAGAGGATCTAAGTATTTTTCTAAACTTGATCTGAAGTCTGCTTACCACCAACTTGATTTGCACCCCGAGAGTAGAGATATTACTACATTTATTACTCACGAGGGACTTTACAGATACAAACGTGTTTGCTTTGGCCTAGCGTCAGCACCTGCATGCTTTCAGAAGGTTATGTCACGTATTCTGACAGGTATTAAAGGTGTAATGTGTTTTATCGATGATATTATTGTTTACGGTTCTACTCCAGAAGAGCACGCTACTACTTTACGTAATGTTTTGTCTCGTTTACAAGAATCGGGAATGACTCTCAATGAGAAGTGTGTATTTAATGTACAATCAATTCAGGTATTGGGCCATGTAATTGATCATGCGGGACTTCACCCTAACCCCGATTTAGTTGCTGCTATTAGAGACGCCCGAATTCCTACTTCTAGGGAACAAGTTCGTTCTTTCTTAGGACTTGCCGGCTATTACGCAAAATTTGTACCTAACTTTGCTACCAAAGTTCAGCCAATCCGGGACCTTCAGACCGCTCATGAGTTTGCTTGGAATGCGGAAGCTGATGCAGCGTTTAAAGAACTTAAGTACACTATTTCGAATAGTGCAGCTTTGTCCCTGTTTGACCCTAACTTAGATGTAATTGTAACCACTGATGCATCGGGCTACGGTATTGGTGCTACAATGACTCAGCTGATCCAAAGTCAGGAGAAACTTGTTGCATGCATCTCTCGGAAACTCACTGAGGCTGAGAAAAAGTACTCCACAGGGGAGCGTGAAGCATTAGCTTGTGTGTGGGCTATAGAGCGCTGGCATACATACTTGTGGGGTCGAAAGTTTACTCTGCGCACTGATCATCAAGCCCTAGTTACTCTGTTAGCTACTTCAGGTACAGGTCATAGACCCATGAGAATTGCTCGCTGGGGAGCGCGCTTATTACATTATAATTTTGCGGTTGAATATAAACCAGGAGATCAGAACAAAGTGTCTGATGCTCTATCAAGGTTGCCACTTAATGATCATAATATTCATTCTAGTACTGATCACGATGATATCTATGCTGTATGTGAAATACTGCTTAAGGATATGTGCCTTACCAAGAGTTCCTTACAACAGGCTACAAAGTCTGATCCAGTGTTAACTGAAGTTGTCAAATTCCTCTCTTCCAGCTGGCCTATTTCTGCTAAAGGTTTAGCTGACGACTTGTTGCCATTTTACAGAGTCCGTGATAGTTTGTCAATGCATGATAACATAATTTTTAAAGAGGAGAGAGTTGTTATTCCATTTACTTTTATTTCTAAGATTGTCAATTTTGCCCACGAAGGTCATCAGGGTATAGTTCGCACCAAACAAAGATTGCGTCAGCTATATTGGTGGCCTAAGATGGATGATACTGTAATGCAGATGGTTAAAGATTGTGCAATTTGTCAAAACCATGACAAATCAGCGCGTGTACGAACTGGTCCTATGCAACCCGTTCCTTTACCCACTTCCGGTTGGAAGAAACTAGCGATTGATATTGTTGGTCCTGATAATACTGCACCAAGAGATTGTCGTTTTGCTATTACGGTTATCGACTACTACAGTAAATGGCCAGAAGTGGCATTTGCTGGCAATGTGACTGCTTCTACTGTAATTGATACACTTACAACTATTTTTTCAAGGGAAGGATTCCCAGAAGAGATTGTGACTGACAATGGACCACAATTCACTTGTAATGATTTTAAGATGTACTTGCAGGAACGTAATATTAAACATCGGTTTTCTGCCATCTATCACCCCCAAGGTAATAGTGAGATTGAAAGATTCAATCGAGTACTTAATGACAGTGTACAGACTACCAAGTTGACTGGACGGGACATAAAACTTTCTACCAGAGAATTTCTAGCAATTTACAGATCTACACCACATGCGACGACGGGTGTAGAACCATCCATTTTACTGCACGGCCGACACCTTAGGACAAAATTAGACATTACAGGAGTCACCAAAGACCCTTCTCCTGCACCTCTGCATGAATTACGTCTTCGAGTCCAACGTAAACAGGCAGAGAGCAAGGAATACTTCGATAAACGAAAAGGAGTACAGTACCGAGAGTTCACAAAAGGTGAGTGGGTCCGTATAAAGAAACCAGGAAATGTGCAAAAGGGTTATTCAAAGTTTAGTGAACCCATACAAATTTCAAGGAAAATTGCCCAAAACACTTATGAAACTGTTGATGGGAAACAATGGAACGTTGAACGACTTGCCAAATACACAGGACCACCACCAGCAGAAAACGAACTCACTCGACGAAACAATGAGGCCATTGACTTCACTACTGACACCACTAATCGACCACAGAGACAGAGACGAATGCCACTGTGGGGAAAAGACTATGTATTTTACGGCTAAGCTGTTTCTTTGTACCAACGATTTAATCACTCATGTTTACTCTTAAATTCAATCTGTTTACTTGTTGGATTTAGAGCTTAAACCGTTGACACTCACCAAGGGAATTAACTTTTTTACAGAGGGGGAAATGTTGTGTTTTATAAAGTAACTCTTTGTTAACCGTTAACTGTTATATCCGGTTTTCTAACCTCTTCTCTGATACATGCCTTTTCTGAGAAATATGAGTAATTGTAATGAGTCATGTAGGTACAGCACCTTGTGTTGAATGTAAGAACAAAGAGCCTGCTTCAGAGGCGTTTTAGACAGAGAGCAATAAACATCACTTCACTATACTTGCTTTACTGTATATTGTGTTATTTCTGTCTCGGCTACTTGCTACAACACAATACTCATACCCACAATTCTGACAACACAATATACGCTGTTTTCATTTATTCGGAGACTTTAACATTTGAAACAGTACAAGGATAACAACAACTCGGTCGTATGTAGATAGTAGATCTGAACGTCAGCTGCTAAAATACCAAGCCTCTACAAAGCATTTCCCAAAACACCGTAATTGTGCAGAAACTCCTCTCCCCTTAATCCGCATTCCTTTCTCGTTTCACTTCCATTATCTTACAAGTGAATTGTTACAGCTTCTTTTCAGAATGCAGTGTGATTGTAGGCAATACTCATTTGAAGGGCTAATCCATTATTGTCAATGAATAGTTTTGCCTTAAAAAGAAGGAAAATGATGTCACACGTTTGATGTAAAAATATGATGATAATGTGGGGAAGTTCTCAACGGCAGTATTTCTTTATAGTGAACATTTTCATATTTACAAAGGTTTCATATTTTGCAAGTGATATCAGTATCATGTTAAGACGAAAACACATGCTACCATGACAAAACAAAAGACACGTAAAGAATATCCTCTAAAATAAGGGATAACATAAGACATATGATGCGAGTCCTTCCCTTGACGTCACATATTTGCATACTTAGCCAATGCTCAGTTACGATGCAGTTAGTAAGGCAGGAATTCTGTGTCTGTAAAATCTTCCAATATTCTAGACATTTTAATGACATTTGTGGCTATTTTGTAAAGACCTTAATGACTAATACAGACAATATATCCCGAAATGTATTTTTCCCTATCTCACAACATTTGTTTCTTTTTTTAGGAGAGCGAAGCACTTACAACAACTAGTTTAGTCGGTTCAAATTGATCGCATAGAAAAATTGATCATATATATATATATATATATAAATATGTAAATACATAAATATATAAATATATTTGCTGGAAATACCAATTTTGGGGCAAAATTGGCTTTATTCTAAAAAATCAGCAAATCTCACTCAATTCACTATACAACCAATGCATCTTGGACGCAGTGACAGAGATAAATCCTTGAAAGAGAACATTTTACACTTCACTAATAAAGTACCAGATGCCTTCGAAAAAAATCAGTATGCATCAGGTATTTTTTGGACCTTTCTAAGGTTTTTGATACATTGAACCATAGAATCTTACTCAGTAAACTTGAACATTACGGTATTAGGGGTACTGCACTGGATTGGTTTAAAAGGTTATGTTACTGATCGTTACCAATATGTTGGCATTAACAATGTAAATTCTATACGTAAGCCTATTACTTGTGGTGTTCCTCATGGATCTATTCTAGGTCCTTTGTTGTTTATGATTTATATCAATGATCTCCACAGGGCTAGCAGTAAAATTCATATAATTTCCTATGCTGACGATACCAATCTTTTTTATTCCAATAATGACCTCAGTTGTCCACTAAATGTAATACAATATGAATTTATCAATGTTCACAACTGGTATTGCACAAACAAGCTATCTTCCAATGTAAAGAAAATCAATTTTGTTATTTTTTACCTCACCTTCTAAGCAGTTTAATCAGAGTGTAAGCAACATACAGCGTTCAAATGTTACTAAGTTTCTTGGTGTGTTTGTTGCTTCTCATTTCATCTGGACTGATCATTTCCAGTATGTCAGCATGAAAGTTTCAAAAGGAGTGGGGATACTTAAGAGATTTTGACAACTTATTCCTAGGAAAATTTTGGTTTCCCTGTATGATACCCTTACACTCCCTTATCTCACTTATTGTAATATCATTTGGGGGAGCACATATGCTACCAGAATTAAACCTCTCTTTATTTTACAGAAAAGGACTATTAGATGTATATGCAACGTAGACTATCGTCATCATATTGCACCTCTTTTTGCTAGTCTTAACCATTTTAATATTTATGATTTAAATCGGTATCATATCGGGTTGTTTATTTTTGACTGGCTACATAACAGAACCCCGTCAATTTTTAGTACTCATTTTCAGTTTCGTGATAGCCATTACCCTTACGCTAGTCTTGCTTCAAATCAGTTTATCACTCCCCTTTGTAGGCTTAAGTCATCTAAATTTGGTTTTCGTTTTGTAGGTGCAAAACTATGGAATTCTCTCCCCTTTGAAGTTACAAACTGTAAAACACCATATGCATTCAAAAAGCAGCTTTAAGTTCATTTCATTGCAAACTACCTTTGAAATACCGTCTTTTTTGTATTTCTGTACTCTGTTCTTGTTGTTTTTTTTGTGCTTTTCTTTTTATGTCTTGTATTTCTGTCTGTCATTAAGGGCTGTCAACACCCTCAAGCTCCTAGGAGCTTTCAGTTGCCACTCCTCATTCTCTTACCTTTTTTGTTAAATGAAGTAATTATTTTATGATGTGTCTAAGCATGATGATCCTTGTATACTGTAATTTCGTTACCTTTAACACTCTCAGAATATTGTTATGTTTTTTACATTATAGTAAGAGTTTGGAATAAAGTCACACTGGACTGATCTGAACTGAACTTTTGACGTCATATATGATTGACAGATGAGAGTTGTTTCATTCCAAGCAAAAGATCAATCTGATTGGTGGATCTTACTCACATAACATGGTTTTCTTTATCTACCACTGGCCTGGTAGTAGTAGTAGTATTCATTCGAACCAACCGCACCTGACGTTCACCTCATTGCATGCATAGGTAACTCGATCACGTTTTTCAATACGTGCACGCTCTGTCAAATATAATTTCTCCGTGTAGCTGCTCACAGTTGGCCCAAGTTTCGATTAAATTGGATCTGTTCGTGCACGGACATTAAATGATTGCAATGGAGTTGTAAGCAATTCACGTCCTGTGCATTTATAAAATACAAAGAAAGCTAATCTTGGTGTCTGAAAAACTACGACAAAGTAGAGGCAACCAAGAAGCAATTTAATCGGGTCGCACTTCAATATTTTTTAGGACGATAATTTTTGCTGGGCTATGAATTTAATCGGATCTGGTTGTTGGCTACACTTCCATTCAGAGTTGGACAATATATGGTGAAATAGGAATTTACAGTCTTTCTAAACCCTCTCCGTTCCTATTTTGCCAATGTGTTTATTTTTGCAACAGATCTATATTTTTCGCCCACAAGTTAAAATACTGGATGCAACTCATGTGATTCCCCTCACTGCCACTGAATTGATACTAGAATGACAAGGAACACTACCAAAAAGTTCACTCGTAAGAGAACCACGAAACATGTGGCAGCTCATCGCACATTTTTATATTTTCCAATACAAAAACGAATTACCGTGAAGAATGACAAAAGACAATAAAGGAATATCTAAGAATTTTAAATGCAAGAATTAGATTTCAAACAAATGCCAAAGCAGAAACATATTCCCCAGCGATTGGTAAAATCTTACTGACCAGCTGCCAATGTAAATGCTGACGCACGTCTATTTCATCACGTTCATTTTGACAAAACCCACTACAAAGAAATCCTTTAGTGGGCGGTTGCTATGCTGGTTTACAATCGTGGTTCATGTCTTTGTAAATTTGACAAAGGTAACAATGGACATTTCTTATTTTCGTCGATATGTACTTATTTTGAAAGAACTTGAATTGGTTGAGCAAAATACAGGATTATTTTTTTACCCGAACATCTTTAAACTGTTTTTTACTGTTACAACATTCGAGAAGATCGCCAACCTTGAACAAAACAGAAAAATTCAACTCAACTAAAACATGCAGTTAAACTTTTGAGGAGATGTACACATTATCGCACACATATATTAGGCCCACCATATGCAGTCAGACACTGGTTTCTTAGATTTGTAGGTGTATGTTTTGTTTACACTGGTTATGCACCGAAATTTGCTCTATTTCTAAACCATTAATTAATCATGAGCTATGTTCAAACTGCTATTCGCGTTCCACCTTAGACATTTCCAATATTACAGAGCCACAACTCTATTCTCAACCGCAGATGTAATAAAGTGACCTTGATCTATGCAAGAGACTCTGAAAATCTCAGTTTTATTCCGTAATGGATTGACGTTTGGTGTTAATTGATTCTACCAAGAAAAATTGCCTTAGCTCTCTGAATCAAATGGTGATATTAATCACTAGTCAATTTGTATTAGGTGGAAAACATATTTCTTACCTTTCTGTTGTATTTTATTTTAGTCTCACAATATTTGCACTGATAATTTAGAATTTAAGTAACATGAAAGTCATTAATGGTTGACTGTAGTGAATTATGCTAACATCCGCTTTCGTTAACAGCTGACGAAAACTATATGTAATCGAAGTATAATTTCCTACAGACAGCTAGTTTATCCCCCTCTGAAATTTTCTCAGCCTCAAAACGTCTGATAGATATCAGGTTATCTACAAAGTCCTTTCCAAATGCTTTCAGCATAACTTCGTCTTCTTTGAGGCATTCAATGGCACTTTCCACGTCCGTCGGAAGCAGATCCGTATCAGTCTGGACACACTCTTCAGAATTTTTATCTAACGGAACCGGAGGAGGAAGGGCCAACTTACGATCCATCCCGTCGATACCAGCGGCGATCGTCGCCGCGAGGCTAATATAAGGATTACCGGCACCAGAGCCCATTCTGTTCTCCAAGTAGACTCCGTGGTTACCCAGCTTCTTTAGTCGTATCGCACAACTGCGGTTGTCGATTCCCCAGGTGGCATTCCAAGGTGCCAAGTATATAGGTGACATCCGGTCACCGCAATTGTGGGTTGGAGCCTGAAGGAAAGATAGAGTTGACGCGTGTTTCAGAAGACCAGCTAACCAATGCTCACCGATCTCCGACAATCCGTATGGTCGAGAAGCGTCGCCGGTCAACGGGGTTTTGCCGTCTGGCGTCCATAGCGAGTGATTGAGATGTCCCGAAGCTCCCCCTTCGCTTTCGAAAGGTTTTGTCATAAAACTGGCAACGTAACCCTGTTGCAATGCCATTTCCTTAATCCCGGTTCGAAGTGTGGTGGCCTTGTCGGAAGATTGTAAACCAAAGCACGGTTCCATAGTGATCTCGAACATGCCCCTCCAAAACTCAGTTGCGTAGCTGTCAATATCGATTCCAGCCTTCAAAAGATTGGAAACCATTCCATCGAGAAAACTTTGATGTTTCGCTAGTCGTAAAGTCGAAAAAGCATTTCCGTCAGATAAGATTGGCTCCCTTGTCTTCTCGTCCACAACCCAAAATTCGTATTCAAATGAGGAGAACATTGACAGATTCCTGGCTTTGAGTGCCTCGAGCTGCGCCTTTAAGATGTTTCGAGGTTCAGGGAAGGCGTCGTTTGGAACGACCGAAGCCGGTCTACCAGATATGATTACACTCGCGGTATTCTTAACCCAAGGAAGGACAGTAAAAGTAGACAGATCTGGGAGGCAAACCATGTCAGAGGTCATATACTTTTTCATCAGACAGCTGTCCTTAACGAAGTTGAGGTTTGGGTCTGAAGTGAAGACCGCAATCGGGAAGAATACCCCAGTATCGATGGCCTTTTGGAAATGTCGGATCGGGATCGTTTTGGACCTTGCCACCGAATTTATGTCGAGGAACTGAAATCTGACGTTCTGGATTTTATTTTCATTGATTTCTTTTAGTATTTCGTCCACCATTTTGTCGCCCTCCATTTTGATGTGGTACTGTTTTGTTAGCTGCTAAACCGAATTTAACGGACATTGACTATAATGAAACAGAAACAAATATGTAGTAATCAGTTCAGAGTTCGATAATGATGTCGGAAGGAAGGAAATGAAAAGACTCTTATGTAGTGACAACAAAAAGAACCACAACGCACACATGAAATGGTTTTCCACGATTGCAGTGATTTTTTTTAATGAATCTTATGTGAGATCTGCCCAAACTTCCGTCCTTGAGATATCGCATTTACAAGGATTTCAAAATATGACACCTGTTGATTCAAAATGACCTTTGACCTCCATCAAAAATAGTAAGTATTGTGTACTCAATGTGGTTCACCTACATACCAAGTGTGAGGTTTGCCAAATGGAAGCTGCCATTTTTTAGGTATTGTGTTTCCAAGGGTTTCACCATTTTCCCCTGTTGAACCCAAATGACCTTAGACCTTTACCAAAAACAATGAGGTCATTGTGCTTAGCGCGATACCTCTACATACCAAATTTGATATCTGTCCAAGCTTTCCTTCTGGAGATATCGCGTGTTCACAATTTGAACCATGTTGACCTCAAATGACTTTTGACTCCACCAAAATGATAGGGTTCTTATAATCAATGTGGTACACCTACAAATCAAATATGAGGTATGTCCAAGGTTCTCTTTTTGAGATATCGTGCTTTCAAGGTAGGACGTCAGGGACACACACACACATATATATACACACATTTATCCATGACTTCAAAAAGTACGATTATCATCGAAACCAAAACCTGTATCTGACAAAGACACAAACAAACATATACGCTTTGTAAACCGTAATACGTGTTTGAATATGTATAAAGAAGCACAAAGATGGAATTTGAGTGGTACTGGCAATTTCCTGGTCGTCTATTTTCGTTCTTTGTCAGTGTTTTAGGAAAGAGAATGGAAGGGGAAAATTCACCTGTTACAAAATCTGGGAGAGATCTATGCATCAAACTTTTAGATATTTGAAGATAAAATTTGTCTGAACATTTTTGTTGGCCCTACAAAATTTATATTCTCAAAGAAAGCCTAACCAACGATGACTGCTAAGTGAAATAAAACGGACAAATGTATGGATATGAATATTCATGTATGCAAAAATGGGGTTACTAAGTTAAGCTTAGCAAAGTTTGTTGGTAGTAACTATAACAGTTTTGACTTTCAGTGGTAACATTTGACAAATTTCCAACTCCTATTTCAGTTTAAGGTTGGCTGTTGTCAACCAGGTAAATTGCATTTGATCGATAAGCAATTCAAAATGGACGAATTTATGGAGGAATTATAGAAAATGTTTAGAGATCTTTGGCCGAATAAAAACATAATAGACCTTTAGAAGTATTCATCTTTTAATCCAGCTATTTGTCTTTCAGAGAACTTTTTTTAAAATTCACACTGTTATTGTAATTATATGTTATTGCAAACAGGCCTAATTCAGATAATCTTACAATATCGTGTGATAGGAAAAAGGCAAATCTCGCATAGAGAGTAGGGTATAGTGAAGAGAAAGATCATCACTGCAGAATTAAAATTAATGACAAACGTGTATATCACAAGAAACTACTTTAACAACTGAAACATTAAACATAGTGGTAGAAAATTCAAACATTCCTCAACTTAAAATAGACCCAAATTTATACTTTGTTTTCAGCATATAGAGAGATGGTTTCGTCAAAACTTTATTAGTGGTTGAATCAAGCGCTACGACTCCATCTGGTCTGATATACTTAGAGCAATAGAGGAGGAAGTAAGGTAAGCAGTGGGTACTGGTTTAAGTTTACAATGACTTTAAAGTTAAACCTTTTAACCAACACTACTATTAATGTGAAGTATATACTTTTTTCACCTGTATATGGTTATACCACCTTTATATGGTAATTCCATCTTTATATTGTCATTTAAATGTAATTCTCGCAAGACCTATACTGTTCATGACCTTTGACACAATGTGACGTTAGGGGCATATGTCTCATATAATCTCAAGTCTCACACCAACAACGAATACTCCCACCTGAAAGCAACCGTTGTGACGCCACTGGAGTCAGAATAAATTTTCCCCAACTTGGTCAAGAATTCTAAAATAAGCCCTGCCCTCCCTGAAATATTGACCCCCTTGGGCCTTATGAGCAACCCCCGACATAGTTTAAAGTCCTTCGACCTTCACAAAAACAATGAAATTCTTGTATACTCCATGAGTTGCAAACACATACTACATAGGAGATCTGTCCAAGCTTTCCTTCTTGAAATATCGTGTGTACAATGTTTTCACAATTTGGCCCCTCTTGAACTCAAGTGACTTTTGACATTCTGCAAAATCAGTACCGGTAGGGATCTTGTTCTTACTGTGGTACACCTACGTATCGAATATGACATTTGTCCAATTTTCTCGTCTTGACATATCGTGTTTACAACGATTTCACAATTTAGCCCCTTTTGATCTCACTAGACATTTGACCTCCACCAAAATCTGTAGGTATCATGTACTTGATGTGGTACACCTACATACCATATATGAAATTTGCGCAAGCGTCCCTTCTTGAGATACAGTGTTTACAAGGTTGTCACATTTGACCGCTGTTGACCTCTCATCACTTCTGACCTCCAGAAAAAAAACAGTAGGGTTCTTGTACTCTTATTATGACAATCCCACGTGCGAAGGATGAAAGATAGCCATCATTCCTAACATAAAATATTGTGTGTACAATGTTTTCAGTATTTGACCTCTGGCGACTCCAAATGACCTTTCACCTCGACCAAAATCATGAGGTTACTTTTTCTCATTATGATAAACCGCAAACAAGGTATGAAGAGTATTCATCATTCCTGTCTGGAGATATTGCATGCACAATGTTTTCAGTATTTGACCTCTGGTTAACCCAGATGATCTTTGACCTCCACAAAAACAGTACTTTTGTTTCTTTTGAAATTGCGAGTCCACATACAAAGTTTCAAGAGTATCCATCTTTTCTATGTGGAGATATCGCGTGCACAAGGGTTTAAGTATATTTGACTTCTGGTGACCTCAGATGAACTTTGAACTCTAGAAAAAACAATACGGTTCTTTCTCTTAATACAAAGAAGGCACATAGTTATATGTAAACATGTAGTATGTAATATAATATAGTATGATAAGTATCCACCATTCCTAACTTGAGATTTTGTGTGCACAATGTTTTCAGCACTTGCCTTCAGTGACTCAAGGTGACCTTTGACCTTCACTAAAAATAATAGGATTCTCTCTTTCAATATGACAACAAATCATACTAAGTATGAAAAGTGTACATCATTCCTAACTTGAGATATTGCTTGCACAATGTTTCCAACATTTGACCTTTAGTGACCCCAGATGACCGTTGATCTCCACCGAAAATAGGAGGGTTCTTTCACGTCATATGACAAATCTACATACCCAGTTTACAGAATGCCCATCATTTCTATCTGGAGATATTGTGCGCACAACGTTTGTAGTATTTGACCTCTGGTGACCACAGATGACCTTTGACCTCCACCAAAATAGGCTTCTTCCTCTTAATATGAAAAAGCTACACAGTAAGTGTGAAGATTATCCATTACTTCTGTATGGAGATACTGTGTGCACAGGATTTTCAGAATATGACGTATGTTGACCCCCGGATGTCGTTTGTCCTCCTCCAAAAACAATTGGGTTCTTCTCTCATACTATGAAAAACCTACATACCAAGTATTAAGATTATACTATCATTCCTGTCTGGAGAATTTCGTGTGCACAAGCTAAGTGTTACAAACACACAGACACACAGCACACACTGGCAGTCATTGTCCTGTCGGGATGCCAAGTCCCAGCAAGGAAGTCACTGGAATCCCCCTTTTTCAGATTAGCGCATGACGCACGTCGTTGCGGGCGGAGAATGCGGGCTTAACCTAAACACAGGAGAAATTAGTACCTCCTCGGTAATGTAAAATAGTATTGATTGACCTTCTAGCGATGAAACGCTAAAACAGCTCTTGGATGGAAAAAAAGGAGGAATCAATTAAAGGGTGGAAGAATGACAAAAAATTTGCAGCAAATGCGTCAAAGTCCCTTGAAAAAATAGTAACACTCTTTCATTTTTTCCTCCTACCAGATATTCCGTTGTATCGTCGACATACAGACGAGATGCTGCCAGCGCGTACGGTAGTGTTTATATTCGCAGCTATGCCCGATACCCTAATTTATTGATGGTTTGAAAGAGCTATATATTTCGGTTGTGAGATGAACCGGTGGTCACAGTGTGACCAAGCGTGTCTAAATTATACATACATTGGATATTTAAACGATATTAATTTTAAAGACATTCATCGCTTCATTTTGAAGGACAGGATCATTTGAGCTTCGTTACAGCCAGGCTGGATCAAAAAAGAACAAAAACAACAAAATAACGTCTTAAAATCGATGTTAACGGATATCAGACGTTGTTGGATCTATACGCGGAAATTATGTGACGCATTGGAACTGTCGAAATTAATTAAGAATGCTTGTAACTGTTAGCGATGAACTGAAAGAATTAGCTTTACAATTGATGGGAAAGGTTGAATTTATAAATTTTTAAATGTCGTATTTATTGCGAAGGTATATCTTTTAATGTACATGAAGTGTCCATTGGTTCTCAATTATTGATGAAACTTAACGGTTATCTTTCTTTCTTCTCCTGTGTCATTTCTGTTAAAACTAGCTACAGGGACTCTAGAAATAAAAAAATGCCATCTGTGACACACCGAATCGGCTATCTCAGTTTGGTGCACATCGACACCGAAGCCTTGCCCCACCCATCCCCGAGCTTGCATTTTTACTATTTATTGATTTCATCCACTATCGGAAAATTATAGCACCATGCACCGTCTTCGAAAAGTCACAAGCGCGTATCATCATAGTACCATACGTGTAATTAGTGACAAAGTGACATTTATGCAGTTTCGTTTGTATTCCGTGTTGGTCCATTTTCACCCCAACATTTCCTTTCACATCGCTAGAACTAACAGATCGAAGAAAACAGAACATGGATAACAGAACTTGGATAACTCATTCTTGCAGATCCAATTTCTTTCAAATTACGTAAAAGAAATTTTCACTAAAGAGGACTATATGGAACTAGTAAGCACGTATAGTCATGAAGAGAACTAAATGTAGGAATACTTACTCTCAACAATTTTCTCCGTAACGATCCTCCATAATCAGATGATTGCCCCGTCTATTGCTTCAGTAACGTTGTAAGTCTATATATGTGCGAGTAGAGATGTGTGCCCGATGGCCGATGAGCGTGGTGCAGGAACAACGATGGTGAGGGGTGTCCAACTGCCAAAAAAAAAAAAAAATATCGCAAACCGGAACCATCGAACAATGCATGTAGTAAATAAAGTGCATGTAAATGTATAACCTAAGCGCAAGGCAGTTGTCGCCACGGATAGTGTTATGGACCCTGAATGAAAGTTGCTGGAAACACCATGTGTGAATTACCAAAGACAGCCTACACAAGCTAAGAGGCGATAGAAATACAACTAAAACTAGAAATCTGAATTTGCATTGCAAATCCGACGTAGTCTCTATCTAGGAGGTAGAGGTTTTATGTTAAAAAATGGTTTTGTATATGCGGTCTAATGATTCTTGCCCTAATTTAGGAGATCATATAATCCAGGAAATCATTAAAGGCACTTGACATAACCATATCTCTTTACAACGTACAAACATGACCGAGACTGTAGGCTAAAATCTGTTTCTCTCATTCAGTATGAATATCCATGCACAGATCAGTGGAGGTACGTCCACCAATACGTGATGATGTACAACACACTAATGTCATTCTATAGTATTCCAGAACAACACACCTCCCGCCAACCACAACTTATTATGTCTATGCTGCAGCCTGGAATTAGCGTACGTTCAGTAGTCTAATGATACCAGCGTTGTTTGTGGCAACCTGTATTAACGCTAGGCCCAACCTTCTTAGCAATGACTTGGGTCTGTCTTTTGACGAATGAACCACGAAATGTTTTTAAAATTTGGAGTGATATCCCGAATGATATAAAGCTCTCTAAGTGACGTAAAACATGTAACTATAAAATGAAATATTATCCCAACTTACGATGTAGGTAACAGTTGGGAAACTGTTTGCTAAAGTTGAGACTTTGCATCTTTTATTTCTTCTCTTCTTCTAGTTTTGATTTTGTTCTTTGTGATTTGTTTTTCCTTTGAGGTCGATAGCTGTGTTAAACATTTTACCGTTTTTCTATCGTCCTGTAGATTCCACTACCTTGTGCTACTGAATTTTTCATCTTATTATGCATGTATGTATGTATGTATGTATGTATGTATGTATGTATGTATGTATGTATGTAAATGAAATAAAAAAAATGCAACAAACGGACGAACAGTATACCGTACCCAGGAACCTGCTGCTAACTTTAAGGGATTGTCACATCAAATTAATGCACGCAAGCAGTGCAAAAGACCTACTATTGTTACATTGATGATATAACGGGCACTAGACGGAGTTCCAAATGACACAGTTGCCACTATATGTGATGCGTGCCCACTTAGTTAAATTCCGTAATTGTAACTTTCATCTATTTATATCCATTGATCAGTGATATTTCACTTCACCCATGAATCCTTATCCAGTAGGCCAACTTACCAGACTGTGAACGTAACTTATGATTATTGTGCAAAATACATCAACATATATTCCCCTTTCAAAATTTCTAGAAGTTTCCTTGAACCAGAATCTCGAATGTAAGACTTGATTGCTGAAAGTCTAATACTTTGTCTTGGTGCCCTCTTCCCTTTGCTCACGACTATTACGGTGATTACGAAATATCGCGCAAAGCCCGAATTACGATTCCAGACTGCCAGAGACGTAGCCTGTAAGACTTTGAAATAACATTTCTCAGCAACTTAGGCAAGATTGCTTAGATCGAGCGCGGTGCAATTGAACCTTCCATGCAGATTGCACTTACATACGCATTGTTTCACTATGCCGAAATACATTATAAGAGCACAGTCATTCGTGGCACTTCTTGAACAGAGAAGAACAAGCAATGCGATAAAGCTAAAGTTGAATTTTGTTAAGATAATTGTTAACGGTTAAACTAATATGTGCACTGAGAAACGTTAATACTAAAACAAACCTTGGATTATTAATACAATGTTTGCATAAGATTGCGTTGTTCTAGTTAGGTTACCGAACTCACTGCGTCGTACTTTGGGATCTGTTATTTTGATAACAGCTCACTGATCCCACTAAATAAATATTAAGTAACTATTCTAATAATTTGGCCAAAAATGATATTTTCGTTCTAACTTTCCTTTCCTGTGCATTGTCCTAATTATTAAAATGAGACAGGAATTCTGTGAACTGCTCAGAAAAGACTTAGTATCCACGGCTCCGTTCCATGTAAAACTATGCAGACTCGAGTGAGATAGATTTACCACAAAGGTTCGGTTTCTTCTTTGTTTTTTGTTTGTAAATATTCTTCTCAGAAAAGTGTGGGTTGGAGGATAAGTTCCCACATACTTCCCGTGGCCACACCTCTGATATCAGCCCCTTAAAATAGCACAGCCCTTTTGCCACGTCTATGTCCTTTCGGCTTGCAATGCTCAGTATACAGAACCTTGAAGGCGGTCGACGGTGCACCCAAGTACATGCAAGAAAAAGAAGAAAAATGAAAATTTCGGATAGTGGGTTGAACAGATGTAACAAATCGACGCAGAACCTGCTAGTTTGTTTATTCCAACCGTGAAGCAGTCCCCGGCAGGCAGGTGGGAAGTTACGGTATGTTCGGTGAATCGGTGCTGTGCTATTCATTAATGACAGCCCCTTTCTGTATCCGCCCCGCTGACCCTGCGACATGGTGAAACTGGCTACCATCAAATTTCTGCCTGGTCAGCTCTCAATTGATTTATGGAATCCCGACCTCAGTCGGCCAACTTTACATTCGGCCGAAATTTGAACATTAGATACTTACTTGACTTGAATTTTTGTACTGTACGCTTGATGTCACTTTTCATTTCTTAATGGCATTACTTCCGCTGGCAAATCGGGCGTCGGGCGTGTCATCACTGTCATGTTCGATAGCTAGACGAAGCAACGACTGGACCATTGCCACGACGGTAATGTCCAAAAATTAATGCATTTTGGAGAAAGGCCTGTTCTATTATTTTCTTGACAGTATCAGCTCACTAGATTCGTTTGGTATTCGTCATTGATTTTTGTCTTTTCTATTTCGATGTAGGTCTATTTTATTTTGTCTATTTTGCAGATGTAAGTTTATGTCCGACTGACAATTATCATCGACAAAACAAAAATAAGTGGACTTAAATCAAATGAAAAATACACGACTAATTGAATTTCCTATGTCGAACTTTGTAAAATCTCCCTTGAATAATCACACGATTTTTGCAACAACTTTTGTTAGGAATTGCCGCAGGCGTTATATTGTGCGATATCTACAGATAAATAAAATAAAGTTAAATAGTGCAACAACCTTTACTTAAAAAAAAAAAAAAAAGCTCAGTTGTGACCTGAATTGGCTTGACTTTTCTATGCATACTAATGCTTGCTTAATTTTCAGTGACGTATACAAGACAAGTCCTCAGTCATAAGACCAGTTTGGATAAATGGCTTGCAATTTTTTACAGCCTAAGGAATGAAAAGACGTCACAGAGCATAACTTAGTTATATTTGGAGCATGTTTGTCGGGCTGCCGTCATCGCCATCAGAGCAGCAGTCCCCTGATCAAAGGATGTACCAAGTGTGAATAGGTGCTGTCGGTTCATCCCCTCTGAACGACTACGGGTTCACTTGCCTCAAAACTCAATAACAATCTGTGACGGAGGACGACGGCCTGTGAACTTGAAGGTCACGTGTAAATAAACCGGTGTGGGCAACCAACACCCATGAGTGATACACTGAAGCAGTGATTGAACAAAACCAACGACTAAAGACTGAAAAGGGGAAAAAATAAAAGAGGAGTTTGCTTTGGTAAACATCAAAGTTTCATCAGGTGAGTTAGTTAACTCTTTACAATTAGGCCTATACCTGATCTCATGCAAGGGACAAGAGACCTAACATTTAGTTTATACAACACGGTGCACAATCACCACGGCCTGCATTTGTATGGCGTGCGTCTAAGTGAAGAGTACATTCTTATTTGTTCATGCGTGAATGCTCATCGGGATTATACCAGGAAGTGTCATCACGACCCCTTGCGTGCATTATGAAGCTACCAGCTTCATGCTGAGTACTGCACAAGAGCATCAGGGATACATGATAAGGGTTGTGAATACTTCGTGTACAGGCCGCTAACTTCCAAAATGAATTAGGTAACTTATTATGGAATCTTATTTCATAATCTGAACCATGACGTCTTAATAATGGAATTTACGGTTGAGAGCAAGCAAATAGAGAAAACAACCTAACAAAAAAAATAATAAAATGAAAAAATTTAAAAAAATAGGTAACTGCTAATCCCAACGTCACTTTCATTTTTGCTCATCAGTGGTCGGTGTCTACTTCTTCTCTCCAGTTTTGACGTTGGTAACAATTTGTGAAATTGTATAGTAAATTCAGTGAGCTTTCTCGCTAACAACTCCCTGGTACATCTAAAAAACTGTGCACACCTATAACACAGTAGTGTTATCTAAACGCTGTATTCTTTCACACTGGCAGGCCAACGGGTCTAGGAATTTTCTTACAGCATGCTGTTTAACCTCTACATGTATAAATGTAATTCCAACCATAAGTGTAACAGTCTCAGCCATATGTAAAAGTGATAATAATTAAAACATAAAGAAATAGTGGGACGAGGGGGGGGAGCTTATTTTCCTGTTGGAAGGTTTCTGGAAAACAGGGACGATTGAAACGACGTGTGACTAGGGTTGTACGTAGCTACGGTGGGCGGCTTTGGGCGACCCACTATTTCGTATTTAAGCCCACCTCTAGCACTCCAGACAAACATGCTTCTTTTCTCCCACCTCAAATTTACCTACACAGACTATTCACAAGCTATTCTGTTGTGCACACTGTGCATATTAAACTGTAACATGTTGATAGTATCCTAGAATACTGATTTTTTCAACCATATTGAAACACACATGGCGCTCCGTAATATGAATGAGTCCAAGACAATTTCAATTTCAGTTCAACGGACTTAATTTCAGTCTCTTTTTCCAAAAAAAAAAAAAATGAAATCAATAGATGACATACATGCCATATGACCACACCTACCTAACGAAGCCTATGTTAGTTGCTGAAATGTGGGTCAGAGATCACCCAGTCCCACTTCGGTTACATTTTAAATAATTATGAAAGGTTATTCAACGCTGGACAGTACATTTTGTACGAAAATGCACGATCGGCGGTTAATGCTGCCCCATATATATGACAGTAAGATATGCTGTTCCCATGAATTATCTGTACAATTTGATTAGTCCATACAGGTCGTTGGTCGCAATTTTGACCAAAATGGCCTTAAACGTTCCGAGATAGAACACAGTGTAAATTTTAACATTTACATCAGCGTTGGACGCTCATCTACTGTAAGATTCTGAATTCAGCGTGTGCCTTGAGTGGAATCATTTCTTTTTGGCAAAAATGTCTGCTTTAAAGTCAGGGCCTATTCACAGGCTTTGTACAGACCCAATATGGCTTCATGTGGAAGAATCGCGAGAGACAGAGGTTGGGGGATTGAACCGTTCCCCCCCCCCCCCCCCTTGAGCAAATCTGAATTTTTGTGAGTTAATGATGATGATATAGCTACTACGTCCCCTATTTTATGAATTGTTCCTACAGGTTTTGGCCTTGAAAGAACTAGGAAGTGCAATTTTCAGCCTCTTGGTGGTAGTTTGGGTGAAAATCTCTCGGGGGGGGGGGGGGGCACGATTAGATAATCCTCTACTGGCTTCAGCTTCCCACTCTGCTTGACAAAGTTCTTGCTACGTCCCTGCACAGACACTTTATGCAAAACCTTTCGTTGTACTTCCCACTGCTTCACCGCGACTTACTATGTAATCTACTACAAGTAGATGTACTGTATTGTACTGTGTATCAACCCTTTTTTGGTGATGCACACTCAAACAACACCAGCTTTGTACAAAGAGTTTAATCCACACAGACGTACAATTAGTCTTCAAGGTAGTGTGACATGAAAATGACATTTTGGACCATTTGGCAATATAAGCATTGAAAATGTTGCAAATAGTCACAAAGTCCATCAAAATCCATCAAATATTGACAATCTTACAAGGAATGTCTCACACCTGCACCATGAATAAACATTGTCTAAGTATGCAAATATGTGACGTCAAGACATGGACTCCTATGATACGTCTTAAGTTAATTCTTTGTTCATGTAACCTTTATTTCACACCTGAGAATTTTTATTTTGGAAGCATACATATTTTCTCATCGATATCACTTAGCAGTGTGAAACCCAGTAATTAAGAGACAACATATAAAGATATAACGAAAGAAATACTGACACTGTACAACACTCTACGTCATCTGTTTTGCATTTTCATCAAATTTTACTAAGTCATATCTCAAAAACGATAATGGATATGAACAAAATTCCAACGGAGTGTCATTCAGGGTCTCATTTTGTGATGTTTGAATGAAGCTACCTCTTCTCTAGGTGCATGTCACACGATATTTTTTTAAGGCCTTCATTGACTAATCCTGGAAAAGCGAAAGAGACACAAATGTTAAGTATCAGGTTCCATGTATTTCTTCCTTCCCGAAGTTATCAAATGCAATGTTTTTTGAAGGAGAATGAATCCAATTTGCAAAGGGTCAAATACGTGCCTTCAGGGAGGTGATATGTTGCATATAATAATGTAACGAAAGTGCGGATGTGTGTGTTCACTTTCCTGAATGGAGCGTGTGAACATGTGAAGATTAGTCAAGATATGACAGGGGCGCTGTAATCGCTCACGGGATGAAACCATGATTGATTGAAGATACGTTGAACGGCATGCAAATAGGATGAAACATCAGTTGTAGGTAGTTGAAGTTAGTTGTAGGTCGTAATTAGTTTTTTTTTAAAGGAAATCACTCAAATTATGTGCCCTGTGTCAAGATTACTATCAAAGATGGCTGTCGTCAAGGTACCAGTCTTTCTCCACATAGATTCTCTTTATTCTCCGTAGGTCCAACAACGCTCCAAGTCGGCCTGTTCACATATTTGGACCCTGAGAAACGGACATGATTCAAAACGTCATAACATAGCTTATAACACTATCATGTGGTGACGTCTTGTTTCAACAGTGGTTTATACTGCAGTAGAAAGTCCTTACATGACAGTGCGTATTACGTACTGCCACACGAAGAGCTAACATGGGATTGTTTTCTCCCATGCGCAGTTTTTGTTTACTCCATTCTTGTCTCTAAATATAGGGATACATGTTTACTAGTAAGATAGCATGAAACCATCAGAGCTATCTGTCCACCTATATTAGAAGGAACTTTCATCGAGAAGAATTCATTAAAAGTTGTGAACAAAATAGTGGATTGGATGAAGGACACTTCACGTCCTATCGACCTTTCTCTAACCCATCGATGAACTGATGTTTAACGTACTAACCAAGAGTATCTAACGAAGCATTAAGACAGATGCTGCGGTAACCATTTGCAAGCGTATATTTAAATATTTATGTATACAAATACAATAGAGTAAATCAAGTTCAAGTAGAAACGGTCATCCAGGAAGGGTCACACACCGACAGACAATAGACCAATGTTCAAGGTGTCTCTCACCATCATGATTGTGATATGAGAGTGTTCAACTTTATCGGATGTTAATCTTACAAGCAATACCCGTAGACTCCATGACACATTGTAAAGAGCATTTGCCCGTGTATCTTAAATGAAGGTTACATTAATAATGCAGTGGTAGACGTCACCGGGTAAAAAATGGGTTTTCTGTCCTGCGCGTACTATCTGCGTATTCTTCTTACATGCACACATGTGCACTTCATCACTTGCACCGACGCTTCCAGGCCTATACTTTCTATAGGTATTCTCACAATCACTGAGAAGCACCAAAATCTGAGCCGAGGGGGCCACGAATGGGGCGGGACCCACCGGCTGCCCACCCACGGTGGTAGAGCGTAACAATCCTTTGCACGTGGCGTATTTTCCGAAAAACGTTCACCAAACGTTCCCCAAACTTTTGGGAATGACTAGGCCTACTTCCGAGACAAAACGTCTGCTGTTTTTGGTGGGATACCGAATTTCACAATTAGCCACACAATTAAGACAAGGGTTACTGTAGTTAAACTGTTAAAAGGAGAATGAATAATAGGAGAAAACTGAATATAGGAGAAAGCAGAACTTTACGTACATAAACCGGCATTTTAATTTAAACTTTTACAGTCTACTGGTCTAGGAAGTGAGAAGAAATAGTTCGAACAAATTCAAAGAACTACAACTTAAAGAAAAAGTATCGTTACATTTATGCCTTTTAGTTAGAATTTGTAAATCTCAGGGAATACTTGTCTCCTACACCCCCATGCAGCTATAAACATACATCTCTCTCTCTATTCTTCCCTTAATTTTCTGCAAAACTTGCAGATTACGGGCACCTCCCCCCCCCCCCTCATTAGGCGCTGACATTACTTTGCTTCTTACTCCACACATTGCATTGCTATCGAGCTTGTCTGGTTAATAATTCATACTCTGTTGACGACAAAATAATCGACATCGAAATTATTCTTAACAGGAATTCATCCTGCCCAAGTTTAATGTCTGTGTGATGACATGACGAGTGCAATGTACAAGGAAATACTTCTAAATTGCACCTCCTTGGACATACGTGTTCCCTATATGCATGGGTGTCCAGACTGCACTATTTTCGTGGATGTACTCTAAGATGTAATTTGAACGTACCTTGGGGCTCATTCAACTCCCGTCCAAACCCAGATGCACCATTATCAAAACAATGGAACATCGGAATGTTCACTCCTATGTTCTCACACCACCCCGTTTCCGCTCATGCAATCGAACCTTTTGTACTCCAGACGTGGCCCCCGGACTACATTCCTCGCAGAGAGTCTTGTAGGATGTCATTCGGTTCTTCTGCAAAGCGAAAAACCAGTACAGGTGTGAAGAAGACGTAAAGCTTTTATCAGTTTTAAAGGACTTTTTCAACAACAACAACAACAACAACAACAACAACAACAACAACAACAACAACAACAACAACAACAACAACAACAACAACAACAACAACAACAACAACAACAACAACAACAACAACAACAACAACAAAACCTAAACGTTATAAGTGAGATCTTGTACTCATTTATCAGTTAAAAATAACGATTTTGGCAAATGAAGCCTCCCTAGGTTGAAATAACGCTTTCAAGTTGGGCACGCTTCAGCACGAGCCTTAAAATGTGTAACGTAGAAGCGACGAATACTGTTTTCAACTTTCTGCTGTCTTCGTGTTCCTGGCAAGATAAAAAATCGCTCTTTAGTTTAGAGGTTATGGAAACCTCATGAATGTCTACATTCAGTAAGATACCTTTTGTACATGAAACCAGGGGAGCTGTCGTTGAGATAGACAGGAAATTTAAATACTACTTAAAAGTCTTTCCAAATCGAGTGAAGATAAGCTGTGTAACTGGCTCAAAGATATAATTATGCTTTATGACGTCATAGGTTAAAGGCCACAGATCATGAAATCGAAAAACACATTTTTAGCATTATCTCTATATGTGAATATAGTTATATGAAGTTATAATATTGTTATCATATATAGTTCATAGTATCATATATAGATATCATATATTGAAAGAATACGATACAAGATTTTTTTTAACAGTATTGATGACGTCACCAGGTCGAACGTCGCATGACTGAAAGTCGAAAAGGCGAAGGTTCTGTAAAAAGTGTGTCACGATCTCCTCCTAGACAGGTAAGTCGGATGAACTTAAAACTTGGTGGGTAGGTGACTGGGTATAGGATGTAGTTTCCGCTCAACCGATGACTTTATAGGTCAAAGGTCACGGTCACTATGGCGCATGACAGTGTGTTAGGGGCTGGTAATGCATGCTGTCAACATGACTTTTACATCTTTACCTTTAATGCGACACGGTAACTCAATCTATGCAACCACGTTTTGAACTGAGTGAGGTCACATTCAGCAGCAACAGGAATGCCTCAGCTGACAAGCCCAAACTATCAATTTTGATTTAAAAAATTAAATTCACCCGTGGAATATAATTGCTGTAGCTAATCACAGTCGGTTTCAAGTTTCGATTAATTTGAATCCATTTATGTTTAGACAATGATCGTAACGACGGTTGTAAAACGACAAGGTTTCTATGCATTTCTATAATATGACGAAAATCAATGTTATAGTGTCTGAAAAACATAACGAAGAAGCAATTTGACAGGGTCACCCTTTCATAATTTTTTTTTTTTTTTTAAGAAGGGTGAACTTTGCTGGTGTATGAATATTACCGGATCTGGTGGTTGGTTACGGTGCCATTTAGTGTTAACAATACCCGGTGACGCAGAAAATGAAAATGAATTTAAGCTTTAAGTGTTACCATTTTTTGGAAGTGTTTGTTTTTTTTGTTTTTTTTGCAACAGATATTTTTTCTCACAATTTAGAACAAAGGCAGAAAAAGATGAAAGGAAACGGTAATCCTCTCACTCACACTGAATTGAGAGAAGTATAACAACGAGCACCATGGAACTGTATAGGTGGAAAGAAGAAAAAAAAACATGTGGCAAACTCATCACACATTTTTTTTATATTTTGTAAAAGAAAACGTATCACTGGAAAGAATGATAAAATACAATAAACGAATATCTAAGAACTTTAAAAGCA
Source organism: Stichopus chloronotus (assembly GCA_021234535.1). Lineage (NCBI taxonomy): Eukaryota > Metazoa > Echinodermata > Holothuroidea > Aspidochirotida > Stichopodidae > Stichopus > Stichopus chloronotus. Next base: position 18,409,762 of record CM037836.1, on the reverse strand, counting down.
AGAATTAGGTTTCAAGCAACTGCCAAAACGAGAACACATTCCTCAGCGGTTGACTAAAAATTTACTGGCTTGAATGCAAATGATGATGTTGACGTATGTCTATTGTAACATGTAAAGTTGACCCAAAATCTTGAAATCATCTACTACAAACAAATCCTGTAGTAGGCGGATGCTATAGGCTGGTTTGAAATCGTGTTTTCAGGTCTTTTTAAATTGACGAAATAACAACGGAAATTTCTTATCTTCGTCGATATATGAATGCTTATATTTTGAAAGAACTTGAACAGTTTGAGCATAATACAGGATTATTTTTGTCCTTCAATTTTTAACGCTGTAACAACATTAGAGAAGATCCCCAACCTTGAACAAGAAAACAAGTTCACCTCAACCAAAACAGGTAGGTAAGCTGTTGAAAAAATGTGCACTTTATCGCGCACGTGTTTATTACAGATTCAGGCCTATCATATGCATTTAGGCCCTGGGTTCTTATATTCATATAGATCGTTACGTCTGTTTTGTTTCTAAGTGTTGCGCATCGAAATTTCCTCCATTGCTTAACCACTAATTAATCATAAGCTGCGTTAAAACGGTTCTTCGCGATTTACCTTAGACATTTTCAGTCTTATAGAGCCACAGCTCTATTCCTAATCGCAGATGTAATTATGACTTAAAATCTCAGTTCGTTACGCAATGGATATACAGGTGGTGCTAATTGGTTCGTCCAAGGAATGTTGCCTTATGGCAAAATCTCTCTAAATCAAATGGTTATATTAGTCACTAGTCAATTATCATTCGATGGGTGGAAAACATCTTTCTCAGCTTTCTGTTACATTTTATTTTGGTCTCACTTGCGCAATCTTTGCACTGATAATTTCACAATTTAAGTAACATGAAAGTTATTATTAATGGTTGACTGTGGCAGTTAGGCTAACTTCCGCTTTCGTTAACAGCTGAGGCGAATTATATGTAATCGAAGTATAATTTTCTACAAGCAGCGAGTTTATCCCCCTCTGCTATTTTCCTCGCCTCAAAACGTCTAATAGATATCAGGTTATCTACAAAGTCCTTTCCCAACGCTTTCAGCATAACTTCGTCCTCTTGAAGGCAATGGATGGCACTTTCCACGTCGGTCGGAAGCAGATCCGTATCAGTCTGGACACACTCTTCAGAAGTTTTATCTAACGGAACCGGAGGAGGAAGGACCAACTTACGATCGATCCCGTCGATACCAGCGGCGATCGTCGCCGCGAGGCTTATGTAAGGATTACCGGCACTAGAGCCCATTCTGTTCTCCAAGTAGACTCCGTGGTTACCCAGCTTCTTCAGCCGTATCGCACAACTGCGGTTGTCGATTCCCCAGGTGGCATTCCAAGGAGCCATGTACATAGGTGATAGCCGGTCACGGCAATTGTGGGTTGGAGCCTGAAGGAAAGATAGAGTTGACGCGTGTTTCAGAAGACCAGCTAACCAATGCTCACCGATCTCCGACAATCCGTATGGACGAGAAGCGTCGCCGGTCAACTGGGTTTTGCCGTCTGGCGTCCATAGCGAGTGATTGAGATGCCCCGAAGCCCCTCCATCGCCCTCGAATGGTTTTGTCATAAAACTGGCAACGTAACCCTGTTGCAATGCCATTTCCTTTATCCCGGTCCGAAAAGTGGTGGCCCTGTCGGAAGATTGCAAACCAAATGACGGTTCCATGGTTATCTCGAACATGCCCCTCCAATACTCACTTCCGTAGCTGTCAATGTCGACTCCAGCCCTCAAAAGATTGGAAACCATTCCATCGAGAAAACTTTGATGTTTCGCTAATCGTAAGGTCGAATAGGCATTTTGGTCAGATAAGATTGGCTCCCTTGTCTTCTCGTCCACAACCCAAAATTCGTATTCAAATGAGGAGAACAGTGATAGATTCCTGGCTTTGAGTGCCTCGAGCTGCGCCTTTAAGATGTTTCGAGGTTCAGGAAAGGCGTCGTTTGGAACGACCGAAGCCGGTCTACCAGATATGATTACACTCGCAGTATTCTTAACCCAAGGAAGGACAGTAAAAGTAGACAGATCTGGGAGGCATACCATGTCAGAGGTCATGTACTTCTTTATCAGACAGCTGTCCTTAACCATGTCGAGGTTTGGGTCCGAAGAGAAGACTGCAATCGGGAAGAATACTCCAGTTTTGATGGCCTTTTGGAAATGTCGGATAGGGATGGTTTTGGATCTTGCCACGGAATTCATATCCAGGAACTGAAATCTGACGTTACGGATTTCATTTTCATCAATTTCTTTAAGTACGTCGTCTACCGTTTTGTCTCCCTTCATTTTGATGAGGCACTTTTGCCAACAGGTTCACCAAATTTAATGGACATTGACTAAAGTGAAACAAAAACAAAAGAAAATTACATAGTAATCATCTCAGAGTTTACCAAAGATGTGTCATAATACATACGGGGATGGGAGGAAGGAGATAAACAGCCACTTATTGGTAATGTAACAATACCAAGAAGAAAAACTGTATCTGACTGACAAAGACAGTTGATAAGACAGTTGATAGCTTTGATTGAGAAGTATTTTGAGGGCAACTATGTAAGAATGGATGAGAAGGTAATATGAAATGACTGTCTGAGAAGATCGTCATTGCTGACAATGAGTAAATATACAGTTGCTTTGAAATAGGCATACTATGAGGGGAGGGACTGTGTCAGTGGATAAGATGGTATGATGAGAAGTACATCAGTGCCGAATACTGCTGGCCTTACGCCATCATCTGGTGCCTGACATATTTAGCATTATGAATGCTTCAGGAATTTACTACATGGATGTAGTACTTCAATACCCTGTCATCTCACATTCAAAATATCACACGTAGACATGTACCTACCTCCATACCATGTCACCATAGAGCAAGATACCAAATGAGAATAGGATAGTACTTCCACACCCTGTCATCTCACACCAAGTAACCACGTGAAGAATTAACTCCATAGCTTATCAACCCACAGCAAAATACCATATGAAAATGTTACCTCTACTACCGTGTTACCCCACAGCATGCAAGATATCACATGGAAATGGTACCTCCATACGCTTTCATCCCACAGCAAGATGACACAGGAAGATAACACCATCACATTTTGTCATACCACACAACTTTAAATGCTGTTGTAAGTGCTATTTGGTAACAGTTTGAGGGCTTGTCTTATTGAGGCAATAAAGGGCCCATGCAAAGGATCAATGAGGATCTCTCCGGGTTCAAATAGGTTTCTGGTAGTCAAGTCCGAGTGTGTTCATTTTTATTATAGAGGGTGTCTCAAAACAGGGAGGTGCAATTGAGACCTCAATTGCACATCCCTGGTCCAACTAGGATCGAGTCCCTAGTTGGATCGCTAGGCAAATCTTGTGATAAAAGTTTGAAAAAAGTGAGGCCACGCTGACAAAGTTTAAAAAAAAAATGCGGCGACATTCCACTAGAGATAAAAAAAATCTGCTGGTAACAATTATCACATCAATTAATTTACTGCATCTGTTGGATGGACAGATTACCTGGACACAATAGCTCATACAGAAGTCATGGACGGTGAATGATACTCAAACTGTAACCGCCTCACGACAACGGTTAAATTTGTAAAGGCCATGAGTCTTGGATGCCGCACCTGTGCATTGTGATAATCGCTGCTGCCTGTACCTCCTGAAGAAATTTAACGGCTGGCTTCGTGAATCGAACACCTCATAATTGGTTACCTCATTTTCGCACACTAGTCTGCCGCATACGCTTACCAGGCCGATGTCCAGTCTGACCAATTAGGAGGAGGGGGGGGGGTTAGAGGCAGCACATGAACGGAATTTTGCCGACCTGGTGAGAGGTCTAAGGGGAAGGGTCCCTTCCCTTTTGATTTTTTTTTTCATTTTTAAAGGCTTTCTAGATATAACATTGTGCGAGATTTCCACCTTCTCCTTGTATTTTTATTCCAAAGAAGGGCGAACTTTTATTGTTTTGAGGGCTGGTGTAGGGGGCCACCGCAGCCTTCCTTCTGGCTGCGTATCTGATGCTCAATGCAATTCGATTAAGTTGTCAATAACAATACACTCAAGCAACGCCGCATGCAATACATGAAACTACATTTCAATCCTAAGTTTAGGAGTTCGTTTGATTTATAAGACTATGCCTTGTCTTTAAGTGTAAAGCAGGAAGCCAGGCAAACGATCAGTGGGGAGGAAACCGCGAGAAAGTATGGTTTTGGTCAAGAGCCTGGCACTAGCAAGTACGTACGTTAGAGACAATCGTAGGTGCGCCCTCTTCATATTCTTGAGCACTCCTGAAGCAAACTCACAGCAAATGAAAGCATAGCCGTAGATGAACGACAAGATTATAGAGCGCCATCGTTTTTGCCTCATCGCAGGGAAAAGGGTAATAACGTCTTGACCATTACTAGAGAAAGTAGAGAATACTAGCTCACATCCTAAAAACACACACAGAAGCTCAACACACCTCTCAACAGAAATCACACACATGTGCTCTATGGTCTGTTGATCCTACAGAAAACAGTTCAACAAGCTTTCAGTCTCACCGGCCCACGCACCCTCTGTCACCCCTCCCTCTCGACCCCCTCCCCCCTTCGTGCACCTCTTTTTTCGCCCACTGATCGATCAGGTCTAACAGCTGTCAAACCAGTCTACATAGAGTCAGATATCACTAGCAAAATCGTTTAACAAATCTCTATTTGATAGTGGTAATCGCTACACAGTCAGAGAAAGAGAACAATGGCAGTATCATTGGGGGGGGGGGGGCACTTTTCCTAGTCAAAAACTCCTCACTGGATTCAACTGAAGCCGACAGCTATAACAAATGCGTACATGTATATGTCTATTCCCCAGTTTATGTTCATAATTTTGCATTTATCTTCCTGTTCTAGGAACTCCATGGGACTTTTTCATCCGGGGAGCTTTCGGGGTTCGGCCCGGATCTCCACCTTGGATTTGACCCTGGACCTCAACCAGGGGAATTAATATGGAACCCTGGACCTCACTGGCTAAACGAACACTTCGCGCTTTTACCCTTTGTATTTGTCCAACGAATAAATCCTTGTGCCTCCATTGGTAGAGAGGCAAGCTCTACCTTGCTGTTTGTTCATTCCGTTTACCCTGCAGATTTATGTACCATACCTCACTCTCGCCTTGGAGCACCCATTGAATGCGTGGTGTAGACTTACTCTTCAAAGTTTGTTCAGTAAATATCCAGAACGTCGGTGTTAATACATTCCATGACAATAAGCAACGCTCAGTATTTGGTTGTTAGTACCTGTGTATCAATGCGCGTGGTCTCTGTGGGACTCATACTTAGAAGCCGTTAATAAGGGGTGTGCACAGACCGCCCAGACCGAGATCACCCAATGAAAATGTATTCACATCTTCCATATTTGACTTTCCTCCCGTAAAGTGTTGATCACGTAATTTCAATTTTTATATGCAGGTTCTTACTCGAAGTCTAGTTTGTGTGTCAAATTTCTGGATGATTTTCTCAAAAGCTATGGCTGAGGTAATTTTGCACAAATGAGAGTGATGAGTGCAAATCGCAAACATTCTATGGTCAACATTGTATACGATAATTCCTACATTTATAGTTTCCTCATTCGTATCTTTACGTAAATAGTCTGCAGTTAAAAGGTTTATGGGAAGATTTATACATGGCTCAGATTCATATGACATGTCTAGAGAACATTGAAATAATCGAATATCTTTGCTCTTAAGTGCACTTTTTGTGAATGTGTTATTGTATCTGACTAAGAGACAGCTTCAAGGATGTTATCAGTTGATGCTCAAAACATTTGAAATGAAAACGAAAAAGTATATATCCAATCCTATATATATATCTATAGCACAGCTATATGCTGCAGCTACAGCTACATATATATATATGTATATATATAGCTATATATATAGCTATATATATATATATAGCTATATATATATATAGCTATATATATATAGCTATATACCAATTACACCAATGAGGCCTAAGTATAGAATAGGCACACTTACCTTGAATGGCTCGTATGTTAAGACAGCGTATACAGTATATTTTTCTTATGTTCTGACTATGAGATGTTTTTGTCACCAGGAATGTCTACCCGTGCGGCTTGCCATCACGTGTATTTAACTGAATGGTTTGCCTGATTGCTATCAGAAGTGTTATGTAAGGGTTAGTGTTACGTCGTTCCGGATTATCGGTGGTTATCGAGGAGACGGTCGTACTTCAGAACTTACTTGTTTGAGTAGTTCGCTTTATAGACCAAGAGTATTTATTAAGGTAGACTACCGTGTTTTCTTTAATAACAGAGAGGCATGTTTTTTTTTTAATGTGGGTTGTGTGTACTATGCATACCTTGGTCATGTGATGTAAACTTCCTGATGGTGACCTTTTTCAGTCTGGAACTATTTTTTAATTTTTAATAGGCTTGATTTGCCGTAATGTAGATAGCCTACATTTTAAAATGTCAATAAAAGACAATATATCTCTCGTGACAGAATTCCATAGCCTTTCTTGTCACTTAAGGCGGAATACCTCGGCTGAGTGGACATCCATAAGTTTGGTAGGATCTTTGAAAAACGACTAGTGCATGAATGAATGCAGTGATTAGATGTACCTAGTCAATTCAACATACTCCGTAGTTACAAGCGAAGTCAATAGTTTCAATTTCTGTACCCTAGCTTATCACGAATGTTTGCATGAGGGGTTAGGCCTAATACTAACTTGACAATCGTCCCATGGTCATGATGTTTTAGACATTGGCTTTACCCTTGCCTCTTTCCCGTTTTGGCTTGACAAGAGCAGATTTTGGATGAGAAAGCTTAAGGCCTTTACATTTTGCGGTGGACCAGGGAGCTGTCTTCCAGCTCTCTGGGTGGACGCATGTTGCCAAATGTGTATTCTCTGACTGAGTGTAATTCGGTGTCAGGTATCTACCACGTTGAGTGGCTTTAACCATCGAATTCAATGAAAAAAAAATTCATCCAAACTTTCACGAGTGAACATACTATACGTTGCGCGTCATGAAATATTCCACAATGGTAATGGTATATTATCCTCAACATTAGTTCACTTGAACATTCATTAGCTAAGCCTCAATGACAGCATATAGCATGTCTCTACATTCTAAAAATAAGGAAGTTAAATTAACCTAAAAAGGAGTGTGCTGGGGGACCATACTTATAGCATGAATACGATCACTCAGGATGGAGTGAACATTCACTAAAAAGAGAGGGATATTTTATTCTAAGTGTATGAAATACCAGCCACATTGGAGTGGAAATGGATACTCTGAAAATTCCCCCCCCCCCCATCCCTCCTCCTTCCAGTCGAACCATGCTCAAGCCACTACATAGAGTGGTGAGAGATGGAGGGTCGAGAAATGTTCCCGCCATGAATGGCTCATACTACAGACGTGTAAGAGGTAGCACAACCACGGGGCTACCACAGAGATTCAGTACCTCCATGGTACAATACATATCCGCGTAAAACGGATGCATGAGAGTCACGTGACACATCATCAGTGACCCTCAATTCATTGCGATCGGTCACACTGTAGTTCCACTCGTCGGGCTTTGATCAATTTCTGCCACACCAAAAATAGAGGTGGGGGTGTCTAAAAATTGACGTCACATTTTGTGGGATTAGCGAAGAGTCAAGTTGTAGATGTATGCAGGGTTGGTAAAATGATTCTTGCAATTCGTACAACTTGTGACATGTGTCATATAAACTTCTATGCATATTTCAGCATTCACATTTTCTCCGGTCTGTGTGATTTTGATGTAAATAGAAACCAAACCACCGTATGTCACCGTAGAAATGTCAACACTGAATCATTTCTATCTACATTCAATCAAATTAATGCTTTCAAAATGCTATCATTAAAAATTTGATTTCCACATTAAATCGAATCATGTTATTATTAAAAAATGGTTTGATTGGCTTACCATGAAATCTGCTCAATGTCAACATTAATTGCATTTACTGCAACTTTTAAACACATTGCAATATCTCTCTAATGCTACCATTAACCCTTGAACTGATGTCTTCTATGTTCATTGCGTCTATTTTCGTAAGGTATGCAGCCTACATAATGGTTAGGGTAGTAACTCAAACATGACCTCACAGTTTTAATATTGCGCTCCCAACGCAGTAAATAGTTTTCCATTGTTGTAGCTAAAACAATGATACATTCAGTCTGTCATTGTGACGATGTAGTCTTTTTCGTGACGCTTAAAAGAAACCGTAATTCGATAGTCAAACGACAGGTAGGACAAAAATACGCTCCCTTGGGAAGATCCTTAAATTTTCGAAATTACTATCTTGAATATGGAATCGAGGTAATATGGTTGATGAATTCCGCCGAAAGCTAGCGTCCGTGTTTTTTCTCTAGAGTGCGTGTTTGAATATGTCGTGTTTACAGAAGCTTAACTTTAAGTAGGTTGTTGGCAACAAGGTAGATTGCGTTTGATTAAGAAACAAATCAAAATGGATGAATGTATGAGAGAATTAAAGAAAATGCTTGGTTATCCTTGGCCGAATAAAAACATAATCGACCTTTAGATTTATTCCTCATTCAATCTCCTTATTTGTCTTCAGAGAACAAATTTAAAAAAAAAAATTACTCAGTTATTGCAATTTGTCCTACAGATTGACTGTCGAACGACAAAATTTATGTAAGCACAAATTGAAGAGTCAGATTGAAGAGCATTTAGTTTCAAGTAAAGGCCTATAGTTCGGTTAATCTGACAATAACATGTGACAGGAAAAGGCAAGGGTCACATAGAGAAAAGGTACAGTGATGAGAAAGATCACCAATGCATCTCTAAAATAATGATAAACACTCACTTTCCTCAGCTTTTAAGAACAAAATCTGTTAATGAACTTTGGTTCAGCATATAGAGTGATGGTTTGGTCAAAACTTCCTAAATGGTTGAATCACGGGCTACAACTTAGTGTGTTCAGATACACTTTTGAGCCATACAGAACGATAAAGAGGAAAAGTCCGAGAAGTACTGGAAACAAATTTAGACTTATACAATAACATTAAATGACACGTTTTGACCAAAGGTACAGTTAGTGTGAAGTATATATGTTTCCATATATAGAGATAATTTGTCCAAAACCTACACTCTTCATGACCTGTGACACGTGACGTCACCCGCCATATGTTTGCGGAGGTAGATTGTGCAGGGCTACATAACAAGGGCGGCAAGCACCTCATGTTATACCTTTGAAATGGGTAATCATGATTAATCAGTTCAACGAGGCCAATCCATTTTCAATGCAACGGTAAACTTTTACATAGACGGCGAGGATTGTAATTGGAAGGTGATATTAATAGCCATGATAACCCGCCATTTAGGGGAGACGGATCTGGTATACCGTTAAAGATAAAATTACACTATAAGAGATGAAACTCGTATAGGAGCCATGTGCTCCTTTTGGGTTGCTGTCTGGGTCCATGTACACCACACAGTTACCGGTACTGTCATTGGTATTTTTGTGATAACTAAGATGCACTCTTCCAAATGCAAAAAAAAATATCCATGTATCTTTTCAGATGAAAAACACCAAATTGTGTGTCCCTTTAAGGCTACTTACTGTTTGGGGTGCTGTGCAGGATAAAATTGCTGTCACTTCTATTTTGACTATTACTAATTTGGAGTGGGTACTTTTCCAGTTAAATTTATCAATGTACCTTTGCATCTGAATAAATGAATTTATGCCACCATTTTTGGGTCCCCAGGCCAAATGTGCAGGATGCGTCCCGGCAGCAATCCCATTCTTTGACTCCTGGGCCTAGGTATTGGGATCATCAAACCTTCTGTACCTTTTCAGCTGAATAAACTCTCTGGCGTCCCGCACTGTATTTTTGAGAGGTAAAATAGTTCTGAAAACTTCATCTTTAGTCGCAGGTCTAATATAAAAGGGAGTGGATAACCCCAGACGGTAAGTAGTTAGAAAAGTGCCAATGAACAGCAATGGATTTCTGTTGAGTTTAATGCACAGTAACTGGTAAAATAATCATTAAAGTTTTCATTCAAATCAGCGGTGTGCTTCTTTGAGCAAGCCAATGGGAAGTATACTTGTATTGAATATTCAGTTACAACTCAGGATCACTGACGCCGCGGGCAAGGTTGTGTTCAGTTCGTAGGTTGGTTGTAAATGCAGTGTTACCTTTCACCAAATACTACAATTACCGATACCGACCAAGGAGCGACGACTTGATCAAGTGGAATGTTTTTGATACACCAGTGAGATCTGTACTGTTGCATATTCATTATCTAGGGGGTTATAGTAAGGACCGTTAATTTTCAAATATGATTTCTGTTTTTTACTGTTTTATGCCAATCCCGTTGCTTTTCGAAGTAGTTACTGTCATTTTCCTTCATTGAAAGACATAGTCCGTTCATGTACGACCTCGCGTGTACATTTAAAAATAAAGAAAAATTTAAGAATAAACATGATCTTATCTTTTTGGTTTTTCAGTACACACGCAATCACTTTAACTTGAACTCAAAAGTAATTAGCCCTTTCTCGACCATATAAGATAAAATTGATTGACCGGCAGGTGCGTCTAGTGTAGTGTCTGGTATCACTGAAGGATTAGTGTATTAAGATTTCTTAGTCAATTCAATGACAGATGTGAGACGATTACGGAAACGTTTGTTGCTTAAATTCTTTCTGTGCGACTACGGAGGTATCTGTTATACAGGCGACTTTTTTCTGTACAGCAAAAACTAATAATAGCTGACGTCATCCACTCAGTATACCCTCATGATGAGAACCTTTCTTTCGAGGTATGAGTGTAATGCGAATGTTAAGGATTGAAATATGTTAGAAAATGTTAGGATTAAACATTCTATTAAAATTACTGAATGCATCATTTACATTAGCTGTCGTAAGTACGTCTGAAACAAATGATTGATGTTGGAGAGTTGAATTAAATCACTTTAAAATTTGTGAAATAATAATAACGTCCCTTTAAGCAAAGCAGAATGTTTTTTCACCTGTACAACATCAATCAATATTAGAAAGAGTAAAAATTGGAAAGTGAACATAGTTATCATCCAAAATGATATCTCAGTTACATGGAATAGAAGAAATATTTGTAAAAAAACATCGAGAAGTGTACCAGAATATGCTGTTACTCCTGTATGTAACGTATGTATGGTGGCCAGATATAATAGGAGTGAAATAGATTGATAAATTGGGTACAAGTATATGGTGGGATCCAGGTTCTCATGAAGAGGTAGACCCCTTCCACTGCCTGAGAAAAAAGGACTTGCTGGACAATTTCTCTCTTTTTTTCTGGTTTCGTTCCTGTCAGATTCAGTTGGAGATAAAAATTGTAGATGGGAGGTAGATACCCCCTCAGACTCCTCCGGGACCATTTCACCGGACCACCAGTTTGGTCCCTAACCAAACAAAGGGCAAAACAAAAAAATTTCGGGCCTGCCGCTCAAACCCTCTCGACTAGTTTGAACTTTGTTATTATCTAATGTACGTTTCATCCTACTCAGTTTGCCACGGTCACTGAAAGTACATCGAATGGCTCTGGGGCCACGAAAAAGTTGGACAAGAAACATCGTGAGGGCAAAAAAAAAAAAAAAAAAGATGAAGAAGAAGAAGAAGAAAAGAAACAATATGATTGGTGGTGCCTCCATGTTAATGTCGTTTTTACTGTTATTCACAAATCTGCAGTGGCGTTGCGAGACTTCACTTCAGGCGAGAGAGGGAGAGAGCACCAAAAGTTTCCAATGTTTTTTTTTTCCTTTTTTTTTTGTTACCTGTGAGCATTACTGCATTAGGGAAAGTCGTCCATCCTGCAAGTCAAGCCTGATTATTTGGATTCCTTATATGTAGGAACCACAGTGATTTTTAGATTTTTTATGTAGAGATTCAATATTGATTTGTTATTTTAGCCGAGCGACACCATCGGTGGGCGTGGCAGAAATTTTGAACTTTATGCACCAGCCAGTTGGTCAGAAAAGGCACTTCCCGGGTATCCTAAATTGACATATACCCACTTGAAGTGACGATCTCATGTTTGCAATTTCTCAGTAAATGAGTAAAGCATTCTATGAAAAAAAAAATGGTGATAATTTCTAATACTTATATCTAGAATTGTTTCACCAATCAAATCGCCCGTTAACCTTTTAAGCAATCTTAACGCACACTTGGACGATCGCCTCGTAATTTAGACTGGTAATGTGATAAGTCATTGCAAAGTATTGAAAGTAATCGTAGACTTACGAACCCCACCCCTATAAAGTGCTTTGAAATCGAATTTTGATATAAAAATATTATTATTACAACACCATCGTATTCGAGGATTCGGATTCTTTTAAAAAATATTAACGTTTCTGTGCCAAAAATGGTCTTTTTGTTGAAAAAAATTAGAAAAACAGAAAAAATGGGCAAAAGACCATTGAAAAGAAGCCAAAAATTACACCTATAGACTTAAAAAGTCCAACCCGGTCACCCTGAGAGCGCATGACAGCAAAGTGGATGGTATGGATTATTTTTTTTCTGACAATTTTGAAGCATGGTCCTCCAACCAGCCAGAGGGGAATGTTGACAGAATGCGAGTTGAATCGGTGTTGCACCCGGTAACCAACACCCGTACCGATCCACCCCACTGCCCCGGTTAGCATGGCGAAACTGGCTAGGATCGAATCTTTGCGGGTCAGGCTTCAGGTCTTACAGAATCTCCTCTAAGACCTCATACCCCACTGACTGTATTTGAATGGTTTCACTTGATCTGGTTTGTCACGGATGGCAAATTTCCGAATTGTTCATGTTTAGAGACCCCCCACCAGCTACGTCACTGCTACCAGTGAATGCAGCCCCCTCAGTATAGGCCTCATCAGCTGCCACCGAACCAGCAACAAGTCATCCGGGGGGATTGCTATGCTAAGGTTTTATGTTAAGTCTATTTCACCAGTTGTCAAGCTTGTACGGAATGTATCGTAGTTACATCACCAAGGATTTAATTGACACTTGTGAATTTAGCATCTATGCACATGAATCCACTGTTGGAAGCTTAAGTACCCACTATTTTCCAAAAGTCACAAGCTACCGCGTGAACATAGTAACACGAGTGTAGTTGGTGACGAAGGCACATTTGAATGTATATGCTCTTTTCTCTGTAGGCAATGTTGCTGCAATTTCAACTCAATATTACCCTTTTCATCACCAGAAGTAACAGATCGAAGAAAAGATAGATAACAGAACGTGCATGGATAATTCATTCTTGCAGATCCAGTTACTTTCAAATTAAAGAGGCTCATTGAGTTGTTTTGTGAAATTCACTCAATTTTCCTTAGCCGGTCAAGTTTCCTTCACATACTAATGACAAACAGTCAAACTAAAAGGATCCCAAAGTTTTACATACGTTGGAAAATTAATGAGTGAGTAACCAACGATTAAATTTGGTTTTTGAAACTTTGTGACCAGACATTTTCACATTAGTACATTCACATGCACACAATCAGAGCAAGTAACGGTCAAAAATTCGAAAAAATTGACAGTTTTCATATAACTATTGGATGTGAAACTTGATTAATTATGCTAATTGTGAGTATTGTCGTGTGTTTGTATACTTCCAAATCACCCCAATCTTTACTGATATCAACTCAATGAGCCCCTTTAAGTGAAAGAATTTTAACTTAAGAGGATTATACGGAACAGTAAGCACATCGTCATACGTCATACACAGACAGGAACACACTAAAAACGTGTCGTGTTGTAAATACACTGACAGATGGCAAATTCAGCGTTACTTTACAACACGAATAAAAACATAAGTTGACTACAGATCTGATATTTTAATAGTCTCGTGGTGTAAATTATGTGATTAGGGTATGCTACATTCGTGTATACGTTTTAGGATGTAGGATACGTTGTGTGCAATATACGTATTATGCTACTAGTTTTAGGCCTACACCTTGGGATAACTGCAACCTTTTCCCTAACCCATCCCCCTTTCAGTCCTTTTGCAAGAGCAAAAATGCTGTGAGCTAATACGGTAATATTGTACACTGTTATGATGGTCCAGCCACAAGTTTAGCTTTGATACGTTGCAAAGTAAATCTGATCATTATAGCGAAACTTCCATATAATTCCCATGTTTAGTTCCCGCGATGTGAACAGTTGAAGTTGCGGCGTTTGTTACCGAAAGTTGACTTGAAGCAAGCAGAGGTGATGTCATCTCCCCACATTGACAAAAGCATTTTATGTTTTTCTTTAAACTTTACACCAAACTTAATACTTGAATATGAGTGCTAGCATAGTGTGAATATATGAGGGGTATGAGAGTTTTATGACCTTCAGATAACCAGTACTTAAGCTGACCACCTATCGATTTCAAGGTCATCAAATAAATTCATTAATGAAGAAAATAAAAGACTCTCCATCGATATGACGGAGGAGATGATGTCACTCCTGCTTGCCTCAAGTTCACAGTTGGTATCAAAGTGTCAACTTTAACTGACAATAACTCGAGAAACACTCGTGGGAAGTGAATGGAAGTTTCACCAGAATGGTTACATTAACTTACTTTTAAATCTATTAAAGCTAACTTTGTGGCGGGACTATCCTTTTTTTTTCAAAGATCTATTGCATGCTGGCTAATTCAAGCGTCATGTGACCAATGACCAATGCAGAAATGTGCCATTCAAGAGGCACAGCCAAGCAGCCGTATTTTTATATCATACCAAGAAAAGAAAAGTAAAGTGTGTGGCCCAGTTTGGTGATATTGTCGTCTTTTCCTTCCTGTATATGTACCGTACCATATCGTCGTGTTTTCGTTTTTATTCGCCAGAAATTTGAACATGGGATACCTACTTGCATGACTTGCATTTTGTACTCTTTATACGCTTAGTGTCAGTTTTCATTTGGGTACGGTCATTGGTTACGATATCACTCGAAAATTCAAGGAGGCGGTGAAATTTTCGTCATGTTCGATAGCCAGAGAAAGGACTGGACCGATGTCAGGACAAAAAAGGTCCAAGTATTAATAAATTTTGGAGAAAAGCTTTCTCCTAACCGAGAAAATTACTAACTTGTGTCTCCCGCTGATTTGGGTCTCTGAGACTGACTTCGACGAACCGAACAAATTGTTTTCTTGACAACTGAATATCAGCCCGCTAGATTCATCCACTTACTCTTCATTCGTCATCGTATTTCGGCGGTATACCGGTAACCGTCATTGCTGTTATTTTCTTTTCTATTTCGACGCAGGTCCACTAGCGTAATGTTGCAGATCTATGTTATATTTCAAGTTCAACTTCAAGTTCAACGAACATTTTTTTTTTCGGTCACGTCATATGAACAGTTACAATTATACATAAACATAACTACACAGATTAAAGCCCGAGGGCTAACCACAGGAGGCGTAGCAAAGCTTATCAGCGTGGATACCCCAAAGAAACAATGCAAAGAAAAAAAGGAAACACCGAAAGGG
The DNA here is from genome assembly GCA_021234535.1 of Stichopus chloronotus. Taxonomy (NCBI): domain Eukaryota; kingdom Metazoa; phylum Echinodermata; class Holothuroidea; order Aspidochirotida; family Stichopodidae; genus Stichopus; species Stichopus chloronotus. The sequence goes on along the minus strand of CM037836.1, from coordinate 18,394,271 downwards.
GAAACCAAGAAAAGAAACCTGAAGACGCCAGACACATTGTATAGTAGCATGTTTGTCGGCCTGCCGTCACCCCATCAGAGATGCAGCTCCCTGATTAAAGGGTGAACCAAGTCACAGTGAGAAGGTACTATCTGTTTATGGCCTGGCACGACAGTTATTGCCTCAGAATTCACTAACAATCTGTGGCAGACGACGACCTTAGCCTGAGGGATGTTGGTGGTTACATAAATCAGGAACTTGTTGGAGCACGGAGCTGCTCCCCTAGTTAGATTGCATAAATAAACCAGTGGTAACGCGATCGGGGGCAGCCAGCGCACTTGACGAATTCAATGACTGCACTGTGAGTGAACAAAACCAAAATTTTAAGGAAAGCCTTTTGAAAAAGAAAAGAGGAATTTGCTTGGCAAACATACAAGTTTTTTAAAGGTAAGTCTAATTCTTTTACAGTTATGTCTATACCTAATCCCAATAAAGGAAACAATTGTCCTGAGACCCCGACGTATAGATTATGCAACAAGATACACACCTACCACGAGCTGCATTCGTACAGTGTTGTAAGTCTTAATAGGGTGCATTGCTCCTGCACTATACTCATCCTGCTGAGGCCTTTACTACGAAGTCCCCTTGCTCATGACACACATGGGCACCAGGAACAGGCCACATGGTAAAGGTTTAAGATACTTCAAGTACGCACTAACTTCCAAAGTGAATTATAACTGCTAACCCTAAAGTCATTATAATTCTTTTTTCGCCAACGGTCGGTGTCTTCTACTGCTTACCGTAACTTTTGTCGTCGGCTCCATTCGAGCAGTTTGTGCGAATGTATATAGTAATTAAAGCAAGGGACATGTCTCGGTTACAGCTCCCTGGTAAATCTGACCACCTGCAGCCTGTTGCACAGTTGCATTACGTCCACGTTGTAAGCTTTCTCATCTTTTCAGAGTCAACAGTATGTAATTTATTACAGGCATCAGGCATGCTAAAGAGCGTCAATCCAAACTGAAATGTTGAGGGGGGGGGGGGGGGCATTTGTAAGTTGACTGACACATTTGAATGATAAAAGCTCTCCCAGCAGGGTTTTGCGCACGGCACTTTTCGATGACTTTTGTTATATTGGACAGGTCCAATACTTTTTCCTTTGGGTCTGGGGTAACGAGTATATACGATTGGAGGCACGCATATTCTCAAAGTCTATAAAAAGTCAATTCAGTGGGCGGGGGCGCGTATCCGGGGGCTTTAACCAGGGACGGAGGTTGGCCTGAGGGCATGTGTGACTTGACTATCGGATAACGATTGTCGGATAACGATGGTCGGCGGGGCGCCCCCATCGTTTTACACAGAGCGTACAAGGAAATTTTGGGCCTTTCAAAGCTCCCAGATGGCCGGAAATGGCATTTTCCGACCGTCCTAAGCTGCATATACCCAGCTTTGAAATAGGAATATCATGTCTACAAATTTTTCAGTTTATGTAAAAGAAAATTAATCTATGAAAAACGGTACTTTAAATACATAAGAGATGGGGTTGGAGGTGATACAAGAATCAGTTCAACAGTTTGTACTTTCTAACGATAGCATATTTTTCCTTTTGAGAAATTTTCAACTAGCAGGTGAATCTTGCGCAATATTTTGCACCTATCCCAATCATTTCTTCCCTGAGAAATTATGGTTTCAGAAAAGTTATTCCAATAATTTGTACTCTCGTTACAGGTGCTCATTAGTTTGCTACAACTTTCAATGATTGCTTGACAAAGTAGAACTCGTTCTTGTATCGATAACCTTTGAAAATGACAGCCACATTGAATAAGATGCCAGACAATAGTATTTTGATAGATGGTTAAGCATGAGAAGAGTGATGGTTGGTCTAGATTTGTGAGAGGGTTGTAAGGGAAGAGACATCAACACCCCCAAACTTAGATGCTATCTAGTGGGATACTTGGCTTCTTTTGAAGTCATAAAATGTGCTAGATTGAGATATGAAAATTTCCAACTGGTATGTTAGACTTTCTACCCATCCTCACTCCTAGACTGAAATATGAGAAGTTTAGACAACATGTCAGATTTAATGAAAATTTGTTTCAATGACCAGGTAAGCTCACAATCTGGTACAATATTTGGCATCTTTGTATGTGATAAAACGTGCTAGATTGAAATTTGAAAATTTTTACTGGTCTTTTTAGATTTTCCTACTATCGTGGCTCTGACTTTTGTTCTGCCGATAGATAGGTGTGTGTGGGGGGAGGGGGACATTCCCCTGTCGCGACGCCTCTGGGTGTATATCGACAATTCAGTCAAACACACGTTCACAAACAGAATCTTTACCTATAGGTTTTCCTTTTTTTCGGGTAATTTGAAAGTGTGCTGCTGTATTTAGGGGGAGGGAAGGTGCGTCATTCTCTTACCTTCTTTTGTTAAATGACATAACACGGCAAAGGAACCACTGCGCACAAAGCGCGATGATGTTGGCATTTGGGATGTGTAGATGAGACATACCTTGGTACATGAACACCTAAACTGCATCGCCGGCGATTACATCAGTCACTCACCAAAACTGTGGGCGATAGCCTATTTGTTATTATGTCCCACTACCATTCAAAAAGTGAGCAAAAACATTTCTCTTTAGGAGATATGGGAGGGGAGACATTTGATATTATGTCCCCCCTTATCAAAATGTGGGGGAGGGAGGACGTGTTCCCCTGTCCCCCAGGATTGAGGTACATGAGGCCTCGCCAGGCCGCCTAATGATGGTGCATGCTCCTTGACAATTTATTTTCTACGTCCCCACACAGACACGTATCTTTCTTTTTACTTCCCACCCAAATACAACAACAACGATGCCATCTATACAAGCGACTGTATTGGAGATTCACACACGCACCGAACATCAGCTTTGCACAAAGTGTTTGCTCAACAGACAGACAGACAGACAGACAAACAAACTTATCACCAAATGCTGGAACACAAGTTCTAATATTTGCACGTCCAAATTTACATCATAAAAAGGTATGAAGTATGAGAGACCCTCTTCCTTGATATATTTAGTCGTGTGGTTGGACGAGTCATTGGCTCGCGGCGTGGGTGCATCCTTCCCGGTGAAGGAGGGGGGGGGGGGTGCAATTCAAGTGGTGCTCACCATCACTTAGACTTGACAGCTAAAATTGTGGGAACCCTGTTTGGGGAGTACCATCGTCTGCTGATGCTTAGCGAACCAAAAGTATTTGCATAAAACACCTCTCTAGACCGACGGAAATCGAGTTCCCCGATTCCTTATGGCGTCCTTATGGCCGATTTACTTTTTACTTGATAGTTGATGATATCAACAATTATTTGCTGATATCATGAAGTAATTTTTGATATCACCAATTTATTTGCTGATATCAGCAATACTTTGATGACATCATCGACTGCTTTGTTAATATCACCAATTTAATGGTAAATATTAGCAACTATTTGCTGATATCAACAATTAATTGGTGATATCATCAAATACTAACTGATATCAACAAATCATTTGCTGATATCAACAAATCATTGGTGATATCATCAAATAATTACTGATATCAACAAATCGTTTGCTGATATCAACAAATCAATTGACGATATCATCAATTGATTTAATGATATCAGCAAATGACCAGTATATATCACTAATTCATGCAACTGTTGATATCAGTAATTCATTTGATGGTATCAGTTATTCACGAGTTAATTAGTGATATGTTGGAACTGTGGATATCACCAATTCAATTGCTGATGTAAACAATTCATTTGCTGATATCACCAAATCATTGCTGATATCATCAACAATTTGTTGATATCAACACTGAATTGGTGATATCAGCAAATGAATTAATGATGTCATTAAATTAATTGCTGATATCAACAAACAAAGTGGTGATATCAACCAGGTATTTGAAGATATTAGCAAATAATTGCTGATATCATCAAATCGGTTTGCTGATATCGCCAATAACTTGTTGATATCGTCAAAGACCGAATAAATAGTGAACGGTTTGCCGCACGTCCTTAACTGTTGCTCTCCCTCCCCGAAAACCCGCCACTGCGTGGAGTGATACGATGGAAATTGTGTACGATGATGATACGTGTGTATGCCTCCATCGAACGGTACATTCTGTATTTACCTAGTGACACTGAATGTAAATTCCTCCTTTCTGTAAATTCAATCAAATTTACCCGTCTTGTCTTTTTCCTCATTTTTTAGCAAATTTTGAGACCCAAGTATCGCAAGCAATAATTTCGAAATATTGACGTAGGGGTAAAATACCCTCTACAGCGGCTAGGAGATTCCTTAGCAAGTGATCAAGTGTCCTCCTTGAAAGGCCCTAAAAAATCGATTATTTTCTCACAACATCTCACCACGCAAGTTGAGTTTTGTGACTTGGACATCAAAGCAGGCCGGTTGAAGTGTATGTACTGTGACAATTGAGACAGTTGATGTAATTTTGACGATGTAATTGCCTTTTACAATATTTTAGGCGGGCGGAGGAAAGAATTTGCATAAAAGCCTCGTCACTTACGTCAAAAAGTTTGTTAACCTCTAGCGTAAAAGCTAACCCACCAAAGGGTACGGAAAGTTCAAAGTTTGCCATGAATGTTCACAAAGTCAGCTTTCCATAGAGTGGTAAATCATACATCGTGGCGAAAACTTTTACGAGGCTTTGAAGACGTCCTTGTATATGTGCGACTTGGTGTGTAAGTCAATCGGGCATTTAATCTGCATGTGTTACCTGTCGGTATTGTTGTCTCCACTCTAACAGAACTACAAAGGTAGCCAGAATGTTCCCACCAATCAATTCATTGTTTATAAAAGAAGATTAGAGAGTTGACAAATCACAGGGATGCTTCAGTAAAGGACATCTTGGTGTTGATCTGACAGCTTATTTATCCTATTGAAAATACTGGATTGCAGGTACTAACAAAAGCCTACTGAGATAGCGCACTACCGTAAAACGCATACTGTACCTTTTGGCTAGATTTGTAACCCCAGTATACGGAACGTCAAACCATATAAAAATGAACAAACAAAATTATATGGTCCTGAGTCGTTATGTAGGTAAAAAAGCACTGCCACGTTATAAATTAAAACATGCACCACTCCATACGTGAGTATGTCACCAAGAATATTTTACTCTGAAAGGATGACCGCCGAATACACTATATACTGCAGTAGAAATCTTAACATAACAGTAAGTATTCCCAAATGAAAAGATAAGATATGGGACTGCTTTATGCCATGCATTGCTTTTCCCCTTCATTCTTGTCTCTACATTGTAGGTATATACGTCTACTAGTGAGATGTTATGAAGCCAGCATGGCTATCTTTCCACCTACGTACAAGAAGTAACTTTCATCAGGAAGATTACATTAACAAGTAGTATAATAATGACATATTGCTCTGACTAGAGGATACTTGGCGTCGTTTTGACCTTTCTCTAACCCATCGATGAATTGTTGTTTCACTTTACTAACCAAGAGCATCAAGCGAAGAATATGACAGACTGCCGGCTGCATGTATGGTAATCACTTAAAAGCCGATATTTAAATATTTATTAAGAAGAAATACAATGGAGTAAAATCCTAACAGAAACGCTCATCCAGGGACGGTCGCGCACACACACACACACACACTTAAGACCAATATTCAAAGCGTCTCTTATCAATAAAATGTATATGGTTGTGATAAGAATTTTCAACTTCATCATATGGTATGGCTGTAGACTCTGTGACACATTGTAAAGAACACTTGCCCATGTATCATAATTGATGGTTACATTCATGATGAAAACTGGAGGACGGCACGTGAAAATGGGGTTTTTGTACTACTTTGTTCGTATTCTTCCCACATATACATGTAGTACCTTACCCCCGTGCACCGAACTCTGCTTACAGGACCTATAATTTCTATAGGTTTACTCACAATCACAGACAGTACCAAAATCTGCCCTGAGAGGCCACGAATGGGGGGCCTCGGACCTCCAGTTGCCAACCCACGGTCTACGCAGAGCGTCACATAACTTACACTGTCAAAAAAATTCTGTAAATTTACAGAAAGTAAAAAAGTGAAATAAAAAAATAAGAATACCAGAAATTGTCTGGAAACTAATTACCAGAACATTTCTGAATTCCTTTTGTGTTACTTTGTTTTATTTTTGGTAAATTTTCATTTTACTATTTACATTTTTAACAGTGTAGCGAGTGGTGTAGGCCTACTTGGTTTCGCGGAAATCGAAATGTCAAATGTTTCTAACATGTTTTCCAAGCAAAAACATTTGCTATTTTCGACAGGATATCATATTTTGCATTTTACGCTACAAAACAAGGGCAGGGGAGTAAGTCTGTAAGATGACTGATTTTAGGAGAGAGCAGAGCTTTACGTAGGCACAGTACACCGGCATTTTTTATAATTCAACTACATAATTTATGCAGCGGTCTAGGAAGTCAGGAGCAAAGGTACGAATTAATTAAAAGAAACACAACCTTACGTAAAAAAAAAACATATATCTTGATCTTTATACCTTTTAGTTACCATTTGGAAATCTCAGTGGGCAGTTTTCCCCTACCCACCCCACCCCCATGTAGGCTACAAACATACATCTTTTCTCTCGTTCTTTTTTCCTTTTCATTTTCAGCAAAACTTACAGATTAAGATCACCTCTCTGATTAGGCGCAGACATGATTGCTTAGCTTTTTACTCCACAAATTGCATTGCTATCCAGCTTGTCTGGTTAATAATTCATACTCTGTCGACAAAATAATCGAAATCGATATGATTCTTAACAGTTATTCATCCTGCACGAGTTACACTGTCTGTGTGATGACATGAAGAGGTGCAATTTGCAAGGAAATACATCTAAATTGCACCTCCCTGGACATACGTGTTGCCATGCATTGGTGTTCTAAATCAACCTCAGCTGTGTTACATGTGCTTCGCAAAAGCGTCAAGCACTCCACCTTATTCCTTCCCCATACTCCATATTTACACCAGATGGGAGGCAGATGTGTCATTTGACGTATGAATTACGTTGCTAACGGGAGAGGGGGGGGGGGGGAGAGGAAGAGGTAGGCGTAAAAAACCGTGAGCTTTTTGAGATTGCAGTCATGTAGAGTGAAGAAGAAGCTACCCAATGATGACCGCTGCACTTTATTTTATCTGAGAGGAAAACCAAATGAAAACAAACAATCCATGGCGAAAGCAATGATGACCGTCGAGAAGAAAAATGGAATAATTTGATTTGTGTTGTGTGTGTGTGAGTGTCCTTGCTGTTATTTCTTCCCGTGTGGTCATGCGTATATAAAGTATGCAAGTTCAGAACTCTTAACTCCATGACGGGTCATAAGTGCAGGCCTTTCCAACTGTGTTCTACAAAATCAAAAAGAGAGAGAGAGAGAGAGGTGGAGAGAGAGAGAAAAAATCTCGGAATTTCTGACCTTTATCTGACATTGGCCTTTTCTAAAATACAAGTAATTCAATTTACAAGTGAAGTTTGTTAAAAGATTCAACTTATAAGAATCAGTTCTTCAGGACGCTGGCATGTCCACCTGGTGGAACGCAGTTTCGGTATGTTTATGAATTACAAATTAGGGCATAAATTATGTATTTGGTAGGCGTAAGTATGTATTCAGAGATCGAAGCATGGCTGAGTTCGTCTTCGAAGTTAAATGGCAAAAAAGAGGTATTGTAAAATCGTTCTCCAAACATAAACGTAACAAGAAGAATGATTTGTGAAACAATAGAAGTATAAAACGTGGGCTGGAAAGCAATTTAAGAAAAATGTCATGATGGTATGAGTTACCGCTGTACTATTTACGAAGATGGCACTTTGCAATTTCATTCGCAAACAGAATATAATACACGTATTTTGGAGACATTGTTCAACCGTCCCTTTTTCACGTTTGATTACACGTTTTTGCCTGTGGACATGACCCCTACTATACTCCTGACGGGCAACTCAAAAAAGCGTAGATATTGATTGACACAGAGAAAAGTATACTTTACGAAAGAGCGATGTTTAATTGACTATGTGGATCATCAGAACGTAATGTGATAAACCTGACCTAAGACGATGAGGTTTTGAAACAAGTTCAATCACTAAAATAAAAGAGAAGGTTGTGGCTGCCGAACATTCTTACCGTCGTCAATTCGGCACTGGAAATTATTCTACTAAAAAGGCACATCTGAGTAGGTTTCGAACGTTCCGACGTTTACGTACCTAGTTTTTGTTCGGTCTTTTTTTTTTTTTTTTGGCCTCTAAGCTTTTCTTTATACAAACTCCCCATCAAACTTCAATGTGATTATTCGAAAGTGATCTTTTTTTGCAGAATTTTACCATGATGACTGACCTTCCTCCGGAATTCTGGGAGGACGCCTCCATCACGATGACCTTTGGCCCCGACCACCGGCCCTCCAGCTTACGTCACCTGTTTTGAAGAGAGTAAACAAAGTCATCTTAACGTCCCTCTTAACGTTCATCATGGTTGCTATGGGATGTGTGGTTACAGTTGATGATTTCAGAGTGGTGGTGAGTACCTGAGAGAACTCATATATGGTACCACTAAAACCTAGTGGTGACGGGGAGGTGGTGTATCTTTCGTAGGGGAGGGGGTGCGCATGTGGCGCCTACCATAACTACACTCTAACTAGAATTGCTGGTAAAGTTCGTCGATAGCCACATCGGTTGCCGCGTAAATGAACCGGCAAATATATGGATGAAAATACCCCCCGTCAACGTCACTGACTAAAGCAATATCACTAGAGTGGAATCGAATATCAAATTTAATTAATTATTTCAAAAGATTTGTTACAGAAATGATGGGTAAAGCAATTGATTAGATTTTCGGTGCCAATTCCTTCCCCCTCCTCTGATAAGGTCTCTAGAGTGTGAGAAGGCTGAATTTTTATCAGTCTTCTATATGAGTTCATAGTTAAACATATAACGTTTTTACGAGCTTAAGTGGTTTAAAGGTGCTTCACGACAATATCTCCCCCCCCCCTCTCCCGTTCATTAGAACTAGGCACGCATTCCTATCTCGAGAGTATGTGACACCTATTGACAAGCACTCGTGGCACTTGGTTCCTTCACAGGTCTCCAATGAGCACCTGGATGAAGGTCTGATGGCTTACCCACTAGACTACCACGCACTCTGCGGACTTCGGTATCATCATTGACGTACTGCAATAAGAGGTCAATTTAATGAACATTTTTAAAAACAGCTTCTCCACCTCCCCCTCCACCATAGGGTTATCCCCCCCCCCCTTCCAACTGCTCACCAGAAACTCATAGGACGAGGCCGTGGTTGAAAGAGAAAGAGTTGACAAACTGTCCTATTGCGTTCTTGATCTAACTGCTTCATAAAAATACATCCAGCAAAGATTTCGACAGGAAAACAGCTTTCCAATGGAAAAGTTATTTCCTCGGGTCAGTGGGTGTAGGCCGCTCTCCATCTTTGTGGGAGGTCTGTATTCCTGCACTTGCATATCTATGGTTAAGTAGTTGCATTGGAGGGTATTTAAATACTTACCCCGACCGTCCCGATAATGACCACTTAGTGAAATCATCTATCGACTAAAAAAAAAATATTTCAAGTCTGTCAGGCGTATTATAACATGTATTCAATTTTGCGTAAATGTTACGTGCAAAGATCATTTCATCAGGACTTATCTCTATTTATGGGACTTTTCCCGTCATTTCTCAACGCAGTAGTCAGTCAATATTGTAATTAAATAGCAATCACACAGGTGCAGTCCTTTCCATTAATCTCAGCCGGTGGTATTCATTGCCGAGGGAATCTTGTGCAGCAGATTTTATGTATTAGTGTAAAATTAAACTGCATGATTTGGCAAAGAATTCTAACCTTCCAATAAGCGTATTTAATCAGTTGATCGCTCATTAAAGAAACTCTCTTTGCAGACCACAAAATAAAAGAATATTAATAGTTATGCTCGACTACTATAAATGGGTGCCATGTATAAGTAGCAGCCTATTTGCTATACGTCCAAGTATGGTAATCGTTCGTAAGCATTTCTAATGCCCCTAACTGCTGCCACCAAATATATAGGCGCTGTAACATGCCGGTATATGTATCTTCCATGTACTTAGAAACAAATGCATCACTCTCATAACACTTTATCGTTGATGGCACTTAAAAGACGGCCCAGATAGTACATAAAGTTAGTTAACAGCTAGGGGGCAACACCTTGTAATACCAAACGATTGTCTTAAGTATGTTTCAGATAATATTGTACAGAAAGATTCGAATTACAAAAAAAAAGGTTAAGTGAGTAGAAGAAGGCGATAGTTCCATCGTTACCGTAGGGAATGTAAGCTTAAGAACGTACCCTAACCAACTAGACAAAAGAGACACAATCTTAGCATATTTTTTTTAAATATGATTCATATTTACAGCACACGTAAAGCCATTGTTCTTTGAATTAAATTAGATTTTAACACGATACTATTTTTCACGAACTGCCAAAAATAAAACATGGTGCGGTAATCGAAAAGACATGGTACCATGATTGAGGTGAACGTGACCAGTAAACAAAGAAATGGAATCAACTCAATGGGTAAAGGAGACAAACTGTAAACTTGCAGCAGGCCCATCATCGGTGAAGATGTAAGTTTGTTTTCTCACGGCAAAATAGCCGCGCTCTTCACAAGCTCCTTTCACTATTACAGTTATACATTAGATTACACACAATTAACACCATAGAACCTAATGCATTGGATCAGTCATCGCTAAGTATCCCTAACGTGGATGTCAGTCAGGAGCCAGTCGCAAGTAGCCAGAAATTTGTCAAGGAGGGACCGAAGTCCTTATAAGACTTAGAGTAGCTCCGGCATGGGTTAAAGGAGAAAAGTAGTACACGGTAAAAAAAAAAAATGTGTTCAAATACTTCCCAGATGGCTGGAAATGGTATTTTCTTGTAAAGGTATTTTAAAGAAAGAAGAGATCGCGTTCGAGCAAATACATTTTATCCCGACCATCAATGATGCGTTGAATAAACATCTTCATATGACGAATGTCTGCAGAAACATATATGGTCTCATATTCGAAAGGCATTGTCACACAGTATTGATGTGAATGTAATATATATGTGCAACAGCAAAACAGACCATATTAAGACTTGCAGTCTCGTCTGGTTATTGAATTCCGTATGGGTCGACGATTTATCTCTTCAGAAGATGAATACTTGTAGAAACTTACACCGATTGAAATATCAGATTAAAAGAACCGCGTGCTCTTAGGCATAACGCTTACCTAGTTAAATCCACCTTGATCTTTTGTACCATATAAAATAAACCAAAAAATTACCAAAACAAAACCTGCAGTCTGAAGGTTTTCCCTACAATATGAAGTAAGTTACAAACCACACAAAGAATTAACTGTAGACGATCGTGCACGAAAACAAACTTGAAGCGTAAAAAATATAAACACAACCGCTTACAGTATCAGGGCAAGTTAAGATATCAAAAACGCCTTGACTTTCTTGGCAAATTTACTTTTATGTTTGGGGTATAGGCTACGATTCAATCAAAGTTGTATTCTTGAGACCTGTCAAGTGAAATACATTATGTAACATCGTGAGAACTGCTACATACATTTCTCGACGTCTTTAGATGTTCGACATTTTTATGTATCATTCTATCGTAACTGTGATGGTCATAAGGGAATGGTGTTCATTGCAGCCTTGTTTTCTTTCTCCTGGGTTTACGTACCAGCAGCAAAGAAGGATTCAAAAATTGTAAATACACGTTTTGTATCAAACAGTAGCAATATACCTAGTTGCACTATAGGGAACCTACCTAAAACTAGATTGGTTATTGTTTCTTTTTTTCTTTGGTGGGAGATAGGGGCTTTGAAGCATGTACGTGCACAATTCACTTGGATTGAAATAATAATTTTCCAAGTTATACAATCATAGATTTATTGTTTCTGTCCCCATTCACTGGTATAGCGTGATCATGCGCACAGTGCCTTCTGATTATGAGATTGATCTATACCGTTGACCCCAAATGACCAGCGACTGAAGTAATTCTACAGCACACTTGAGTGACACTGTGTATATCTCGTGTAAGGTACATTTTCTAGGTGATGTTGCAATTTATTTAAAGTGGAGTTAGAGAAGCAGTAACCTAAGTGTATTCACAATACGGATATTATCAATAACTGCATCTACAGAGTAGAAATTTGATTTGGTAGTTGATGTATAAGGGAAAAGTCCAAACTTTTCAGCAAACCATGGCTGACAGCTAACTCATCATGAACCATATATAGGTTCATTAAGACTAGAAATACCATAAAAGCTATATTTGTAACCGACTATTGGCAGTAGCAACAAAGACAACAGTAATGAACACAATCACTAAAAATAAAATTGAAACAGAGACATAAGCAACGACGTCGTCGGTAAATACTAAAAGAAGACAAAATCCTCTGAAAAATAGTGGGAGGAGTAACACATGGTATAATAATGACACCATCGGTGACAACAGACAAAGCGATAGAAACTAAATACTGCAGAAACAGGAACAGAGATCAAAAATATCAGCAATCAACAATTTATATTCACAACAACAACAACAACAACCTATTAACTGACGCATAAAATGATCCAGCTGTAACTACATGAAAGAAACAAAAGTAAAGAAAAAAAAATCAGGTGAATAGACTGTAGTCAGTGTCTCTGTGAAACTATCAACAAACGAGAAATTTTCATGATTTTTCCATTTTTTTTTTACTTTTCCTACTGGGTTTGTGCTAGTTTTTTATTTGCAACTTTCAAGGGGAGGGCGACTCTTTCTATATTGCTGTAAAAAAACCTTCAACTCAACCTGGCAACCTGAGTATTTCCGTCTTTCAATTTTTCAGATGCGCAGGCCTGTTGGGGCCTTGATCGGTTTTTGTTGTCAGTTCGTGATTCTTCCTTTGACTGCGTTCTCATTGGCGCACATCTTGGGTCTGAAACCTGCCTTTGCGCTCGGTATGCTCATTACCGCTTCCTCACCAGGAGGGGTGACTTCCAATTTGTACACCTATTGGGCGAACGGTGACGTTTGCTTGAGGTAAGCGGCATATGTCATAGCTTTCTTTTTTTTTTCACTTAAATCATGTACCGACATTTAATGCATCTTCACACAGAGAGATATTTTCATTAAAGCACCCTAATGTTATTAGCACCACCGCACTGTCGATTTTTTTTTTACAGCAGAGAAAGTCATTCATTGTACATGTTGCAATTCTACATTGGCATCAAAGTGATTGCGTGTGTACTGAAAAACCAGGAAAAAATGACGTTATGTTTAATTCTTAAGCTTTAATTTACTTTTAAATGTACACACAAAGTTGTTCATGGGCGGAATACGTTATCAAATGAAAGAAAATGATTGTACCAACTTTGAGATCAACAAAATTGACAGGAAAACAGTAAAAAAATTAAAAAACAGAAATCATATTTGAAAATGAACGTTTCTTACTATTACCGTCTACATAATGAATATGCAACAGTAAAGGTCTCGCTGATGTAGCAACCCAAAAAAAAAAAAAAAAAATACTACTGTCGTCGCTCCTTGGTCAGTATCTGGAATTGTAAATTTTGGTGAAAGAAAGCCCTCTGTTTACAAATAACATACCAACTCATGATCACATCATTGCGGCGTCAGCGATTAGCTGTAATTTTTTAATAACTGAATATTCATTACCAGTATACTTCCCATTGGCTTGTTCGAAGAAGCACACCGTCGATGTGAATGAATACTTTCAACCACTACATTATCGTATTTTGTCGTTATATTAGAATAATCTGAAATCATGTGGCGAAACTTAACGCCTGAAATCTATTTCTTTTCCTATATTGTTTGAATTGTGCAAATAAAGGGCTTAGTAAACTTTTGGACATGAAATTTAAATGTTTTCTACTTTTTGCCTACTCATGCAATCACTGGATGGTTGAGAACTTGAGATTATATAATGTCAGTCCCAAGACAATGTTCTTTTTCACTCTAAGCTCCATAATGATCACTTATGTCCATATTTAACAAGAGGAAGAGAAACTAAACCAGTGTCAATAGGAAAGAAAGTACAATTAATAGCACATCAAAACAGATCAACCTCCTTGTCTCACAGGTCTCAGCTCGCTTCACTCATCATTAATCACTTAATTGCAAAAGAAAAAAAAAACAATATTTGCACAAACAAATTACCCCTAGCCAGATAAAATGAGATCGGAGAAAGAGAAAAAATATGAAATGATAAGATATATAGGCTCCGTTGAGATTCATTTCAGAGAGAGAGAGGGGGGTGAGGGGGTTTTAAGAGTAAAGAAAATTTCTTTCTGCCGACGCCCATCTGTGGATGATATTTTCAATGTCGTGTTGCCTTTTAGCATCGTGATGACAACGGTCTCAACGGCCGCCGCTCTGGGGATGTTACCCTTTAACCTGTGGATTTATTCCCGGTCGTGGACAGATTCATCCCAGTCGGTCATACCGTACAAAAACATCATCGTCGCTCTCGTGCTGATTATAATTCCGGTGGGAGTAGGGATGTTAATTAGATGGAAGTCTGAAAGAATTGCTGGCGTCATTACCAAGGTAGGATAAATCCGGCCTGTTGTTGTTGTTATTATCATTACTAAATTGGTTAAGCACGTTTATCCTTCAGTGACATTTATAGCATCAAATGACATTTTATTTCAAATGACGGTCTGATTTAAAAAAAAAATAATCTTATACATCCACTCTAGAATAATTTATATCGATCGAGTTGTATCTTGCTGCACTAACATTAAGGTCATGCCATTGTTGATGAATATGTTAGTCATGACGTCATTGGAGATACATGTTGTTATTTATTGTTCAGTGATATAGTTTCGCTGTGCTGCCAGTCTGTGAAAAAAAAAAATCTAGCTGCTGACCTTTGTCGAAAAGTGACGATTATTTCCGCTTGTGCTCCTTATGATAGTACATTCTTTTGACACTCATCTATTCTTAGAATGACTCATTTTGTGTAGCGATTTGCTCATAATACGAAATGGTTTACCGTAAATCCCTGCTTGCACATTCAGCATCCGCTATTTAAATCCAAAAATGGCTCTAATCAGATATTACATTCGCGTGTCCTCCCTTAACGAGTTCCCTCAGTCGGAGCTGTTGGTTCACGGGCAATTGATTCCGAATCCAAATTCTCTACAAATTCAGGCTCTTGTACGAACAACATAGGTTGACTCTGCATGAGCTCTGATATAGACAATACAGGTGACTTACTTTACAGCTGACTCGAAATAATCCTTTTCAATAGTTAACCAGAGACTACACTAACAACATGAGCAATCGCAATATACAAAACTTTCAAACACACAGACAGAATAAAGCATCAAGCAGACATCCACAAAACAAGCTATCAAACAGACAACCACAGAAGAAGCCATCACACAGACAGTCACAAACGAAATCATCACACATACAGCTACAGAAGAAGACATCAAACAGACAGCTACAGAAGAATCACTAAACAGACAGCTACAAGAGAAGCCATCACACAGTTAAATCACAGAAGGAGCCACCACACAGAGAGCTACAGAAGAAGGTATCACACCGACAGCTACACCGTGGTAACACACAGACAGCTAAAGAAGAAGCCATCACGCAGACATCCACCGAAGAAGCCATAACACAGACAGCTACAGAAGAAGTCATCCCACCGACAGCTACAGAGGAAGCATCACACGCCGGACAAACCCACCCTCAGCCATTACACAGAAAGCTGCAAAAAAATCTTCACACAGACACCCAAAGAAGAAACCATCCGACAGACAGCGACAGACTGAAGAAGACATTTCACAAACAAGCCACCAAACAAACAGTCACAGAGCAAGAAACCAGGCAAACAAGTCACCAAACAAGTCGCAATCACTCCGTAAAAATAATCAAAGATGATGGTGAAATTCTGTGTCATTGATACTATACTGACATTCACCAACAGTGAAATAAACAATATTAGCTA
The DNA here is from genome assembly GCA_021234535.1 of Stichopus chloronotus. Classification (NCBI taxonomy): domain Eukaryota; kingdom Metazoa; phylum Echinodermata; class Holothuroidea; order Aspidochirotida; family Stichopodidae; genus Stichopus; species Stichopus chloronotus. The sequence goes on along the minus strand of CM037836.1, from coordinate 18,378,251 downwards.
ATTTTACATTTCCTTTCTCTCTCTCTCCTCGGACAGATCGGCAGCGTATCCGGACTTCTCGCGATCATCATTAATATCATTATCAACGGTATAATAAATCCAGGAATGTTTTCTTCTCCTTGGACATTGTGGTTTGCTGCTCTTGCCCTTCCCGGTTGCGGTTACGGCTTTGGTTATCTCCTAGCTTGGTTGCTCCGCCAACAGCCGAAGCAGTGCCGTACCATATCCTTCGAGACCGGAGCTCAAAATGTAGCCATTGCGTTATCACTGATCGCCGTGACCTTTGACGGGACGACGTTGTTTAATGACCTTTTTACCTTTCCTTCGATATTTGGGTTTGCTTTGATAATAGAAGCTTTAGCCTTGGTGGTCATCTACAAGTTATACTTCAAACACTGCGGTAAAAAATATGGCGAACACGAAGATGATTACGAAGAAGCAAACAAAGAAGACGATAGCGACGGCGAGGATGAAAAGCGGAAATTCAAGAAATTAGAGAGCAATGAACCGATTTGAGCTGATTGTCGATAGACTTGTAAACTCATTACTGCACCGGAAGGCGAACACCTTTGGTCGTGGTATCCAATTAGCCTAGGCCAAGCGAGAATGTCCTAAATAGTAGGCTAGCATATGCTCCGCACGAAGTGAATTTACTGCGATAAATTTGGAAGAAAAATAGACCTATACGATAGTCATTACAAACAGTTTTTCAGTCTTTTTGTTTTTCTTCGTTTATATCCGTTGCCCTGATAAGTAGCCACCTAAAGTATTACGTTTATTTACTTTTTTGGTTTTGACGACAGTCGTATAACCATGGTCATGATGCGTGTGTGTATGTGTGTGCGTGTGTTTTGTGTGTATGTATGTCCGTGACGCCTACCTTGTAAACACGATATCTAAAGAAGGGAAGCTTAAACAGATCTCATATTTGGTATGCAGATGTACCATACTGAGAATAAAAACCACATTTTTGTGGAGGTCAAAATTATTTGGGGTCAGCAGAGGTCAAATTGTGAAAATCTTGTAAACATGATATCTCAAGAAGTGAAGCTTGGGCAAATGTTATGTGTGAAATGAAGCTGTACCACATTAAGTAAAAGAATCCTGTTGTTTTTGGTGGAGGTCAAAGGTTATTTGGGGTCAACAATTGTCAAATTGTGAAAACGTTGTAAACAGCATCTCAAGAAGGGAAGCTTGTGCAAATAGTATATGTGGTAACTATGTGCATTGCGGTCAAGATCTCTATTGTTTTAGTGAATGTCAAAGGTAATTTGATGTCAACAGGGGTCAAATTGTGGAAACATTGTAAACTCAAGTATCTCAAGTAACTGAAACTTGAAGAAATCTGATAGGCTATATGGTATGTAGGTGTACCATATTAAGTTACAGGGACAACGTTAAGTGACTTGAGCAGCTGGATACTTGAGTTCTACAAGATATCACTATCAATGATCAATCAAATCACAATGCAATTTACACAAACAGAAAGACTGTTAATGTGCTGGTTCTACTGAGGTCCCTCACAGGTCCGAAATTAGCACTTGCGCGGACAGAGTAGTATTACCGTAGACGGTATAAGTGAAAAGACAGATGTATCAAAGCATCCTGACGAACCTGCTTATTTAACAGTGCTACTTATCTTCACATTTTATTCACAACGAGAAGTAATTTATTCATAAACTAACTGTCATATTTTCCCCATGGAAACATCTGCGATTCAACTTCAAGTTTAGTGCACAGTCATAACGTAAAGTCGTCATCACAATCATGTAATTCGGTACACATACAGTACAAACATAACATACAAATTCTTGGATTACATGACACATATTTTTGCCAGTGGGACAACGCTAACGAGAAGTGACGATCTGAGTCAGTTCATGATCGGGAAGACACAATTGTTGGAAGTTTGTCGCAAAGTTTCATCACAACTGATCGAACGATCTTTGACTGTAATATTTTTCATTGAAAGTTAGGTTAGATATGCTCTTGACTATATATGCTTCCTCCAGGAAATTGTGTAGTTGTGGAAACTTTCATGAGTCACTTATGAGAGACAAAACTACAATAAAAACAAAACTAGTAGTGTACAAACAAACAAACAAAAAATAGAAGAAAAAAATGTGAACAATACTGTTTGTTTACAAAAGAGGTTTTTTTTTAATATTGTCACATATTTTATGTTACGTCGTGTAGCCTCCTATGTTTCAGTCAATCCGTTTGCACTTAAATGTATATGCATCAAATAACAGTACATGTAGTTTATCCGGAAGATTAATGTAAAACGTAGTAGTTCCATAACATTTCTTAATTAAGGTGGGTAAATTTGAGACATTTTGTGCTTTTTACGATTCTACTTTTGTGTTGTCAGATTTTTACTGACTGCAACTTGTTGAAGATCATTCAGTACATTGCCTCCCTAGCTCCGTTCACGCCTTCGACGTAACTCAGAGAGTCGAAAGTTTGTCAAACAAACGAGGACATCATGAGTTCCTTCAAACAGGTTAAATAGCAAATGAGACACAAAAAATCCCACTCTCTTTGTAATCATATGAAGATGACACCCCCCCCCTTAAAAAGGGCATCACTAATTGATTTACGTTTCCTTCATTATATGTGTTTTAGTAAGTGCCGGAGACCCACACTCCTGTGATGACGTCAGCGTATGTCGGTCCAAGCCTATAGTACATTTGAGCGGTTTGTATTCGTTGCGGCAGGTGTTTCATACAGCAGTAGTTACAACTGCATCAGATCTACCGGGTCATTTAGTCTCGATAAACCTATCGATTTATTTCTGGAATAATTTCATGATCTTGAAAGATTCAATAATACATAATGCACTACAATAATACACACAGCAGACAAACAAGAAATACGTGTCCTAATACTGACTCTTCTGTGTTCTCTTGATTTCTTTTTTGTTTGCACAAATTCATCTAAAAGCCCATTCTTGACTAATTGTTGTTACATTTTAGAATTCTCGTTTCAAGTACGATTTGAACGCTCTCGATCTATTTATTTTTCACTTTTTTGTCTCCATACTAAATCAATTTCTGTGTGCCCCCCGGCCCCCCCCCCCCTTTTTCTATACCCTCCGCCACGCCACATCATCGATAGCTCACCGAATAAACATTCTTGTGAGTCAGTGTGTGAGACTGAATAAATGTTCATCTCCACGTAAAGAAAAAGTGACTTATAATTGAATAGTGATCGACTTTTGATATCACTGAGAATGATAGTCACCCGCTACAATGAAAGGTGAAATTTTCCAATGGTATAAACAACCTAGCGAGAAATATTGCACACCGCACGGGTGTGTCCCACCCCCCCCCTCCACTCCGACGTGGGGTATGGTAAACAAGGCCATCGGGTAAACTGACCTGATGTATTACATATCATAACGACAATCATAACAACGTCAACATGTACAGTATGCTGGAGGTCAATACTGTGCAATATTTCCTTTCCTTGAAGTACGTTTAAAGTTCGTTTTATACATTCCTTCGGTATGTGCACTCACAGCCACAGAGCACATAATTCTTTGTCTGTGGGCCTTATATCAGTGCCTTTACACTACGACAGAAGTGAATCGTCCACGAATTTTCCCTCAAATGAAAAACAACGAAGTACAACAGGTCCCAGCTTGTCATGGCTTGTGTGTGACTTAAGTGGCTATTTTGGGCTTATGTAGCCATTTCATTAGAGAAAATAGCACTTCAGAAGTCAGCAACAGCAACGCATTTATGACTGAGACTCAATGACGTCACGTGAAGAACCTCTATAGCCTCTGAACAAATCTTGTAGATGAGTTTAAGAAAAATGAATCCATAACGCTAATGCCATGAAGAGTGACAAAAGTGCAATTACGCACGTTGATAATTTGCTAATGGTTTAAACTATATAATATAAATGCGATTCAGATAACTGCGATCCAGACAATAATAGTCATTCAAATAGATGTATATAAACCATCACTGAACACATGTTTATAACATCAAAAACATCGAAACTTTATGAAGAAGTTTGTTAAACAAGAACTCGGAGAGTTTGAACGTGCGATAGAGTTTTGCTAATCACTGAAGAAACTGTCTGGAATTATTAAAACTTTCACGTTCTTTATTTGGCGTTTGTAACCACTTGTTGCTAGATAACGTTCATCATTATCACCGCAATCATCATCATCATCATCATCATCATCATCATCAATTAACACCATCACCATCGTCATCACAGCTGTTACCATCGTCATCAGGTAACATCAACATCTCAAGAACCATCACCACATCTAACATCATAATCATTGTTATCATCATGATCGTTGTCATTGTCCTCAGTTACCATCATCATGCACCACCATCAATCACCGACATCATCATAAGCATCACAAACATTATCATCCTCAACCACCATCAAAATTCATCATCATTATTATCGTCATCATCATCATCATCATCATCATCATCATCATCATCATCATCATCATCATCATCACATTCATCGTCACCATCGACATCATGTACCATCAACATCTTTAATCACCTATCACCACGACTATCATTATATCATTGCTATGATCATCATCGTCATTAGTCCTCAGATACCATCATCATTAATCACCATCAATCATCACAACCATCATCAGCATTACAATCATTATCATAATCAATCACCATCAAAATGATCACCATCAAAATCATCATCATCATCATTATCATCATCATCGTCGTCGTCATCACCATCATTACAATCATCGTCACCATCGACATCATGTATCATCACCATCGTTAATTACCATCACCACAACTATCATCATATCATTGCCATCATCATGATCGTTCTTATCCTCAGTCACCAACATCAGCATCATCGTCGTCATCACCATGATTATCACCCCACGATCTTCATCATCCTTAGTCATCATCATCATCATTATTGCCGTCATCTTCATCGTCTCCGTCATCATCATCTTGCTTATCATCTCATCATTGTGTTCGGCTGTTATTGAACACCCCCGTCCTCTCGTCCACCCACTAGCCACATCACAAGATTTAAACTGAGTTGAAATTCTTTCTTTTTCTTCTCTCTTCTTTTTTTTCTTTCTTATTTAATCGACGAGCGATAATTTTCTTATAATACTGTGAAGGTCATCTTTGATTTTCGACCAGAACGATGTAAAACAACGCCGCGCATATTTTTTTTCTTAAAAAATTAATTTAATTCATTTGCTTGACCAGCTCACTAACCTAATTTTGACCAACTATATGGAATCCTCTCCGATGTATTAAATCAAATTATCCAAGTACTAAGCCTTCATTAGTCCGGTATAATAAGGCACTTTGTTGACTGTCGCAGATGGTAGTTTATTTCTACACTAAATCAAATCTGCTCAGGAACTGTCCATAATTATAAGACGAAAAACATTTCAGTCGTTTTGTTTTTGTTTTTTTTTAAGAAGGAAGGACAAACGCTTACTTGATGAACAAATCCTGTTACGGCCCCTCACAGAAGTACTAAATACGGACGATAGTATTTAACCAAGGGTAATAAACGGACTTAGATCGATAAATTGTGTCAGTACGTCGTGAAGAAAGCGTTTTCCAATAACATAAATTTGCAACTACATTTCGAACTGCAAGATGTTTTCCTTCTTACGACTTAAAGACAGGAATTGAAAAAGAGACCAAGGTCTACAAGTTTGAATGATTTCACTTCCCTAAAGTATTTCTTTGGAAGAAGATTTTATTACAAATTTCTAACATTTTTAAAACAATGTTCAGAGGAGTTTATAACAAAAAGCTTTGTGACAGCTGTGGAGTAAAGTATTGGGTATGTAATATTCATCAGTTGTTGAAGCAGACGTTAAGAATTGCGTATGCAAAGAAATTACACAGGTGTACCATACGTTCAGTGTTAGGTTCAGCGTTAGGTGAAATGAATGGCGAAAAATGTGACAGGTGAAATCCGTAGTACGTTTACCTGAGAGTGAAAGTCCCTCAGTTTTCATAATCAAATTATCAGACGTTTTCATTTTTTACAATCAATAGAATTTCGAGATAAAATGAATCAGAATTTTATAACCATTCTATGGTTTCCGACTGAATTGTAAATATTTCAACCGATTTCGATACACAAAGTCTGTCGTGCAGCTAAAATGTGGCATTCTTGAGAGTATGCTTGAGAGTACAACTTACTTATAAATTAAGTGAAATTGAGTGTTTAAAATGCCTACGTGAAGTGCGAATACTCTTTAGGTCGTACAGGTTTCAGAAGACATTAGCATAATATGGCGGACAAAATGGGGCTGCCGAGTCTCGGTTCAAGTTTATCTCAAAAAGAGTTACACATGCGACAAAATCTTCCAAATGTAAAGAAATTATCTTACAACATAGGTAAACGAAGAGCTTTAAACCATTGTTATCATAATTTAACTCAACTGGCTTTGAAAAGTAAATTTATGCTCATTTTTATTCTACCTTGAAGAAATGTGTCGAGGACAAACAAAAGGCAATACTAAAAGGCCTACAGTATATAGATACATAAAATTGCAATCACACAGTAACATATTAAATGTTCAGATACAGAGTAAAGATACAGCGTAAAAAGATAATTTACCACACCAAAATGTACACATTAAAACCTTTAGTCTACGACCTGGTTTGTTAACAATAATTGTCGAGTAAATGAACACAATGTTTAAAACAAATGACCTAGTGTGTTAATACGAACTCAAAGCAGTGTCTTCCCAAGCTACATGGCTTTCACAACCTTTATGTTTAAGATACACCCAAGTTGTACCAGACCGGCTTATTCATTTGGTCACATCGTGTCTCAACTAGTGACAAACTATTGATTGTCTAGAACATGTTAAACTTCCAACAATACAAAGTGTCTTCCCCAGGTCAGTACCACTATTCATTATTATTACATTCATGGTTAAAATTATCACGTTTATGGTGGTGATCAGATTATTACATTTATGGTAAAAAATTATCAGGGTCGATCTGTCATTACATTCATGGTTAAAATTTATTATCTGTCTGTCTATCTGTCTGTTTGTCTGTGTGTCGGTGCATGTTATGAAATTCTACGTCTATATTGATGATTAGTCAAAATGATATGTAAGTGGTACTTTACGAATGATTTTTCGTAATGATACTCTGTTCTTGGTACCGTCAGGGGGGTCCACGTATGAGCCTCTGCACCGTTGGTGTTCTTGCTTTCCTTCTGGTGGGCGAAGCGGCAGCAGGAGAAAGCGCAGCAGATTTACGGGTTACGGGTAGTTCAAAGGTTTGAAAAAAAAAAAACAATACTATGACAGGAATTTACTGGACCCAGTTACAGCTCAGTGGCCTTATGATGGATGACAGTCTGATATTACTGTCTCAGTGCGCATCTTGCTCTTTGAATGAACAATTTAAACATTGAGTTTCCTAAGTAAAATTGTGTGAAGGGTAGCACGATTTCTCTCATATGGGATTTGATAACATTGTTCATCGTAGTCGTCGCAAAGTGGGAGACGACATGTATCCTTCTATGTAGACCGATACTTCCTGCAGTCTGTATCAATATTATATCTATATTATACACAAGAGTTCGATAAAGGTTTATTTTCTCATATATACCGCTAACTTTATCTTCAAGTTTCCTAAAAAGAAAATCTTCAACAAATCCAATCTGCATTCTTTGTCATATCCGAAACGAAAGTAGTACTTTCAAGCTTTTCCTTTTCTCTTTTGTGTGTCAACTTGCTACAGCTCGATTTAAGCACGCATCGGTTTTAAAAACATTAAAAAGGGTTGCAAATGCTAAGTTATCGAATTTACTTCAGAATACTGCAAGTTTCTCATCTCCTTCTTTGTTTAATTTCTTCAAACATAGATAATGTAACTGATCAACTGTAGACCTTGCAATACCTTGAATTTAATGGAAGACAAAGTGTTTGAATAGAGCTTTTAAAAGCCTGAAGGCTCTCCTTGTTATTTTATTCCATTTCTCCACTCTCATGTTTCAAAAAAAGAAATACTGCAGTATGTACAACTCATACACGTGAGTGAACAACACCAGGGTATTACAAACGTGTAACTGGCATTATCAAATCTTTAATTAATCTAATTCTTTTGCTTATATCTACAATTTCTGGGACTATTTCTCGAACTTTTTGTCGTGGTATTTCCAAATTCTGCCTAGAAATGATCAAACAACTGTTGAGGATAACATAAGTCATAGCTTTGAATGTTTCGCATCAAAATTGAGTAAAACGTTTGAAAGAAATTTCACAACCTCAAAATATCGTTGTTATAACTTTCAACGACTTCTTATGCGGTTAGAAGAAAGAAGGCTACTTAGTGAGCAATTGGCTTTCCCTGGGGGACATAAATCCCCCCCCCCCCCTCCGCAGAAACCTTTACTTCTTGAGTAATTCCTGTCAACTATTCTCGAAGAAACCCTATGGTCCTCTCTGGAGATCAAATAAAGATTTTTTTTTTCTTAGAAACCTGCAGAACAATATTTTAGGCGTTATTATATCAGCGCTTCACTGTCTAGAAGATGTGGCAACAACAACAATTTGTGATGTGCGATTGCGTCAGGACAAACAAGTTACTGAAGTTATAATAAAATGAACATTTCGTGGCTCAAAATCCAAAAGAGAGAGAGAGAGTACGGTAAATAGAAAGTTTAAAATTCACAAATCTTTAGAGTTTCATTTTAGTGATTCTAATATCATTGAGCAGTTAAAACATAATTTCATACACTTTTAAAAATGAAACTTTTAAAATGTAAAGTTACAGAAAATGAAATACAGAAATACAAAAGGAATACAGAAATGTTCTGGTATTTAGTTTCATGACAATTTATGCAATTCCTATTTATTTCTGTGTTTTATTCCAGCAACTGTACACTCATTTTTACAGTGTAAGATAACTTTGTTTATGAGAATTGAGTTATTGCAATGGGTCCAATCCTTCAGGATTTCTTGATGAGAATCCAAAATTTTGTTGTCATTGCTCTATCCAGAGATTAAGTTAAAAAAAAAATGCAAATACATTTCCTTCCAGAATTCCATGCAAACGTATTATCAAAGATACCTACGAGGTGCCATCATATTCGCCATATCAGTGTCGCTTGGATTACAGAAACGTTAATGAGAAAACGACAAACGTATTCATCCAGACTCGATGTAAAGAGAAATGCTACATCTTGATCAACGAGCTCACCAGACTTTCATTTGCCTCGCGCTTTTTACACGTCTTCCCCAAAACTATTGGAAAGTAGTGGAAATATTTACAAAGCTTCTTTTAGACAACTTTTGATTTACAATTCGTTATCATCTATGAATCTTTGCATTTCTTTTCGAAAAGACTTGCAAATCGACACATTTTTTGTTTTTCACGAGAAACGAAAATAAAGCCAAAAATGACACTGAACTTTTACTTAGTTTTCTCTCAGTACAGGATACTGAGAAACTGAGAGATGGCAATGACCTTCATTACATTTTAAAAAGATTAATTTGCTAAAGCATCTGATCGTAACTGCTACTAAAACATAACAAAATGTTTTGCTGGTTGAGATGTATGAAGGGTGGTCTATGGCTCTTGCCTTTTCTTGACTCAGATGAGCATCCTTTCTATCAGAAATGTTTATGGATTTACTTCAACGCAATGTGTAACTGCATGATTAATTATGGCAGGAAATGTTGGATAACTTTTCTCTCGTTTTTTTGCTCAAAAGCGATTAAGGATGTTTTGTTTAAAATGTATATGGTTTTCGCAGATGTCTTTGTAAACGCATTGTTCTGTACCGCAATCGAAACACACAAGAAAGGATTGCAGGTTACACTAAGCGCGGTCGTGTTTCCATTGTGTTCGAGATATTGGATCGTCTTAAAAACATTTCCTGTGACGTCAGACTGTGCTAGATACGTCACAAAACATCGGCGTTTGTACGTGTCAGCAGTGCCAGCAATCATTCTTCAGATTTAATGGTATATCCAGCTCTTCATGTTAAACTACTCCAACATCACAACTACTTAGTGGAAAACGAGTGGACTGCATTCAATGGGCATTCAATGGGTGGGTATTAGACACAAGCAATTACGCAAAGTTTTGTCATTTTGTTTCAAGAAGAGCTCCGTCTGTACGTTCTCTTGTTAAGGCAAGGAGAATATCGGGGTCATCGGACTCTAAATTCCTCATATTTGTTACACTTCAAACTCTTTTGAAAATCCGTTCCTTGGTGTGAAAGATCCAATCATTTTGAAGTCAACTTTGCAGACGATCGATTGATATGCATGGCGCCACACTCATTTGTTCATTCAGCCAGCTTATTCATTCGGCCAAGAGACCGTTAAATTAAGTATGAACTCGCAACAGTAACACATCCTTATAAATTTATCCATAACTGCATATATGAAGCTTTCATAAGGGCACATGCAAGCATCTCAAGATGTTACACTCACGTGACATTTTTAACAACCGTGGTCAATCATGGAGTTTGCAAAACGTATTTTAGCATGTAATGTTTCCTACAATGACAATACCAATCAGTCTGTCTACATTAAAAAGTGCCTTTTGTATTCCCTACTTTCTCTCTCTCTCTTCACTTCAATGGCAAGATGGACTACTAATACAATCTGGAAAACTAACTCTCGATATGCACTTGTACAATGAATAGATATAGATATAGGAGGAGAGATACGAAGGATGGGATACAAAAGATAGGCTACATAGGATTAGGTAGAATAGATAGGCTACATAGGATAGGACAGATAGCATAGATGGGCTGGATAGGACAGACAGAATACATAGGAAGGACAGGTCTGATAGGATGGATAGGACTGATAGGATGGATAGATAGGACAGATGAGATATAAAGGATGGATAGAGCAGATAGGATAGATAGAGTGGATAGGAAAGATAAGATAGATAGGATGGATAAAGACTTCACATCCTCCTCTCTTCGGTCTTTCTCCAAACGAGCCGACAACCTACAAATAATTGTGTAGTGGAATGTAAGGGATTTGCTTATTTTGTGTTAAGGTTATGTATTCAGCAGAATGGATGTTCTGCATTCTGTGTAAGTTAGCACCTGAAGGGTTAAATGGGCTGTGCGTTCAGTGTGCAAATTGCGTTTATTGAAGTCTACTGAGCCATGTTTACTCTAAATGCGTTTGCAGTGCACGTGGTTCGCACTTCCTCACTAGACCTACATTATTTCGTAGAACTGTACTGTATGTAGCTGGAAGGGCACCTCTGCACATTTTACTACTCATCTGTATTTCATCTTATATATTGTATTCTGCGTAATGGGAACTACTTATGGACTGCGAGTAAACGACCAGTAAACCCAAAGAGGTACAGTGTGATTTATCTTCTACAGGGCCTTTCTATTACTTGCCTTGTTGGACTTGCGTGTTTGTATTGCGTTGCCTTGTAAGGTATAGTACCTGACCTGATAGCAAAATAACAAAAGTATCCCTATATTAATTGATGCAAAAACTTTAAACTTTACTATTTGAAGAATCTCGATGGGCAGACTTTGAATCTCACTGCGTGAATCCTGTTAGCTAGAATAATTGTAAACGATAAAGTCGCATTTAAGTATTAAGAGGCTCATAAATGAAAGAGAAAAGATTTCACCCCTCAAGGGTTAAAAATTCATAACATAAAAACAAAACATGCCATTGAGACATGGTTTTCACTTATAAGGATGAAAAAGTATGCCTAACCCTATTAAATTATCAACCTTCTTTCGTGACCAGTTTCTTTGAGTCGGATTTACTCATCAGTCTTCTAAGGTGCGTGGTTTTGGGTCATTTTGAGAATGGCGATGGATACACCTAGTAGTGCATTTGTAAGGCTACTCCTCACAATTACCTACATACTTCTTTAAGTATAGCGTTCCATTCTCTAAGTGCAGTAGGCCTATATCCGGTACGTCGGGTTCTCTCCTAATTGGCAAAACGAACTTGTATTTGTTTAACATTTTTTTTGTATAACATCGTGGTAAGAAGTATAAAGAATGTTGAAGTACCCTAACGACACCATGCGGTTGGCGATTATAGAACTGATGCACCGTGTGCCATGATACTGCAGAAGTTGTCTCTTTGAGGTATCCTTTCTGAATCGTTCTATTTTTTGATCCATTTCTCTGTAATTGTTCGAGTTACCTAGCCGCCGTCGTGTAGCTGTAGAATCCAGTTGACGTATATTGTCTTCGTCGGATATGACTTGCTATATCAGCTTTCCTGTTTACTTACTGTCTATTTTTTTCTTGATCGAGGATGGGTTAGTCATATGCTGTACTGGCCGACCGCGAATGTCCTTTTGTTAAGTAACTACATACATTTGTACAGTAGTTTAATGAGAAGTAGTGAACTGTAAAGTGATAGTTACGAATTTTACTTGTTTAAAAGTTAAATTTAAAATGTCGCGAAAATAAAAGTGACATATTCTCATGTTGAGACGCGTTGACTCCTTTAACGTGTCAGGTCATGTGTTTTCTCTAAGGTGGATTCACAAATAGGGTACCCAATCGGTCGTATTTACAGGCCTTCTTCTCTGGTGATTCTATGTCAATCATAGGAGATCATCACCCCCCCCCCCCAACCCCTTTCCTTCCTCACCCACCGACTCTCATTAAAGAGATAAATGAACTCAGATAACAAAATATATCCACTGACGCACAATCATTATCAGTTCCGGATACACATATGTAGTCAGTTCACGGTGAATGAAAAATACGCAGTTACTGGTGTATAGGTATACCGTAGTAATGAATTTATAATGGTATGAGATCAAAGGTCAAAAGTCGCAAAATGATGGCAAACGTAGTAGGCCTACATGCCTTTTTGTTATGGAAGATAATTCAATGTCTTGAAAGTAAGTTTCGACGGACGAATGTGGCTTATTAATGGGATTAACTTTTCTTGTTCACTTCACTTCTGGGGTTCCGTCTATTTCTTTACAAGCTTTGAGTAGCTCTCCACTAGAACTCATGAACTATTTATTATACTTCATTGTTATGTTACATTCTCATGTCGTTGTATGTTCTACGCATTGATATGGTTCAAATAAAGTTTTTTGAAATGGAAATGGAAATGAAAATTTTCCCTGACATGTATTGATGGCGTACGTGAAAGTCATATACCATAGGACTATGACATCAACAACATATAAATGGTATCACGCACGATCAAGAGTTTGTTCCATGCTTAATCTCATCCGTCGGATGGTAAGTCACGCATGCTTTGTTTGTCCAACTTGCAGTTCTATGTGAGAAATGTGGTTTGGATCGTTATAACATGCAGATAATAATGAAACATTAACAGATGAGATGACACCATGTACAACGTACAGTTAAAATCAAACATTTGGGCCCCGCAAGTATTCAAGACATCCCAGCACTGTATTTTGCGGTGTTACTCACCACCACACCTCACCATAATGTAAGGTGCCATACCACCATTTATCTTTCCCATCATGACTTATACGCACTAAAATAACGACCTTCGAGTGCATGTAATGTACATCACATCAGAAATTCCCTCCCCATCATGTGATAGCTGATGGCATATATCATATCATGGCATTTCAAAATGTCCTTAAAATTTTTCTCTGTTCCGACCATTCAGATTGTGAGCTAGTAGGGTGAAACATAAGGAGATGCCCCCATCCCCTCAACGAAATATCACAACGACACCTTCGATTTTCTAAAACATCAAATCTCCTCCTATCGTCCTAATTTTTACATCATCCGTACTTCAGCTGGTGCTCTTTAACATCAACGTAAAAACAAATAGTGATGATAACTGAAAAACATGACGAATTGGGGATCCCCCGTGCCTCACATAATCTAATAGAGACACCTGTAACAGGAATTCGCTCAAGTCATTACTTTAAACAGAGGAATTGTCTCACTACAGTATCAAGCAAAACTGTAGTTTTCGGGTTACTCCGATTGTAAAATGCTGATTCAAGGAAATTCATTCGCTGGATATAGGAATCGACCATAACAACCATGAAGAGCCAGAGTTGTTCAGATGGGTTACTGAGAAGCTCTTTAATTTCTCAGATTTTGCCTTGAAGTGGGACAGGACATTCAACTTGTCATTCGAATGCTTAATCTTTTAATATCAAAAGCTAGTTTAAGTTATACTGCAAAGTTGTAATAGGCAAAATTAGAAGCAAGAATCCTCACACAGCAGTGTCTGTCACTGTACTGCATAGCTGATTTTAGTATCATTGTATTAGCATACATCAACTCATGTGCAGTTTAAAAACATGAAGTTGGTCCTTTTTATCATGATATATATCTTTTTTATCATATAGTCTACATCTCTTCTTAGTTTAAAAATTGATGAATGTTGCAGGCCTATGTTCATGTCCAGTAGGCCTACTTCCTTTTTATAAATCATCTCGTCGGTTAGGCTGGAGCTAGTAAAAAAGTCTAAATTTGAAATGCAAATTTTATTACGTGCAAATGTGACGTAATTACAACAAGTACTCTGTAGTTGGCAGTTGATATGATATAAGTTGAAAGGATTGAAAGGAAAAAAGGCGGATTCCCGCCCCACTGATGGGAAAGGGTGTTTCAGAAATGCTAAGTTATTAATCTCTGTTAGACAAGAGCTTTGTTCAGTGTACGTCAGATTTTCAGGAGCAAATGCCATTCATTTCCACTTTTTTTATTGCTAAAATGTTCAGATATAGGTTGGAGACATGTTTCAAACGCTATACAATAGTATATGCATGTTTAAAAAGATTTTCGATTAGTGTGTAGACAATAACAGGAAACTATGGCTCGCTGGGCTTACGTCTATGCTTATACAGTCTGCTCGCAACTATAATGTTAATTTGGTCACGTGAATCGTTCTGTAGCATTCATGCCTAGTGGAACTTGTTACAACATGTGAAATTTCGCGGAACTGGGACTGACAGGTAATGCCCATGCAACTATTTGTTGAATAATGCAAAATGAGGCTCTCTCTTTCCCATCGTAGCGAGATAGGTGGACACTTTGATCTTCGGCCAACTTGAACATTAAAGGTTTGTTAGGTATCAATAATTATGTAGGATACTTAAAGAAAAAAAGAACACTATCGAATAAAAGTCGGTTATTTCCCAGTCTCAAACAATGTCTTCAAACTTTGCGAGTACCTGACCCATTCAGTTATTCAGTATTTTTTCAAATAAGATGACAACACAAGTTTTCCGTTATTTACAAATTACGGTAGGAAGTTCAATTAACACAATCATTTTATAATCAACAATTTAGGATATAGCGATTTTCCAGTACATGTCGTATGTGCTGCATATGTAAATAACTCCAGACACATACCCTACGATCTCAAACTTGTAATCGATTAATTTCGCCTACATTTCGCCTACAAAACCTTCATCCCTTTTCCCTTTGTTTTTCCTACATCCACCCACCTCCCTCCTCCCTACCTTTTTTTTCTTCCTACTCCTAAGGTTCTTTTCTTATTCTTATTTATTTCATTTACAATTTTTGTTGTAAATAACTATTGTGTAGTTTTGTTGTTCTTAAGTCACCTGATCTTCATTCCCAATTAGTATAACTTTGTTTATTTTCTATTGGACGTCACCTCAAGCTCTCTCAGAGCTTATGACGTCCCTTTCATGTATGTGTATATAGTACTTAATAATTACGAAACAAGTAACCTATATAATTAAATCATTTGTATATATATATACGTGAATGAATAAACTCAAACTCAACTCAAACATAGCATGCACGTGTATTTAGGGTCGCAATTCATTCGTCTTGGATTTGTCGAGTACCTGACTCATGTACGGAATCTTATGGTGCAAGATAGACACCGATGAATAGGAAATGACATTTCCCTTCTACGAATGAGAACTAAATGGTTTTTACAACGTCTCGATTTTGTAATGCTGGATAATTTGACGATGTGTTAGAAACACACTAGAAGGCTTTAGCAAGAAGGGTCAAATCGCTATTTTTACACATCCTCGTTCACCGAATAGGCAATGAACAGTATTTTAATGTCTTGGGAAATAGTTGTCATGATTGTGATTCTTTGCTAGTTTCTAAATATTGAGATCTCAAGCTTGAAAAAAAAAAATCAGCTCTTGAAGCTCATTAGTATTCACATCCCAAGACGTCAGGAAACGCAATGAGGAAAAAAAATGTAAGAGAAAAGCTCTTTTCGAATAGTTGGGGACTGACTTCACATTTACACGTAGGTTAGTTCAAGGAAACCTGGTTCTACGTAATGTAAACTAAACAGCCAGAAGCATTGCAGAAATGAAATTATGAAAACACACGCTCAGTAGGACTTGTGCTTAAATTGCACATTCTCACAAGTTGACCTCATATTTTGCGTTTGTCATTTCATTATAGGAAGGAAATTGTTGCTGTATCAGCTTACTTCATGAGTTTCTATTTATCAATGTTACACGATAGGTCATATCGTGCTTCTGTAATCACTTTTACAAAGAATTGGGGATACGTCAGGTGAACCGCATTTGTTGCTTATTCTATAAAACGCTTCATCAGCACCGTTGACGTAATTTTCCGTGAATCAGTGTACACTGCAGAGGTAGATACCCATATATAGTACACTGTTGTTCACTGTTGGTCAAATACTCTCGTATTGAGTGTCTCCGTTTGTGTCTGTTTTTCAAGGCTTACATTCTACTTTTTGTCTTTTGAAAGACACTGAGTCTATGTCCTTGTTGATGTTTACAGTATAAATGCTGAGTAAACAGTGATAATTTTAGCGAAATGTATTCATCAATCCTTATTTAAAATCTTGGGTATAAGGTCATTGCCGCATCGTGCAGGGTCAATGTATGTCTTTGGACGCCTTCTGCGTTCATGAAACAATACTTTCACAGTGAAGGATTTTTACAACCAGTCCACTGCGCATCCTGAGGCAATGTTTGTCTGTTTTAACGTCATAAATGTGATAAACGAACCTGGTAACGGTGCGTCAGGCTGTAAACTTCGAAGAAAATGACATATTAATGATATACATGGCTAAGAATTCATTGTAAGAGGCAGTGTATTGCTAGTATAGAGTTTCACTTTGATAACACATACTTTTATGAAAACATCATAACTGCTACAATGACGAAAAAGTCCTAATCATTTCCTGCAAAAAAAAAAAAAAAAAACAGGAACGTCATTAAAAGTGAAACAAAACTCTATACCTAGTTTGATTTGATCGAACATTCATTTAAGAGCCCGACAAAGTAACTGTTTCTTCCATATAGCAAAGCTTTTGAAAATCCACCCTTTATGAAGACAGATAAAAAGCCAAAGTCTGTTTACTTGAAGCGTCGCTTAAAGTGATTGCGTGCGTAGGCAAAAAGTAAAAACATTGAAATTTCATCTCCAAACGTTTGGTAAGGCCTTCAATTACACCATTCAGACAATCTGGGAAAATAAATAGGCTTCAGTTGGTTAATTTTGCCATATGACTTCACATTCCTTCTAACATAACGACAAAAAATGTAGAATACGATAATGTAGTGGATGACAGTTCTCATTCAAATCAACGGTGTGCTTCTTTGAACAAGCCAATGGGAAGTATACTAGTATTAAATATTCAGTAACAACTCATGGTCATTGACGCCGCGGGCAAGGTTGTGTTCAGTTCGTAGGTTGGTTGTAAATGCAGTGTTACCTTTCACCAAATACTACAATTACCGATACCGACCAAGGAGCGACGACTTGAGTAGTATGTTTTTGATACACCAGTGAGACCTGTTCTGTTGCATATTCATTGTGTAGCCGGTTATAGTAGGAACCGTTAAATTTCAAATATAGTTTCTGTTTTTACTGTTTTTATGCCAATCCCGTTGCTTTTCGAAGTAGTTACTGTCATTTTCCTTCATTGAAAGACATAGTCTGTTCATGCACAACCTCGCGTGTACATTTAAAAATGAAGAAAAAGTTAAGATCAAACATAATCTTATTTTTGGGGGTTTTCAGTACACACGCAATCGCTTTAAGATCATCAGAGCTAAAACGTTTGGAGGTGTATTTTGTTATGTAATCAGTTCACCACGGGGAGCAGTTTAAGGGGAAGACAGAAAGCCCCGTGGATGGATGTTTTTTTCCTAACTTCCATGTCTATGACTGATGGCGTTATGTTATATAAGTATCGTATAACCTGCGAAGAAAAGCCAATTACGGGCAATGAAAAGTAAAACATTATTGGTAAATTAATACTTCCATTCCAGTAATTTGTCCTTCAAGTAGCCAGAAACAAATTACTGATATTTTTCAACTGAATGTCCGTCCATACCGTTGCACTAATCACATTGTCGAGATAGCTTTAAGTGACATTTTCACTTCGACGTATTATTATCGAGATAAGAAAAGAAGTTCACGAGACTGTCTTCTTTTTTCACTTTGTCACACATTCTCTATGTAGTGTTTCTCTTTTCTTTAAACGTTGTAAATTATACATGTCTCGTACGAAACTTGACATGAACAGAAGATTTTTTTTTGTCTTTGTCTAGCAATTGCACGTTGACCAATTAAATATTCTAAACCAAAACAAGCAAGTCGATGCAGCGGTATTGAAAGAAACCGTTCCAATCGGAGTTGTTCCTGTGCGTACCTTCACGTTCTTTACATTCGCGTTGCCATCAATGTGCTTTCTTATCCATTGTTGAATAAATGAACGAATTTGGAAAGAAACGTGCTTATGTCACTGCAAAAAAAGAAAAGGAAATAAAAAAGGTACTAATTTCATCAAAAATTATCATAACAGCGAGGGATTGTTATTTGGTCGTCTGATATACTGTCACGTGTTAGATTCATAAATTTGACAAAATGGGACATCAACAGACGGATAAACCTGTAAAGATTACGTGAAGACATGAATTGCACGTGCGCACAAACGTGACGCGTTTTGTGTTAAAGGAGGTTATGCAGTTAAGAGAAACTCTTTCCCCAAGATGAGAGAGTTATGGGAGAGAATTTACGCATTCATAACTTTCTCTGCAATCCTTCAATCCTTCCCTAAATTAGTCAAAAAAAAAATTCACTATAACAAGAAATACTTTAACGAAACAGGTACAGACGCAATTCAAAATTATTATGGGTCTCAAGTTGTCTAATTTCAAAGGGAAAAGCTGTGTTATCTGTCGATAAAGGATGCTTATTTTTTTTACATAGTGTCAGCTACATGATTAGTCATTTTTTACATCATTGCTATATGCATATTTCTAGCTTACGTGGAGCAGGGAAAACTGCATGCAGCTGTATGTAAAGTCTATTCATAATGTGCTTTCTTTTATTACGGAAGGGTAAATATACAAACCCTTCATTGTTCAGAGTGTTGCTTTAATAATCGTAAAACTATGATAAAAGAATGAGACCGGGTAGCACGTGTAATAAATGTACCTAGGGCTATGTATACGCAGGTGCATTTTTTGCTAATAAACTAATCAAACCTTATAGTCAACCATACACTCCACAAGGTATACAATTGTCTGCACTGCACATTTACGACACCTTAATTTTAGCTCTCGTACCGACGACTGGGGCTTCACAATTACAAACTTAAAAAACAACTAAAAAACAAAACAAATATGGTATAATTAATCTTTCAATAACACCGTTAATTGACAAGAACTATACTGTTGGGACTTTACCATAAGTGTCAAATTTCTTGTTCTTTCTCTCTCTCTCTCTCTTTCTTCTCTGTTTCTGTTCATCTCTGTTTATTTTGTGCTTGTTTTGTTCTTGTTTTATGTATTACTTTATTTTAAAATTAGAAAAAATACAGTTTAATTAATTTCTTCACTGCCTGTCCCAATCAAAAAGAAGGTTCAAGATGTGGCTGTTTACGATGCGTTTTGGTAGGTTTTCTGTCTAAAATAGTCAAGTTTTTAAGTAGTACGCTTTGCAGTTACTGGTCTACTTTTTAATCGTATTTAGACAGAGGCCTCACAGGGACATTTCCAGCACTGAAATGTACCAACGAGTATACACCGAATCCAATTTTTTGTCAATTATACGAACATAAAGATGACACCATCTTTTTTTCTTTTTCTTGTTTTGCTTATTTTCAGCCAATCAGAAAGATATTTTATAACGTTACATTGAATAGAATGCAAGCTTGTTTTCAAAATCGAATACGTTAACTTAGTCGTGTAAGGAGAAAGAAAAAATACATCTTACAGTACTAGATGGAAAATATATATACGCATTATATTTGGTAATCGAATTATTGATAGGGCGTACGTTTGTGAGAATGAATAATACTTAAGGTAATAATTCGAACATATCCTACAATTAAATCAATCTTGCTTGGATAAACATATCTCGCAATGACCCACAGCGCTTTTCTGAACTAAAAACATAAAGTCTCAACTTTTTCAGCATTTATGTTATTGATAATATGCACCATCCGGCGGTTAGTATTCTGGCACGTCTTAAAACGAATTATCATTCGTTTCCCAAGGAAATAAATTTCATTGTTTCAATCGAAACGAAAAGTATGAAAAATTGGCCCAAGTTGACGGTAACGAGATACGTGTATACAGTCGAATAATTTCCCCTTCAAACAATCATGTTTTGTCTTTATCCGTTAAACCAATGGTTCCCAACGGGGGCGTTTGATTACTTGAGGATGGGGGGGGGGGGTAGATTGCAAGGGAGGCAAGGAGAAATTTGAAAGAAAAATGAGATACCATACTTAATTTAACATGGAGCTATGAGGAGAACCTTTGTTTTCACCGCAATTACTTTGCAATTACCCTTTTTTTAATTACATTTATCTTTTCGAATTCCCACTTTTAAGGGAGAGTGGTAATAACAAGAACTCAGAGCGAACCACCTGTTTACACACATGTATAATCACCCAAGAGTTTTGAAATTTCATGCATGTTGTACAATCTTCTCTTATAGGTATACGCCAGTCGATGTGTTATGATGTGATACTATCAAAATAAATGGAGCAACAAAACTCTAATGATGTATTTTGTCAGAACAATCAAACAATACATATTTTGATTGTTATTGACAGGAGTCGTTGATCTGAAGAAAAAAAAGTGGGAACTGTAGAGTATTAAAATACAGTGGTAACTTAAAATACAGTGGTAAGTCAGTGGTAAGTATGTGGGGATTTTTGAATGGCACGTAAATTTTCTTCAAATTCCGTACCATACTGTGATATGCAGTTGCTACCGGCTCGCATTACCAATGAATTTGTAGGGGTTTTAGATAAAAATCACTAATTTCGACAAAACTATTCATTGCATCTAAAGAGTTCCTCGGTTTCATTCATTTTATCAGCTAGTCATGTAGACGATGCACCACAAATCGTTTGGAAACTGTCTCTTCCTTTTCGAAGAGTTCGGCGTCACCCTAAAGACTCCATGGATTTATCAAATTACACCATACGGAAGACGTCCAGAGGACACAAGTATATATAAGATAGCTCCGAGGCTTAAGTCCAACCTTTTCTGCCACCTACTGAAGAAGAAGTAAAAATAAATAAACTGCTCATCAAAAGACTGTTTCATTCCTTAAACAAAAATGTCTGACGTCATTCTGTATTTGCCTTCTCAGATGCAAAATATATAATTTGATGTACGATACGGTTATTTTTATGTCTTTACGGACATTTATCCATGGACTGTAGCAGTCTTTGTCAGGGCATGTAATCCTTACGCGGAGAGTGAGTGCTACTGAATGACCGATATACACACTTTGGTGTCACTGGCCGAATGGTCAGTACTATAGTTTTAACTAAAGCACAGGTCACTAGTAAGTATAGGTGATAGAAAACCGGTCCCTTTTCCCTATCTATGATATTTTCAAGCTTAGGAGCTCATTAATTGTGTGAGTTCTAGTCCGCATATGCCTAACGACCGTGTTTGTTATACACTAAATCAATTCAGAGAACTGTTTGGCTTTTAGAGATAACAATTTCTTTTATTCAGGGAACTGTTATGACCTTTATTTAACTTGCTATGGCAGAATAGAATAAATCAATTTGTTGGAATGTCATCTCAACCAATGTGATCGTTCCGATATATAGAGAACTTGTTTGGCTTCATTTTTCTTAGATTACAGGCGAACAGAAAAGCCAAACATAAAAACAAAATTATTGCCAAAGTATAACATGAATTTCCTTGTTCAACTATTCAACGGATAAATCTGAAATATTTGAATAAAATTTCTGATTTCTACTTTAAATTTCAAGTTTTGAATTTTGCATTAAAATATCTAAAAGTAAACTGAAGAAGTACGTTCAAGTACAAAGCATTAAATCGTATGGAATTGAATTTTAAGTGCTCCACATTAAATTCTGCACATCTGAGATTGACAGTTAGGTTACCTGATATTCAAATTTAGAAACCTCAAAGAGAATTTTAGAATTGTTGATATATATATATATATATATATATATATATATATATATATATGCGAACACAAAAGAAATTGAATGTGGTATTTCCATGGCAACTTTCTCAAAAACGTTTGCCATTTTTCCTTCTGATGTTCTCTCTTTGTACGCCCCTTAAATGTCAAAGGCATCAAGGGCTTCATTCCGTCTACAGATTCCAGACTGTTACGTTTAAATATAACTGTTTGCATTTGGGAGATAGGATTAACCTTATTTAGCAGGTAACTTTTAGTTTACAAGCCAGAAGAATTGTAAATGTACCATATATACGACTGTTCTTTAAATCAAGATCACAAGCCAGTAGGATTGTGATCCTAAATATGACTGACTGTTGTACAGATGCTCGACTTATACCGTTTACTATACATTATAATGAAACGCCGATCGTCAGAAAATGAATAGAAATGTTTACAAAGAAATGACAAAATGAAAGTTTTTCGATTCCACTCAGAAGACTGCCAGTGGAAGTCACACAAAACTCATCAAACTGACCAATTTCTCAAGTACCAGTTTCGCACAATCTGTCACTATTTTTTTTTTTTTTTCATTTCCTTCAGTTCTGTTTTTCAGTTTTAATTGCTGTGAAAAGATTTGGTGTTTTTTTCTTTTCATTTTTACAAGCATTTGCGTCATGCAGTGGTAAATATGACTGACTGTTGTACAGATGCTCGAAGGATGTTCGTGTGAACTAATACAGTGGGAACATACGGAGTGCAATAAACTGAAAAAAAAAAACAACATGCGAGAAAGGAAGCTAACAAATAAGCAAGCATATATATATCAATCGAACAGTTAGAATTGAGCTATGAGTGAAGCAGTAGACTCAGTTGTTCTTTGATGATTAAAAACAAAACGACCATAATTTCCACGGAATGTAACTACATACTTAAAGCACACCCGTATGTACCACTTGCAGTTATATGGCACTTAAGGACAACCCTTGTGTTATATTGCAGGCCTCGTGATACAAAGTGGAACATCTTGTCATTACCAATATAAGTTTGCCCTCACACCCCTACAAAACCCCAACTCATTCCTACCCAAAAAAGGGTCAAGGAGTAACGGACACTTCCCTGCATTGTAACTTGCAGTTAATAATTCATCCAAGTGTGATGAATCATAATTCACGAATTTTATGCACCAATACAAGGAGATGTTAATTGCCTATTGCTCTATGCCTATTGCTCTACTGACACCGACAATAATACTGGAGCAAATACCGACTTAATTGGTTTAAAAAGAGTTCTTGACCGACTCATCTCATGTGACCATACAGGACTGTTTTCTGAAAGATATAGTACCATATTAGAGGGAATATACGTCCATTCTTAATCATACCTACTTCCAAAGTAACACAGAAATTTTCTCTTATTCATTTTGAAAAAAAAAAGAAGAAAGCTGTTGATATTACACATGTAACGAAGCCTAGGTTTATATTAACCGAGTGTCATGATGCAAGGTTGTCCCATTCTCATTTACCTTTTTATTCTCTTTACTAAAATTCTAATCTTTAACATTACAAAGAATAACCTCCCAGTGAGAAATACTGTACAGAGAATCCGGAGATCAAACTCTTTTAATATACGCTGACGATAACACCCTTTTCATCTTGGCGGTACACTCACAAAAACGTAAAGTAAAATAAGAACTCCATGACTTTTTGGTAAAATTTTTACACACGGTTAATGTAAGTCTTACATTATGAAATAACAATTTTACTAAAATGTAGTAAAATTTACCAAAATTATGTAAAATTTACAAATACTGCTTACATTGATTTTACATAAAATTTATGGAGTTCTTATTTTACATAATTTAGTTAAATAATTCTCTGAGTGTAGCAAAGAGTCTACACCATAAACAGTATATCTTGCATTACTTAGAGACTTCTGCAGAAATTAGAGTTTTTGCACTCATAACGACTTAATTTGCTCCCGAAACTTCCCAGACAATTGAAAAAAGTGTTTTCGTGTATTTTCCTCTAGAGGTCTACTAGAAATCTCATCACATCCACAGACAGAGAGAACGTTCTAGTAACGACGTTTGGTTTGTCTCAACTGCTGTGTCTTTTTCCGGTGCTTTTAAGTCTACCAACTGGTCGTTTTATTTAGGATTTTGTACGAATTACCGTTGATTTCACCTGGACAGGTTACTCTGACTAAATTAAATCTATCATATAGAGTCCAGAGGAGGGACGGGTGGTGGTTGACGTACTGTGAGAAGTTTCTCTTAAAAGTTTGTCTGATTAAATCACCTCACTACAGGACGATCCCTTCAACGATTTTGTTGATCCGTATTGATACAGCAATAGCCTACAGGTCTCGACATTGCCCCATTTATTTGTTGAGATACTTACCTTTTCTCACAAGATACCGACATAAATATATCATTGTCAATTAGCGTGTACAAATCTCAGAATACAAATGTTTCGTACCTTTTTTTTTGTGAAACAGCATTTTAAGTGTGTGGTGTATCAAATGTCACGTTTATTTCATCAACCGGATTTTCCTGTGATTT
Organism: Stichopus chloronotus; assembly: GCA_021234535.1. NCBI lineage: Eukaryota > Metazoa > Echinodermata > Holothuroidea > Aspidochirotida > Stichopodidae > Stichopus > Stichopus chloronotus. Next base: position 18,353,320 of record CM037836.1, on the reverse strand, counting down.
TCCTATTTTACCCAAATGTTGAAAATTAAAACTTGAAGATGTTTAATGAAATCTAAGATGTACACATCGGGAATGTAAAATACTTCATTAGCAAAAAGGGGGAAGGGGAGGGGGGGGACATGTTCATGAAGTACATGTTTGAGCAAAGGATTATCCAAATTAAAAGCAAACGGATATGGGACTATTTGTATTGCATCATGTACGTATTCTCGCTCCTTTCATTTACTGGACAGTTTTTTTTTTTCTGTCTGTATACGAAATGTAAGATAACCTTAGAACTTACTGCATGGACGAAAACGGAAATTGTAATTGCTGCCATTCGCTTTAACGACGGAAACAACTTCCGAATTTGTGATGCACCCCCATCCCCCCTTCACAAGAAAGAAACAAAAAAGGAAAGAAAAAAAAAGAAGAAAAGATGAAATTGTGGATCAAAAGTCTCCTTATTACAATTATGACGTTTTGAACATAGTATCCCTCTCTCTCTCTCTCTGGGTCTCTATAGTGTCATTCTCATATATATTAATTTAAAAAAAAAAGTGTGATGTACAAAAACTGTACCTATTTTGGTAATTTCACTACTTGGACTTAAACTTTAAAGCAATATTTTACGAACAAGTGAAGGGACTCTTAAATAATAATGAGGAAAAGAAAACACTGTTGACATGTCAAATCCCATCTTATTCCAAAGTTTTCCTACTCTCAAGACATTGCTGTTTGGAGAAAGACTTCTCGGGTCCAGACAGATTCCCAGTGGCCTCAAGGTTACCAAAATACCATGCAAGAGCAGCAAACTATTGGAAGAAGACTCTGTTTTTTAAACATGCTATACGGATATGCGGTTTCTACCAATAAAGAGAGAAAAATATTCCTATTTTTTTATGAAAGATAAGTACCCTTCAGGGCCCGATCCTTAGTAACTGAGAACTAGTCAGAACTTTTGACAATGAAATTTTAACTGTAAAAATGAAAGACCCACATGCATCTGGTGACCACCATTTTGAATTTCCACATGGTACTGTTGACTTTCCAAGATGCTGTAGTTTGGATAGTTTATATAAAAATAAGAAAGATGGCTTTCTGAGATTGTGCATGATCACCTAACCTGCATTTGAAATTTAGTTGCTATTATTTTGCTTTTTTTTTTTAAATTTATTGTCATATATTTTAACAGTTATGCATAGATTCAGTCAAAAGCAATAAAATAATTTGATCATTACAAGATGTATCTCAGTAAGTCGACACAAAATGTGTACAAGTGTTAAGTATATGTCCTACTATATGTTACGTTAAACATTGGTTAAGAAAACAAAGGAATGCGTGAAATTCCTGCTATCAGGGGCACTTATGGGAAATAAGTATTCGACTCACCCAAATCCGTTTGCAGTCAAAAAAGACAAAACTGGCAACACTCTATTCACTCAGAATGACAAAATGTATAACTTATGAAGAAAGCAATTTTTGGAATAAAATCCTGAAACAGTGTTTGTCAAAAACATTTCCGTTCCATACTTCATAAAGATATTCACGGGGATTCGTTCTACTTTAAGATCTAAAAAACATAATCAATTTGAAAGAAAGTGAAAGTGAAAAAAATGTATGATGAAATTTACACGGCAATATGATTTTGTTTTGATAGGATAGTCTACGATAGTCTTTCTTCAAGTTTACAACGGAGATTAAATCCACTTATCCAAAGGCCTATGAACCTTCGATTATGGTACCTCATAACTGTTGCCAACAAAACTTCCCCTTTCTGTAATGCATTTGTTCTGTTGCTCTGCGTAACTAACTTGGTTAAGGGAGGAAATTTTTCCCGGAAACATTCACCAGAAACTCAATCAATTTTGTTGACTCGAACCAGAGGCACGTATACATATACTTATATTATGCAGAGTGACAACAAATATGACGGAGAAAAGAATTTCGCAATACCACACACTATTCATCTTCGACGGGCACGGATGACTTGAAGCAGTTAAATTCATCCCAAGGCTTTTTATTTTCAACACGTTATTATATTTACGGTCACCGTATATTAAACTTTTGTTTCCTTTTAGCAATTTGTTACGTTTGTGGTCAACTTGTATCACATTTGTGATTTTGGTGAACAATTGATTACATTTGTCGTCAAGTTGTCTTACAGTTATTACATTACGTGATATCAGTTTGTGTTAGGTCTACATTTGTGGTTGTTATTAACATTTTATTACATTTGCGGTAACTTGTATTACATTTGTTACCTCCACACAGTGCATGACATAAACGGTTGGACAGCCTACCACCGATTTTTATGACCACTGTTACATAATTAGGCCTATTCTCTCATGCTGTATAATTCTTTAGACTGTTCAAACCTTGTTCTAGTTGACACGTGTAACCAGGGCTCTGCAATTAACTCAGCGACCTAGTGTAACTTGCGATGTGTATGAATACAACCACGGTGCTGGAATTAAAATTGCAGCCGTCCCCCCCCCCCCTCATGCTTAAAGATGAATTAGTCAAAACAACCTAAATAAGTCCCATTGGGTCTGTCATTATGAATGTGTTTAGCCAAAGTTATGTCTCATGTAGGGCTGCTTTGGCTAATTTATTGTAAGAGTGCTGTTACAGTCTCTGCAGATACAGACAGTTCTAGACCATTACAAGAAAAAGACTGAAATCGCCAATCTTGTCTATATCAAGCAATTTATGACACATTATCGGTCTTACACCACGTCAGGATTAGCAGGTAGGCACAATGAAGAATTTATGTTAAATAGCGAAGTTTTGAAACAACTGTTTGGTGAATGGGTTGATCCTTCTTTGATGTGAGCATATTTTGACATCATTTAATGACAGTAATGACAGAGGGACGAGCCTAAGACATGACAGGCTAACAACGGTGCTTTATCGGGTGGAGATATTTGCGTTTTTTTACACTGCGACAAAGAGTGTTTTTGTCATCAGAGGTATTCCCTTCTATTCTTTCATCGGTCCTGAACATTACTATGCCCCCCAAGGGTCAGGTAGAAGGGGGGAAACCCCCCTAACTCAATCTACATTTTCAACCCGCTCTAGTACGAGCAGAGCCACACCTACCCTTCTAGACTATACTGCTGTTGCCAATTACCCAGTTCCGCGAAGGCAGTGATAGCGAAGCAGAAGAAGTGGAAAGCTGGAGAACAGCTATTGAAGCATTCCAAAAAACCGTGGAACGTTCTTTGATAGATCTCAATAAGTCAATTACAAAGTTGGAGAAAGACCTGGGCAGAGCAGTTGAGTTTCAGAGTAGAAGAATAGATGAATTAGAAACTAAAATGGAAGAAAAGAACAGGGAATGTGACTTACTAATGCAGAAAATTACAGAGCTTGAAAATGCTCAGGAGGCTAGAGCCGAGGAAACAAATAAGCTGGAACGATTTTCTCGGAGAAACAATTTCAGATTCGTAGGCATTCCCGTGTCTGATCAAGAAGATTGTGAAGGCCTAGTGAGGGAGAAGGTTTTTCACTTTTTGATAACGCTCCTGACCTTTCCATTGAGAGATGTCATAGAGATGGACAAGGGTTCCCTGGTAAGCCACCTCATATTTTAGTGCGTTGCTTATCCTATAAGGCAAAGATTTTCATAATGAGAAACAGAAGGAGAGCACTTCAGGGTCAGAACTTATTTATCGTAGATGATTTGACAAAAACTGATCTGGTAGGAAAAAGAAAAAGTGAAAGATCTCTACGACAGAGGAACAAAGTTAATTTTTAGCGGAGGAAAGTGGAGAGATGGCTCCGGGAAACCTTTTGATTTTTAGTTCGCTGTGTGCCTTGTTTGTCTGTGTCGCAAACGTTATGCTTATGGATCAAATCTACTTCTTGATGTGCATACTCTAGCAAGAGTTTATTTATTTATTTTCTTTTTTTCTACAAATTTTATCATATACACCTGGTTAACCCCACCCACCATCTTGCCTGTACAGTTCTCCGAAACTGCTCGTCTTATTTCGTCTTAGGACCCCGTTGGCTAGTCGTGCCATCAGTGCATCGCTTGAGGCAGTTCTAGCTAGTCGATATGACTTTTGCTTCCTTTTTTTCTTCCTTTTTTCAGTCTCTAGAAGAGCATTTAGCTTTTGAAATATTTGTTTACTTTACTCTTGTTCATGTTGTTGATCAACATTCTTTTCATGCTAGTGTGTTACCTTTTATAGA